>OY037015.1:13520308-14720308 GCA_955831195.1 Pilophorus perplexus | reverse complement strand
CGAAATCAGCGAGGCGATAGCGCACAACTGCAGGGGTTCGTTGAAAACCAATTTATCTCACCAAAATTTTGGATAGCCAACCTTATCAGTGCACACCGGACGAAGCTAAAGTAGAGGTAGGGCTAATTGTAGAAAAAGAGAAAGGCGTGAGCCTTCCGTTACACTCAGTGCAATTTGAATGGGTGACTACTTAAAAGTTAACATCCCATTTTGCCCATTTTGGGAAAGTCAATAGGTAACAACCGTATATTTTCGAGCTGAAATCTTATCTATTTTGAGCTCATTGATGATTTTAACGAACAATGAGGAGAGTAGTATCTAAACAATAGCGTCTTTACTTCGTTTTCTCAATTTTTGGAATTTGAAACCTTTTTGCAATAACACACTCATTTATAAAGAAGAGTTGGGCCAGTTTACAAAATTTGTAATTGTAATTTGGTTTAATCACAGATGTTTCCAACTATGAAAACATATGATAATATCGTATAATATACGCACAAAGAGGTTTTAACCATAATATTATTATGGTTAAAACCTCTTTGTGCAAGCGCCTACAGCGGGGCCGATGACGCTAAAAGGTAAATAATATTATTCAAGGTGACAGGCTGATTGAGATGGGTTTAGCATAAAAAATGCAAAATGTAAACATTTAATGTTTAGCTGTTAATCATCTTTTTTTTAACAAACTAAAATTTAAAATAATTTTTTCCTCTTCTTCACGTTTTTAATGCGCACACGCGCACGATTTGACTTTATAATCTCATTCTAGGGTCCTCGGTGAATACCTACTGCGACTTTTTTCAGCTTTGTTGTTCCGTAAAATCGAAGAAGGGCAATTTAATGAAGAGTATATTCAGCTACATAGTCTGAATACAAACCAATAGTGGTTTAAGGCTTAATTAATATGTGGTGCTCGCCACGGCGAAAAAATTGAACTGGTGGAAATGCCGATTTCCAACTTTCCGCCCCTCTGCTCTCCTCCAGACAGCTCGAAGCGACAAAACCAGTATAGTTCTTTGTTCGTATGTACATCAGCTAACGAATCAATTTTAAACCGATCGGCCAGATGCGTTTTTAATTTTTCGAATTTCCGCCACCTATTAGCGTCATCACGCGTTGGGGGTGTATTCCTGGGAATAATGAAAAATTCCGGATGTTTGTGAAAAAAAAAAAAAAAATAGGGTCGATTTGATGTACAACAATAAATAATTAATTGTTGAACATCAAATCGATCCGTTCAATGAACGGAAATCTTCGTTTTTTTTAAAATTTAGCAATTAACCGTTAATACACTTGCAGATTTTAGTTTATGATTCTTGGAATAGGTAGTACACCAATGTAATCGACGGAGGTCGAAAATTCTGATCGGCCTGAAAATTTGACAATTTGACCTAATGTCATTAAGTGGGTGATTCTACGAAAAACGGCCGATCCGGCTTTCGGGATAGCAAAAAAAAATTCCGCGGGTTTCCCTAAACTTTTGATCTTTATGGTTAGGAAAATACTCTACTTTTCAGATATATATATATATATCGCCAGATACTATAATAGGTTTTTATAAAATTTATAAATTTCTCACGACATTAAATGTTTTAAATTTAATTTAAAACATTTAATGTCGTGAGACTTTTTCATAGCCCCAACTGCATGATTAGTCAAGACCGTCACGCCTTGGCTGAGAAACTAATCATAATATGATTACTACACTATTGTACATGTACAATAGAGGGTCTTTTTTTATTACTCAGTTTTGTTGGTGATGTAACTACTTATACCTAGTATTAAAAGAAGCTGCAGACATTCGTATAAGATTTTGTTCAGTAAAATTAGGGAATTATAGAAATTTCATTGAATTTTTTGTAAATCTCTTCAGTTTTCCCTTACATACTAATTCACACTTGTTACCTTCATGGTTCATTAATTTTTTTTTCAGAGAAACAAATTCCTTTAGCATAAAAATTTTATGCTAAAGGGATTTAAAAAGTTGTTGACACTTGCAGCCATGAAATCTTGATTCTTCAGGTGAATACAGGTAATTAGGTCAAATTTAAAATAAAAGACGGTCTTGGCCATTCAGGGACGGTTTTTACATTTTTACATTTCCTAATCAAGTTTTCTGGTACCCTTTTGATGGTCTCCGTTTTTCAAAATTCCGAACCATAATCGGGAATTTATATGGCGAAATGAATGATGTCTTACAAGTGATAGGGATGTGGGGATTTTGGTGCATCATCAATATCAAATCAAGAGAAGTTATATTGCTGATGCACCAATATAATAATAGTGCTATCGTGAACATGAAAATCTTTATTAACACAACTTCAGGAATCCAGAAACTATCTATCGTATTGTTGTAGGACTACAAGATACTTGTCCGTCCAATCCTCGAGGTGTAGTGTGGTCGCCTCATTATGCGGTACATACCTGGAGACTGGTGTGTGTGCAGCTATGTTTTCTCCGATTTTTGGGATTCAAGGTTGGAATCCCTATAGATGAAATCGACAACACGTCTCTCATGAGAGCCTACGGTCTCGAGCTTCTTGAGTACAAGAGAAGGAGCGCGGATTTGACGTTCTTCTATCAGCTGGTGAATTCGGTCGTCGCATGTCCTGGTCTTCTGGCCCGTATAGATTTCGCTGTTCCCAGCCGTGAAACTCGTCTCCAACAGCTGTTTGCTGATCGCAGCAGTTGCGATCGGTAGTTACTACCTGTTTCACCGCCAAATGGTTAGGCTACCGGGAGAAGCAAAATTTGCTTCTCCCGGTTTAATGCGTTCATACATCAGCACAACTTTGACTTTTTCTCAGCATCACTCACTTCCATGAAGACGATTCTGCGCAGAGCTTGCTGATCATGGAGTCATCAAACTCATCCCAGACAGCTGCTGCAGGCATAGTCTTCCGGTTCATCCCTTGTCGTTATTCACAGCAGCTATCAAGTAGGTAATCGTCGCACCATGGTGCAGCCTCCCCTGTCTTACTTTAATTGAGGAGGTATTTTTTATAACTCTCCTGTCAATTGGAAAACGCCAAAATCCAGAGGAGTTACTGACAGGGGAGTTACATTTTTAATAGTTTTTCCAAATTAATCCTCTTTCAGTGAATATAAAAAACTTTTGATTAGTGGCAACTTGTAACTCCTCTACTCAGTTGTTAATAGAAAAATGAAGAAGGAAAAATATAGAACCGAAGGAAAAGATCCATGAGAAGAGAAGCTTGTTACAATAAATATAAAGACCTCTTATTTTCAATCACTTTCCCCACCCCAGTGCCATCTAGTGATGGCAACAAAAGATCGATATATTGCAAATATCTATATTTTGCTTTCGATATATCGGTATATCGTCATCAATATCTGAGCTTCGATATTATCAGACCTATCACTATTTTTTTCTACAATTTTTGTTTTTGTTTTTTTACTCAAAAAATATTTGACCTCCTGGGATTCTTCAAAATCCCATTTGTAGCCCCATGAAAGCCCTATAGATCGCCACACTGAAATCGGATCGTTCCGGGGCCCCCAAAAATTGATTCTACGTCCAAAAATACTTCGAAAACAGGACCTAACTCGATCCCTTAGGCAAAAACCTTTTAAAAAAACACAATTTTGAAATTTTGACAAAATACTGAGTATTCTGTCTAGATGGTTAACCAAGTCTTCGTTTCCATCTAGTTGTGCCCGCAAGGTTTTCAGCCCGATCGCCCAAACCCGTGGGGCGCTATGGGGCTAAAATAGGGCTACAGAAGGGGGTTTTGAAGGCTTTCGGCTATGGGATCGAGTCAGGTGCCGTTTTCGATGTATTTTTGGAAGAAGAAGCCATTTTTGGGGGTCCCTCAACGATCTGATTTCACTTTCGGGATCTGTAGAGCTTTCATGGGGCTACAAATGGGTTTTTTGAAGGATCCCCGGAGGTCAAATATTTTCCGAGTAAAAAAAACTTGAAAAAAATTTTTTTTTTTCAAAATTCGTTTATTGCCACAGATTTAATTTTTGTACAAGTAACCTAGGTAGGTACCTATATTTAAAAAAAAAAACCTTGTGTAAAATTTGCAGCGTTTTTTTTTTTTTTTTTTTTCTTTATGCCGAACTTCCTTTCCATTAGCGTTCAATCCAGCTTTGAAAAAGATTAGGTATCCAAACTAATTAAATTGGTCCCATAGTCGGGATAGATCACTTTTAGTCGACCCGTGTGGGTAAATGACCCGTCAGAGCGGTTGGATGAAAGCCTCAGGACTAACAAAAGCCTAAGGACAGACAAAATGTTTTTAAGACAACCTCTCAGCGATCGACACAGCCAAGAATCCTCAACACCCCAAGTGTTTTTAAACCACTTTAAAACGTTAAAAAACACATTGGCACAGCGGAGCCATCCAACCCCCGCTCGTTCCGTTCCAAGGGGGACATACCTTGGGATTCTTCAAAACAAAAATGCATCTCGGCCTCAAGGACTCCACTTTCAAATTTTTGTGCCTATTTTGGGACCCTACGCGCTCGGATTAGGCCACACGAAGCAACGTCTGGTGGTTTCATATAGGGCTGCGACATGCTTTAAAAACCCCACCATCGATGCCAACAAAATCGTAGATTTTTTTTTTCTTCAAAAAACCAATAAAACTTGAGTTTTTATCTGAAAATCGGAACAATGAGGGTTTTGTCGAAAGCACCAGCCTGAATTTCATGATAATAAAAACTTCCGTATGAACTCACTCTTGATCTGAGAAAACTTCCACTTCCTATGGTTTGATCATTTTGAACGTGACTTCACTCTTGGGAGGCATAGATAGCTTATTAGAAGAAAAGGAACCGAAAGATTAATCAGAAGATAATATCTTATATTATATGCAATATAGATAATATCTTATACTATAATTGTTATGTCTCTTGGAGGTATGTCTCGAATTTAATTGTTCTAAACCTTCAAAAACGATATAATATATATATCATATATATTATAATATTATTATAATATAGGTAAAATAAGATCCTATTATCTATATAATATATTATATGATATATCACCTTATTTGAATAATTCCAAATTCCAATTGATGCCTCTTTTGGGACCAATGGGCCTAAATGCCAAAATAAATTTAATCAACAAATCAACGTAAAAAAAAAGTTGATTTAATGAATTTAAATAAGTTAATAATTACCACCACTATGGTTAAAACTACCAAGTGAATTTTTTAATTAATTAAATTAACTTATTATTATTTTTAAGTGTTGATTGAAATTAATTCATTAATTACAATTTATTTTAGTATTTAAGCCCTTTGTTTTCAAAAGATCTTCAATCCTTGGAAGTTGGATTGTAAGAAAGGTAGGTAACGAAGCATCAGCTTGAAAAGAGATACCACTGGTAACAGGGTAAAAGAAGAAACATCGACAAACGCATGTAAGACATCGATATCGTAAAAACATCGCACCCAAAAACATCGACATCGATGTCGCAGTCCTTATTCAAGTATAAAACTCCTTCTCGCTGAGCTCTTTTTTTTTTTTTTTTTTTCAAAACTTTCCCACCGGTAGAAGTTTTGCAGAATGATAGATACAAACAGAGTTACCCTCGTTCTCCTCCATCCTGCTCCTCGGGTGGTGGGTACCTACCTAGGTACCTACCTAATAGTAGAACTAGCAGAACTCCATTCATAGTTCTAAAACGCTGCAAATTTTACACAAGGGTTTATTATTCTGTGATATAGGTTACTTGTACAGACATTTAATTCTGTCAATAAAAAAAATTAAAAAAATTTTTTTTTTGGATTTTTATATTTCAAAAAAATTTTTTGGGGGGATTTTTTTTCAAAAATGTGTTTTTTCAAAAATTCTTTAATTTTTACTCGAAAAATATTTAACTTCTTGGGATCCTTCAAAAATCCCATTTTTAGCCCCATGAAAGCCCTATAGAACGCCACAGTGAAATCGGATCGTTCCGGGACCCCCAAAAATGGATTCTACGTCCTAAAATACTTCGAAAACGACACCTAACTCGATCCCATAGCTAAAAGCCTTCAAAACACCCCTCCTGTAGCCCCATTTTAGCCCCATAGCGCCCCACGGGTTTGGGCGATCGGACTGAAAACCTTGCGGGCACAACTAGATGGTAAACCAAGTATTTTGCCAAAATTTCAGATTTTTAAAAAAATTCCTACTGCCCAAAACGGCCCGGACGGCGGACGGCGGACGGACATTTCGGATTTTGAATGTAGACCTCTTGAAACGGATAATGTCAAATTTTGAGGCCGATCGGAGTCGTCGACCCGTGTCGCGAAAACATAGGTGTATTATTCCAAGAATAATAAACCAAAAGTCAAAGGTTCGAGGTGAACATTTTGGTAGGTACGTAATCTTTTGAAAACGTGTAATGTTATCTAACACCTGTCATGTTTGCGCCAGGATTATGCTCGTATAATGTAAGAGTGCACTTTAGAAGATATTATCTTCTACACTAACTTTTAATACAGTGGAGGTAAATTTTGATAGTTATTTAATTCTATTTTGATATTCTCACTAGCAGATCTAGTTCCATTGGAAGGAGTTTTATTGCTGCTGGCGGTAGTGACGCTATTTGACCTCAGCTGAAAAGTTATAACTAGTTGGTTTAATTTTATTATTCATTTGTCAATGGTGACTATTAAATAGAAATTGTCGTGTCTATTCAATTCTTTCTGGATGTACCTACCAAGAAAGCCCTACGTCAATAAAACGTACACGGCCGTGTATTTCGGCCTGCCTAAGACGAGAAAATTAAGTTTTCGTCAACTCGTCGTATTCAGAAAATTTCATTTAGAGCTTTGATGCTTGTAATTTATAGTTACAATCATAACTCTCACTTGACAAGCTCTTGTTAGAAAAATTACCAAACCAACCAACTACCTACATATTAATCAAACCACCACTCTCTTCTTCTGGCTAACTGATCGTGATATGCGGACTTTTAAATCGGAAGTGAAATTTATGCGGACTAAGCTGGCTTATCGGGCTAATCGTCGAATCTCCTCGAGGACCTCCGACGTTTTCAATATTTTTCTGTACTTAATGTCGCGAAATTGCGACATAAAAAAGCGTTACGCAACATAATCGCGAAAACTATAATCATTTGACTGGTCTGTAAGGAAGTTTGGCGGTTGGTTACAAGTTGAGAAAACATTTATTGGAGGAAAAAAAGCTACCTAGTATGAAAATCCAAGTTTATTTCTTTTCACGAGTCAAAAGTAAATAAAAGGCGTCCGCACTTCACATTCTTTTTGCATCACTGTCCGCAGTTCACATTCTTTTTGCATCACTGTCCGCAGTTCACGACTTCCCTTCCTTCTTACAGAGAACCGGTAGGTACCCCGAACCACCTGTTGAGTATTATTTCGGGATAGTTCCTTTATTTGGTCATTCCAGCTCATCGTCACCTTTACCTCTTTTGGTTTATTATTCTTGGCACAGTACACCTATGTAATCGCGACGGAGGCCGTCAATTCTAATCGGCCTCAAAATTTGACATTATCCGTTTCAAGAGATCTAGATTATAAAACTGAAATGTCCGTCCGCCGTCCCTCTGTACAGAGCTTCATAGGTTGTAGGTACCTATCTAAGGCCATTTCTGGCCCATAACAACCTTTCTCGTACCTTCTGCTCTCTTTCTTCCCCTACGGGGAGTGCACTTATCCTGCACATCCTCACATTTCTTCTTGTTCTTGATCTTCAGCACTCTTGGGAGTACAGCGTGCCCTCCTATCCCCTCAGTCACACCATTCTGGTATGCCCGGAATGGACCAACGTGGAGGTGCCGGGTTTTAAAGGGGGTCTTATCATTATAAATTGGCTCGAAGTTCTTTGAGAAAGGAGTCATCGCAGCGGACCTAGCTACTATCCCACCTCTTCTTGTAACTTGTGGTGTTCGGGTCGTTGGTGGCTGCGGAATGCAGCAGACCGTACCTACTCTTCTGCCTCTTCTTGTAACTTGCAGTTTTCGGATCATGGGTGTTTGCTCTCTCCACGTTTACTTGTCTGGTGGAGGGCGAGTACTTCTAAAAAACTTCCTCCCCTCCCTACAGCTAGCAAGACTAGCCTAAGCAAAAATAAAAAATCTGAAGACACACATGATGACGCACACTTATAACTTGAACACGCATACATTGACACACATATCGCAGTTACGCCCTTCTCCCTGCCGACCGTCGATATCACAGCTTTGTTTTCCATCCTATCCTCTTTCACACAATCCATTCATTTCATTCATACCAGACCAGTGAGACGGGGGAAAACTCACCGGTTCCGCGCCCAACCCTTCCTAAAGTGGCCAAGGTTTCTTCAAAATCAGTCGACGGGAAGTGATTTTTCGCTTACCCCCACCCCCATAACATCCCCCCTCCCTTCTGATCGTAAAAATTTGAAACCCCCACAAGGCACATCCACACACCTAGCCTGACTAACGAAACAAATTTCATTGGATTCGGTAAAGCGGTGTGACCTGTACGAGTGTCTAATGCCGAGAAAATAAAAGGAAAATGTAATAAAAAGGAAGACCTTGGATTTTGATGACGAAAGATGTCCAACCCTTCAAAGATTTGAATGGTAGGTATATTTCTCCTAAAACTCGGATCGGTGGGTTCGTCATTGGAGAAGGCGGAAGCTGGCCCGATCTCCTTGATTGTATAATAATATTATTACAGGCACTTCTCTAAGCTATTGGTAGGTATACCAATCGTCAACAGGTCCCTCGATTCCTTTTCTCCGAAAAGCGTTGAGGTTTTTCCCTTTGAATCTACTGACTCAGTAGTACTGCGTACAACGTTCTTGACAATGACTAACTTATAATTGCTCCTGAAATCCACGTTTCGCCTGGAAGTGATCTAATTTACTTCGTAACATCATCAGGAAGTAATCGGCGTTTACGCTGGTGGAAATCGACGTATAATAGGACCCAGTGGTATAATTTACAGCATTTAAATATGAATGATTGCTAATTATGTTTTGAAAAACGGTAATAATTATTTCAGTAATAATATACAATATACAACGGTAATAAGTTAACTTATTTCAGAGGAAGACACCGGACCATTAATGTTTGCTAACGTTAGATCAAATTATTATTATTTGACCTAACGTTTACAAACATTAATGTTCTGTTGTCTTCCTCTGAAAAGTCTTTTGTAATCTACTTAATAGTCTGATGAGATTTATTACATTGCCTCGGTCATCTGTTCTTGTCGCTTGTAATCGCGGTTTTTAAAGATTCCGTTACTTCCTCGTGGTTTTACGAGCAGCACTCGCCCTTTGTTTACGACCCCTGGTGAAACAGCAGTCCCTCGTATTGTTATCGGTGTCAGCTGGTGTCACAAGCTTTTAACGGCATGCAGTAGGATCTCATCTATGCAAGAAAAACTGAGCGGCCTGTCTAACCCGTGCCAAAACTAGGGTTTTGATTGAAGGGACGGTTCCCATACGAGGAGGAGAATGGGTGCTATGGGAATTCAATTTTTTTGATTGACACAAATTTAATTTTTGTACAAGTAACCTATATCAATGAATAATAAACCCTTGTGTAAAATTTGCAGTTTTTTTTTTTTACTCGGAAAATATTTGACCTCCTGGGATCCTTAAAAAATCCCATTTGCAGCCCCATGGATCCAAACAGTGAAATCGGATCCTTCAGGGACCCCCAAAAATGGATTCTACGTCCAAAAATACTTCGAAAACGACAGCTAACTCGACCCCATAGGCGAAAACCTTTTAAAAAAAAACCACCCATAGCCCAATTTTAGCCCCATAGCGCCCCACAGGTTCGGGCGATCGGGCTGAAAACCTTGCGGGCACAACTAGATGGTAAGCTGAGTATTTTTTCCAAATTTCATATTTAAAAAAAAATCCTACTGCCCATACGGCCCGGACAGCGGACGGACATTTCGGTTTTGTAATAGACCTCTTGAAACGGATAATGTCAAATTTTGAGGCCGAGAGGAGTCGTTGACCTCCGTCGCGAAAACATAGGTGTATTATTCCAAGAATAATAAACCAAAATAAATTAATCGCGAAGCCAAAGTGATGGTTTACCATCTAGTTGTGCCCGCAAGGTTTTCAGCCCGATCGCCCAACCCCATGGGGCGCTATTGGGCTACGGGAGGCGTTTTTTGAAGGGTTTTGGCTATGGGATCGAGTCAGGTGTCGTTTTCGAAGTATTTTTGGACGTAGAATCCATTTTTTGGGGTCCCGGAACGATCCGATTTCACTGTTGCGATCTATAGGGCTTTCATGCGGCTACAAATTTCAGAGCTTTAAAAAAAAATGGTCCGCTATTGAAGTAATGAGCAATTCCGCAATCCAACAAAGTAGGCTAATCGTAGAGGAGGCAGACTCGGTACCCGATGAGTAAATTGAGTGAGTGAGAAGCTCAATCAAACAGCGTTACCGGACTGGCTGGTAGTCAGTTGGGTCCCAGTGACTTGAGGGTCGCCACAGGTAGTCGCGAAAGAACTGCCAAGAAAGAGTGGATACAGTATAGCAACACCAGTGTGTAAGTCGTATGATTGAACTCCGCAGACCTGAATGGATGGTTGCCCTTGGACAAAAGCCAGTACACTTCAGCCTTGCAAGGTGCCCACGAGCCTCGGAAGTACCGCTTTCACCCACTAGTCAACCCGATTTACACAAGCGCGACTTACAGGCAGCGGGCACCAGGAGAAGACTATGTAAGCAACGTCATAATGAACTAGCGCATAAATATGAACGTTTCGCAATCGGCAATCTCCACCTCTAACGTTTCAGGGTTACAAGTACTCCAGGATAGCAAACCCCACAAGGGACTCTTTGGAAAAAGTTCTAGCAAAATTGGACGACGCAACTTTTGCTGCGACGTTTCCATCGGGTATGAACGCCATATACGCCGTTCTGAAAATGCTCACCCCTGATGATCACATTGTATGCTCGCAATTCGTTTTCGACGGAACATACAGGTAAGATGAACTTACGTCACGGTCACAACCCCATAAGGTTTTCACCCCGATCACCCAAACACGTGGAGCTAAAATGGGGCTACGGGAGGGGTTTTCGGCTATGGGGTCGAGTTAGGTGTCGTTTTCGATGTATTTTTGGACGTTGAATCCATCTATGGCCGTCCTAGAACGATCCAATTTCACCGTGGGGATCTATGGTGCTACAAAATTTAATGGGATTAAATGAGGTGGTTAGGGAGAGAAAACGACTCCTCTGCTGAGTACTCAGCTGAGGAGTCGTTTTCTCTCCCAAAACACCTCATTGGATTAGACCTCTGCACCGTCGGCGAAAACCACACCATTTAATGGGATTTTTTAAGGATCCCAGGAGGTCAAATAAGGTGTCGTTTATTCTGACGAGTGCTGTTTTTTGCATTTATATAAAAATAACTATATATATAGTACTTTACTATATATAGTAAAGTATATATACTCGATAAATTTTAATTCTATTGCTCGCAGAGAGGTGAAACTACTACCAGGCTTCTTTCAATGTTTACAGGAAAAAATATGCTAATATGCTCGAATCCAAGCCCTACTGATCACATACTTTTACTGAATTGTTTCAGATACATAAATAAACATAACGGCGTTGAGTTTCAAGCTACATTCGTCAATCCAACAGTGGAGGAATATTTGGCTGCCGTCCGACAAAACACAAAAGTATGCGAGAGCTCTCATCTTACTTACTTCGTCATAATTACAAAAGAAAAGCCACGAACATATCTACTTCCTCTTCTAGATGGTGTACGTAGAAAGCCCTTCAAATCCAATGCTAAAAGTGACCGACGTCCCAAGACTAGTCCGGGCGGTGAAAAACATCAATAGCGAAATCCTAGTCGTCTTGGACAACACATTCTTGACTCCATTCTATCAGGTACTTGCAACTGGCCACTTGACAATGCATCGTCTGCTAATGTAAAAATATACCTAAATGATTATTTTCAGAAAGGGCTGAAATTGGGAGCAGACATCGTTGTATATTCACTATCGAAATACATGAATGGACACGCCGATGTCATCATGGGAGCAGCTGTCACCAATCATCAGTACATACATGAATATATGTTAGACAGACAACGATGTAGGTACACGCTAGTTGATACGTAGATTAGAGATAATGCAAAATTAGCGAAGCATTCCTCATTTAATGTATATGTACGGGCAGAAGGCGAAATCGGGCAATTCGCCGAAATGCCCGGGCAGTTCTGGAAGTGCCCAACTCTCTTTCGGGCAAAAGCCGAAGAAGATCTGGAGTTCGGAAGTTGCCCGGGCAGTTCGCGAATTGCCTGGAGCTCGGATGGCCAAAGCCGAAGGGATATTGAGGCAGCTCGCCATACAACGAGAGATGCGAACTTTGCATTGTTATTCTTGTGTTATCGTTATCGAGTGATATCTATATTGCTATCTCGCCACAAATCGGGGCCATGCTGCAATAAATGAAATGATTTTTATGACAAATAATGACTACCTACAAGGAATTCTAATTGTAATGATAATAAAGAAGAAGATTAAGAGAACGATTTTTTACATGGACACACTTCGGGATTTGCCCATCGAAAATAGGGCATTCCTCAATAATACCTACATTTGCACGATTTTTATTTTGGCCGCTTGGGCACCTGTAGAACTGCACGCGAATTGAACGATTTCGCCTTCTGCCCGTAACTTATACATACATCTTGAAATGCTTTGTCCATTAACTGTCCGTGCCGTATACCGTTTGAAACCTTGAGAGGTCAAGAAACCGTTGTCCCTGCTAAACATCAATTCTTTATGCAGGGAACTGTGGTTTTCATCTTAGCACAAGTCTGAACTCTGCGTTACATTACAGTTAGCGGCCTGCTTACTGCGCCATTCGACTGTTACCAAGTACTAAGGGGCATTAAGACTCTTCCAATCAGAATGTTGCAACATTGGAAAAACGCTCTGCGAGTTGCTTTGTGGCTGGAAAGTAGCCCTTACGTAGAAAGGGTGAATTATCCTGGTGAGCAAAAATGAATGCACTTGAAACCAAATCCTTCGTACACAGATGTTTCATGTCAACTTTTGTTTCAGGACTGAGAAGTCAAAGCACCTTGCCAAGGACCATGTGGTCAGGGGTCTCCGGGATGTTGAGTTTTTGGTTGAAGAATTTCAACGGGAACATGACCAGAGAGTTTCTGGGGCATTTGCAACACTTCAGTGTGGCTTGGTCTCTTGGTGCAGTTGAATCATTGGCAGAACAACCGTGAGTACCAGCGGGTTAGCAATTTTATTGACATGGCCCTGAGATAAGTGCACTCGGTGAAGCTCATGTGGCACCTAATGAACCTCAGGGATTCCTCTCTTGGTCCTTTTCCTAAGCCTTAAATAGACCTTGCTGAAGCTCTGCGGGTTCATTTCTCTCAACTCTCCTGTTTCGTTTTCCAGGTCCGTAATGTTGGACATCTCATACCCCGAAGAATTCAGGGAAAAATTAGGCGTCACCCCCAACTTGGTCCGTCTTTCCATCGGCCTTGAGTACTACCAGGACCTCATAGATGACATTGATCAGGCACTCAAGGCTGTATCACCATACGGGCCTCCGGGAAACGCGGACGAGGGAGCAATGTATGGTGGACCAGTAGAAACAGTTGGCCAAGAGTTTAATCCTTACGAAAGATACAGAGGCCAGGGTCATTATAGAAGTCCAAAGAGGAAGGATTACAATGACCCCTTCTTGATGGGAAACAGCAGGAATGAGACCAGCCCAAGCGACCCATACTACTTTGCCCAGTCCGGTAATGGACGTGGACATAGGAGAGGCAGAAAAGGTCAAATGAACGGGAATTTTCCTTGGATTATTTAAAATGAAACATAACGTCACCATGTAACATAACATTCTCCACATCAGCGCGGTACGGCAATTTAAAAGTGTTCTGAAATAAATTCAGCATTCTTCAGAGTCGTCCATATTGTACATCTCCTCCGCCCTACCTTCCAATAAAGGAGTTAAAAAATTGCCTACCAAATTTGTAAAATTACACTCATTTTGTTGAAAAAACAAAAGGCTTGCTATATAAATATATGCGTTTTTGAAAGAGTTCCAGTATCATTTCATTTTCCTTCAACAAAATAATATTTGGGTGAGACCGGTTTTATATTATAAAGTTCAAGGTCAGTTTTGTATTGTAGAATATCGTTTGAATAAAATCTCTGGCAACATTTTGGTTTATTATTCTTGAGGAGCTGAGAAGCAAAGTCGACTTTATCTAAAAAGCTGAATTTTGGGAAATCGCAAAAAACTTCCTGTGTTCCATACATTTATCAAATCACTTCAATTTTGTTTTCATTGGTAAGCTATTGCATCCATAAGTTTAGCATACAATGGAAAAAAATGTTAATGGAATACTTTCTGCGTAATTTGCATTTTAATTCTGGATAAAGCTTGTTTTGCTGCAAAAGTATGGATAAAACAAGTTTTGGAACTAAAGAAGATGGATAAAGACATTTTTGTAACAAACTCGAAAGGTAGGTAGGTACTATTGCTGAATAACGCAAATCAAACACTTCCACGAAAATGCTCCAAAAAAGGTGATATTTCACTTTCAGTTCAGGGGTAGATGAGTGTTTCTTGTTATAAGCTTCGTGAAGTTGGAAAACACTCCAATCAGAAGGTAAATACTGTCTCCGTTCACGCTTCTCTCACGGGTATAATGAGATTCAACACAGGAAAGACTGCTCATAAACTGCCGAACAGCTTCTTTCTTTACTCTTTATTTTTCTGACATTCTATCATCCCCACGGGTTTCAACTGGTGACTTATGAGTAAGAAAATGCATGTTGCTCAAGCATTCATTCATCATCATTCTCAAACCATGATCGTAGTATGTAAGGAGGTACACAACAAGAGGGAAAAGGAAGTGTAGGTACTTGCCTGTCTCGTTTCTCTCTCTCTACTTCTGCCAAGTTGCTCTTATAACTTTTTTCTTTCTCCCTCTGCCTTCACAAATATTCGGATAGCTATTCATTTCCGCAAAAAATAAAGCTTAACAACCACAGAGTAACAGAGAGCAAACAACTCATCACAAAACCAACGTACACACAATGAACCTTTTCTCATGTTATTTACACCTTCTTCTTCTTCTTCTTCTTTCATTCCTTCTTAGCTTCATCTTCATGTTTGCTGCCCTTTTTCTGGTCTCAAGACTTCAATAATCGTCGCCGACGATGGATAAAGCTACTTTTGCTACCAAGCACCTGACGGAGAATGCCGGTTTTGGAACAAAACCATATTTTCTACCTTTAATAACTTGGGATAAAGACAGCTTTGAGGCAAAAAAACTACCGTTTCTGATGCAGGTTGACCATCTTAATAAAACTAAAACAAAAAGTCATTTTTCGACTTTTTGGATAAAGTCGACTTTGCTTCTCAGCTCCTCTCTTGGAATAATAAACCGTCCGTCCGAGCCGTTTTGAGCAGGAGGAAGTTTTTACAAAATATGAAATTTTGACAAAAAGTTATCAAAGGTTATTCGAAAATCGAACCGAGCCGAGTGCTTTTATCCTGATTTCGTTCAGATTTATTATTCAGCGCTCTGGCGGCTCCGTGCCGAACTACTCTATGATCAGAAAGGGCAGGTGCGACGTCGCGGGCCCTCTGCTTTCAGTTCAAAATCTTCCAACATTTTTAAAACAGTTCTGCACGGACGGAACTGACGTATCCGGTTCCGGTTATACGGATTTTCGAACAAAAAATTCGTGTATGGAGGTATCAGCATTGCACTATGTACCGAAGCTGAAGAATGTGATGAGAATAACCCACATAGGAATAATAACAACACGAATCATACTTGCTAACAAATTATTGTATTACACATAAATAAATAGTACACAAGGGTAAAATTAGATGTAATTCGTACATACAACACTAACGTATAAAAAAAAAGTTTATAAATTAAATATCGCACACAGGCTCACCACCTATGACTTCATATATGACTCAATGGGAAATTAATCCAATCAATAAGAAATCGATATCGCTCTAACTAAGAAAGAAATTAATTCCAAAAAGGACACAAAACAGTACAATTTGGAATGGCCGAGAAATGTGGTCATTTTTGGAGGGTAGTAGAAGCCATAATTGAAGCTAGTTAGGTCTGAACTTGAGTGGTGACAAACAGTTGATAAAAAAGGGTGAAACGAAGTCGGGGGTTGTTTTGATTCTAAAGCAAGTTTGATTTTGTAATGAAAAAGTGGCCCGAGTAGGGGCGTTATGTGTAATAAAGCGAAACTGATTATGTAGTAAGAAATTAGCAATAACGCTACCCCCCCCCCCCCCCCCCCCCGGGAGTGCGGAATACAAGGAGTAACGGGCAGTGTTCTCAGATAGGAATCTATATAGCTAGGTATCGATTGTGATTTGAGCATTTACTTGGTTCGTGAGAAGGTGCCTGAAACGACCTCAACAGAAACAGTAAACACAACACAACCTGTGTAAACTTTTAAATTTTGCGGCCAATGTTGTCGTCACAGATCCTCTGTAGCGTGCCTCGTACGAGTACAATGAAATAATAGACGACACGTCATACAATGGTAAACAGGGCTATCCGTGATGACAGCGTTGGAAGCCTTCAATGACACACCAGTTAGTCGGCGCCTGCCTCAAAGGAAACATAGTTATGATGGACGTAGGATCGCTCTGGGGCATACCCCAGAAACTAAAGGACTCTTCTGTATACACTAACAATCTAAACGGAAGTGCAGCCTGAGTAGGGTAACAGCATCTCTATGTCAGGCTCGAGGGTAAGCAGGACGCACCTTGAGGAGAGACTGGCAGGTTAGCCGAACAAATGGGGGATTTTCCGGTTAACTAAAGGTGTCTGAAGAATGCCAACCTGGAAAGGATTGAGCCTCCATTGACGAATGACCAGCACCACAGCCCACTGCGTTTCAAACCAGGCAGAGTGTGTCATTAAATGACACGCACAAATTTTGTGCGGGGGAGGAAGAGCCGATAATACCTTCGAAAGTTGAAGAGTTGTCGAGGTCTGGTAAGGCAGACAACGATTGTAGAGCGAAGAACTGTAGGCCATACCGAACTCATCTACGACACCTCTGAACTTTTACAACCCAAATGGGAACTGGCAAGTTGATACTCGTCACTCCCACAACAGCTTGCGATCTGCCCCAGAAAGAAGGTAAACTCCACCAATATTGCTACCGCCTCGATTCTGCACACTTCACACTTAACCCAATTCGAGCTCTCAAAGGCATCAACTTGAAGATAGTCAGTAGAAAAAACTGTAGGAGAATAAAGCCTATCAACCAGATCCAGATAGGTGAAAACTGAGCAGACGCCAATTCGTCGGCCCAAGACTGAAAAAGGCAACAGGAATCGACATTTCAAAATCAACACCCATCGATGGGCAACGAAAATGAATCGAATTTCACAATATCAGAGAACATTAGTGTATTGTGCCGAATCCTATAGGGGAAGTACATTATATTCCATCATGTTGCATTATTCATAGTCATGTTTCCTCGTACTTTTACATAACTTTTTGTTCTGTTTAAATTACTGGATAATGTTGTCCACTCGTTTATGCTTCCGACTCACCGGAGCCAGGAGTGTCTCCTTCGGCGATGGGCACGATAAGATTGTCCCGGGACATGAGGTTGTATTTGGTGATGAACTGCGTGAACCGTCTACACAGGTAAGTTTCGTTCTACAACAAAACATCGCAGGTATGAGCCGATAGAAATTATGAACCCGATACTCCAAGAGACAAAAATTGTAAGATACGCCCAAGCCGTCCATAACAGTTATAGTTACTGTTATTATTATTATACTACATAATTCAAATTCATACTACATTCTACAGATGGAAATGAATTAACCAATGTAGCACACATCGCCGGGCCAACATCGGGCTACGGTCAGCATCGTCGGGTGATGGTCGGTCGGTACTTTTTTGCGCGGCAGGCGCCCATTTCTAACTCGATTTCGCCGAAGTCGCTCCGTCCATCTCCTGACGTTGGGAAATAGTCAGACGGCAGCTCTTTCATTTTATTTTGGCAAATCGAACATGCCCACCGTCGCACAGTGGGACGAAACAACAATGTCTTTTTAAAGATGTACCTCAATGGGTTTTGTCTTATTTCAGTGAAACGTAGCTCCCAGCACGAAAAATAGAGAAAAAAATTAATAAAACTTGAAATTAAAATAATTTTTAAAAAGTAGAAATTTCTTCAAAAAATTATCAGAAAAAATGAAAAATTAAAATTAAAAAGTTAAAATTAAATTTATTTAAAAAAGTAAAAATTCTTTGTGATTAAGATTGTCCCATAAGCGTTTATGGGCTGTCTCCCAGGAAATCAATCAGAATGTCCAACCATATTTTTATTCTCACACTAGGAACTCCCCTGAACACAATCTTTCACATTTAGCTTGCCGGTTTCTGAGAAATAGAGGACATTTTTAACTTTTCCGTCTATTTTTCGTGCCGGGAGCTACATTTCACTGAAATACGTCAAAACCTATTTACGTTCCATTCATGAGACATTCCAGGGCAGATCAACTTCAAGTTTTTTACGTCATTACAGACTTTTGACCCGCTAGATTCGGGTTTTGTCCCACTGTGTGTGTTGCGTTGACGATCTCCCGACGATCCTGTGCTACATGGGTAGTCAGGGCTAGAACCGTCAGAAAGCGTAGGCATTCTACGCGTGACACTGTTGAACTCTTTGCGATCCATTAGCAAATGCCGTGTCAGTAGCTGCGTTCGCAGAGTAATTCTGAAAAATCGGGAACATTCGGCGCACGCGCAGTAGGACCTTTCGCAAGGGCCGAGGGTGGGGGTACATCGGCTTCCAGGAATTAAACACTCAAGTTCTGATCACGGAATAGAATCTATTCTATTCCGTGGTTCTGATGCTCTGCGAACGCAGAACTCGTTCAGAATCGATTTCGGCAGTTGATTTTTTTTTTTTTTTTTTTTTTTTTTTTTTTTCAGGACTTCCCGAACTGATTCCGACACGCGCGATTCATTTCCTCCTGTGATCTCGTGGAGTTAACTTCGTAGGGACTACTTTTTCGTTGGCGGAGGACCGAAGTTCCGTCCGTTTTAATTCCTGGAATCGTAACAGATTCGATTCCGAACAGTCAGAACTTACTCTGCGAACGCACCTAGTAGGATAAAAGAGATTCAACTTACCTCGAATTCATCAAAAATATTACGGTGGTGGAAGTAGGCGTGAGAGAATATTCTGTAGACTCTCCGACAGACAGATCCTAGTTTCGTCACTGATGAATCTTTTATACTAACCCTGCAACACAAAAAATACCTTAGTCTCAAATTTGAAAAACAAGTGAAATTTATCATCACTCAGCGACTAACCGACCTGCTGGGGAAATATTTATTCGAGTTGAGGAGACAGGCAGCGCCATCTAGCGTGTGGCGCGTATAGTCGATGGCAGGACACTCTTTGGGTGTTTTATGAGCAGCACAGAGGAATATCCACTGTTCGGTGGCCGTCATTTGCGTGCACGTTTCGGGCTGACATTCCCCTTGAAGCCGCACAGCCAAGCCGTTCAGCTCCATACAAAACTGCCTGAAAACCATAAATTAAGCGTTAGTCGAGAAACTGAAAACGGACTCCGTTTGTCTTTCAATCACTCTGTCTGGCTTCCTGACAACGCCCCAACGCTCAAACTCACCTAAGATGTTCATATTTCCATACGCCTTCGTCCTGCCCGTCGGGGGGCGTTAGTATAACCTCAATGTTGGCCGGCTCTTTGCGGATCTGCTGCTGGATGTATTGCTGCACTGCCAACGTACTGTCCATTTCTTCAAAGGGTTCATCTGGCCAACCATTGAACATCTGGAATACATTTTAACCATGTACAACATGACACAACAAACCTGATGATTTTTCACTGCAAACACTAAAAAAACCCAACTAGGCGTAGAGTAGATTTGTTTGCGAATTTCAAACTAGCGTAACTCTTTCGCGACTGAGCCTTCGTGGGAACTGAACATTGATGGACCCGCCAGGCCATATAATAATGTTGTTATTTTAAGGGTATTTGTAAACGGTTCCGAAACATTGGTCCAAAATTCGCCTGGCGTGATATTCCATCTAGTCTAGAGAGGCCACTTCCTCCGGCTCGATAACTAGTCTCTCGTCCGGAGAGGCCACTCTTCAGCATTTGATATTTCGTCTCAGGCCGAGGCAGGGCACTACTTTTGGTTTATTATTCTTGGAATAATACACCTATGTTTTCGCGACGGGGGTCGACGACTCCGATCGGGCTCAAAATTTGACATTATCCGTTTCAAGAGGTCTACATTCTAAATCCGAAATGTCCGTCCGCCGTACGCCGTCCGCCGTCCAGGTCGTTTTGGGCAGTAGGAATTTTTTTAAAAAATCTGAAATTTCGGCTAAATACTTGGTTTACCATCTAGTTGTGCCCGCAAGGTTTTCAGTCCGATCGCCCAAACCCGTGGGGCGCTATGGGGCTATAATGGGGCTACGGGAGGGGTTTTTTGAAGGCTTTTAGCTATGGAATCGAGTTAGGTGTCGTTTTCGAAGTATTTTTGGACGTATAATCCATTTTTTGGGGTCCCGGAACGATCCGATTTCACTGGGGTTTGCGTGATATCTCGTCTCTGGCCCAGGCAGGACACTTCTCCTCGCGTGGAGTCTTGACTGAGATCTCGTCTCTGGCCGTGAAATGGTTAACGATTTAATCACATCTTGACGTGAAAGAGTTACATCACATCTCGTCGTGAAAGTGTTAAATCACACAGTAATAAATAATTACAAACCACATGGACCCGTACAAGCAGAATTTATTCTAATAACAAATTTAAAACACGTAGTATTTTTTTATCAAAACCACCACCACCACCTAAAGCCTTGAAGGAAGTTGAAAATAGAAAGTCAGGATGTAACGTGACATAAGATGCAGGGAAAGTGGAGTACGTTCAGGATCTTCCCTTATTAATTTCATCTTCATGATATAACTCGGACCACTTCATCATAATCGAAAACTAACAAATTGAACCCTGGAGCAAGTTGATTGTGTCCTCAGAAAGTCACCCAGTTCGAAGCAAGCTATTAACAAACAGCACCGCCACAATTCCAATATCCTATTTACTTCCGTTACAATCACCTAAAGCGACCCGTAAAGGTCTTTCATCATCGCTAAATCCTCCAAAAGGACAACCTACGGAGCTCAAAAAGGGCGAATGGGCGGTGTTGACGGGTTGTGGAGTTGAGCGAAATTTTCGGTTGAGTTTTACCTTCGATTTGGTCCCCGGACGGTTTCGGCGGAGAATCGTCGACCCGTCTGCCATCTTCATCTTGACGAAAATCGGGATAAGCGTCGTCACTATCTTGGATAACACGGTTCAGATTTATTTACAAAATCCTCGTAGGAAAAAATGACAAATCTACGTTCATTCAAGCACTGCTGTTTGCTTTCAAGTGAGCAGTGTTGCCAGAATCAGGAGCGGCCATGAAACCCTAGACATCGCTGAAATCTCTGCTACGCCTAAGCAAATGAACACAGCAGCCAACAAATCGGAAAATGACTGGCACGTCAAGATGACGTCACCAACGTAGTATTTGAAGTTATAATGAGTACTACGTTGGTGATGTCATATTATGCCCTCTGCATTGAGTGGGTAGTAGGTAGAGTAGGTACTCACCTGCATTATCTTGACTTTCTTCCTGGTTGATGATGAAACGGTTGGGGGATTTCATTAGGAAATTTTAATGGAGGTAGGTTGTTTTTATAGCGATATTTTTAATGGAGAGATATTTCTTGAAGAAAAGGTTCAGATCATTGCAGATGGTAGGTACTTTTAAAAAACCGCTAAATCAGTAGTTACGAAAAGTTCGATATTTCACACTTCTGATGAGTGTATCGAAAAATGTAACAGAAACACAGCATTTATAAATTATTAATTTGGAGGAGCAAAATTTGCATCTACTTATTGGGAAATTGCTACTATCACTATTAAAGAGAAGGGTACCTAGTTTCAACAATTTACACCGATTTTCTGTGTAATAAAGTCTTTCCTTAGGTAAAGTCAAAGTCAGAATAATGAAAATTTAATACATAATAATATTATGTAAATCGCATCTTGGCTAAGATTTTGGTTTATTATTCTAGGGATAATACACCGATGTATTCGCGACGGGAGTCGACAATTTGGATCGGCCTTAAAATTTGACATTATCCGTTTCATGACACATAGTTTTCAAAATTTGAAATGATATTCAATATCAGATCAAGTTGTGCACGCAATGTTTTCAGCCCGATCGCCCAAACCCGCTGGACGCTATGGGCCTACAGGAGGGGTGTTCGAAGTTTTTTGGCTATTAGGTCAAGTTAGGTGTTGTTTTCGAAGTATTTTTGGACTTAGAATCAATTTTTAGAGGTCCAAAGACGATCCGATTTCATCGTGGGGATCAATGGGGTTACAAATTGGACTTGTGAAGGATGTGATGAGGTTAAAATGAAGTATGAAGTATCGTTTTCAGAGTAGGTACCTAATTTTGGACGCATAATCCATTTTTCGGTGTCTCATATCCGTCCAGAAACTTAAACAAAACAAAAAATGAAAATAAAACTTTTGAAAATAGCTAATTAAATTAAAATGTTTTCTATTGTTATAGAATTAATTTTTGTATAATTTATATCAATTAATAATAAACCCTTGTGTAAAATTTACAGCGTAAAAAATTAGCAATTAGCACACTCATTTTTCTGTTTCACTGTTAAAAGAAAAAACCAACCTAAACAACAACAAACGTTTTTAGTACATCTCCTTCTTTTCTCCTTCACTTTCTTTTTTTCACATCTATTAGAGTGCACTGTGGCAGATTAGCTTTAATTGGGAGCGGGCCGAATTCAAAATGCCAAATTTTCACGTTAGTCATGGTTCAGACTGAGTTCCTCTCTACCTTGTTTGTTACTATTTTACCTGTGTTCGACCGAATTTCTTCATTTCTTTGGCCTCGTTCCCTACCCCTGTTAGTCTGTTCTTTAACCTTGTTCCCTACACAGTCTGAATTCAATTAATACAAAAAGCAAACGTCCTTTTATGGTCAAAAGGAATCATCTATAGCTATCTCTTGCTACTATCAAACGTCCTGGGTATCTGATTTTCAAGCTTTGGAGTCCAACAAAAAAACTTTTACTATGGCTATGTTGTACTCGTAAAATCTACAAAACACGTGAACATTTAATAGATGTTTACATGAACATTTAATAGATGTTTACACGTGAACATTTAATAGATGTTTACATTGTTTGGACTCAAGATACAAATTTCCCACAACAGCTGGATTTTGACTAGGTTGGTAACGAAAATCGTTCATTGAGAAAAGTTTATTTACAAAATCACTTCACACACAAGCCACAAACCAACTAACTTTACAACGTTACCAACATTTACACGATCATTTATACACGTAGGTACACACCAAAATGCGGGATCAGTCTTGGTTAGGATTTGGATTTTGGCGGGGTTTCTTGGGTTTGCGCTTGTCAAAGCGAAGCCCGAATTTTTCCATTTCTTCTTGTTTGGGGACAGGTAATTTCTTCAGTTTCGGCTTCCTTTTCTCTTGGGGCCTTTTCGATACAACGGTGCCTTTAGGAGGTTGATACCTGGATGATTGATAAAGATTAAGCGATTTGTTAGTGTTCTTCAGTTGTTCAAAGTGTCACAGTTATTCTTACCCAGGGAGTTCTTTATTGATGGGTAAATGAGAGAGGAGGATGTGTATCACGGGAACGTCTCTGTTCACAACGAGCGGGTCCATTCCTTCGAATTTGGGATCCCAAAATTCTTGACACCTACAACAGAATGGGTTATGATTTGGAGAGATTTTTGTAAGGATGGTAACCAACCAGAAGAGAGACCGCAATTATTACGAACGTAAACAATGCGGTCTCATCTTGAAGTTGGGCTCTGACAACGTTCACTGAGATGGTATCGATGACTCTGTTTGCCTCGAGGTGGTGGGGGTCCAAGACCTAATGACATAGTCATACATTGTATGACTTATCACTACGTACGGCTGTAGGTCGGTCGACAAGCCGGGTTCTCAGTGGCCCCCAGCTCTCCCCTTAAGCCGCAGATTGCTGTGGCTAACTTACCGTTCTCAGGGCCTATTTCACCAACTAACGGCTCCACAAACTTACCGAGCTCCGCACGGATTCCCATGCTAATCGGTGCTCCCTCGGGGGTTTAACCTGGGCGTTAACGGTAAACGCTCGGTATCTCGGGTGGTGAAAGTGGGCCTCAGCAGACAAAGGCATGCTATGATAGGTCCATCAGAGATTTTTTCACAGCCAGAGGACTTCCAAGAAAGGTTCATTCGATCCCCTAATCTTATGATGAAGACAGATGCAACCATTGCTGAGGGAAGGTATCCATGGACTTGGTCAATGCGTCGAGGTAAGCAAGCGGTGGGCCTTCCAGGCTCAAAGTACATATAACAGGAGTTAGTGTTCCTATCATCCTCACAACTAACGGGTAGGTAACAAAAGACTGACTTGAACCCAGACAAATAATGCGTTCAGCCAAAATAGAAGCATACTAATGGAAGGCAGGGAATCGTCCACCCCAAAGCTGACGGCCCCTTCTTCTTTGCGTTCCCGCCGATATATTGTGAGCGAGCTTCGCAACTAGCGGCCCTAGCAAGGGCTAATGAAGGCGTCTAGTGAAGCTGGTCCAGTCTGCAGTACTGTACCTACCTACTCATAATATGTTGTGGGGTTGTATACGATACAGATCTCATCCTACCAGAACCAAAACTGAGCAAAATGAGTTCTTTTAGGAAAGCAGAGTTGGGCAGATTTTATAAATACCTACCTAACGTTGCGAATTAATTCACATCATGCTTAGTTTGAGGATGTGAATTAATTCACATTCACACCTGTAAATGTGAATTAATAATAAATTGTGAATTATTCACATTCAAAACTTTTTCTGTAAGTTAAATTAAATTCACAGAAAATTTGTAAATAAATCACAAAACATGTAAATAATTACAAAAACCTGTGAATTGTTTAACTTCACAACTAAATATGTAAATATGTAAATTCACAAATATATGTGATTTTTTAAAAATTTACGGCAAATTAAAGTAATTCCATTTCTCGCGGGTGCGCTAATATTGTCATAGGTACTCTGAGAAAAACCAAAATTTGGTTTTAATAACCTTCGTAAAAACACGTTCTGCGGTAAAACCGATAAATCTAATTTTTGTTAAGTTTTCTTTTAGCTTTTAGCAGAAAGATCATTCGGGAAATATTCTCAGAGTAGGTATGACAAAATCACTGGTCAGCGGACCTGCGCTAAATAGAATTACCGCAAATTTTAATTCGCCGAAAATTTCACATATCACCGTAAAATTCACAAATTATTTTCGAATCACAGATTTATTTGTGAATAAAATAATACCAATTTTTACATTTACATTTAAGTACTTTTATTTTTACAGTATTTACATTTTTGTGAATTATTGACCAATTTTCGTGAATTTAATTGTTGAAAAAGTTGTGAATGTGAATTAATTCACATCCACATTTACAAATAGGTGAAGTATGAACTAATTCACATTTACATTCACAAACAAAGCATGATGTGAATGCCCAACTCTGTAGGAAAGAGCACCTTAAATGGTCGTCGCTGCCTCATTTTCTTACATAGCACCAAGTTTCATGAGATTAGGAATAAGATCAACTACCTCCGGTAGCAGATGTGGTTGAACTGGTGTACGTTGGTGAATTTCCTTTTCATGATTTCCGCACAAGAAATGGCTTTTCCCAGAGAGGGCCCTTCGCCTGTCCACAAGACGTCTTTATTCTCGTTGAACGCTTTGAGGGCTGGGTCCAAAAGTTTTCGCATCTTGCTCCCTCCCCGCACCTGAAAATGGAAAATTGATTAATCTCGAAACACTATAGTACGTCTAAGGGGGTTGGCAATCTCAGGAAAACGGGGGACGACCCAGATTTACCCGGTAACAAGTCAATATCAGGTATGGAGATCATTTATTCGAAAAAAAGCAAGCTGGTCCATCGGTATGATGGGGTTTTGAGACGAAGGGGAGGATGTCAAGTACTGAGTGACACTGACTAACGATGCGGGTTTGTCGACACGCCCGAACCGAACAAATGCGATGGAAACTGTCGAGAATTGGTGTTAGGGAAATGAGGTTGTTGTATTCCAAATTTTCCCCTAAAAAGAGCGGATTAGGACTTACGTGCATCCACACTAACCCCTCAGGTAGGTTAGGAATTGGGATTGAGTCCACAGACAGCGGCTCTTCCACGTTCTTTCCTTTTGAGTAATTCTCCATCTGGAACAAAATATGAATGCAATTCGAAACAAATAGTGGAATCGATAATATCGCCTATATTATAGTACCTATAGAATATCGAAGATGAGTGCCAGAGGATGGAGCTATAGGTCTCCCACAAGAATATTGCGCTCGGACTTCAGTCTAGTGGCCGCAAAAGGAAACGCCGATTTGGCATCGTGAGCCGAGGACGAGCGAAGGGATTTCGAGTTTTTGTAGGCAACATTGTCTCAGCTTCTAGCCGTTTTGTTTACGTCTCCCGGTTGTGTAGTTAGTGTTTTGACCACTGCATTTTCCAGGCAGGTCCAGACCCATGATTTTGGGAACCGTTCATCTAGGTATTCCATCAAACGCTTTCATGTTGCAACACCAGATCCGCATCCAAACACCAATTCACTGAAAACCAATAGAAGCTCTCATTCTCACGGGCACAACCATAGGAACCTGTGGGAAGACTTGGAATGTCTGGAAACTTTCAGTGACACTTCTCTTCAGACTTCGCGACTCACGACCAGGGAGTCACTCAGGCACTTCAGACAGACGCCCAGGGAAATCTTTCTCAAAATTCCTCTAAATGTTATCATCCTCTAAATTACGGCAGCAAGAACTTGGACATGGTGAACCTTCCCCTCAAACACAATCGTTCAAGTGTATAAATACACTTAAATTTACGTAGCCTTTCTCGTTTAGTAATACTAAACACACCCGGTTTGGGTAGCAGATCATAATTCAAATTGAAAACTTGATAAGATGAATTGTTCAAGTTCAACGGAAATTGACTTGATTAACATAAGCCTCACTGGAGCTGGTTAGGCTCCTGATCATTTCCTCGAACCCGCAAATGAACTCACTAAACCCTTTGAAGTAGAAATTAACTTCTGTATCGTGATTCTCATTGAGCGTGGCACCCCACACCACTGTAGTCACATACAATACAAGCCGTAAAATAACCTATCGTTGGAGGTTATATTATACCGAATAGTAGGTGAAGCGGGGGAGTGTAGGGCTACAGTATACAGCACAGCCGCCCCGTTCCAATTCCAATATGCCACCTCGACAGGTGCGTCTGAGCCATTTACACGTTTCCTCCCAACAGCCTCGTTCCTACATTTGGATAACTGGCAAACAATTCTAATGGAACAGCCTGCTACGTCGAACCCCATTAAAATTTGGCTCAAGTGTCCCAAAATCAACTAGTTTACTTCAGAAATATCTCTGTAATACTCAGGTTACTGTTCCTAGGGACAACCTCCCCCCTCACAGCGGACACCTTCAAAGACACGGATTTATTATTTGAGCTGCGAGTCAACCCATAGACTTTGATTTGGACTCAGGACTTTCTAAGCGTTGTACAGTGGGCGAAATCGCAAAAAACCCGGCCAAAACGCTGGCCCTCCCGTGTTATAACATAACATTATGTTTTTTTGGCATGCTGAACACGGGAAAATCATCTAAAAATTCTAAACTGCTGTCTAGACCACGTTTTTAGCGCTGGAGGTCTTGAAAATCAATAGGTTATATAACAACAAAGGGATTTGGATTTCAGTTGACACGGTATTTTTTTGAAATTAACTTATAAGTAGGTACCTATGTGATGACTCATGTGACCCTGCTTAGACAGCAATTAAACACAAATGAAAATAACCACGCGTTTCATTATAATGAAAAAAAAAAGAAAAAAAGAAGTAAGATGTAACTTCAATTTAACGGTTCTTGACGTTTTCGCATTTAAAATCATGGCTAATCCGCGATCCGGACCTATCTTTGGAATTGGGACTACGCTAACCGGTGGGATGAACATTTAACTTCTTACTTGCGTAATAATCTTAGTTACCATTAAATGTTAAATTACCATTAAATGTTAAGTTACCATTAAATGTTAAAAACAAATTTTGTTATTTGCTTCAAATAAATTGATGAGCTCTAATAGCTCTGTCACGTCTTCCCTACTATCGTCCAGTCCTTTTCAATGAGCTGTCTCTCCTTGACCGAAATTTGCATCCCCCATTCAACCCTCCGTTTCTTGAAACATCCCCATATCTAGAGAGTATTATCACTGTCTTTATGACTTCCCGAATTCCTCTTCGCTTCAGAGCCATCCCTCACCCAGTGATGAATAATACATAAGCTACCTTTAACCCATAACCCTCACACCAGTCAGAGCATCACTAAGCCTCAACACAAAACCCCCTCTATATTTATATGTGCGATGTATTTATAGCACTTGTTGTTCTGCCTTGCAGAACAAACAAGTGTTTTGCCCCAACAAAAGCTCCCGGCTAGCTAAAGACGGATAAACGAGGAATACATTAAATGTATTTGATAAAATTTATCAATTAATCATCTTATTTAATAAGTAAGGTAAGATTGGATAAATTTTATCAAATCTTCACAATTTATCCACATTTAGAATGTTATAGATGCTATAATATGTATTAGTACGTTGTGCTAAGCAAAACCCTATACATTTTTACTCCACAAAAATCTCCGGCAAGAACGTTTTTAGAAGTTAAGGCGCTGCCTGACATCATGTATGTAGGTACAGGTGCGGGTCGTTGGATTTCGAGGATTCGTTGGGCGGAAGACGACAAGTGAGATGAAGTCGGATGTGATGTCCCCTCCGACACTCGTGTTTACATTGAAACCACCCCAACATCTTTCAAATGATCCCCTCCGGTGAGGAGTCCGCCGGGCCGTGTTTTATGAGTTTCGGGAGGTAGCTGTCCGAGGGTGAAGGGAGGATGAAAACCAAGAAATTGGAGGAAGAAATGTGAGGAAAGTTATACGAAGAGGTTGCTAAGAAGGCTACTAGGTATGTCAACAATACTTGAACAAAACTGCTCATCTAAAATATGAAAAATGATTAGGTGGAAACGTGATACGTGAAACTTTTAAACTGAGAACTGAAAACTTAAAGTTGGGAAGTTGAAACTGGCAATATTGAAATGAATTGAAATTTAAAACAGAAACTGAAAACTCAAGAGATGAAAAAGGCTCTTGGATAAATGAAATCATGAAAATCGACACTCAAAATCTAGACTACTTGACCGTGGGAACTTGAAATTTAAAAACAGCAACTTCATCTTGATAACTGCGCAATGCAACTAGATAGTAGATTCAAATCATTTGAAATTTTACTTGAAATTAAACTTTAAACAACGCAACTGAAAACTGTAACCAGAAACACCAACTTTCAAAACTCAAAACTTGAAAAACATGCAGAAACTTAATGTTTTTTAGTTTTGCCCTATTCTTAGTTGGTAAAAGAAATTCCTCAACGACTTGAGGGTACCTATATTAGAAAAACAAACCATGTGGCAGCCTTAACTTGAGGGGGAATGTTTTAAATACCTAATTTAATTTTAATGAAATTTAAAAGCACGTTTTAAATTAACTATATCGATGATGTTCAAGAATGTCAACATCGTCGTTATGTTCGGTGTCCCATACCTCGAATGAGCTGGCAGGCAAAGCAGTTAATAATAGGTTTGTTCCAGGTCTGACGGCGTCTGTCGACAAAAGTTTTCAGCTGTCCCAATGCCTTCTGAATCATTGTTGAGTTCCGTTCAACAACGCACTGGCTTATCTGGAACGCTGTTGTAGCGTTACTTCACGGTGATTCACGGGACTGTAAATTTCTAACAGTGTCGTTTTAGAAGTATTTTTCGGCATATCCATGAAAGCCCCATAGATCATCATCTGGAAGAGATGAATGAAGCTCATCTCTTCCACATGACAACTTGACAAGCCGAGCACCAAAATAAAGTGAGAAAGTTATGAGAGAGGTTTCAACTGGGTAGGGTTATCAAAGTCGGCAGCTCCCAACCTCACTCATTTGAGCTGTCGGTTTCCGTCCTACAACCTACACATCGACCTGGAACAGCTGGCGACGGCGACCTTTCGCCGACTGAGCAACCTGGAAATGCTCAACTGCCATGTCTCCGTCGATTTCTGCTGACAGCCCGTCAAACCTGGAACAAACCTAATTACTATTCAGGGGGCAGTTGTTAGGTACACCTGAAACGCCCCACCTCTATAATGCAGACTGCGGGGCTGGGCTAGTAGGAAGAGGAACTTCTAGTCCTATTCTATTTTCTCTGGGACTGTAATACCCAGCATGGACAAAGCAGCTTCGTAGAACAATAAGCTCTTCTGAAGTGTCAACTTGAGCTTGACAACACAATTGGTCTTTCTGAAGGATCTTTCTTTAGGACGACCGCCTTCATGGTTCACCGTCGTCCCTCTCAATTAAGATGAATAAGTAAGTATTTTCTCAGCTCGTATTGGCCGAGCCAAGAACTGTGGGATATTGTGTGGTAAATACGAAGACGCCTGAGGAATATGGAAAAAGGCGGAGGAAAAATGGAAAAGGGGAAGAAGGAAAAGATGAGTTTGAAGGCGTTTTGTCGGGGGGCGGGGGGTGTGGTAGGTCACGGAAGTTCTGATCCGGTTACCCATGGTGGCCTCATTCCTTCAGGCGCATTCCTCAGCGGCTCCTCTCATTCCTTCATTATTGCTTACCCCCCACCACTTCTCTGCTGCAAATATCTATCTTTATCTTCAGAGAATCATCACTTCAATGCCATCACCAGAACTACCGTCTGATTTGACTATTTCCTAAGGGCCACACGAAGCGGAGTTTCTCTGGTACGGTCGCACTCGGACACCCCGGTATGGGATTTTCAAACGAAACACGGTAGGTATACGTGCTCATCTCAGTTCTTTCCTCGTTGCGAGATGGATCGCTAAAAAAATTGACTCTTCTTGGCCTCGTGTTGGTGCGTAAGAAGACAGGTAATAAAAAACGCCGAAAATTTTACACAGGGGTTCATTATTCTTTGGTATATATTGTAAAATAATTGATTATGCAAAAAGAAAAAAAAAAATACACTGCCATGTGGGACATGGCATACGTGCGTAGCTTCCTCGCGTTTAAAGATTTTAGCTCACTCAACAGATCAGGGAAAAGCCGGTTATTTCAATCGTCTCGTTATCTCGGCTCCATCTCAAATTTTAACGTCCAAGGATGAACAGGAGAGATTTTAGGTGACTCAGCTGATCAGGAGAATGCCCATAATTTGAATCGTCTCTTGTACTCCCAGAAGGGCTCCCTCTCAAATTTCAACGTCCGAGAATGAACAGCAGAGATTTTAGCAGTGTAAAGGTCTTTAGAATTTTTACATTACCTACATAATATGTGGGTACATACATATAGTGGGTATATTATATAATATACCCACTATATAGTGGCAATGCGGTACTGCTTCGAGTTCGATTGATGCAGATCATATGACATTTTGAAAGGCGACACAGCACCTCATCCTTTGGATCTAACCTCTTGGAATTTCGAATCGAGATTTTTTAGAAATCGATATCTTCGTAAATAAACCGACCTAATAACAACCAACTTCTTCCGCGTTGCTGAGGATGAACTAGGACGGACTGACAGACACGAAACCAAATTTGCACAGGAAGCTCTGAAACGGAAAATGCAAGTGGAAATGTTAATTTTTTACGAGCAACTTTTATTCGATCCCGAAAGTGAAAACAATGCTAGACAAACAATGGTAGACTCGAAAGCAACATTTAAAATGACAAAAATTGTCAGGTATTCGTGTACAGTTTTTGGATGGATGAGGTAGGTACCGCGAAAATTGGATTCTACGTCCAAAATTACTCCGACAACCTCGTTCGACCTCCTAGCATTCTTTAAAAGTACCATTTGTAGCTCCGTGAAAGCCCCATACACCCCCACTGTGAAATCGTCTGGTTCTGGGACCCCTACGAATGGTTTATCTCGGACGGCATTCGCGGAAATTATTCATAGAAAAGGCTTCCAAGACTTTTTCAATTTCTCGTTATATTCGGTATCAGGAAGTATACCGCAACGCCTAAAGTTTTGTTTTAACAATCCTGAGAACTCTCAATTCTCTTGCAACCTGATGGACCCTGCCAGAATCCAACATCATCATCTTCCTTTCACGAAGACCAACTTAATGAACAACACTTTATCGGATCCTTAAACCCGACCAACTTCCAGATTATGTAAACTCGATACGCTAAAGCACCAACGTTGTTTACTGGGAAGGGAGCCAAGTTAAAAGACCTTTAACAGTGATTGATTCCTTTTCAGCGCAGAAGAAACTGTATAAGAAGAAAACCACAGCAGGAAGGGAAGTAAGGAGATGATTACGTAAGAAAAGTCGGATATTAAAACCGGCAAATACGGTGGGACTATATTAAAATCCACAAGAGTGGCTCTTTGCTATAAGCGGGGGGGGGGGGGGGGGACTGACTGCCCTTTACTGGGGTTTTTCCAGTTGCCTTAATTAGTTCTTAGGAATGTACCATCCCTCTTTGGGGGCTTTTGAAGTCCTGGCCACCCTCACACGAGAAGTAAGAACCGTTTTTTAATGAGATTAAAAATAACTGTGTGTACTCCTCCCTTTCGATGAAATTTCTGCGAGGTACTTATTTTAACATGGATGCGAGAATTGTAAAAGAAAGTTTGCGAAAATCCGTAAAATTATAAAGCCAAACCTTTTGGTCCAAAATTATAGAAAAATTTATTATTCTCAAATATAGGGGAAGAAACCTGGTCACTGGGCCGTGACGCTACAAATTAGGTATGGGGCTGCACCTTAATTTCGGGTAAAATCATCTTGTGCCATGTTGTTAGAAGCAAAAAAGAGGAAAATACATAATGTTTGTAGCAAAAAGTCTTTCACGTAGTTTATATTCATCTAAAGTTGTTCTGGTCGATTCAAAACGAACATGCGTGATTTCACTAAAGGCCCCCTTCCCGTTTGACGGCTCATCGTTTTCTGTTTCGGCTGCACGTCGAAACACCGATGACTAGTGGGGTTCATGCTCGAAACGCTCTGGACTTGTGGGGTTTTTGCCGAATCACCGGAATTTCCGTGGCTTCTACCGTCCAACTAGTGGAGCTTTTGACAGAAGTCATTAGGTAAACATGTCAGCAACGCCGTACACAACGATGGCGGCTCAAACTCATTTTTTGGGTTTTGGGACTAGTGGGGTTTTTGCTATCAGCCCCTCAATTGATTATGAATGTAGGACGTACATTTCATTTTTAGGAATTCCTTATCTGTCCTGACCTATATTGGTGAACAGTTTTTTAATTTTAAATTTAAAAAAATAAATCAATAAAAAAATAACATTTTTAATTAAAAATGATAACAAAATTTGTTATTATCTTTAATAAGAATAAGAGAAGAAAGGTGCATGGATATGTCAAAAATCCGTGGATACATAAAATATAAACGTGGGAAATGCTGAGGCTCGACTGTAACAGTACTGTATACATTTTGGCGTAGAAAAACGTGATTTTGCGGGGGTGAAACACAAGAGAGCTAAGCCGAATTTTCAACGGATTGCCTGATGTGAGCACCAGATCAAGTTAATTTTCGAGTGGTTCGTATTTCATTCTCGGATACCAATCCCGTACTTACCATCAAGCAGAACGTGGTGAGAGGAGTGCCTAAAATCATGGAAGAGCGGGGGTGTCGGAAAAGGGTGCGCACATCTCTTGGAGTGCACGAAGAGTGGCAAGGCGGAGGATGTCGGGGGAGGGTAAATGCGCACGACATGAAAATCAACCCCCCAAGCGGCATCAGGTTGGCCATATACTCACCGGCAGGAGCCCGAGGAAGTCAGAAGGACAAGTCATCCCTTCCCGAAGACAACCCCGTACATATTTGAACAGGCGCAAGTGCAGTTTGAGCAACGCCCAAATCAAGGTAAGTCAAGAATACAACAGAATCTAACTTATTGAAAATTACAGCAATACCACCAATCACCACAACACCCAGGAGTCAGAAAACCGACAAAACGAAAAGTTGTTTGAATTAATGTCCATATTTTATAATAAAATAAGAATTATTCTTACTTGTGTTATTAAGAATTATTCTTAGTTGTACTAGGACCTACCAATTTCAATTTTAGAATAGATTGAAATTTTACTCAGGGGTTGTTGGCATTCATTTAGATCGAAACACAATTCTAGAGCGGTCAGACCGGTCTGATAGTCCTGGACCCCAAAGCGGGTGCTTTTTTTCTGGAAAAGGTTTGACGGAATTTCCACTTCTCCACAGACGGTACAGTTTTTGTACCCATCTTCTAGCTCCATATCTCATGTCTCCAATCATCTTACTCATCTTCCCCTAAATTTAAAGGGGCTTATCACATCTTATAAGATGTATTTTTGGACCTAACTCCTGAGAACTTTCGTACTCTACTGTTTGGGCGGAAGTATTTCAATGTGTCGCTCAACGATGGAAGCCTACCAAGACCGTTTTCGAGGCAGATCCAAATAAATAGGTACGAAACTACCGGTGAATTTCCAATGTGGAACTTATAACTGAGCCGTTTTTATGGAAATGTAACGACGTCATTTTCTTGTCTATAAAAATCCCCCACTCGTTAGGAAGCTGTGAATTTATTATTCATGACATCGTATCCCAACTGTCGATTCCCTCCTCCCTACCAATAACGAATTACTGGTAAAAAACGTAGATGTCGACTTATACAGAATAAGTGAACTGAATAGCACCAATTGAGTAGGCGGCTGAAGCATGTGTTGAAAGAGTTTTAACTTCAGGCTTAATAATCGAAGGTCACATTAAATGTGAATAAATTTTATAAATGGAAAACATGGAAGGGAAGAAAAAAATTTATGGCTCAGTTTGCGGGACGACGGACAGCTCGATATGAAAATTACAAGCCGAGAAGTAACAAGATCCGAAGTTTACACGGATAGGTTGATTGACTCGCGATCGACGGAGCTGGGAAATTGAACATGTCTTTGTCCCCGAAGGTGTTTTGTTCTCCAAGAGACATCTTCGGCTCGAAATACCTATTCCACTAAGGATCAAAGTTGTCGAAACGTCAAATGTTACTCAATTATGTAACGGCATATTACATAATAGAATCACAAAACTGCAATAAGGAGCCTGGCTATGCCGTCAAATCATAATGCCCAAAAACAAATGTATACTCTAAAAAATGAAATCGACCGGAAACTAAAACCAAACCGTATAAAATATTATTTAGACAAGTCACGGGCACACTATCCTGCGATAAAATTTTCACCGCTGTCAAAGCTTTATTCGAGAACATTAACAGACAGTCCGTATGAGTGGAGAATGAAAGAACGATAACGAATGAAAGCAGCGCACGTATGTGTCCTGGCGATAAGAGTTCCGCATTTCTACGTCGACAGAAAATATTGGCGTAAAAAAAAAAAAGGATTCCGATGGGTTCCGAAAAAACCGTCAGGGGGGTTAAACTAATCCTGTATTTGTTGACATTAAGTAATCTTCTATTCAAAATCAAAACCAAACAAACCAACGGCGGGTAAAGAAAGAAATCACTTAATTCATGCAAGATACCTAAGTAAAATGATGTGACCAGGGTTGCAGTGTTAGTCGTATGTGTTTAGTAAAAACATCACTGCGCGCCTGGCCGATCGATGCCTGGCGTTCGATACGTGGCGTAATATTACATTTTTCCCCTTTCTGTTCAAAATCCCAAAAACGTCTACAACAGCTCTGCTCGTAACTATACGACTTTTCGAGCTCAAAATTGGTGTTTGGGGTTTTTTTAAGGGTGCTGAATCCAAAATTTGGATATTTAATGTGGTCGCACTTAATGTCGTCGCTGTAGAAGCAACACCGCCTAACCCACTTTCAGATGAAAATGAAACAGCTTTTAAAAGAAACGGTTTTTAAATGAAACAGTTAAATAGAGCAGTTAAATGGAATTTTTACAAGAAACAGTTTTTCGTGTAACCTGTACAGTTGGGAGGATGTGGGTTAGGCGGTGTTGCCTCTACAGCGACGATAATATCGACAATAACATCGAAAAGGTTGAAATTTCCCATTTCTAACAATATAATATTGTTAGAAATGGGAAATTTCAACAATATAATAACTCTAACAATATAATAATTCTAACAATATAATATTATTATGTTGTTAGAAATGGGAACTTTCAACCTTTTTAAGGAGCCCATTGCGAATTTCTACAGGCTTTGGCAAAACAGTATTCTCCAAACCAGGCTCAGAAGCAAAAGGAGGTGGTGGTTATCAGGTCGAAATCAAATTGACATAAAATGGATGGACCCACGAAATGGCTTTTTCTAAGTGAGCTCTCACTCGTTCGATTATACGGAAAGGAAATTTATTTTCATCCAGACGATTTTTAACTTTTCGAGTCTCATCGCTCCCCAATCCCCCTTTTCCTTCTGAAGCCTTCCAGAATGGAGTTGTTCATTGGAAAACACTTACTGGCCCAGTCAGTCAACTCCTGAGAGTGAGGGGTATACTCAAATGATAAATCCGTCATTGACCTCTATCATCCTTATCGCGCTAACCGCAAAGACAATGTTTCCCCTTCAAACGTGCAATTTTTTTCAATTGTAAAACACTTTTCCTTACAACGACCAAATCCCAACAGCGTTCAATTTCAGGGGACCCTGTCGATCTCGATTTCAACGAACTGGAATAGATAACTCCATTGACTCAATTCGTAAATGTTTCTTCTCGGCTATCCAACAACGACGAGTTTTATACTTGCCGGATGGAAAGTTTAACGTTCTGTTTTTCTCTAACCGTTTTTTCGAGAGTTGGTGGAGCTAAATATTTTGTAATTTTAGCTGATGAAGCCAACAATACCTAGGATCCCTTGACCGGGGATTGCGCAACCAAAAGGCGCTGTATGATTCACAATTGTTCACTTTCTATGGGCGATGATCCCTTTTCAACGCAACAGACCCAGGTAATCCCTGAACAAGCCCCTCAAAACTAGATGAATTCAGTCTTAACCAAAGCCCCCTGTGTCCCAAACCACTTGCCTATTGGGTCAAATTATAATCTCATCCCTGCCGATCAGCAATCGGAATATCAATTCAAGTAATGTTTACACACTTAAGTGCCAAATATCAACCAACGAAACCTTATAACCTTTCAAACCAAATCCAGAATGTGGATAGGACGGACCGCAGAAGTTCCAGCTAAATAAACCCCCCTCAACCCCTTTCGGTTTTATCCGGCCAACGGAAATTTCGCCCACCTTTCATCTCAGCGCTGAGTCCATAAACCGATATATTTCTAGCTTTCATAACCCTGCAGCAATATTTAGCAGGCAAACGAGTGGCTAAGAAGACATTAGACATTAATCACTACAACGGCGAAAATTACCTTCAACCAAAACGACGGCCAAAAATGAGCACCGTAACAATATTAAATTTTGTCATAAGGTGTGCATATGGGTGATTCCACTAAAAGCGGCCGATGTCCTGGCGATAAGAGTTCCGTATTTCTACGTCGACAGAAAATATTGGCGTAAAAAAGAACGATTTACGATGGGTTCCGAAAAAACCGTCAGGGGGTTTAAACTAATACTGTATTTGTTGGCATTAATCTTCTATTCAAAATCAAAACCAAAACCAAACAAACCAACCTCCTTGGCGGGTAAAGAAAAAAATCACCTAATTCATGCAAGAAACTATAAAGAGGACCATAACATTGTAACACAAAAGAGGTCTTTCAGAATGTAAAAAAGTAGCTTCATCAAGTACAATATTAATAATAGTGATCCCCTCTGTACTCATCATTTCGACCGTATTACAACCCAGGGGCGAAATCTCCGGCGAGAGATGTTGGTTTAATCATTTTGATACTTCAGAAAAGATGAAAGTGGAACTTCTTTACATGGAGCACGCAATTTTCAACAGTTAATCAAATTTTCGTTAGTGGGGAATTAAAAGAGTAATAACTTATTCATAATTAGGAGGATAATCTGGGATTGAACAGGATTATTCTCGCGGAACATTGAGATTTACAAAAAATAAAATAAACCCTAGCAACGCTTGCATACGAGTCTGCAACACATTAGGACATTAAAATTTAATGTCCTACAATTTTTGTCTTTAGTTTAGTCGTTGCTAGGGAACCTTTTAACGTTTATGTGCCAAACTAAAGACATAAAATGTCAAAAAAGTAAAACAGAACAAAAACTTCTTTTAGAGCTGAGAAAAGATGGTGGGACAAGTGTAGGATTCCCTTTAATTGATTTTATTTCCAAAATTTAGATAAAAATTTAATATGAATCCTCACTCGACTCCCTAAACTTTCAATAAACATCACGATAAGGTGTGATCGGGCAAAAAATCCAACCAAGGACCAACTAGGATGTGCACCTGGAAAGAGCATTTAGTCAAAATGGCAGATAAAAAAATTATGCAAATTTTACACAAGGGTTTATTATTCTTTGATTAAATTAAGTTAAAAAATGATAATAATTCAGTCATTAGAAAAAAAATCTGTTCAATGTTTGGACAGAGGTTACTCGGAAAACGAACCCTATTTGCATCCTTCAACAGTCCCATTTCTAGCCTCATGAAAGCCCCATAGATTCCCATGGCGAAATCGGATGGATTCTGGGACCCCCCAAAATGGATTCTACACACGTCCAAAAATACATCGAAAACGCCACCGAATTCGACCCCAAAGCCGAAACCCTTCAAAAAAACCATCCCATAGCACCACCGAGCCCCACGGGTTTGGGCGATCGGGCTGAAAACCTTACAGGCACTACTAGAATGTGCACCGGGAAAGAGCAGGTAAACCGAGAAAATCGAGTAGGTACTTTGTCAAAATTTCAGATTTAAAAAAAAAAAAAAAACTGGTACTGTCCAAAACGGCTCGGACGGAGGACGGACATTTGATTTTTGAAATCAATGAGTCATGAAACGTCAAATTTTGAGGCCGATCCAAATTCATAGGTGAATTATTCCAAAAATAATGAACCAAAATTGGAAAAATTAATTGAATCAAGACCCTGACCTAGTTTCGGATATATTGTTGAAGGCGCTGATGGACACATGGGATGTTGTTATAGCAGCATTTCTCTTGATAAACGAGGTAGTAAAAGCTCGGGATCCCTCCCTGCTTCATCCACACTATCCCTTGTTCGTGGTCGACTACCTCGTCAGGATCTTGGGGAAGTTCATCGCTCATCAGAATGTCCATGCTGGCCTTTTATGGGCGATTTATCTGGTGGCAAGACGCCATTTATTATGTCGGCCTTTTTTCGCTTGACCCGAGAAAATGGGAAGGTATAGCGTTGAAAGATTCAAAATAGGCACCTAACTGTAAGATGAAGGTTAGAGGGAGTCAGAGAAGTCCAGCCGTGATGAAGTGGAGAGCAATCAGTAAGGCTGGATTCATTTCCCCCGCGGCGAATGTGATCTGGATCAAGGATCCTCCACCCTTTAATTGAAACTACACTTGAGCACTTCAGATCAAGTATATGTCCAAATAACTGATAAACTAAAAGAATATTTCCACGCAGTCCCATCGAGAGCTCGTATGCAAACCAAGCACCACACGTATGCAATCAAGCATTTAAGCAATTAAGGACTTGAATGACTCCCAGCAGGATCAGAGACCCTTACGGCACAATTCGACGAGGGGGAAAAGAAAAAAAAATGGTACCGCTTTTACTCCCGTTTCACAATGATAGAACGATTAGGTCAGGCTTTGTTCTCTGTTACTCTGTGGATTAGGTAGAACTAGATTGTGGGTGGGGGGGGGGGGATGTAACATCCAAGTGCATATGACCCTTCACTCAGAAAAATCGAAGGGACTTGAATCAAGTAAAAGTTAAACATCAATGTAGAACTACATACAGCTGTTCAATACTGTTACAAGTGGAATACGTTCGAAATTAGATTACACACGGGGGTTATTCTTTCAAAGCTGAGCTACCGTTGAGTGGTCAGATAGGGCTTACCCGTCGGTTCGACGAAAAAAAACCACTTAAAACCGCTTGAACTTTCATGTTTCGAATCACCAAATGAACGTAAAACACGAAATCGTGTAAATTGTCTAAATAAATTAGCAAACTTGCGTTCAATGAACTTGTTTCATTAGGCTAAATGTAAGGGCTGCAACGGATGAGTTGAGTGGAGTGGAGTTAACGTAGGTATGAAGCCATGTTTAGCCAAAGTAATAGGAACGAGGGTAGAAACCCAGCACAGGGGATGAAAAACACTATGTATTAGGACACAGAGCGAGTGAGCCTTCAATACCGGCCTGCCTCGACCTTTTGGGGCACGACGGAAGTCTAATCAAGAGAAAAGCGTTCCTGGGTAGGTTGTATTTGAAAACTCTGAAAGAAAATGGACAACTCAGAAGTACACGAAGACGAAAGCGACAAACAATGCATAACAGAGTGGCAAAAGCAGAAAGTTGAGAAATGTACAAAAAAACTATGAAATTTCAGTACACGCTGAGATGAGTTGGCTAATCCATTTCTCCTCTTAGAGGCTCTAGCTTCACCTAAACTAGAACCTCACTAGCAAACCTCACTAAACCACTTTTCTAAATTGACGTCGGTAGGTATCTAGCGAATCAACACAAATAAAAACAACACCCCTCCGTAAACAGTAATTTGAAATCTCGTTAACCATCTTTGAATCTCATGAATTTTCACTCAAACTTGGAGGCATTGAGACGAGAACGTGGTCCCTTTTTCGTAGGAATATCTGCAATGCTAATTTTTTATTTCCTCGGCTCCATTTTTCTCATTTCAAGCTAATTCCTAAACTCTTGAATACCTAAGAAGGAACAGGAGAAATCCGTCAGGATTTTAAAGGTAGATAAATAAACGGTAGATAAATGAATGGTGGGTATTATAAGGAAATCACTTGTAGATAAATGAATGGTGGGTATTATAAGGAAATTACTTGTTGACAGTAAAATCATGACTGTAAAATCCTACTGTAAAATTCATGATTGCGTGAAGTGAGTGGGTTATCGCATGAGCCTAATTGTGCATCTCCTCAAATGTATGCTTTTTCGTAAAATATTTTTACGAAATTTTTTTACGTACATTTAATGAACGAGCAGGTTTCTGAATATTCTCAATTAAGGATATTGAACGGTAACATTGAGAAGAAACTCTCATCATCCCTAAAAAAAAGGAAAGTTCTCGACAGCCATAGAAAGAGGCAAGAAATAAGTGCACGGGGGGGGGGGGGGGGGGGGGTAAGAAGCTTGAGAATCGGTCCATTGTTTTGTGGCTTAGAGGCCCGTTGGCCAGGCAGCATTGCCATTAGGAGAGCCTGGCCCTGGGGTAGAATTGCCGAGCGTCAGCGCAATCTAGCGACAAACGATTCGAACTAGGTTATCACTACTACTAGTTCCCACCAATTTTTGTAACAGCTACTCGAGGAACAACCTTGTCTTTCTATTTAGATCTGCACTGTTTTACGACAACAAAACTGCAGTAAAAACATTCAAATTACTCGCAATATCTATTTGCTTCAGAAATATGCAATGATATGAGCGTTTCTGCAGTTACACAGATGGTAGGTGAGGATTGTTTCTTTCCTAACCATCTTGGAAGGGTGAAATTTAAATTGGGCGTTCTTTGAGAATGATGTACACGAGCAAAACAAAGGCAATAATTTGATGTAACGCAATAATCGTTTTAAGCAAAAGATAATTTGATTTGATGACAAATTACTGGCATTAATATTTTTGATTTATTATTCTTGGAATAATACCTACACCTATGTAATTGCAACCCTGTGCAATTGCGCGCAACGTGTATTTCGCTCCCCTATAACCCAATTTTTCGCAGATTCGGATTCTATGTTAAATTCTACGTCTGATAAGCGCGTTGCGCAAAATTTTTGGTTCGTGAAACTAATTTTTTCTAATTTTTCGGTAATTAATCGTCCGATGGAGTCGGCTTTTCCTCCTTATCCTACCTAGAGATCCGAATTTAATTACGAAATCCCGAAAAAAGTACTTCCGAAATTGAGCAAATTTAGACGGCGAGTTTAATTTGAACGATTTGAAGAGATACGACGCGCGAATGGGTGGCGAGTCACACGAGCGCCCGCGTCCGTATGGTCTTCCATCCCACCGCTCGGCGGAGGAGATTCATTTGGAAATCCACCTTGTGAAAAATTAATGGGCTGGGGAACAAGGTCAAAGAATAGGAGTTAAAAATTTTGCTGGTCTTACATTCAAATTATTTGTTATCAAAACTACTAACCTCTCAAATTTGCCGTTCGGAACCGGCGTTAAGCAGTAGGTCCCTACTACTTCTGTATTAGCTGGTCAACACGCTCAACAGATGTTAGTAGCGAGAGGTCGCCAACGCCCGATTACGGGTATGGCACCCAAAGAAGAAGAAAACTACTAAAAGGATGGAAAACTGTATAACTTTAAATGGATAACTTTATAACTTTACTACATGACATGGAATATTACAATGTAGTAAAGTTATATACGCGGAGGTCGTTGAATATCTTATTAAGTTTACAAAATGTGATGTTTTTATATTCCCCTGTTTGCTCTCTCATTCCCCTGTAGTACCTACCGATTTATGTTTAGGGACCTGATACATAAATCATACATTGTAGGTATATGACATCCCTAGGCCATCAAACTACACGGCTGGCAAGGCGTAATCAATAGTAAGCAAGCTAAGAACAGGATGAAGCCAAAACCGTACGCCACTAATAAAATTAAAATGTTAATTAGACCGAAATTAGCCAGTTTTAGTGGCCCATAATATATATGATATATTATATAATGTATATTATAATATATTATATTATAATATATTATATTATATTATAATATATATGGGCCACTAAAATATATGGAATATATTGTACATGGAATGTACAATAATACATAATAGTGGAATACATAATAAAATCTCATAATAATGTTATGATGCACATATATTATATATATATCATAACATTATTATGAGATTTTATTGCTACCCCGCGCACCTACCTACTTTATAACATCAAAGCATGAAGTAGAAGTGTAAATTTTCCTAATCAACTCGAACTGTTGCAATTCATTAAAAACTTCCCCCCAAGGGGTTGACTTACTGCAACTTAACGGGCAGCAACTGCGAGACGAATTTCAAGGATCGAAGATTGTAGGCCTTTTCAAGTGATATCCAGGGTGCCTCTGGTTCTGAAACAAATGGGCTTCATTAAAAACATTCGTAGAGAAACGCCAGAACAGTTTCAACTTGAAATTAACTTTAGAGAAGTAAATGGGCGTTAGGGAATTTGGCAGTTAATTTAGAGAGGGAAATCAAGCGATCAGTAAAGTAATGTCGATTAGTTTTAGATTTTTCGTCGATTAACTGATGAGCGGATGCTACATCGAAGCAAATATACTCAACTAAGCTATTCACACGTACATAATACGTACATGTACAAAATATGTACATGTGAATTTGGTTATAACCGCTGGTGTACCTCTCAACTACCATACATTTAGTTATAATATTATGTACTACCTACGATCTAACTAAATGTATGGTAGTGCCACCCGTGGTGATCGTCGGTAGTACATAATATTGATGGGTTCCTCCAGTTGACCCTTCATGACCCTTCATCCTGTAACCATTCTTGGCTGGTTACAGGACATGAGAAATATAGGCATTGTGGTTTTGTGATGAACGGAGTCCTTTCTAATTGTGAGCGAATGAGGTAGCCAAATTTGGGACGTCTATTAAAGATCTGTGGGCCCAGTTCCAGAGACTCAGGGTGTGGAATGGGGTTCTTCACCAGCTATGGGAAAATGAGACAGGGACTCGCGTCACAGAGCAACTACTGGTTCCCAGGTCTCAACAGCAACAGGTTCTTCAGTTGGCTCACGAAACGGGGAATTTTGGGCATAAGTGAACATTGCTGCTGTTGCGAACCCAATATTATTGGCCGGGGATGCAGGGAGATGTGAAGAGATTCTGTGCAGGTATGTGACCATTTTAGATGGCCCACCCTCATATAAGTCATATATTCCACTGTCTTGATACGCCATAGCGTGGAAATAGAAACACGACAAAATGATAAAATCTGCTTACGAGGTGTTTCCGCCTTCCTGACTCACCATTTATTACCAGCACGTATAACTCGGTCGGAGTGAACTCACTCGACCGGGGAATACTTATCAATTCAACTCCTGCACTGGAAGTTTTCAGGTTGAATTGGAGCTTACAGAAAATGCGGCAACAGAGGAAACATCAGTAAGGTACGAGGAACAATAAGGAAACGCTAAAAATTGGACTACTTGTGGGTTTATAATTCTTTTAGAGCTGAGCAGAGTGAGATCAGATACGTCTGGGACACCATCGCTGTGGGTCGATTATGCGTTCTACTACTAATTACTACCTACGTAAAGTACGCCTTACTCGGTCACAGCTGGTCACAGCTATGACTTCCATTCCCAGTTTTACCGATTTGAATCATTCCAGCATTTCCAAGTTGATAAGAACCCAAAGTGATAACTGAAATGCGAAGTTCGCCCTCTTCTTCTGGAAGAACGACCGGTTATTCAGATGGTAGGCACCTATAGGTAGTAGAAGTATCAGGGTCCGCTCAACTTTCTAAATTCAAATCTAGGCGTTTTTTCGGAAGAAAAAAATTTCACGCAACGCGCTTATCGGACGTAAAATTGGACGAGGAATCCAAACTCGAGGAAAAAATTAGGGGTTCCCATTTAAAATAAGAAAGTTGGGCACAAATTCGCCTACTTGCGCGCATCTCAGGGGAGGCTCAACCCACCCTAACGAATTTTAACGGGATCCCGAACCCGTAGAAAAACGCTGCAAATTTTACACAAGGGTTTATTATTCTTTGATATTTGATATACGTTACTTGTGCAGAAATTTAATTCTGTCAATGAAAAAATTTAAAAAAATTTTTTTTTTTGGATTTTTATCTCAAAAAAATTTTTTTTTTGGATTTTTTTTGTTCAAAAATGTGTTTTTTCAAAAACTCTGTATTTTTTACTCGAAAAATATTAAACATCCTGGGATCCTTCAAAAATCCCATTTTTAGCCCCACGAATGCCCTAAACATCGCCCCAGTGAAGCGGATCGTTCCGGGACCCCAAAAAATGGATTCTACGTCCAAAAATACTTCGAAAACGACACCTAACTCGATCCCATAGCTAAAAGCCTTCAAAAAACCCTTCCCGTAGCCCCATTATAGCCCCATAGCGCCCCACGGGTTTGGGCGATCGGACTGAAAACCTTGCGGGCACAACTACATGGTAAACCAAGTATTTTGCCGAAATTTCAGATTTTTTAAAAAATTCCTACTGCCCAAAACGGCCTGGACGGCGGACGGCGTCCGGCGTACGGCGGACGGCGTCCGGCGTACGGCGGACGGCGTCCGGCGTACGGCGGACGGACATTTCGGATTTAGAATGTAGATCTCTTGGAACGGATAATGTCAAATTTTGAGCCCGATCGGAGTCGTCGACCCCCGTCGCGAAAACATAGGTGTATTATTCCAAGAATAATAAACCAATATTGCCATATTTTTATCGCTTATAAGCGATAAAACGGTATACCGTTTAAGAGGAGTAGACTCGTGACATAGGTACCCAGCCAGCCACAGAGACGGTGATAATTAGTGATATAGACTAGATGCTCCGGCTCGCTTTGCTCGCCTACGCACCCAGCTGGGGGGCTAGTGGGGTGCGTAGCATCGATGGACACGTTCAAACCCCTACTCAGACATAAGGCCTCGCTTCGCTCCGCCGAGCGCATATTCGGACAGGGGGGCCTCGCTTCGCTCGGCCGGGGGAGTTCTCAACGCAGACATAAGGCCTCGCTCCGCTCGGCCAACCGCTTATTCAGACAGGGGGTTCTAAACCCCCCCTATTCGTTTCCATCGTTTCCCATACTCCCCCCACCCGAAAAAAAATTTCCCCGCCTCCTCCACCGTTGTAAGGTCCCTGAAGCCCTCAGAATCCACCCGTTCTGAGTACGTCTTTCCGACTTCCTTGACAGCCACCTGGTGTAAAGGGCAATTATTGCACGCGCCCCGATCTCAGGAAATCTTAACCCTAGGGTAGAAATTGAACTCGCCGTCTAAAATCGCTCGTCGTCGGAATGAGTTGTTTCAAAATTTTCTATTAAAATTCGCATCTCTAGGTAGGATACGGTCGAAACCCCATTTCGGTCCGACCATTATTAACGAAGATACCAATAGTTGGACCAAAAATTTGGTTTTACTACTGACATAGCCAGCCAGCCAGCCACGGACACGATGAGAATTAGTGGTATAGATTATTTTGACGATGGACCAAAACAATGAACTACACGTCAAAAAATATTTCACAAATAAGTTCACGGCAGTTTTGAAAGGTGATTAAACAAAAGTACGGAAGCCAATGTGAACAACACACCACAGCAAAATTCCCGAATTCTGGTCGTACTTCATTAATCAGCCACAGGGGAGCGGGTCCGGAGACCAACGTCAAGGCAGACAGACTATTATAACCCACCAAGCGCCACTTATGCATGGCACATCTTTGTTGTTTACAATCTGGTTTTGACGGTGCTGAGTTGAAAATATTACCTATGTAGCGTAAACCCCTAGCACAGTTCAAGGAAATTCAATTCCCTTGTATCATCTTTCATTTTGATTATCAATTACTTTTGACCTCCTATTCGGTTCCCTTTACAAAATGCGGCTTTTACGGGAGAAAATGAAACAAGAGAAAAGGCTGTGAAAATTCAATTAGAAGGTGGGGGTCCACTCGAGTGTCACGCGCAGCGCTCGATTAACCCGCACAACTCACTTCCTTCGCATCCAACTCCTTCAAAAACCGGAGAATTCATCTGGCGAGATGAGAAAACGAGAAGGTTAGCAGGTAATTAGGTGCCAAGACGGTGCGAGTGGTGTGGTAAACGTTGGAAGAGTAAAGTGGGTGAAAATGACGCCCCAGTCCCGGGCAGTTCTATTCGAGGTTTTTGCTTCAAGCCAATTCCCTGACTGTCAACCATCGAGTGCCTTTTTTCGCAGCTCATCATCCGAACTTCCGCCAGTCTCATGCTGATTTCGTTTCCACTCTGAGTGAAAACAGAGTGAGAAAAATTGGAGAGGAAAAAGAACAGCCAATTAGCGGTAGGAACCTCAAGGGGGCAGTGAATATTTAGAAGGTGGAACTTCGGACAAGATATATTTTCCGTCAATACTTTTTCATCAGTAACTGATGACTGGCACAAAAATAGAACTGTTCTATTTATCGGTCAGTTGCCAGAGGGTTTGACTCGTGCACGAAATGGTGAAGCTTTTTTTTAAATTGTGTTTTGGGTCTGAAGAACCAACTGTAAAAAATGGCAAAATCTTTGCTAGAGAAACTTTTGGCGGCCGAAAAACCTCGATTTTTTCGGGCACTTTCCTATAACTCGAAAACTAGGCATCGCATTCCTATTTTTGTATTTGAAATGTTTTCACTGCGATGCTTAGTTTTCGAGTTATAGGCGAAAAACTGGAAAATGCCCGAAAAAAATCGAGTTATTTTGGCACCAAAAGTTTGCTCCCATTTTTTATACTTTGTTCTTCAGATCAAAAACAACAATTTAAAATACAGCTTCTACACCATTTCTTGCACCTTACACCATTCAATCCTCTGGCGATTGGCCTATGGTATACTAATGGTATGGTATAACATCGTCTGGTTACTACTGTACACGACGTCTTTTTCAGGACGCAATGGACAAGGACCAGTTCCGAGAACATGGAAAGGAAATGGTGGATTTCATTTGCGATTACATGGGCAACCTGAAGACCCGCAGAGTGATGCCCAACGTAAACCCGGGCTACCTGAGGCCACTTCTACCGGAATCAGCCCCTCACGAGCCGGAGCCTTGGGACAACATAATGTCAGATGTCGAGAAATTCATCATGCCAGGGGTGAGGTTCAGGAAGAATAACTATTATTACAATTATACAATAATTGAACGAGAATAATTATTATTCTCGTACTTATACGAGAAACTTCATTATCGAGTTTCAAGTATATAAGAGAAACGTTTGAGATAATGACGAGGAAAAATAAAAGGGTCCAAGGTTCCCAAAACATTTTGATCCAGTGCAAGTGAAAATCAACAAGAGTAATATCTAGTGCAAACATATCTGGGTTTGTGGGAGAGCGGCATAGCCCCAGGGGACGATTCAGGCGTCTAGGGACCCTATATCCTTTGCAGCCGAAGTTGGCTTTCATATAGGGAAATCTGACTCCATAAATCCTGACGATTCATTGGAACCCGCAGCAGCTCTCGCTTTTTTACGGGAACTAATGACTCTCTGCTCTGGTGGGTGGTCTATCCAGAAATTTCTAGTGAAGCGAGCAACGTGGGAAACCTTTTCCAGTTTTCCCTGTCCCCAAAACCTTCAAAACACATGACAACAAGAACATGGACTTAGCGATTCCACCAAACCACAAAAACACATTTAAACTCCAATTTATTCAAATTTAGATACACAAAAGCATGCATGTGCTCTAAATTCGACTGATTTAATCAGGATCCCATTATAGTGAAAAATATGTAATACATAGGCAGCTGTGGCCAAAGAATTTTAGTTGACTTGGAATCTACGCCAGACAAAGTCAGAAGCTTTAACATAATATGTTATACACGGGTGTATATTATACACGGGCACGTGGCACCAAGTTAGGTTCCCAAATTCTAAATAAGCTCTCGAGAAACATTGCGCTAACACATCAGCACTTTCAAGCATAATTGCACCACGAATACATTAAATGTATTCTGGGATATCTCTCCAATTTGCCTAATCCCTCGCTACGTGATGTAACAGAACGAACCAGAACTGGGTGTTATGCAATATTTCAATTGTTTACGGGTCGGGGCAATTACCTTCCACCCTTTAGATTATACAGAATAGTCTATGTAGGGGCAGAATTCCACAAAATCCCCTTCAACGACCAATTTTATATTCAGGTGAATCAACTGGTGAACAACGTCGTTGCACGCATTAAGAAAACTATGGTCTTCATTTACTGGTGGCAAAAAAAAAAAAAAACAAAAAAAAAAAAAAATAAGATTATTAGGGGATTGGTTACAGTTGGTCTGATTTCGATGGAATACGCAATGAAAGTCAGGTATGATGTGAAGAAGAGTTTTTTCATCGTGGATTCTCAAACTAACAATTCACAAAGGAGCGGAATATTCCCCCCTTTTTAATTATTAAAGGGAAGTGCTGCGTACCTAATGTGTGAATTTCATATTTTGGCTGGAGTTAGTGTGAAAAGATAGCAACTAAACAATTGAGGCACTATGAGTCAGTGGGCGATCGAAGCGAGGTTCCCCTGTCTGCATTGAACGACCGAGCAAAGCGACACCTTGTAAACACAACATACCTGATAGATCGAGGGACAATGCTCAACTGGCAATGACCAGAAAGAATATCTTCGCCTCAAAGCAGGACTAGTTTTCGACACTTCTACCAGGGGCTTCCCCAGAAGCAGTAACGACGGGAATTCTTGACTTCTTAAAGGAAGAAAGTCTGTTGAACCTCTGATGAATTAGGACTCACGTTCAAATAAATCAGAACATGCGATACTTTTCTTTACAGATGACGCACTGGCAGCATCCTCGGTTTCACGCGTATTTTCCTTCTGGAAATTCTTACCCATCAATTTTGGGTTCCATGTTGTCGGATGCCGTAGCTTGCATAGGATTCTCTTGGGTGAGTACAAAATGAAAGTCTTTTGCCTCTGAAAAAACAAAGTAGCTCCACTGAAAATGGGACGATGCCACTCACCTTGATGCCTTCTGTATTTTTCAGGCAGCAAGTCCAGCATGTACTGAGTTGGAAACTATAGTATTGGATTGGCTGGGTGAGTTGTGATAAGCTTCCTTGCATCATATCCGACCAAAGCTGGCCGTCAAGTACCGAAGGTACATTCTTACAAGGTAAAATGGATGACTTCGGTCAAATATAAATACGATTCCGTTTGTTATTCAGGCAAAGCGATAGGTCTACCAGATGAATTCTTGGCCTTCGCCGAGGGGAGCAAAGGCGGCGGCGTCATCCAAGTGAGTGTCCCATCGTCAGGTTTAATCTACCGATAAGATTTTCCCATCCCGCGGTCCACTGAGTGCCTTTTCCACTCACATCCCCACAAAAGCGGGAAATCTTCGCTACCCCTTCAACGCCGAGAGGAATCTTGAGCGTTGGGCATAACGTTCTATAACCGATAACGATCGCCAAGAAATCCCGCTAAAGCTGTCTGAATCGGATGAGAATGAGAGGGGGAAGATTTGCATTCGAAAAGGGCTGAGCTCGGTATCAATCACAAGGCGGAGATGTGAAAAATAAGAAAGAGCCATTCATCACGAACAAGATTAAAATTTTAAAAATCCCCCGTGGTGACTTTTATCTGCACCATACAAATACGTTAACATAGACTATTGGGATAGCACATTATGGTATGTAGTTGAATACGTTAACATAGACTATTGGGATAGCAGATTATGGTATGTAGTTGAACTTAGAGAGCCCATTTCGGCCGTGCTCGCTAGCTAAATATTTTATGGGCATGTTCAGTCCTTTGATTGATGACCAATAAATGTCACAGTAAAGACCAGGCAGGAAGTACCATCAAATAGTACTTAGGGATAATTTGCGAGAAAGGACCAGCCTCCGTGGGGAAGTTAGCAAACAACTTTGCAAATAGCCAACTGTCTGTTGGATATAAAACGCTAAATTTTTCCATAAGAGGTACGCTAATATCGCTTTTGTGCAGACATCTGCATCGGAGTGTGTCCTCGTGTCCATGTTGGCGGCTAGAGCCCAAGCCATAAAACGACTAAAACAGCAATATCCGTTAGCGGAAGAGGGAGTGCTTCTATCGAAATTGATGGCCTACTGCTCCAAAGAGGCTCACTCCTGCGTCGAAAAGGCGGCCATGATATGTTTCGTCAAACTGAGGATTTTGGAGCCGGACGACAAGAGCAGCTTGCGGGGGAGTACTCTGCAGGAGGTGAGTACCGGGTGATGAATCCCGATTAGGAACCTTATGGCAACATGGTGCTAAGAGGAGAAGTGATTTAATATGAGGGTGTTTCTTGGTATAAGTTTACGCCACTGTTACTTTGACATGCTCTATGTTTCCTTAAGGCTATGGAAGAAGCCGCAGCAATGGGCCTCATTCCGTTCTTTGTATCAACTACTCTGGGGACTACCTCTTGCTGTAGTTTCGACAATCTAGTTGAAATAGGTAAATGAAATCAATATATTATTCGATAAAAAGTCAATATTAGGAAACCTTAAATGCCAGCAATATCCCCTCTACAAAATAAGATCTAATCATGAATTCAATTTTTATTTGACGTTTCCCCAGCGCCTACCACCCTCCCTGTTATGAAACTTAATTTCCTCTTCTCTCAGTCACGTCATTCGTCGAATTCAATGGTGGGTGAAGAGTAAAGTTTTACAAACGTCGGAGTGGCAACTGTTTACGTGTTCTGGTCATAATCGTGATATAAGCTAAACTAGGCTCTTTACAGGTCCCGTTTGCCAAATGTTTCCCGACGTCTGGCTCCACGTGGACGCGGCGTATGCCGGAAGTGCTTTCATTTTACCCGAATTGAGATATCTTCTCAAAGGTGTGGAATACGCTGATTCGTTCAACACCAACCCTAACAAGTGGCTTCTCACGAATTTTGACACGTCGACGATGTGGGTCCGCGATAGGATACGACTGACTTCAGCCCTTGTAGTCGATCCGCTGTACTTGCAGCACGGCTATTCTCAGCAGACCATCGATTACAGGTGACGAACACTGAGACCATAGATTATGTACTCAATATGTCTACCTAGAGTCAACTATCTAATCTCATTTACGTGCAGGCACTGGGGGATCCCTTTAAGCAGACGCTTTCGATCACTCAAACTTTGGTTTGTGTTGCGCTCTTTCGGCATTTCCGGCCTTCAAGAGTACATCAGGAATCACTGCAAACTGGCCAAAAGATTTGAACAGCATGTCCTAAGCGATCAACGTTTTGAAGTTTGTAACGAAGTCTTGGTAAGCAATGACGATTTTTGAAACTTCCACCAATTTACTGCCAACAAATAACTAGTCTCCCTTAACAGACAGGACTCGTCTGTTTCCGACTGAAAGGAACCAACAAGCAAAACGAAAAATTGCTGAGCAACATCAACGAAAGCGGTAAAATCCACATGGTACCCGCCAACGTCTGCACCAAGTACACCATCAGGTTCTGTGTTGTGGCTCAAAATGCTACAGAATCTGACATAGGTAAAGAATAAATGCGAACAAAAAGTAAAGCGTCGCGAACATGCTACTATGTATATACTTAGGCCGTAGTGCAATAGTGTCACATTAATTCAAGACATTGTCACTTGTCACAATTTCAACAGACTTTGCTTGGAGGGTAATCGCCGAGACCGCAACTGATCTACTGGAAAAAGGGAAGAAACAAGAAAAAGAAGAGGAGAAATTGGTAATGATGGACAAATTGAATCTCCAAGTGCAGCCATTGGTGAATCGGGTTGAAAAATGATTTTCGTATTTTTCGTTAGGAAAACGGGGACGAGGTGTTTGAACTGCAAGACAAGAAGAGGAAGGAGACACTTGCTAACAAAAGGTCGTTCTTTGTCAGGATGGTGTCAGACCCAAAAATCTACAATCCGAAAATCGCCGAATCGCAGCTCAGCGGGAGGCGGCTCACGTCCCACGTAACAGACGACGAAGACGACATAGATTTGGACTCAAATGACAACGAGGAGCCTGAAGTTCCCCATAAACCGAACACGTGAGTACCACAGCTGACTCACATGGAAGTCTTCAAACTGGTCAAACATTTATTTCTTATCGTAGGGCTACGCTGCTCGACCACGATGATCTATGCATATGGTAATAGTGTGCTATTGGTAATTAACCTATGATTTTTATGCAATTGAAATAATATTTCAATTAATATTATCTTACTCTGACTGATTTACTTAATAGATTAAAATTATTTAATGAAACGCTGGAAAGGCAAACAGATTGAAATATTTCTCAGTTTGTTGAAAACATAGGTACTATTAGTAGTATTAAAACGTTTTAACTTTCAAGCACCTGGGATCGGTGTATAGTTAGTTACAATAACATGGAAACGAGAGACAGAATAGTAAAGATAAACATTGGTTTCTCGCAATCAAAGTCCGCTGGCGAGGCCAACAGCGGGCGGCGCTCGCTGCCAGTGTTAAGATGTCTTCGTCCTGTGCTGGTCAACAAACAACGAATACATAACATTTCCGTTGCAATTGGCCAGTTATTATCTTCTTCTCTATATACATATAAGACGCATTTGTTGTCTGTCTGTTCCCTTCTAACTCAAGATCCAGACAACCAAATAACGTGAAATTTGGTACACGTAGGTACCTCAACATGACGTGGGGAAAGTTTTAAAATCATACCCGGGCAAAGCCGGGTATTTGCCCGTTAGTAACTTATAATACGGCCTAAACAATGAACAAACCCCCAGTGTTCTTAACTTCAGTCTTCTTCTAAGGTTTTTATTTATTTATTTATTTTTATTCTCGATTTGTATTTTAACGTTCCAACTACCGTCAAAGTAAAATATTTCAAGTAGGTACTTAACAATCGCAGGGCGAATAGCACACAATTACCACGAATATTAAAGCTAACCTCGATTATGGTAGGAATTTATTTCAAGTTTTCTTCAAAATCATTTTCCTTTTGTACTGCAGGCCTTCATGGATAAGCTGGCCACTAGCGTTCCTGTTTCAGGAGGCAGCACCCAACGAACTTGCAGTTAGGTAATATGAGTCCAGAGGCTGGGGAGCAACCTAGAGCCAACAAAATGTCAGTTTTACTGCAGCTGCGCAGCTTCACTGCGTATAGTTTCCTAGACAACCATCAAGTAGAAAGGTTTGACAGGCATTAAATGAAAGTTGGCCAACAACGAAAAAGGCTCAAATCGCCAACCATTGGGAAGCAGGTATTCTGTGTGCACGAGTTTTCATGTTCACATGTTATCACTTTGTTTACTTTCTCTTTGATGATATTTGAAAGCCTTCCATCAGTCACAGAAAAACATGTTATGGCAATTCCATTCCTTGACAAAAATTTAATTCAAAACTTTAGGTCATGAGATCATTATAAATTTTATACATTTTCATGTCTGCTATGCCTCGTAAGCGATAGAAGCTTTCCTTTCTCCTTGTTAAAATAATGTGCTCTTTTTAGTGTCACAGTCTGCTGACAATGTTGCAAAGCTTGACATGAAAGAGGTACCTATAAACCTATAGAGGTACCTAGTTTTTTTTTTTAAATAGTAAACTCACGGCAAATTATTGGAATATCTCATTTCAAACGTACGAGCCATCCATCAAGTTGGTTGTTCCCCAGCTTCACTTTATTCCCGAAATTCCCGAATGATTCACAACATGTAAATTGTGCGGGTTTTTTCTTTCCCAACCCTTACCGCAGGTTTCGCCACCTGGACACGATGGTGAGGCTGAGCGAGAAGAAGAAAGGGTCGTCCGAGGGGAACTACAACGTCTGAATCCCTCGTCGGAACTCCAGAGCAACCAGCACAGCTTGCCAAACTCATCCGCCAAGTCGCCGCTTAGCGATGTCGCCGCACGTCGTTAACCAACTAAACCGCCTCACCCATCTAGTCAGCAACGTCAAATTTTGAAATCTACACCGCTGAAAAGCCTTCGGAATAAAAATAAAAAATAAAAAACTGCCCGCAACAGCATTAGACAAAGTAGTAAAGCCCCATGGAACATGCCCAGTACCTACTGACACAAATCCACACACCGACACTTCACAATGAAAACGCATGTACATTTTGATGGAATTAAAAAGTAATGGCATTAATAACGGCACCAACTGGTCGCATCGTGAGAGACAATAATTTTTTTGGTTTCATATCTTTCACACGATCTGGTCACATTTCCATATATTTTCAAACTGCCACATGAATCGTGATAAATAAAAGTCGAAGACGAATATATTTTAAATAGGTATTTAAAGATCACATGATCCCGCCGCGACAATATAAAGAAATTTCTAGGTAGTTTCTTTTCAAAGTGAAGTTATACATGACGCATTATTTAGCTCAGAAACTAGATAAGAAAGAAGACGGAGACATGTAAGAGAAGGCAGAAGACAGAAAAGAGAAGAGAGATGACAGAAGACAGAAGACGACAGAAAGGACGACAGAAGAGAGAAGACAGAAAAGAATACGGAGAATCGTAACTATTGGTTACGACGTACGACGTGTTGGCCGAAAGATGAAACAAATTAGGCTCCGTAAATTTATTTTTAGTGTAGATCGAAAGCATTAGTGACATTCTCATGTTTATCAGAAAGTAGATAAATCTGAAATCAACGATGAATAGCGTTAACAATTGAGTAGTGGATGTTTTCTTGTCCTCAACTTGTGTAGGTACTTCCAAAATTAGACCACAGTCTGTAATGAGGTTTTTCTTTTAGGATGCAGGCGATAAGAGGTGGATTAGATTCCTAAATTGGACTTTGGCAAAATAAAACCTTTCTCCTATCAGCAGTTTGTGGTTGAGTTCTGTCGGGAAATCCTTAGAGAATTCACACTCACAACATTTGTGCCATTATTTTCATTTAATGCAAAATCCAGTATGGCATAACAACCGCTTATCACGAGGGTTTGCTTAAATGGGGGGCCATGGAGGATGGGGGGGCATTGCATTTGGAAAATGGCTTTTCTACCGGCGAGAGACTGTTTTTTTTTTTTTTTTTTTTTTTTTTTTTTTTTAGCTTCAGTTATTCTTATTACAAAAGGAAGAAAGAGCAGAAGAACATCACAACCCGACGGCTACGCTCCAATTTCAATTTTCCAATTTTTTTTTTTTTTGTCTGGTTCCTCTTTGGACGCTCTATAAAGATCCCTTGTTCCCATTTTTTTCAAAAATCCATTACACACGACCTAATCAACATTTCGTCGTTAGGTACCTACTGTAAATCCGCACATCTAATTTTTGGTGTGTTTTGAGTTGGGTAGCTACCTACCTACATGGAAAAAACGACGTTCGAACCGAAAAGAATTGGTGTGACAGCCATAAGTCTAATCCAAACAGAGAAAATATAATAAACGTCAACTCCGCACAAAACTGCCACATCTGACCACAATGTGGTCACCACATGTCTCAGCCTTTCGTGCTTTTCCCTACTAAAAATGGAGAGGGCAATTTCACCATGAATTTCAAGGAAGTTGAGTCAAGATTAAACATAATCAAAAACACGGATAATAGTCCTGCGCGTAGCTATTGAGAAAATCATTGAGAACCGCCAAAATCACTTCATAATGGCTCTACCCAAAATGAGATGTGTGGCTTTACTGTAACAACGACGATTTTTGACCGTTATTGGCGGCTAAATTGTTCTTAGATAATCGGCGAGTTGTCCATCACCCGACGATAATATCGTCATATTATGTGCTACATGGGATGCGTCTACATTTTAATATTGTTTTCATTCATGGATATGCCTTTTCACCAAAAAAGTATCAAAATTTCACGCCGTAAATGCGGCTTTCGATTGAGGACCGAATTTGTTTGAGTTTTTCCCGAGCAAGCGTTCCTATTTACCTACCCTGCTGCTCTCGTTTAGCCGGTTTGGCGGTATGGAAAAATTACCTAGATGTCATTGTGGGTGAATGTGTGAGGCCGCTTCAAGATTTGTAGCAGGGACTCAGACTTTTATCATCAGTTTACATCTTGGTACCCATTTCTACCCGTGAATAAACAAGTGGCTCTCCGAGGCAAACTTCCCTTGATCTGTATTCTGTATTGAAAGAATTTCCACCCCACATGGCAACATTCCACACACGCTTGAATCAACTTCGGGGAGCCTACCTTCTGTAAATTCCTTTCCAGCAACTGCTAGTGCATCCCCGAGCAAGACATTGAAGGCTACAGCGCAGATAGCCAAGACTATCTTGTACGAGTCACCACACAACGGCTGTGAATCAGTGACAAGCTCCTACTTTTTCAAGTTCCTACCAAAATTTACTCACCTGGCTTCTACAAATGATGGCTACGTTGATTTAAAGTTGATAGTACCTACGCCAATCAGAAGAACTTTGTTCAACCAAAATAAGACACTTCGTTGATTTCTAGGAATTATTTTGAAATGAACAAATTGACGGCAAGTAATTTGGTTAAACTTATTATAATATGAATTGAATGCTCACAACTTCAAAAAACGCAAACAAATCCAAGAAAAAACACGATTGGAAGTTTAAAAAACATTAACGTGAGAATATCAACAGTTCGGTTAGTTGCTGTTGTTGTTTTTTATGGGGTTGCGCAGCGGTTGGCTGTGCCAAATGGACGGCGGTTGTGTCCCTCATGAGCGAAAGCAAAGAGTACAAATCATTTCATGGTTACAATCTGCTAAAGCTATATTATGATCTTTACTACCTTACTCTGTGGTTATCCTCAAAGCATGCGGGGATATTCTAGCTCTTGAGTTTTGTCAACGCGTACAGTCAACCGTTCTCTGTTACTCTGTGCAGTCAACCGTTGACTGTCAACGCTTGAGTTTCAGATCATCCCACGAGTGGCTTCAGAAAAGTCCCTAGGAAAGTGCACGTAAAATTTACTTATTTAATAAGAACTCGACAGGTCGCTGTGTAATGGATGAAAAGCTTGAGGTGGAAACAAGCGAGCGAAAACTTGGGAATGACGCGGATGGAAAACCTCAATTGTCGAAAAGAGCTCAGAAACGACTCCTGAAGAAGGAGAAATGGCTGGAGTATCGTCCCATTAAAAGGTTTGCTTTTCATTTTGACATGGATATGTTTTTGGGTTGGGGTCAGAAATTTCTATTCCTTGGTGGAAATCATAAGGCGATGGGTAGTAACGCTCTACTAACACCAGGTTGTAGTTAGTGAACAGTGAAGAAAGAAATTTTCTTGCATAAAAAAAAACCGGACGGTAGACCATAATGGTTCTACAGTCAGATCATTTAATAATAATTAATTTTACACCAACCCTCTACTTGTAACCAACCGCTAAACTTCCTTAGTTTTCGCGATCATGTTGCGCTCAAAATCCCCCGTGACGTGACGAAAACAAAATTTGTTTAATGGAAACGTCCTGTTAATCATTATTAAATGATAAAACATATCCATGGGTTGGAGAAACTGTTTCAGTAATGCTATCAGAGGTAAATTTCATAATATGAAATAAATGATATTATCATTTAATAATAATTCAAAATGAGACGTCCTAACGACGATATAATTTCAATACGCACTTGGGTATAATTTCAGGGCGAAGGAGAAAGAACGGTTGAAGCAGAGAAAGAAGGAAGCCCAGCAAAACAACGTTCACTTGGGACCGTCCAGGAAAACCATGAAAAATTACAAGATGTCTTCTAGCCAATGCAAAGTTCGGGTGTGCTTGGACTTCTCCTTCGACCATTTAATGGGTGACAAAGTAAATCATTTGTCCGTCTTGATGTCACATGTGTCGTCTCTACGAAGACTCATCTTCTGGGCGTGTTTTGCAGGAGCTGAACAAATGCGTGAATCAAATGGCTCGGTGCTACTCCATAAATCGCCGAACCCAAAACCCCCTGCAATTGTACGTTACGAATTTCTCCGGGCCGTCGAAAACAATCGTGCAAAAACACTCAGGATTTGACAATTGGGATGTAAGTTAAGTAGGTCTTGTTTCTGTTTGTTTTAAACACTTACTATCGTAGTGTAATGAATATTGTTGATTTCAGGTAAATTTTGATGAGAGGCATTATTTGCTCGTTTTCAAGAAAGAGGAGCTAGTTTACCTTACAAGTGAATCTGACAACATTGTCAGGGAGCTGAATGAATGCGATGTGTATATCATTGGTGCATTGGTGGATCACAATTCTCAAAAGGTACGAAGCTGATGAGCTTTGGGTTGTTGTTATCGTTCAGAAAAAATGAACCCTTTCTTCATTTTCAGGGGTTGTGCTTGAAGATTGCGCAAGAACAGGGGATCAGGCATGGGCGTTTACCGATAGACGAATACGTTGAAATGAAAACCCGGAAAGTCCTCACAATCGACCATGGTAATTTTATCTTTTTTACTGGCACTTCCATCTTGATCTATGGGACGGAACGGTTTGGGGGAACCGAACGGAACGATATTTCGAGCCCTGTTTCAGACCATCATAATAAGATAGGACTACAAAGGAAACAATGTGACAGGGTGGCCCTGTGGACTAAAGCGACAGCGTTTCGCCTGTTTACAAATCGTCGGAACGCTGATCAGCCTGATTCAAATCCAGGGACGAACACCAATGTCGGACCAAAAGTCACGTGTTGTAATGTCTGTCTTGTCCGCTGAAAATTCACCTCTGAACCCAAGTTTATGTGAATCCGTTCTCTGGAGCAAGGAATTTCTAATGCGTTTCAAAGTTCAAGTGCAGGGTCAGCTCCTGCCACTGGGAGAACTATGTTGGTTAACACAAAAAATCCAACTTTACTTTTACAAAGGAAACCAAATTGTGAAACAGGACGTTGACTTCAAATTGAATTGTTTAATTGAAAAAATTTATACAATTTTGATTTTAATGTTGAAGGAGAAGAGTTGATGAAACCGTGGACGATGAAACACCCGTGATTCTAGCCGTTTCATTTGAAAAGCATAAATGAAGGTTCTGGTTTAGCGGCCCTAGACTTTAGGATGCTATCTAGGACCTAAATTCTAGGTGCCAGCGGAATGTGACGATTTCGGGTCACACGAGAAAAATTCTTGAAAAATTTATAAACCTGAGTTTTTTCAATATTCTGATGGTCAATAAAACCTATTTTTCATTAAAAAAAAAAACACTGTAGAAAAATACGTAGGTTTACGTTCATTAGTTGTAGACAATGATCATCAATAACCCAGGAAACCGCAAAGACCAAAAATAAAATTTTGATAAGCAAAATATTCCGCCCTGAATGGTCAAATCCTTCTTTACGATTACATTCAAAATATATGTTCCGGTAAAATACAACCGCTTTTTGTCCTTAGTGTTCTCAATCCTCGCCAACGTGGCCTGCTGTCAGCTCGACTGGAAAGACTCTTTCCTCAAAGTCCTCCCTCAGCGGAAAGGGGCCCGCAGCAAAAATGGCGGCGAAGAGGAAGGCGTCAGTGACATGATAAATGTTACCCCTGATATCCATGACCGTGCTGATACGTGTGTCGAAACTAGTGAAAAATGTGAACTTGTAAATTCTGGTGGACCAAAAGATACTAAAGACGGAAACTGAAGCTGATTCACTTTGAAACAACAATAATTTTTATTGTTATAACTTATTAAATTTTATTATTAGCACTCAGTTATTTCTATCATGTCCAAGAATATTTCAAATGAAGTCGATTACAGTGTGTTCAAGCTCCTAGCAACACGACAACGTCACTATTCACAAAAATCAATCATTTTTCAGTGTTCGTTGTGGTTTTTATTTCTAAATTGTGTGTTCAAAATTATCACGTTTCATCCCCTTCTGGCAGCTCACGAAATCTTCGTAGCACGTAGAACTCAACAATGAAGCTTCCCTTTGATGACATGACCTAATAAAAATGCCGCGTTCACCGAAGTAAGCTGCTATCACAGTAGGGCTGGTACAGTTACTGCGCACCTTTTTGGATTTTATATCGGGGCGTCAGCTTCAGAATAGTGAGTTGGCGGCGTGTAACGGTGTGTTTTTTTTTTTACAAATTACTGTGTGGAGTCTGCAAGGTTGGTGCTTTTTTCTGGCTAAATGATCGGGAATGGTATTTGAGTAAATCCTGTTGGTCAAAAATTCAAAATTACTGTGGGTATCTACCGTAAAGCTTGAGTTCGGAAGAGTTGGAGAGGGGGAAGCCACTGGGGTTTGATATGTGGGAGCTCTCGTTGTGAGTGGTTTGCGTAAAACGTTCGGGTCACACTGACTACTGACTTGTTTCCAGAAAAAAGGCGGGCAAAGCCTTCCAAGAAAGCACCCCAGCTGGAGGTGGGTATATGGGCTTTTTTTCTCTGCAATCTGGCACCGTTATGTCCTCCTGTGTTCTATTCGTAAGTCATCTGAGTAAAAGCAGTTCTACCAACCATGTTACAAACTTGACCATGAACTTCTCGGCCACCTGGTCACGTAACTTTGTTTTTCCAGATGATTGCTTTAGCGTCTTTTTTCTACAACATAACAGCTCCCAATCCAACAGAGTCTTCCGGAACATATGCATGTAAGCCGTGAACTCTCAAAAAATTTTTGTCGTACAATAGATAAGGCAGTTCAAAGATGCTTTAGGGCAGTGTTTCCCAACCCAACTTTCTACGTATTGCCACTGCACGATCGTCAACGGTCTGAAGTGCGGAATTGACAGAATTTTCGAGTCGTTCAGATGTGTGAAGTGCAGAGGAAACAGAAGTTATATAAAAAAAAATGAACAATACCCCGAGATTTCAATGTCGTCTGATCAGCACAATCATTATGCCCTCTCAGGGTTTTGAATTGCTCCAGGGCACATTTGCTATGTTCATTTACCCCCTAAATAAATAAAATGGGTTCAAAAACCTTAAAGTAATACAAAACACATCATCGTTTTGTCTACCTTTCATTGAATGATTCATTAATATCACACTCGCTGTGTGCTATTAATTATCTACTTTTGAAGACTTTTTTTTCCTCTCACCATACCTCCTCTTTGTTTTACATAATTGCTTACCTAATACCAGACATTCAGTTTTATCTTCCTGAGTACCTTCTCTTTGATTGACATCCTCCTAAATCTTCCCTATATTTCAACCTTCCTTCTAGTCTTAAAAAGTAGATTATATGAAAATTCGTTTAAACTACAATGCTGGTTGCCGATCTGATATGCGCCCTACCGGCTCATTTCTTGTCTAGTATACTATGCGACTCACCGTTGTTTTACTATCTAGAATGCGCCCCATCCATTACATAAATATGAACATGCACTCACCGATGTCGAGGTTTTTTTTTTTTTTTTTTTTTTTTTTTTTTTTTTTTTTTTCGCTGACTAGAGACGTTTTCCAAATAGTGTTCAGCTTGTTAGGAGCGTCGTCAGAAGGGTAGTTGGCTGTCACACGCGATAAACAGCAAGAACGTCTTTCAAAAATGCCAGAGAAGTAGAAGCATAAGGAAGGTCCAACTTAAAGCACAGCACTAGCTCAAGAATTTCATTCGCAAAGGTGACACCAAGAAGCCTCTCTGATGTTTATAATCAAATGATTCAGATCAAGAGGCCCATGCGATAAGGCACGGTGAGGGGCCGGTAGGGCGCATATTAGATCGGCACCCAATGCTGCACGAAACTACAAGGCAAATTTATCATTGTAGGTCAATACGTGATCGCATATCTATTCTTCGTCATCGTGTTTGTCGGAGTTGTGATCGTCTCAATAGCTGCTTTCAAAGTAGGTACGACAGCATATCTCCTCTAATCTGTGAATTTCTGCCGCTCATTCTTTATATTGCTAAGTGTTGTTGACGTTGGATTTTTGGTTTTGCAGTTTCACACGCGAGGGGTGCAAATAGGTGCTTTCATTCTGACCGGAGCGGCTGTTTTCTGGTTCATCGTGTCCTTTTTGAGTTTCTTGACGGCCACTGGTGTTAGTCAGTAAGTCGAGCATGGTTTCCTTGGTTGGATGGTTAGAGAGAGACTATGTATTTTATAACCTGTTGTTCAGGACGTTGCGTTAAGACCGTTTGCTCGTTTTCAGGTTTCTTTGCATTCACAATAGGTGCCCTCCAACGGTCTGGATATTTGAAGTTACTTGGAGGTCTACGGCTACAGGTGGCGGCGGGTCTCCAACTTCGCAACCATCTGCCAATGACACTAGCGAAAGTAAGGAAATTTGGGTTTGACAGTATTAGCTCCTATAAATGTATCAATGACCTTGGAGGTTATTGAGCACAACGAATACCTTGAATCCTACAAGACGCGATATTTTTATGGAGTTGCTAACTTTTGTTGGAGTTTACAGATGAACATAACACTACCAATGAAACCAATTCAGATGCGGGGCGTTTCGTTGAAGGTAATTCAATATTATTAGAACAGTGCTGTGTGGCGAAGAACTAATAACCACAATTCCTTGTGATTGATTCCACACCTCGTGGTATATACATTTCTAGTAGTGTATTGCTCGTCTTTGATGGTTTATATCTGTTATGTTGGCAGTAAATCCGTTGCCAGAAGGGTCCTTGCAATTTGACAGATGGGCGAACATTCGTAAAGGTCCAAAGCCCTTGTCAGGCAAGCTTTTCGGCGAATTGGTTATGAAGCTTAAATTTCAACCACCCGAGAACGATTGGGCGGATCATAACGACTCAAGATATTTGTGAGTATCGTGTAATGTGGTGGTGATTGATTTTTTTGCCCTCAATCGAATGAGACCAATTTCAAGTACGCCACATTGCGTAGTTAGTTTTCCAAACATGAGCCCTAGAAGTCGTATACTAGGCAGGCAATGAAAAAAGATGAGTTTCAAAACGTCAAATCTAGGAAACCTAGGAAAGAATGAGTACTTGGGATGTTCGGTTGGCAGCATTCGATGCAAAAATTTGTGCACCTTGGAGCACTTGGTTTTTATACTGTTTGGGGGAAAGTATCAAAAAATCAGAGAAGAATAATATTCTTATTATAGAAAATGAGTATTGCTTGCTTCAGTGATGATCTCTCAATCTACGCATCCTAGCGACTTTCGGTTAGTCTCATTCGATTCAGCGCGAAAAGATCTGGAGTGTATGTATCATACTTCAAAGCTCCCAAAAACGTCACGAACCGGACGAATTCGAATGAACTTTTTGGGTGGTCACGTTTTTTATGGATTGAAATTAAATTCATGTAGCATGACAGACAACCACTCAGACCTTCGACGAGCTTACCCTTTTTTGTTGCCCTATGTAATTAAAAGTCGTTCTAGAGTAGGTAGTCGTGCAGGTATTGGACCCCCCTGAGCAACTGTATGTCCAAATCGACTTGGAGATCAATACTTCACGGGCCTTGTCGTCGGACAGGCTTAGATCCACTCCAACATAGATTTAGAATCCGCCGAATAGGATATAGAATCCGCCGTTTTTTAAAAAATCTTTGTGTTGCCATTTACTTCGTTCACAATCTGTACAATTGTTTAGGAGCTGGCGCAGGTTGGTGCCTAATGAATGGCTGTACAATCGACGCGCAGTGCCTTTTATGAGCTCCTATGTCTCCAGTACGCCTCCACCTGGAGAGATAGACGACACAGTTGGAATGTCTGTATTCTGTTTCATTGCGCTGACACGTGAGTTCGTCCTGACTTACTGTAGAGAAGTTGCTAGGTCAATGAACCTTCTTGAAAGAATGCCTCTTTATACTACTCTCAATATAGAATACAAAACGAGGGAAATCTGGCTCGGAAACTCACTCGCATATTTTCGGGAGGAAGTGGGTACCATGGATGTAAAGTGGTGAAGTCCGAACCCCCTGCTATTTGGAGAGCTTCCATTCATTTGCGCCAGTCCCTTTAAGAAACGACTATGTTTGCGCCGACACAGATAACTAAGTTAGAATCATTGATTCTAGCCGACAAATGAAGTCTTCATTTGTGCCAGTTTGGGAAGGCAAGAGCATACGTTTGAGCCAATCGGAAAATTGGAAAAGTGTCCCTGCATTTGGTAAGCTAAAGCCAGCCAAACCCTGACCCTCCTGGCCTCAGACCCCTTCTAATCACTTTTCGATAATTAATAGTTCGATCCTTGTGAGGGGGTGGGGTTATTCTTGCTATAATAATGGGTTATGCTTGTTAAAATAATGGGGGTGTGGTCCTTTTAACTGATCTCGCACCCCCCCCCCCCCCCACCCCACCCCCGAGCTAACCCTTGATTTTATGAAAAATGAGTGTTTTGTAATTTATGTACAGATAAAAATATATATCTGCTACTAAGTATATTGAATTTATAAGGGAAACTCTATAACTACTACTTTCTGACGCTGCTTGCTGGACGAAACCCTGGCGCAAATGAAGGTTTTTGGAGCGGCGCAAATGTACTTTTTTAAAATATTTAATGGCGCAAACTTAGAGGAATTATTCGGCTTATTTTCACTTGACTTGCAGAGCATGCTTTGTCCTGCCCAAGTGCACAACTAAAATGACTTGGCATTCCAAGGCCTCCTTGGCTCTAATGTTGCTGCTGCGCTCCATACGTCGATATGACGTGTGGGTGGTTGTCTAGGGTTAATTCGCTTGGACTGTTTCGAGCAATTTGAATGTCAGTGGTTGACCATACCTACATAGTCACACGCGACCCACTTCATGAGACCTCCTCAGGACACCAGTCCCACTTCACGATCTCCCTGCTTTCGTAAGGGACCCACTCGCCGGTTTTTTTTTCCCAGGTGCGGGACCCCTTTCACGGACGCCCGCTTTGTATATGACCTAGCAACTTCTTATTATGCCTTGCTCATCCAATTTGAGGGCAACTCAGCTGGAACTAAGTCAACAAGTATAAAAGTTTATTGTGGTATTTTGTTCGCCGTTTCAGTATTTTGGGTGTATAGCCTATGGTCAATGTTCTCATACCACAAAGAATTGAAAATACAAGACAAGGAGGATGCTGAAGTTCGCATTGAGGAAGAGGAAGAGCCACCTGCTTAAACTACCGGCATTGTTGTTAATTACGGTTTGGTGCATTCAGAAGAGGGCAGCAAATTCCTCTTTCCTGGCCACCACTTAGTAAAACTCTTACGCCAAGCTGATTTTGTTGAAAAGTGTGCTGGTGGAATTGTAACCCCACCGAGAGGTTCTCTGACTGGTTTTAATCGTAAATTTTACACATTAAGGTACACAATTTTCTAGGCTGAAATGATTTATTGATAACAAGCTGGCACCGTTACAGTAATTGAATCGAGAGCCGCCTTCGCTTCAGGTTATCAACGTAGGACTTGACGATGAGGATCGGATAAATGTACCATAATACTGAAAAAGAAAGTTTCAGTAGTGAACCCTGGGTGAAATTTTGATCACATGTGATTGATAGGATTTCATGCCCTACCCAAGATCAACAATGCGCAAACGACCGAGTATGCCAAGTGGGCAGTCGCGTTGCATCCTATGTAGCCAATGGGAGTGTGAACGAGGGTTTTGTTGTACCCGGAGTTCGAAAAGACGTTGAGCCGTCTGCCACCAGGCTCGCTTTGGTTGCCCAAAGTTTCCACCGAGGCATTTTTATTCAGCAGTACCTTTAAGCAATGAAAAGGGAAAAAACAATTTGGGCTTGTGTGTGCTTGAAACTATAATGTAACTAAAAATAACCTCATTAAATTTCATATTTTGAAATTGTTGGCTAGGGAACCGCATCTCGACTAATCTTTCCTGAAAGAACTTCATAATTTGAAGCAGTAGCAGTGAGTTTTAGGCTCCTACAGTGTAATTCAAATTTCCAGGACACCAACTTTTTAATTTTGGAGAGGGGGGGGGGGATGATCTCACAGGGGACAGACCGTACCTATTCATGGCTGCATTCAAAATGACAAATTTTCACAAGTCATTTTCTCAGTTCAAACTCCTAATTTCTCGTAGTTAATCGTACTGAGTACCTGGGTAACTTGTATTCATTTCAACTTGGCGTCGCTATAAATTAGCAATAATTGTTCAGGCTTTTTCCCTCACCACTGGATGAGTTCGTGGTATGTGAGGCTGAACAAATAAGTCGAATTCGTTGGTTAGGTTAAGATAATTTCTGACATTAACGATTGTAAAAAAGTGTCGTCACATTGTAAGTAAATCCTCGTTTTGACACCAGCGCGTTGTAGGCACCAGTCGCATTTCCATTCCATATAACCTTTGTCTAGAAGGTAGATATGTCGATTATGTCTCTTTTTCAATGTTAGTTTGCAACATCCAGGTGGGTAATCAGCCCAACCAAAAGGACGAATTCGACCTCAACCCAGTAAATCATAGAATCTCGGTTATAGAAATCATTATGCAGTTTCTTCCATGTATGAATCTGTAATGACTCTTCGCATAGACGGGCTGATATACCGACATTTTTATTACCCCTTTGATACGGATATTTTCAATATTTCCATTATCTTCAAACGGCCGAGTACAATAAGATTTTTGCTGCTTACGTGTTTCGCCTCATTCGTGTCCCGCCCTGGTGAGTATAAGCTATTTTCTATCCTGGCCTTCTTTTGCTCGCCATGGCTTTCTACACAACAATTCGCTCTATCACTTGTCACACTAATTGCGTCTCGTTCAACAAGTGCATTGAATCGAATGTTTCTTTAACGCTTCACTGGAACTTGGATATTACCATAATTGATTGGATGGTTCCCGCTTGAGGGTTTTTCTAACCACCTGTCCTCGCTGGGATTGAAGCAATAGCCTTCGAAATTTATCCGCCAGTTACCATTTTTTATGAACAGTCGGTCCGCACATCGGTTGTCGATGCAAACTGCCCTGCGCACAAACGTGGCCAAATTATGACTACCAAACAGTGTTTGCTGTAATGAGGACTGAATGACAAAATGTAACCTGTTGAGAGTCGCAGAATTTCGAAACGACAACGCCGTTAAAGTGAGCCAAAGAAGGGAATGTAGCATCAAACATGCTAACAGCACTGTGGCCAACCGGCTTGATTCCTGTGTGAACGATTTAGTAATTTGGCGGAAAAGAAGTATATCAGTTGATTCTGAGAGGCACTTACAGAATACGCTGCTATCATTCCGAGAGTGTAAATCCCCAAACCAGATACATCAAAGACTGACACAACTGTCCAGTGCACTGAAAACACCGAAATGAAAATTGTGGATGTTTGGCACTTGTTCCCAATTGAAATATCACCGGTACCTATAATATATTCAGCAGGTAAAGAATATTATTCTTTACCTGCTCTGAACATCTGCTGTATTTCAGGATCTCTAGTGTAGGAATTTACCCAAAGGCTTGTTGCCATAAGCATCTGGAACCAATTAAAGACATATAAAAATCGTCAGACTTTTTTAATAGGTACCTATCTACTGAAATCGGTGCTTAAGAAAAATTCATTAAAAATCAATCTTCTAAATCTCGTCAGGGGGAAACAACCTAGAATAATATCGGAATAATTACAATATTAGTGTAGGTACATGAGCATGTCCAACATGAGCATAATTACTATAATATGGTATATTATTATTGTAACTATCCTGATATTGTTATAAGCTACTTAATTATTAACAACCTTTTTTTTACCGAAAAAAGACTAAAAAATCGAGAATTGCCCTGGCCCATCTGCTTGAGAACAGAAAGGGTCTATATAGTTCAGCAGATTCAACGCCAAGCGAGCCACAATTCAAAGAGTTACGCTACGATCACAGCAAGCGGATATAACATAACATCTCATCTTGGTGATTACTCTTTCAGTAAGTTCCTTTAGGAGCCGGGTATCTACATTAGTCTCGCTGGACGCTGTACCTACTAGGATTGTCGACGTATCAACAGTGAAAAACGGAAGTGCCTCATTGAACTCTCGCTCAACCACCACTTTAAGACGTTTTGACTAGGTACTTACGATTCCTATTGAACAGATGGTAACTATTCCAACGTGAATAGAAAATTTGAACAGGAATGCGTCCAGGTGACAAATGCCCATTGAGATCTGCGCGAAGAGCCTTCACCAACCTTGTCTCTTTGTGTTCATTCAGTTATCCTGTGCAATGGTCGTGTTAGCATTTTTGCCGGATGACACTGATCTGTAGAGTATTCTGAATCTATTTAGTGTTCTTTCAAACTTGTAAGAAAATTTTAAAAGTGCACAATATATTAATTATAACAATTAAATGTAGGGCTTGCACAAACAATATTATTGTTCCTAGGCATTGCAGCATATCAATAGTGACTGTTGAAAATTCATCCTTGTCGTCAAGCATTCAAAAAAGGAGGGTTGCAGGATTGTAATAATAGGGTTATGAATAATTATTATTATTATGAAAGTTGTATCTCTTTTTAGGGATTGGCGCACTATCGTTCCCAAGATATACGAAGGTGCACAGAATCTCACCGTGAGGATGGTGAGGGGGCTCAACCAGAGTTGCCAACGTGAAGGTAAATAATTACCTTCTGTATGCGTCAGCCTCATTCTGTGCTTGATTCCCGTTCCGTTCGTTTTGTTCCAGCAGTAGAAACCCGCACAAGAACAATCACTTTCGTTTTTATTTCACTCGTTTGTATAGGCAGATTAGGTTTTTATTCTATGTACCTCCTTTCATCTCTCGTGCTCTGGTAGAGAACGGCGTCGAAGGGGGAAAGAAAACTGCGCATGCGCGAGTCTTTACCGGGACCAATATTTTTCCATGTCACTGAGAAAGATTCCTCGTGTGCGAAAATTTCGCTCGCCGAGTTCTCATAAGTTTGAGCCGGGTTTTGGACTACGGGGCGTGAGGACAAGGGTGTGGGGTAACGAGGGGGAGTCCTGTCTTGGGGGACTATCCACAGCATTGGAAACCTTTAGCCAGCTTGGCACCAACTTTGCAAGCCTCGGACATGTCTGGAGAGCTTGGGGCCATCTTGGAAAGCCTTGGAATCCCTTATACATCTTGGCACCAATATTGCAAGCCTTGGACAGGTCTGGAAAGCTTGGGACCATCTTCTTTTGTTGGCCCTGGACTCTTTCCCCCGAATAAACACTCTTGTTTTATATAATACTGCTTGACTTGAATCTCGCGTTGTTTCCGTTTCCATCAAGATGGAATCTTCTGCAAGTTCATTATTACAAACTACACTTCAAAGAATAAACACTTTCAAGTCACAAGCTCGACATCTGGTGTTTCGACTTTGCCAATGCTTCCAGAATGAAAACGTGAATAAAGTGGTAGTTCTAGTTTCTAAAGAGTTTCCAATGCTGCTGGTATTCACAGGAACACTATTTCCAGTATTTTGAAGGAAGGAAGAAACGGCGACGAAGGAGAGAGGAGATTCAGCAAAACCTATATCAATCGTTCATTGAAGCTTCTATCTGGAACCACATTTTCCACAGCGGAAGGAGATACCGACCATTGCTGATTAGTAATCAGTGATTACCATACGATTAGTCTAATTTAGTCACTGTGGGGCGAAACAAAACTATTGCAAATAGTGCAACATAACAATTAACCCCAAGAGCAATAGGCGGGAGATCTATTGGAAATAAGTGTCAAGCTTTTCCACCAACGTTTATTGCAGGATGAGATTTGCATTGCAGGACGCACGACCTTTTTTCACAGACCTCACCTTGATCTCGATCGGGTTATTCCAACTTGTTGACGTTTCGATGCCGATTGTATATCAGTGCCCTGACCAGACAAAAGGGTTATGTTGGTAACCTTGCTCGATTCTTTCTCAAATGCTCTGCTCCCCACTTTCGCTCGCTCGTATAAAACGTACTTTTTTTCAGGGAATCAACAATCTGCATTGCAGAAAGTGCTAGTCCAAAACCTAAGGATTCCTCGAGCAAATGGTTAAAAGAGAGTGGAGCATTCTTTGGAAAAAAGCAACTTTAACAAATCAACACAGCGACAAGTAGCTGGGAGGCTAAGGCAATCCAAGAAGGTACTACAACACAATAAACTTACTCAATCGAAACGCCTTGTCTATCCAGTTGTACCCGAGTCCTTCTGATTTAAACCTCCAAATAGTATCTCTTAAACATAAATACGGTATATTGCCCATAAAGTGTGAAAGCTGTAAATGAAAATTGTGAGGCTGATCAATTCCCATTTCTGAATGTGTCACGTCTCATCAATATCGCTGAGAAACTAATAGATACTGACCGATCCATGCACACATGTAAAGGAAAGCCCAGATGAAGTTAATTTGGTAGTGACGGCATCGGTCTGCAGAAATCTGTTCGTTGAAGTTGACCACGTGAGAGTTCTTGCTCAGTATTTGGATGCGTCTGTAGAATTGGTCAAAATCTGGCTCAAAATCACTCCTCTCATTTATAGAGTCGTTTGTATTATCGGTGATTCTTTGTGATGGAGAGGCGTTGAATGAACGGATAACCAAGTTGGATGTATTATTCCACAGCTTCGGTAGGTCTCTTTTCGAATTTTGTTTTTCATTTGGTGGAGAAGTGGATCTGCACTGGCTCGGAAAAAAATAACACAGCAAGTCCGGTAAGTCAGTGTAAACCATTTTCATCAGGTTGTGCAGACCAGGTGCGATGGTTGATTGAGTTGCATGCCACGTGGTATTTTGACTGGAGTCCTCAGATATTTCTATCAGCCCTTCGTCCCCAGTCTTTCGTTGGTCTGGGTCCAGGAAGTCGGTCTGAGGAGATGTGGTGGTTGATTGAGTCCGCGTTGCAATTTGACTGGAGTTCTCAGATATTTCTACCAGCCCTTCGTCCCCAGTCTTTCGTTGGTCTGGGTCCAGGAAGTCGGTCTGAGGAGGTGTGGTGGTTGATTGAGTCCGCGTTGCAATTTGACTGGAGTTCTCAGATATTTCTATCAGCCCTTCGTCCCCAGTCTTTCGTTGGTCTGGGTCCAGGAAGTCGGTCTGAGGAGGTGTGGTGGTTGATTGAGTCCGCGTTGCAATTTGACTGGAGTCCTCAGATATTTCTACCAGCCCTTCGTCCCCAGTCTTTCGTTGGTCTGGGTCCAGGAAGCCGGGCTGAGGAGGTTTGGTGATTGATTGAGTCCGCGTGGCAATTTGACTGGAGTCCTCAGATATTTCTATCAGTCCTTCGTCCCCAGTCTTTCGTTGGTCTGGGTTCAGCAAGTTGTGCTCGGATTTGTTAGGTTCCGTCTGTACCTGGTGTGTTGAGCTTCCTCCTGATTCTGCTCCCGATGTTCTTACTGATACGGTTTCCTTGTACGGCAACAGAAAATAGTTAAAATGCTTTTTTAATGAAACAAAGTTTCATCTATTTTGGGGTTTACCGGCGCTTGTGTCGATTCACGTGCAGGTGGGGCGTGTCCAATTCTAACGTCGTGCGTTTCATCAATTGGTACGCCTTTCAAATCATGTATTCGGGATTGGTCTACGTCATTTGGTTCACCAGCCTCTTCAACTTGGGTGGTACCTGAATTCTGGAATTCGTATAAAAACTATTAGACTGCCCTGCCTGCCGTAGTATACATAAAATGAGACATAGTCAGAACCTCCTGTCGTTTTCGTCATATTCAATTTGAACACTAATTTGGCCGTGTTGTACTTTTTTGGCGGTTCTGCGTGAATATAAAGGTTCTCATTTCGGCCCAGTTTCTTAGTGGTTGATTTACTAACCTCTTCTGTAGAATTGGTCAAATCTTGGTTGAAGGTGTTAGAAACGTTTCCTGGTAATGTTGGGGTAATTCCTGGCACTGAGCTGTTCTTTTTATTGAAGTCCTGAATATTGAGGAAGGTGAAAACAGATAGTTATTATCCGTCTTAGGTACATGTTGTCCATTGTTCTTCGGCCCGAGTGGACTTTCGGCCTGTTCTTTGGACGACTTACTGGTTGTCCAGTGTTGTTTGAATCCGTAGGTAGCTTGTATATATCGCTGATGTTTCCAAGCAACACATCATCATCGGTTCCGTATTGTCCCTAAACAATCAAGGTTGTAGTAGTGTTGTAGCAATATGTCGGTGGGGTAAGTGTTTAGCTGACACTGCAAAGGATGGACCAACCAGATAGTCCTGTATTTGCTCTCTTTGTTGGTCATAGTCTGGATCACTTCCCAATCCTCCTGATCTTGATCCTCCAGAACCTCTAGATCCTCCTGATCCACCTCCATCTATCGGACACTCGCTAATATCCCATCTGTACCCTTCTCTGAACAACCACTGAGTGGAAGGGCATCTGTCATCAATACAAATGTACCTGAAACGTAATAATATTACTATGATATTATCACAGTTTTAATCGTTAAAACCTTTCGCTGCATCCAATTGATGTCTCCACTTGCTTAGTATTGTCAATTATTATAATGCTGAAGGTTATTGGGCAAGGGTAAAGATTTTCTGCATCTTTAACCGAGACAAGAATTAGCTGGACTAGTTTTACCGTGCACCGATACTCACCTGTATACGTAAAACTGAGGTATAAATCCTACGATACTGAGCAAGAGCCATACGCATTCCAGTATTATCAATAAGAAATTTCCCGCTTGAACCAGCCGGACCTGGAACTAAGAGGCGGAGGTGTGTTAATATCTATCCTTCCACCAAGCATCCTGAAATTCCCTTAAAAAAAATCGCAACCCCCAACAATACGAAATGACTCACGTACCTACCAAGAACGCTCCCGTGGACAAGAAGATCAACGCCATCATATTGACGACCGTGAAGAAGGTCACTAGGACGAGACCACCTGCGAAGATATCATGTTTTGTTAAATGTGTAAATGCGTTCTTTTAAATACGTCAATATGAAAATAAAAAAATTACATGCCAGCTCCACCATCGTCGCATAATGATTGATAGCTGTTATGTTGTAAAATACTGCTGTCACCCGCACGATCTGCAAATTTGGCAAACACGCCCATTTTCGTTATATTAAATAATATGTAAAGTTATTAAATAATGTGTCAGTAGGCCTAATTTTAGTCAAGGCTTTTCCCCCCAGGAGATCCCACATTCGAGACTGAAAATGGGGAAATTAAAAAGTACTCCGTTGGGTGAAAATATCCCTTATACTCACAAGAATTATGGATGTGTATATTATCACTCCCACTTGCAGAGAAAATATAGACAGAAACGAGTGGATCTTTGGTGTAGGCGGCCCTTCGCTAAAACAAGTCAAGAATATTTATTAAACCAGTGTAATCAAATTTAAAGATCATGACGCCCTTATCCTATTCCTCTAATGGTTGGAACAATCACTCACGGCCGCGCTCTCATCATCTTGAAGTTAAAAGTAAGGTACACTTAGAGTTGCTTTTCTCTCATTCCTCTCCTGCCGTTGCCGTTTCGCAATTTTGATTTCCTCCCAATAGTCCACAACCATAATTTAGTGTTCCCGAACGAATATATTCCTTAAAACGTTTCTATAAATTTTTCCACTTGATGATTTTATATTGTTATCGGCTTGTTGTCAAATGAACACGCTTTACCAAGATATAAAACTTGGATTCGAGTGAAGGCTGAAAATTTCGTTCTCATTTTTAATGTGAGACCATCGTGAATCCTTAAAGGTATCGAATTCTTCAAGTAATCGAATAATATTTCAAATTTTATTGACTATTTTTACATGAATTTTGAAGAAGAGAGGTCATTATAAAAATTGAAAATAGAATTTGAACAACTCTAGTAGCATTCGTGTGAGACATCAAGTATGCGAATGAAATATCATATGGAAAAATTGGGATTGAAAATTTACAGTTTCGCCCTTTTTCTCAAAATTTCGTCTCAAAAATGTAATGAAGATCTCCGATATTAGTTGACGATTGTAGCGAATATGTATGTGAAGACTCAATTAAAAGGCACCGTCGATCGTTCTTAATCGAAAGAAATGTTGTAGTAAGTAGTCCTTTTGCTTGGCGAATAAGTCTAGCCGCATATTCCATATTCCTTATTTGTTTGTTGCAGGAGCGGGAGAATAGCAGCCTTCAGGAGAAATGGGGTTGAGGCTAAAGGATTTTCTTTTCTTCTTTTCATTGCAAGTCGGTGTTGTTATCGTATGCTGTTTTGGTTTAGTAAGTCCTGCACGCCTCTATAAAGCAGGCTTAGATTAGACCTGTTGTAAATTTTGGTTTACTATATTCCGTATGATGGCGATTAACTTTTTTGAGTCGCCCCCAAAATTGATCCTCACGTGTTTCTAGCTGTTGATTTTAAAGAGCAGTTACTGGACACTGTATGGCAGGGTTAATTTTTCTGAAATTCGAGATGCTAGGTGATGTTGGATCGCTGATAGAGAATCTTTTTCGAGCAGGTCCTGGGTGTACTTGCGTTCCTAAAGCTTTGCTTCAACACAGAACCGGATTATGGCACGACTGGTGGTATGTAGAGCCTTCATTTGCGGGTTAGTTCTTATAAAGCATTTACTGCTTTGATACACTGATTGATATGCCTTTCTTTCCAGTTTCTTATTTGTGCGCCACGGTATTCGTCTTCTGCAGTTTATTGGTCTACGCACTTGGACTGTCCGGTTCTGCCTTGGTAATTGAAATGTTCATATTTTCTAATTCAAGCGAGGATTACCTCCACCATACTTATATTGTGTCCACTGAATCCCACCAAACCAAACTAACTCACCCAATGAGTGAAGGGTCAATAGGCGGTGGCTCAATTTCGAGGGTCTCGCCGCAACAAGCGATTGCAGAGCGGGCTCCCCGGCAGGTTGTTATCGCCTGACCAGTGTTGGGTCCCCATCAAGTGGATTTACGTCGAAAATAACTTGGAAAAGGAATTTGACCTTTAGGGGTCCCATTGATCCCTATTGAGAGAGAGCAGGATCCTGAAGAATCTGGACTGAATCTAGGACATCATTGCCGACAGGGTCCTTGGGTGATCCTTGTTGGAAAGATCTGCGGGATGGTGGCATCAAGGCAGGGGCAAAGGTGTATTCTACCAGGACTGCTCAACCATCATAACCTGCACAGCAGACCCAGAGGGAATCCTCAACAGATCAATGACAGATTCAGAGAAAGCTAACCTGGCACTCCAATCCTCTGCAGTGGCATGCCTTAGGAAATGGATGGTGGCATACCAGTGCCAGTGGAACATCTCCCTCTGCAACTTCCACAATCAGTCCTCTTGGTCTCTGCGTTGCTGGTATTGGAATCAAGGAACTTAATGAAACGCTGAGGTTCGCAAAAGAGTTCCTCTCGCGTCGTCTCCCCACAAATCCCTCCTTCCTCAACTGACTCGCTGCACTATCTAAACGTAACCGATAACTTTATCAGGAAGAATTGCCGAAAGTTGCAGAAGGAGCAGTTGACGAACCAGGATCAATCGCCGAAATTTACAGGGGGGTCAACCGCCACGTTTTCCCAGCAGGCGGGAGCAATCTCCGGTTCCAAGAGTGAAAAAAATAGGTTAACCACGCGCCCCCTCCACTTTCAGCCAAAATACCTTATTGATTCAACACTGTTCTGATTTTCTTAGGAAAATTCAGGCTTGCTGAGAGCTGCTGGATCAATTCTAATATTCGTGGCCATCTTCTGGGTTGTACTTACTGGCCTGTCATTTTCAAGCGACTGCCGAGTCGTCCGGTTAGTACCTATAGTACTATCAGTGCTTTGACTGTTCGGACAATCTTTCTCACGATATCCTGGTGTCCAGGCACGTTTGCGTCGACAATCGATGCGCGGAGAGGCTTTTCATACAAAACGCATATTGGAGGGAACCTGCGATTCTTTGCAACAGGAACAAGTCTGAAGGAAACGAAAGCAGAGACGATTTAGCAGATCGAATCGATAGGCGTAAGTATGAACTGTAATGGGCAGGGTGAAAAAAATTTAACTACACCCATGCGACACTAATTGGCTGTTCATTTAATTTTTTATTACAGAGTTTACAGATGATCGGGCCGCTTCAGAATCAGAAAACGCCACTTCAAGTCTTCTGCCTGATAGTTCTAATGCTGGGAACGAATCAACTGCTATGATCGCTTCAGGAGCAACACCTGTATCTGGCGAAGAAACAACTCTTCAGCCAGGTGAAGAAACAGCTCAACCGCCAGGTGAAGAAACAGCTCCTCCACCAGGTGAAGAAACACCTCCTCCACCAGGTGAAGAAACAGCTCCTCCGCCAGGTGAAGAAACAGCTCCTCCGCCAGGTGAAGAAACAGCTCCTCCACCAGGTGAAGAAACAGGTCCTCCGCCAGGTGAAGAAACAGGTCCTCCGCCAGGTGAAGAAACAGCTCCTCCGCCAGGTGAAGAAACAGCTCCTCCGCCAGGTGAAGAAACAGCTCCTCCGCCAGGTGAAGAAACAGCTCCTCCGCCAGATGAAGAAACAGCTCCTCCGCCAGGTGAAGAAACAGCTCCTCCGCCAGGTGAAGAAACAGCTCCTCCTCCGCCAGGTGAAGAAATAGCTCCTCCTCCGCCAGGTGAAGAAATAGCTCCTCCACCAGTTGAAGAAACACCTCTTCCGCCGGTACTTATCATTTAGCGGCCCACAAGCCCCACCGCCACCGGAGCCTCGACCCCACATTTCCCTTATCGGGCCGCAGGGTGAATTCGTATAGGTATAACAGAAGCATTTTTGCGAAATAGAACACACCACCAGAACACGCGGCCCAATAAGGGTAATGAGGAGTCGGGCTTCCGCCTGTTGAACCAACTCTTTCGCCTATTGACCCAACTCTTAGGGCAATTGATGCTGTGCCGCGGTTCAAGGTAAGTGTTCAAGATGTTGTAAGAGACAGTCCTGGGATTCCCGAAAAACCCTTAGTCATGTGCGTTGTGAAAAATACGTTATTGAAGTGCTGCTTTTTAACTCCCCATTGGGGAGTTTGCATTGATTTTAGATTTGGAAATCTTCTCTCCCATTCAATAATATGGATAAAAAGTAACGTGCACAGACTCCATTACCAACGAAAAAAAATCATTGTAGGAGATATAACGAAAAAACGAAACGCACAGTTTGAATCGGCCGGGGTTTCCCACCAGTCACTCTTGAGGTAGTGACGTCACAGTTCCAGTGAATCTCTCACCCGGAGCGCTAGTGTCGTCAGCTTATGATAAATTTATAGCAATTATAACTTGATACGACAGAAAACATAATTAACTTTTAATTATAATACACAATACTTGAAATTTGAAGCCTTATCAGAAGGATTCACGGCTCAATTGAATTTTATTCTGTGATGAGTAGTGGAGTGGCAACCCTGGGCGGAACAATTCCCTCACGTAGTTGGTTGAAGAGGTAGTGACGTCACGCTCCCTCCATTGCCGTGTTTTTCAAACGCCGTAATTTTCGTTAAATTATTTAAATTTTCTGGAAACGATTTCAGGCGGCTGACTACTGTTTTCCCTACATTCTCAGGGAGAAAAAAATAGAAAAAACGCTGCAAATTTTACACAAGGGTTTATTATTCTTTGATATAGTAGGTTAGTTGCGCAAAAATTATTTCTGTGTCAAAAGAAAAAATGTTGGAAAAAATTTTTTTGGATTTTTTTTTCAAAAAAATTTTTTTTGGATTTTTTTTCGAAAAAAATTGTTTTTTCAAAAATTCTTTATTCTTTACTCGAAAAATATTTAACCTCCTGGGATCCTTCAAAAATCCCATTTTTAGTCCCATGAAAGCCCTATAGATCGCAACAGTGAAATCGGATCGCTGCGGGACCCCAAAAAATGGATTCTACGTCCAAAAATACTTCGAAAACGACACCTGACTCGATCCCATAGCCGAAAGCCTTCAAAACCCCCTTCTGTAGCCCCATAGCGCCCCACGGGTTTGGGCGATCGGGCTGAAAAACTTGCAGGCACAACTAGATGGTAAACCGAGTATTTTGTCAAAACTTCAGATTTTTTTAAAAAATTCCTACTGCTCAAAACGGCCTGGACGGCGGACGGCGGACGGACATTTCGGTTTTGGAATCTAGACCACTTGAAACGGATAATGTCAAATTTTGAGGCCGATCGGAGTCGTCGACCCCCGTCGCGAAAACATAGGTGTATTATTCCAAGAATAATAAACCAAAATCAATGCGAACCCCTCATTCTGTTGTTAAAACGATTATACATTGTATAATCGTTTTAACAACGCTTCATAAACTAAAATCTCTTTGTGCGTTGAAATCAATTTAACAACAGGGCTTCCAGAAATCCCTGGAGTGTTCAGACTGGCTTCTCCTTCCTCAAAAGGCCGGATATTAGCTGGTTTAAGCCGGTTAGCTTGCAAAGCTTTTCTAGAAAAGGAGGAAACAGCTGTTTTCCTCCCCAATCGATCTTGAAGAGTATGTGGTTGATTTTCTGGTCGCCACCAAGTGCCCCGTCGACTGAGACAAAAGCTTGGAGCACTCCCATGGGCTCGTTCACCCAAAGTTCGGGTCCGAATCCTAACAGTTGGTTACTGACAACGTCAAAAGACGGAACCTTAGTTTGACGATTGTAAGCAATGTTATCTGCACCTTTGTTTCCTTTTTCGGTCGGGTCGTACACACTTTCTTATGTTCCTTGGAGCCGCAAGAGCATGGTACTGAAGTCGTTGGCCCCGGTGGGTGTGGATAGAGCTGTGAGCTGGGGAAACCGCATTTTTATGCATTTGATTGGCCTCAAAATTTGTCATTATTATACGTTTCAATATGCCCACCTACATCCCAAAAACGAAATGGCCGTCCGCTGTCCGAGCCGTTTTGGGCAGTAGGATTTTTTTTTTTTTTTAAATCTGAAATTTTGACAAAATACTCGGTCTATCTTCTAATTGCCCCCGTAAGGTTTTCACCCTGATCGCTCAACCCGTTGTGGCTCAGTGGGGCTAAAAATAGGCTATGAGCTCTCGCTGATCTCCGACAGAACGAGACAAAATTTGTCATTTAATGACATGACGGGCTTCTTTTTACGTCCTTTTAATCTACGTCCTTTTCATTTTACGTCCGGCCTTTAAATCTAAAGGTTTCCTCGCCACTACTAAGCACTACAAGTCTTGTCTATTTCGAAGAGTAGGAGAGTTAATTAAACCTTTTGGAGGTGGTGAGGCCGGGTGCTTGGGTACATTATGGGGGCACTTGTAAACTCGCCGACGGTTTTCCGCTGCCATGAACCTTCGTCCTGCTGGAGATTTCGCCCCCGTCCAGGATTTCCAAACTATATTGAGAAATACTCGGATCCGGTGTTACAAATGGTGATAGCACCTGTTTGTCAATACGGCAATGTCAAGCACCCTAAGGTAATTGCAAGACCCGAAAACCGAAATATTTCAAGAATGGCGGTCCTATTTCAAACAAAACCTGATACCACATCTACCTGTGGTAGATCTTAATACCACATCTACCTAATGGTACGTTTCTGTTGCAGAGGATCAAGAGGTATATGGCAGCCCTCCGAAGTGCTGCATCACCGAGAAATACTATCGTAGAACGAAGCAATTCAGACGGAAAACTTAAGGATCCTAATCTTACAGGGGAATCGTCGTTTTTGGATGGCAAGCCAATCGGTAAGGAAGCATTTAACATTGCAGTCAGACATTCCCATGCGACGATATGATGGGACATGTTAGTTTAAAAATTTAACTTCTCAAAAATTTAATTTACTCAATATTTAAATATTTACATAATATTACCTATTATGTACTTATAAATACGATTTCTCTCTTTTTTTAGTGGCTATAAATGGAAAGTTGCTCGTTTCAACTCAGCGTCCGGATGAAGGTAAACGCGGTTTCTTACCTATACAAAGCATGTTCAGATAATTTCTTATCTATAATAGATAATTTCTTATCTATAAGAAATTATCTGAATATGGTCGTCCGGTGTGGCGTTGGGTAAACTACCGTTTCCCTCGATCAGCGAAGTTAAGCAACGTCGGGCGTGGTTAGTACTTGGATGGGTGACCGCGTGAGGAGCGGGGTCACCGATACAAGTATTTTCTGCGTTCAATCGGACGGCGAACTCCTCCCAACCCAGGGGGACGAGGCAATGGGGAGCCATGAGCGCAATCGTCAGACAAGTTCCGATCCTCCTTGAGAGGACGGCTGACGACGTCCGCGACGGCAGCAGCCAGTCGGACGAAAATTCAGGGTGAAATTCCCTTGTTACACACATACACATACATTTTATCTGAATATGCCGACTGAATATACTTCCTGGCGATATTTTTTGAGGTTTTGTTGTCATTTTGTACATATAACAGCTGATGGCGAAAGGTGGGAGCTAAATTCAGTATATATATTGGGTTTACCCCCTCCCCCCCCATCCCACCTTCAACTGTTATATGCCAAGCATGCGCCAAGCGAAGCATTCAGGGGAAGATGAAACGGGCACACCAAGAGATACATTGATCCAAGAGTGTCTTTCCATCTTATTTTAGGGCAACACGGCGATAGTGTGGAGACACATAAACACTCGACTCAAAGAGACTCAAAGAATCCAGATCAAAAGGTTCTCGATGGTGCCAAATGGTCGAAAGTAAGTGCAAACCGTGTGAAGAATGTCTACAATTTACATAATCTGGTATCTTACCAACATCCCTTTTTAACCCTTGATAGAATTTATCTGAGCCAGCAGATGTGGAAGTTAACTAAAATAGGCAGAACTAAGTAAACTGCTAATTAGACGAGTAGGACGAAGTATCTTTTTGTATGAGGATTCGCTACAATTTTTTCAGATGAAATCGCCAAATCCCGCAAGTCATGAAACCCTCGTAAGACTATTAATTTTTATATTTAGACTGAATTAAGATTAAAAATCTGGTGTTCGACGTCACCATGCTACGTTATACTTAATAATAATATTATTATAGCAATACTATAGTAGTACATACTCAATTCATCATCGTTGGCTCTGCCTCTCTCTAATCGATGCTGCCTGTGAAACCTGTATGAGTATGTACCTACTAAAATGATTTATTTCAACTCCAAGGTTGAAGCTGAGGACGAACCAAAGAAAGAATACTCAGAGGAAGAATACTCTGATGAAGAGGAGGACGCTACAGAGGAAGAAGAGGACGAAGAGGAAGAAGAGGAAGAAGAGGAAGAAGAGGACGAAGAGGAAGCTACAGAGGAACATACAGTGGAAGATGATGCCGCAGGAACTACGGCAGTAAGGACTGCTCGACCTATCCACAAGAAAGAACCTGAAAGTTCAAGCGAGGAAGAAGATGCAGCAGGAACTACGGAAGTAAGGACTGCACGACCTAACCACAAGAAAGAGCCTGAAAGTTTACCCGAGGAATATCATACCGCTGGAACTACGGAAGTAAGTACTGCGCGACCTAACCACATGAAAGAACCTGAAAGTTCAAGCGAGGAAGAAGATGCAGCAGGAACTACGGAAGTAAGTACTGCGCGACCTAACCACAAGACAGAGCCTGAAAGTTTACCCGAGGAATATCATACCGCTGGAACTACGGAAGTAAGTACTGCGCGACCTAACCACAAGAAAGAACCTGAAAGTTCAAGCGAGGAAGAAGATGCTGCAGGAACTACGGAAATAAGGACTGCACGACCTAACCACAAGAAGGAACCTGAAAGTTCAAGCGAGGAGAAAGAAGATGCCGCAACAACTATGGAAGTAAGGACTGGGCGACCTAACCACAAGAAAGAACCTGAAAGGTTACCCGAGGAAGATCATACCGCTGGAACTACGGAAGTAAGGACTGCGCGACCTAACCCCAAGAAAGAACATGAAAGTTTACGCAATGAATATCATACCGCAGGAACTACGGAAGTAAGGACTGCGCGACCTAACCACAAGATAGAGCCTGAAAGTTTACCCGAGGGACATCATACCGCTGGAACTACGGAAGTAAGTACTGCGCGACCTAACCACAAGAAAGAACCTGAAAGTTCAAGCGAGGAAGAAGATGCTGCAGGAACTACGGAAATAAGGACTGCACGACCTAACCACAAGAAGGAACCTGAAAGTTCAAGCGAGGAGAAAGAAGATGCCGCAACAACTATGGAAGTAAGGACTGGGCGACCTAACCACAAGAAAGAACCTGAAAGGTTACCCGAGGAAGATCATACCGCTGGAACTACGGAAGTAAGGACTGCGCGACCTAACCCCAAGAAAGAACATGAAAGTTTACGCAATGAATATCATACCGCAGGAACTATGGAAGTAAGGACTGCGCGACCTAACCACAAGATAGAGCCTGAAAGTTTACCCGAGGGATATCATACCGCTGGAACTACGGAAGTAAGTACTGCGCGACCTAACCATAAGAAAGAACCTGAAAGTTCAAGCGAGGAAGAAGATGCTGCAGGAACTACGGAAATAAGGACTGCACGACCTAACCACAAGAAGGAACCTGAAAGTTCAAGCGAGGAGAAAGAAGATGCCGCAACAACTATGGAAGTAAGGACTGGGCGACCTAACCACAAGAAAGAACCTGAAAGGTTACCCGAGGAAGATCATACCGCTGGAACTACGGAAGTAAGGACTGCGCGACCTAACCCCAAGAGAGAACATGAAAGTTTACGCAATGAGTATCATACCGCAGGAACTACGGAAGTAAGGACTGTGAAACCTAGCCGTAAGGAAAGTTTACGCGAGGGCTCCTCTACTGCAGAACCTTCAGAAGAGACCCCTGACGCTGTGGAAGTTACCAATGGGGAGATTCCAGAAGAAACATCTGACTCGGACGCTACCAATCCTGAAACTACTGATCCAGGAGACTCAGAAACAGTCGCCCCTGGGGCTGATGGCACCACAGGGTCACCTCCTGGACCAGGAGAACCCCCTACAATGGAATTTATAGAAACTCCAGCACACTCTAATACTCCAGAGGCCGAAGAAACCACTGCCGTAAACCCTAGTGAAGGAGTAAGTTTTATATCTACGTAGCTGTTTTGATAACAAAAAATGGAACTCCTCCAAAACTTTTCACTGCTTACGAGAAAGCGGAGGCTGTCTTCATAGAATCAAACCGAGGAGCCCCCCCCCAGCGCAAATGCGATTATTTCAGAATATGAAAAATATGAATTCTATAAATTCGTAAGAACTTGCAAATTTTGTTTTGACCCCATTTTCGTTGTTAGGTATTAAATAAGATTTCAAATTTAAAAACCTTCTAATGAAACCTTTTCTAATTCATAAAATTCCCTACTGGTGGTTTTCAAGGGTTACGACGGGGTTTTGCGCCAACAAAAACGGCAGGTGGTTTCTCTCTGTTTATTCGAGCTTTCGGCTACACGCCATCTTCAGGATTTATAATTTCATAATAATATTATGAACAGAACATGTTGTTAGATTCTGCTTGGATCCGACCATCCATCTGCCGCCTCGCCTGCCAGTCCCAGGGTGGGTCCTTAAGTTGGTTATTCATGGATAGTCTTTGAAGTGGAGGGTTGGGGCGGTGAGCACTGAATACAGATGCTATTGTTGTGGGTGATGAAGTTGGGAGAACAAGTTGTGTAGTGCATTAGAAATTTTGAATTTAGAGGAGAGAATTTAATTTATGTTTTATATCAATCGTAGTTTTCGGAACGATTTAGATTACTAACAATTATTGTTAAAATTAACACAGTAAATTTGGAGCACCATTGTTTAATTATTTCTAATTGACGAATATCGTTTTCAGACTGTCATAGAGCTCTCTACCGCTGAGGTAAGGTTCTCCTACATTGGATACTTGACCAAAACAGTACCACAGGGCTAAAAATAGAATAAACCTATCCAACGAGTTTGTGAAGTGCATTCTAATTGACAACAATTGGTTTCAGACCGGCGCACATGTTTCGTCTACTCCTGAGGAGGTAAGTTTTGTCGTGTTCGGGTTGTTTAATTTACAATCTCATCCACTCTTAACGTTCATCAATCAACATTTCATTTAATGAGTTTCCTAATTCACGGATTTCATCTGTCGCTTCCTCTACCACTGAGGGGGCAAGTTTGTTGACCGTTTGCAAAATTGTTCTTGACCACCATTTAACTGGTGAATTACGTCCTTATTATTTTGGCCCTAATTGAACTGAGGGAATTTGGTCAAGGAAAATCCTCCAAGGAAGCCTCCAAAAAGCCTTGATGATCTATCATCATTCCAGAGTGACGGGACAGGTACAGTACTGTAACAGTAGAAGTTCTCAGTTCACGTTGCAGCAGTAAGTACAAGAGGAAGTACAAGAATTTTCGATTGTTATTTGGGGGATTTCTGTTTCAGCCTATCTACACTTATTCGCCAGGAGAGAATACAGAGGTTTGATTGGATATTTTGATGATGTAATGTGATATTGAGTGTGATTTGATATAGTCTCCCATAAATTTGCTAAATGTCGGTTACAGGATGGGGGAAGTAGTCTACCGAGTAACACATCAACGGTGAGTGGATAGAGTGTAAAGGGGGTCCCTTACGTCAAAAATTATTTCGCCTAAATTTGTGATTATAGGATGGCAGGGGTTCGGACAACTGGTCCGCGAGGCGAAAAAATGGGGACAACTGGTCCTGCCCTTCTGGACAACTGGTCCGCCACCCGGTTCAAAAGTGACTTGGACAAGTGGTCCGCTAGTTGACAAGTATCTTAATACAATGTATGTCATATTTTCATTGTTTTAAGCACATAAAATTGAGGACCCCATAAGAAAAACTGTCAGCTGGCTTCCTAGTACACATACTTACTCGCACAAAAATAAAATTTACTACCTACACCATTTTTTGCACAAGATGATGTCTCCTATAACTGGCCACAGCGAGAATAATGTTGGAGTAAATAAAAGAGAATGTTGGAGTAAATGTCACTCTTATCCTTAAGGGTATCCTTTGCAGTCCCTTCGAGGAGCGGACCACTTGACACGGACCAATTGTCGCGGACCAGTAATGAAAGATCATTTTTAGCCTGCCCGGCGGACCACTTGTCACGACAAGGACCAGTTATCTTGTTCATTTATTTTCCCGCCCCGTTCACTTTTGACCGGTAGCGGACCAGTTGGGATACTCCCGGATGGCAACCGAGGGAAGGTGTGCTGCAGCAATCAAGCACATGTGTGTGTGTGTGATTTGATCAAGTTTCCCATAAATTTGTTAAATGTCTGTTACAGGATGGGGGAAGTAGTCTACCGGGTAACACATCAATGGTGAGTGGATAGAGTGTGAAGGGGGTCCCTTACGTCGTAAATTATTTCGAGAACGTCTGGACCTCCAGGAGGTCCAGACGCTTCTATCATTTCGCCTAAATTTGTGTTTACAGGATGGCAACCGAGGGAGGGTGTGCTGTGTGTGTGTGATTTGATAAAGTTTCCCATAATTGGCTAATGTCGGTTTCAGGATGGGGGAAGTAGTACACCGAGTAATGACACGTCAATGGTGAGTGGATAAACTAAGAAGAGGGGGGGGTGTCCATGCGTCGAAAATGATTTCGCCTAAAATTTTTGTTTTCAGGATGACCGTGACCGAGGGGTTGAACAAACGGTATGTCCCTCCCTAACACTAGTAATTCCTTGTATACCAAATGTTGTTGTGCTTTTTGAAACCTTTATGCTGTGGTTCATTCCTTGTAGCCTGTACAAATGTTGTCACCAAACGAGACAAACTGGGAGCCGCCTAATTCAGATAGTCACTTCGCACTTTCAATTATTTACGCATTACTGATATTCCGTAAGTCACATGTGGAAAATTTTGAAAAAAAAAGAAGAAAATTACAGGATACCTAACTCTAAAGAGAGAATTCACATTTTCAGCACTGTGGTACGTGTACCCCATATGGCTGCTGTTCTCCCTTGCTGCTCAGATAGATCACGGTGAAATCGTTTGAGCCTCGATAAAAGAACCAATCGTACGCTTCTTGTGTTGTTTCCTTCCCTTTGAGGTAGAGTACGTACCTACTCTACCCCTTCCAAACGTTGGTTCAAGACGAGTTTGTGGGGTATCTGATGAGTGATGGGTGATAGATCACGTGTTCAATGGCCGAAGATTGGGGCATCTGTTTGAGCGAATGTTAACTAGGGTTAGTGGGGGGTGAACATACACACGAATGTTGAATACCTGACCACCGGGTGGTACCTACCAAGGTTCGTCTTGATGAAACATAATATATATATGCATATGCATAGAAGTATAGGTACCTAATATAGTTGTTATAGTTCTCCACGAAGAGTAGGTATGTTATAGTTCTCCACGAAATTTCATGGCAGTCGGACGTATGTGGGAGGAGAAAATTAGGTAAGTTGGTTTTCCAGTCTTTTGATGTAGGTAGGTAGGTACCTGACGAGTTTTGGTTTATTATTGGAATAATACACCTACCTATGTATGTAGGTAATCGCGACGGGGTCGACGACTCCGATCGGACTGAAATTTGGCATTATCCGTTTCAGGAGGTCTAGATACCAAAACCGAAATGTCCGGGCCGTTTTGGGGCAATAGGATTTTTTTTTAAATCTGAAATTTTGACAAAATACGTAAGTTGAAAGCTGGAACAGACACTCCAATTTGTTCACAGAAAATCTCATGGCTGCTTTTCCTCTAGATAACTAAATGCGGTGAAGCCCCGTATGAGTTTTTGGGTGAACGCCTCAGTTTTGGGGTAAATCCCTCAGCACCAAAAGTACCTACTTATCTGTACCTACCCAAAGCTCTCATGAATTTTGTTCAAGTTTGTAATATTGTATTTCTATGTCAATAAAGATTTTCTGGAATCGAACCAACTGGTAAAAAGCATTAAAATTTAATGCTCCCGGGGAAAGTTTTAATTATAAAATATGCAGCTTTAAAAAAAATTGCGTGTCAGCTGCTTGCCTGATTAAAAGGTATGAAGGATACACGGGGAAAAGTGTATAAACTTTAAAATAAACGATCTTCAGGAACGCAAAAATGGACTTTATTAACTCGTCGTAGGTAAGTAGCCTATTCAAGTTAAAATTATCGTAAATCGTCCCCAACACCCCAAATTTTATAACAATTTAACTTGACTTTTACCCTTTTTCCTCTGAACTCGTCATAATATTATTGTTCAGGCCAAATCTCACAAGTCCAGTCAACACTGTGGACTAAGGTGGGCTACGTTCGAGCAAAATGTCACAGGTCCATTTCGTTCGAGCAAAACGTCACAAGTCCAACAATTAATAGTTTTGAGGTATTATTAATGCTAAAACTCATTCTGGAAAGAAATGAGTAGCCTCTGGCGACAAACAAAAGCGCCGCGGAAATTTTTTTAAAGTGACAACACCCATTCACTGTGGGAAATTAGTGGTCGTCATGGCATACCTACTCGTCATCTACAAATAGGAACGCATACCGCGCATGCGCCGAAGATTGTTATCGTTTTCCCGTTATCACATTGTTTGTTTGGGGTGTTCTGTGAGTGTAGTAAATTTTGCTTCGTACGAATAATTCAATTAATTCAATCAATTATTGATCACCAAATTTTGATTTAAGGGCTACCCTTGTGGAAACGTTCCGAGGGTAGTTGAAGCTACTGTATTCCATCCTGATAGCTCGTGAATCATGGTCTTCGGGATCTGATGGCGTACAACGGTGGACCGACGTACATCGATGTGACACAGTCTCTTCCCAAACAACCTGACGAACAGTTCATCATAAGCGACCCTGACATGGAAAGGAGCAACTCAACCCGAAGAGTCTACAACTCTACAACTGGAGCAAGGAGGAGTCCTCGGTATCCGCACTGCATCGTTTGGACCCCCATTCCAATAATTACGTGAGCATGATTCCCTTTAGTATTTTCCTAGATATCACACTTGAACTGCGATTGGTGAGCAGGAGGCTTTCTGATTGTGTTGGGGTAAGTTGGGGAATCTGGACTATATTTTTTAAAGGAAAAATGAGAAAGGCGAAGATGTAAATTATAAGAACTTGAAGAAAAAAATGAAACTTATAGCGCACATTCGTCAGGTATAGCCCAGGGCGATGCCCTTCAACACTGTAGCATACTAAAAAATCTCGAATTTACTATTTTTATTGTCATAAATTAATTATATGGTCGTGATGGCCCAGTTACCCCAGTTGAATGCGTGAGTGCTGCGCACTCGAATTTGAAAGCGGTATCCTGGCCAACTCATTTACTTATACATTAAATGCATTAAATTCAATTCTCCGTCTTCTCATTCTCCACCAGTGGTACCAACTTTGAAAACTTTGCAAAACTAAAACAAAAACTTAAGGGCTCCAAAACGACCCGTGGCCCAGTTACCCCAACTTACCCTACGGCACGAATTGTAGAACCGCCTCAAGTTGTTAACTGTGGATGTATTCCAGGTACCTGTTACCTTGCATTGGCCATATGGGAATCTGCAAGTCTAACGGGGTCATAAGAGACTTTGCTGGTTCCTATTATGTGTCGGAGGATAGCATGGGTTTTGGGGATCCTACGAAAATTGTTCAGTTGGACCCTAACAACGTGAAATCCTCCATCGACTGGGACACAGCGATCGAAGAGGCAGCCCAGGTGTACGAACATAGAATGGTAAACTATTCTAACCGAACAACGATTTGTTCTGCATTGGAATCGTGTTCAACCTGACCGAAAAGCTTGTTTTATGTTTCAGCACAATCTATGCTGTGACAATTGCCACTCAATGGTGGCTCTCGCTTTGAATAAGATGGCCTACGATGGTAAAACCAATTGGAACATGGTTTCAGTGTGGGGCCTTTTTGTTTGGCGAGGAAAATATCTCGGGTAGGTTGCTGCTTAATGTGCTGACTCGTCCGCAGTCCAATTCGGCCCTGTAGTGTATTGATCTGTTACGGTAATTTTTCAGGTGTGGTGCAGCAGCGAAGTCTCTGTTGCCCTTCTTCTTGATCATGTTCACCATCGTGCTGGTGTATGTGATCGTCAAATTCGCTCCCACAATTGCATGACCTGTCAAAAGTACCACGATTTTTGTGTCTAGTCATAAAAATATGGTGTGAACGTCGTTGAATGTGAAGCACGTTGACAGCTCGTTGCCTGTATCAGAATGGGCCCGGGAACCGAACGTCGACTAATACTTTTTTCTGAAAGAACTTCGTAATTTGAAGGCATAGCAGTGAGTTTTGGGCTCCTACGGTGTAATACAAATTTCTAGGGCACTTTCGAAATTTTTAACTTTGAATCTGGAGGGAAATTGGCTGCTGTAATTTTTTTTTTACACTCTACTTCTTACGCTAGCGCACTCTGGCGGATTAGTAAAAGTGCCACCGCGGGAAAATTCAAAACGCCAAATATTCACTAGTGATTTCCTCTGCTCAGGCACCTAATTTCTCAGTGCTAACTGTACTGAGTACTTTGTTCATTATTAGTTCAACTATGTTCGGCCGAATTTTCCCATTTATCTGACCCAGTTCCTTGGCCCATTAGAGTGCATGAACCTCATCCTATTTACCTACCGCCCATCCATCCCCTATGTTACCTACCGAATTGATGATACCTACAATATTGTAGCTTTTAAAAGCTAATATTGCTAATATTTCCTATTGCCTTGAAATAATGATTCGTATACCTACCTATCTGTATTTCCGTCCACACACCACCCATTTTCTTACGTTTGTCCCACATACACCTTAAATATTTTACTTTTGACCTCTTGGCATGATAGGGAATGAACTTCGACTCTGGTTCTTTACAAGTCTTAGTTTATTCTTCATCATAATTGTCCGAGATAATTTGATGGGATTTTAAGCAATGACATTACATGTTTTTACAATTACATTACATTTTAAACATGACTTTACATGTCATGTAAGCTCCTGGTTATCATCGGCCTCGATGGATAGCTATTCAGCTCCCGGGAGGTAACATACGAGGGGAGTCCCGAATATTGAGCTCCGACCCTGAGCTCTGGTGGCCCAAAATGGCAACACCGATGTGGCATCCTGTGCACTGCTCAAGCGAAGGGATTTTCGATTTTTTCAGTTGGCAACATTGTCTCAGTTTGCCCGTTTTGTTTTTTTTTTTTTTTTTTTTTTTGGTCTCCCCCTTGCGTTGTGATTTTGTGACGGTATTTCTAACGATGGAAGAAAGGAAAGTTACCATAGCCAAGCTAGAGAAATTATGAATATTGTTGCACAATTTTAAGAGTAAAGCCAACGTTCGCGAAGTGACAAGTGCAGCAACTGGAGTTTCCTCAAGAACAGTTTCTTCTATATTGAAGGAGGAGAACTCGTCGATGTCAAAATTACTCATTTAATGAAACCGGTTGAGGGGAGAAAAATAAAATAAAATTAAACAATCCTTTATTACAATTTTTAGGTGTTTCTAATTCTTCCTAATAACTGCACAACGACAAACTAAAATAAAAGTTCTATGCAATCATGTAATATTCAAAAATTTTCATTTAATGAAACCGTTTGAGGGGAGAAAAGAGGAGTGTTGCCGCTATTAAGAGAAAAACGTGATGGAAGGGGAAGAGTTCGATTTCCTCCACCAGAGCTCGGGGTCGGAGCACAATATTCTTGTGGTGGGAGACCTATAAATGCCTCGTTATTTCTGTCCTAATTCTAGTCTCGTCTTTTGCAGATTTTGCTTCGGATCATTGTAGCCGTCAAGAGAAGTCGTCTGCAGCACCTTTTGAAAACCAGCGGGGACTTTGATTGATACTTCAAGCAATCGCTCGTTCACCCAGATAAACTTCTCTATTTATTCGTCCGAGTTTCTTGTTGTATCCACTTTCTCCTGGCTATTCGCTATTTCAATCGAGCTCTCTATTTTACACTGTAAGCACTGCAGAATTGTAACAGGAATACCCCTCAAGTTCGTCTCAGGTTATCTCGGTTCCTTTGGGGTCAGCCGTACAAGATCCTCAATATATTGAGGAATTGTTGAAAAAGATATATCTTTTTCAACCCGCCTGCCGGACAAGGAAATGCTGCGTTTGTGGGGCATCGGTTGGGTTAGAAATTTTCGTGGGCAAACCAATCTCTTTGAAGCAACTTTTTTAAGATGTTGAACAATAAACGCTTCCTCTGGAAAAATGCAGGTCCTCCATATCGTGATGAATGGAAAACTGTTGAACGAGACGGGAAGGAGACTTATGAGGTGCGCGGGAGTAGTGCGTAGTGGCGTGCCTGGGAGTAGTTCAAGTCCCTGCATGGTTAGGAATAGAAAGCAAAATTTGCTTTAGGACAATTGAATTGTCCTAAAGGGGTCTCGAGTTAGAATTTAAAGCATTCTAGTGCCTTCTCAGCTCTTTTCCTAAGGCGACCAACTTCTGAAAAGAAAAAACAGGACGCCCATCATGATGTATGTAGTTACTTGTTTATAAATCTTTAATAATATTAAAGATAATAATAGTACCTATCTAATATTTTCATGAAAATAATATATTTTATTAACTTCATGAAAATATTATTGGCAGGTAATGCCTATGTTATATAAATAAACTATATTTTTATCACTAGGTGAAAACAGCAAAACGGTTGTTAAAAACTTCTTGAAATTCCACAATGTGGATCCTGCTACTGGCGAAAATGGCTGTGAATGCATAAATATGTCATGTTTATGCATTCACAGCCATTTTCGCCAGTAGCAGGATCTTCATAGCGACCCCTGAACCCACGATAGCTGTAAAGTGCCGTTATTCTTTCCACATAAAAGCAAAAAGCGGGACAAAACAAGACTTTCTGGACAGCTGGACATAACGCTTGGCAGGACGGAGGCCTAAAAAAGGTTGGTCGCCTTATCTTATCCGGACAAGGGTTGGGAAATACGTATAATATACGACCATAATATTATTATGGTCATTCACCACAAAACTATTTAACTATTAAATTTTTAAGGGGAAATTTTCTCTCGCAATCACAATTATTCAAACCCAACATAGGTAATACATTTTCGTTCCCGAAGGACCATTTCAACCTCTCAGGTCGTTCTTTTTTCCAAGTTACATTTGCCCAAAAGAGACATTCACAATTCCTAAAGGTAGGTACTAAGTACATCCGTATATCCGTTTTGATCAAATACGAGGAAAACGCGAAAAATCTTTTATGAGCCAATGATGTTATTTTTAATATATTTCTAAATTGTGATAAACATTTTTGGTTAAAAGTGTACACTTTCTGTTCAAAATACTAGGCTCTTCTGTTACCTGTAATCAAAAAATCTACCCATTTTTGTTCGCGGGACAGACTCAAAAATAGAGTCCCTACCTTTGTATTTTTCTTTTTATAGGTAGGAGGATTACTTACGTACCAATAAAAATACTGGAAAACAAATTCAAAGTATTATTATTATTTACTACCTACATGTACCTAATTCCTCCTCCACAAGCAGACCCCGCTGATGGAAAAATCCCACTTCCTACAGTAAGAAGGAAGCAAAACTTTTTCATGCTGTGTCACCTCATGAGGTGATGTGTTTATTAAAATTATGCAACATGATCTACTGTCTTTATTTTCCTTTTCAAGGAGGACTCCATCCAGATGGACTTTGTTGTAAGCATTCTTGTTTGTGGAGGTCTTTCTCTGAATATTGAGAGAACTTGGACTGCTGTGATTAGGTGATTTTAGTAAGAGATAAAAACTAAAGAATGTACATTTAAAAGCACAGTTTATTTATCAACAATAAATAACCTTAAGTGAATGTATTCACTTAATGTATACATATTTACATGCATCAGTAGAGTAATAAAATAAAGTACATTCTTTAATTCTGATTTTGGTAGCAGAAAATCTAGTACACAAATTGCTTGATAGGCCTTGTGCAGGGCTGCCAACTAGACAATCACTTAGCTATTGTAATAATCGCCCTCAATACCTACCTAAGTATCAACAAATTCGCCAAGTTGGCAGCAGCTGAGTACTTCATTGAAATTTTCAATTTGAAAACACAAAAGACCGTTGGGAACAAATTTGATGCAAAACTGTGATGACACAACTAAACAATTACACTAAATTTGCACTGAATACAATCTAAAATAATCTTATACGATAGTAAAACATAATACCTGTAAACAAACGCTCAAGGCAGTGTTCAATTAGTATGGGGAAACTAACACGGGTTCCCACAAATAAAAGTGAAATTTCAACTTTTGAGCCCGGACCCAAAAATGGCTTATTAAAGGTCGATCCACACATTTCAGTGAATCCGTGGCCACCAGAGCTCCATGCGGCGTGTAACGCTGGTGTGTGGACGTTGAAAGCAATTGAAGGGCACGGATTCACTGAAATGTGTGGATCAACCTTAATGGATAAGCTATTACGCCTACCCAGCTATATAGGTGATATTATAATTTGACATAATTGGGAATTTAGGGATAGCACTCCACAGTGTAGATAAGCCTGGAGTTCGAGTAGATTTCGTTATAGTTTGAGCCAGGCGTAGAGCAGCTAACCAGTCGACATGAAAAAGAGAGCACCAAGATATTCACATCCTAGAATAATCTCGAATAACCGATCTTTCGAGAGAGAAATCGTAGTCGTATTTTGTTGCCAGACGATCTTTGAGTTGGTTCATTTGGTGTTTGATGGGGTCTACATCGGAGGTGAATTGGGTTCGAGCAATAGTTAGAGCCGGAGCGAGTACAAATGGGATCGAGTCAAGGGGGTTAGACGGTGCTGTACGCTGAGATCCGTACGGGGAAACAGGCGAGTATGGGGCAGGGTTAGGTGCTATGGGAGAGTATGGCGACGCCCGAGGTGACACTGGCGGGTACGGAAATGCTTGCGGAGGGTATGGCGACGATTGAGGGGGGTATGGCGACGATTGAGGGGGGTACGGCGACGGTTGCGGAGGGTACGCCGACGGCGTCACATAGGGGTATCCACCGTCAGGGCGAGGAAGTGGCGGATAAGGTGGGAGCGGAGACTCGTAGGCCGGTTTCTCGGAAATCACCGGAGTGAACCCCTCAGGCGTCTCTTCCGCCACGTACACTTCCGGCGGCGATCTCTTCTTCCCAAATATGAATGACATCATCCTGTAATGAAACAATTCAGTATCAGCTTGTTAAATGCTAATCGATCAGTGGCTTCGTACAGTGCCTACTGCGATGTACCAAAACAGGACACACTACACAGTTCGGGGTATTCTAATGCAATCAGCAACTGCCATTCCTCGTCCATACGTTGAAGACAAGGGACGTGATTAACATTTTCACATGAGTGGGAGTAGGGATTAAATAGGCACTCCATCTGCAGGCTATCGCAGTGAATAACAGGTTAGAGATAATAATTAAATATACCACCTCACCTTCCACAGAGTTGACTATCAAACTTGTCGATTGACAAGGACGATAGCAACACCCACAAATTTACGTTTTGGTTTATAGTGTATGAAATTAACCGATTTTTTCCATCAAGGGCTTACAGTCCCCTCGAAATGCAGGTACATATTTTATAATCGTATGGTAAGCCACTCAATACCTACTTCTTGCCTTCAAGCTGCCTTCCTTACTTATGAAGAGAAGTGAAGAAAACAATGACTACTCTGCGCCACGAGAAAAATACTAATAGACAAACACTGTGTTTGAAACACAGTTTAAGAAGAACTGTTGTACTAGCAGAGTGACAATTTTACGCAACAGACAACCACAAAAAAATAAACGCGGATGAGGGAGGTGGGAGGGAGAATGACGTCATTCTTATCTTGGCTTGGTTTTTCTTTTTTCTACAAAATGTGGCTGACAAAAACTTAGTCACTGAAAGTAGGTAATTACTTATTGTGCGTATACCTGCCGAAAAAGCTAATTGTTGAAAAATCTCGGATCAATAATAATTATTATTAGTGTTTTAGTGATTATCACGGCCTTTTGTCTCAGAACTTAGGTCGAATACTAGAATCTAACTTCCGTTTGTGTCCGCGATGGGGTCTTTCAATTGGTAGTGGGTGGCGAGTAGACCTTATAGATGTTTCACAAACACTGTGTGGTCTGTCCTTGGAAACGACCAACATCTAGAGATGGGTATCAAATATAAAATTTATACATCGATGAAGAGAATATCGAGCTCTTGAAATGACGATTTATTTCGATATTTCGAGCTCAAAATTTGATGAGTTCGTATTCAAACAGAAGATACCACAGAACTTATGTAAGCCAACCACCAACAAACCATACCTAATAGGCGGAGGTTATAATAATATTATAACCTCCGCCTATTATATTATAGGATATATTATATCCTATAATATTGCCATATTGTGGCAATAAATTATAATTTATAAAAAAATAATTATTATTTATAACTGATTAAGGGTGCGATTTTGGTGTCATTAGTTTTTATTCAACTAAAAGTCATGAGTTTTGAAAATAATTTTCGTAATAGTTACCTATTATGAATAGGTAAGCCTTATATTGATTAGGCCCGGTTGACGATTCCCCTTTGAACAAAATTCCCCCAAAATCTGAAGGGGCATTTGTCCCGATTTGTGAACGTTGCTTGATTAATAATCAACATACCTAATAGGTTTGTTCCAGGTTTGAAGGAATGTTAACAGAAATCACCGGAGACATGCGCAGTTTAGAAACTGCTGTTCCAGGTCGATCGTAGGTTGACGGAAACCGACAGCTCAAGTATGTGCAGTCGGGTTCTGTCGACAGACGCAGTCAGACCTGGAACAAACCTAATGTTTTGGTTCAACGTTCAGGGGATGTTCAAGTGTTTCCCAGCCAATCTGTTGAGATCCGATATGATCCGATACATAGGAGGTTTTGTTGAGTTCGTTAGTGGCGTTGAGGATCACTTATTTAGTAAATTTTACTTTTAATTATATTATATAATATAATTAAATTAAATTATATATTATAATATTATTATAAGATATTACGTGAGCACTCAATCGATATTAAATATCGAAATATCGGATATTTTGATATACTGATATCATAGCGCCCACCTCTACCAACATCGTGGTCGCTTGTGTGGATATGTGCTATCGTGGATAAATTTGCTCAGTTTTATTTTGACTAAAATTTATTAACATTTAATGTTTATCCCCCAGGCTATGGCTGATTGAGACCGAGTTTGAGACATTCCCATCAACAGTAAGTATCTTGTTGGTAAATGGAGTTGTGGTGATCCTTTGTTAGGGGCTTTCAGTTCGCGTGAATGATGAAGATACAAAGATGCTGGTTCGATCCCAGTTGACGTTGGGCTCAGCCTTTTCTCCTCCCCCAGTTCGTGAACATTCCCAGTGTTTTTTAGACATTCTATTTTACACAATTGACGAAGTGTTTTCTTCTTTTGCAAGGAAGACGATCCTAAAATGGCATTCGGCTCCGAGTCCGAAGACAGTGGAAGTTTGTCTGAAGCCAGAGGATTGGACGGTTCACTGGGTCGTTGCTTGCCTGAAGTCAAACCGAATGTGTCGCCGGCCGTAGGCACCGATGGAAAATCGCCCAAAAAACAATACTTCTGCGTCGTCCCGGGCTGCAAAAAGTGGTTTTCCCGGCCGTGGCGGCTGGAAGCTCACGAGTTCGTTCATTCGGGGGTGGCGCCGTTCCCGTGTGACGTTGAAGGATGCGACAAAAGGTATACGTCGAAAAATCACCTAACCCGCCACAAGAAGACGGTTCACATGGAAATTAATATAAAACTCATAGAATGCCCTTTTGAAGGTTGCAAGGTCCTATTAAAAACCAACCAGAACGTCAAAAAGCACTACAAGCGAGCTCACGTGGACAAAGTCTGTCCCGACTGTGGCAAGTCGTTTTCAAAAAATATTGAGTTCAAATACCACATGCAGTATCATACTGGGAATTTTATCTACAGTTGTGAAGAGTGTCGTTTGAAGTTCGCTCGTAAAACAGAATATGGTCGTCACATGAGGACTCATAGGATACACCCTTGCCCGATGAAAGATTGCGAATTCGCTTTTGAAACTTGGAGTTTGGCCAGAAAACATCTAACGACCCATAAATTACCCTTTGTTTGCTTCTACTGCCGAAAACCCTACCTCAATAAGCCGACGTTCCGCATTCACGTCCTCACCCACCTCCCGGACGCTTCAAGAAGGAAAAACGTCCTGAAGAAATACACCTGCCACTACTGCAACGCCATCGTCTGCGGTAAACAGTCACTCCGGAGGCACATGAAGAACGTCCATCTGAACCCGAGGGCCCGAAAACCCCCGAGGAAAGGCCCCCTGAGAGCTCCCAGGCGTGACAGAGGCCTCTCCAAGAAGCCATTTTCTTCCGTACTCTCTGGTGTGCCTTGTACTTCAGAAGTGGCGAACATTTTGGTTGACTCTGAACAACCCGTGTTTGACAGTGTTGTGGACATGTTTGTCGTTGATTAGATCGAAAACGACGTCGAAAACTTCGACACCGTCTTTCTTGCTTGTCATGTTGGAGTTAATTTTCGAAAAAAAAAAAAAATCTACAGTGGTGAGAAGCACCTAAACGCATGTCTTGTCTAGCCGGTTATATCATTCACAATTTTAACGCTGTTGATTAATACAAGTGATCTCTTAACAGTGACTGTCTTTGTATTCTTCCACCTCCTCCTTCGCCTGTTTATTGCAGCACTTGCTCGTTGTCGAATCCGTCCAGGTTCTCAACACTGTAGGTACGTGGAGAGAAAACAGAGGGACTTCGGTCGTGGATGCTTAGGGCTTTTCAAATGGTTAGCAGTTTTCGGATGCATGTTGACTCAGGAAGTGAGGGATTCGTGATCCCTGAATTTATGAAATGGAATTTACTTATGTTAAGAAGTAATTTTACATTAAAAAAATAAATAAAACACTGTTTGGGCGAAAAGCACTAGAATAATATTCTAAGACGTTATTTATTTATTTAAGACTGCTGTTTATGCATTTATGTGCTCGATATTTAACTTCTGTTGGTCCCAGAGTGGTGAAAATACTACCGAAAGGCAATGTTTACTCGACTGGAAAAAATATGCCAATTTGCTCGACTCCGAGCTCCAGTGATGAGTGATGTGAATAGTTGAAAGGAAGAGGGATGTTTAATGAACCAGGTGAGATTTGCTATGGCGTGGATGCTTGGGTGGAATGAGCGGAAGGGTGGAAAATAGTATATTTGAAAAGTTCCTTCTGGAATGGAATTCGGACCAGGAGCCCATGCAGTTGTTGTGAGCAGTTGTACGTGAGGAGGAAAAGGCAAGGACGACCGAATGATGCCTTGGAAGAGATTAATGTTGGCCCGACAACGTTGAACATTCTCGGAACGGGAGGAAATTAGGTAAAACTACCTGCTGGAGATAACTCACTAGAAATTCATGGCGAAACAAGTTGCTACCTGTACAATTGAAAATTGGTCCAATACAAAAAACGAGGTGACTGAAGCTGGAAATGGAAAGCGGTTTAGGATGCTAAGACGGAAGAAGGTTGTAGAGAAAATCAAGTGTGGACGACTAGCATGCTGGGAAGAAGTTAGTCTGCAAAAACCGTCGTTCTACCATTTACCGCTTGGTTGAAGCTCCACCATGGCTGAATTAATTAAAAACGCGTTGCTTATACTAAGTTCGTATATTCTAGAAGTAGGTATATTCGGTTCACAGGTTTGAAGGCGTTCAGTGTTGAAAGGAGAACTGGTACGTTATTATGAGTTTTGAGTATGTGTCGAGATCTGTGCTTCGATTTTTTAGTGGAGAACGTCGAAGAAGGGAGTCTACTTGTGGTGGTGTTGGACCTGAATCCGTCTCAGCGGGCAATGAGCGCCAATCCAAAGGGGTTCAACCACACGCTAGAAGCCATCATCGCATTCGCCAACGCCCATCTCATGCTCCGCCAGAACAACAAGCTAGCGATATTGGCTTGCCACGCTCAATCGAGGTAGGTTATATGTTCTTTCAAGGGGAAGGTTTGTTTGTCACAATGTAAACTTTCAAAAGAACTTTTTACAAATCTTGACGCTCGTAACAACAGTGGGACGTGTTTCAGTGAGTACATCTACTCTGATAAAGACAGCAACATTGTTCCCACTGGACAAAATGATGCCCAATACGAACTCTTTGCTCATGTCGAGAGAGTAGTTCGAACAGGACTGAAAAGGTTCATCCTCAAAATTGAACCATCAACCGGCGACTCCCTTTTGGCTGGATCGTGTTCTATGGCCCTCTGCTATATCCAAAGGTTTGTCCATAAATGTTCGAATTGCTTCAACCTAGTTGAAATGTGATCCCCCCGGATGTGATAAAACCTCTGCTTCTCTCGCTCACACTTCACGTTTCAGAATGCAAAGAGAAAAACCAGTTGGTACAACAATGAATTCTCGCATTTTGATCATCACTGGCAGCGGAGACAGTGCTTCCCAGTACATGAATTACATGAATGTTTTCTTCACTGCACAAAAAGAGGTGAGTGAAGTAAAACTCGTATGATTGGTACGCAACTGCCTAACGATTTGTGAATTTGCAATATGCAACATATTCTAGCCAAAATTTCTTCTTCATGACATCAATAGTTCTTTTCTTCTCATTTTAGAGTGTTCACATCGATGTTTTGAGCATGGAGCAAGATTTGGGTTTACTTCAACAAGGCTGTGATATAACGGGAGGCGTCTACCTCAAGATCCCCCAACAAAATGGTCTACTGCAATATTTACTGTGGGTTTTCCTGGCTGATCCCCCCGTCAGGAAAAAGCTGCTGCTCCCGCCGCCTGTCAAGGTGGACTACAGGGCTGCGTGTTTCTGTCACAGGCAGCTCATTGATGTTGGTTACGTCTGCTCCGTTTGTCTATCAGGTAAATGAATCCGTTCATAGAATTTGTTCCACCAGTAAACGGTATATTATACGTTTGCCCATTTATGTTTCAGTATTCTGCAAGTTCAGCCCCATCTGTACGACATGCCAGTACGTTTTCTGTCTGATAAACTACACGTGCCTCGTCTACGATGTTTCCCTGCTGTACTAATTCTTGAAAATTGTTCTAGCGCGCTCTTCAAAACACCCGGACCTATGCCCAGCAAGCCAAAGAAGAAGAAAACAAAATGATCTCGTCAAACAAAATTTTCCACTGGGTGGCGTATCACGTTCACTTCGTATCAAGTACATAATCTGTCGGAATATCTGACGTTAGTATTTTCTCTTCGTATTTTTATAATTTATGAATAAATGATAAACATTCTATCATATTTGTCTTCGACTTTCCCGAATGAGGAATAAAATAAGCAAATACTGGAGAATCCCCCTGTTGTTCAACGTAGCGGTGAAGAATGCGGAAGCCTACTAAAGTGTAAAGCTGCGAATCATGAATGTCAATTGAAATCGCTCATCATAAATTACTAATTTGGTGAGAGGTCGATTTTGGAGGCAACTTGTGCATAATGTGTGGATGTATTTGCTACGTGGTATTTGTTATCATTCATTACTCGTTTCCACCTATGTCGTGGCTGGGGGTGTTGGAGTAACTGGGTCGTTGCCTTGCCGACAGAGGGGCAAACAGTTCGACTTGGCCCAGGTAAGTGTGACTGGGACCGCTAATAGATGGAGTAGTTGACGGCATCTCACCAGATTGTGCAAAGTAAGTTGAAATTGAGTTAAATTCATAATTTTACGTACTACGTAAGAGTTAGTTTTCATTCTCTGTACAGTTGAGCGTACACTTCATTGCTGATTGGGAGCACTGAGCTTGTTTCAACCTCAATCACAGCACAGGGAACGTCATTGGATACTCTAGTCTAGGTGAGGCACATGGATGGCGTATTCAGTTATACAAATATCGGGTCCAATAAGATGGAATTCAGTTATTAAAATCTAATGATAGGCGACATCTATGATGATATTCAAATAAAGATCCGATACCTTCCGAAGATTATGTCTTAGTAGGTAGTGACCGTTGAAAATATTTACAAATTCCAACCGGCGCAATGTTGTGGGCAAATTAATTAGATGTCTATTCTTTGTATGTGTATTCAATTGAGTATGTATCAGGTGGTAGAAGATGTACGAAAAGGACAAGACCCTTTTGCTGGTGGCGACAGCCTCTGCCCTTCCAAACAATCTCAGCGTGAAGCTGCTGGACCCGAGTCGGACCGCCGAGTCGGTCAGCGTCATCCACGGTGGTTACATCAACGTCATTCCGTTGAGGAGCTACGACAGTACTTCCCAGTACATCCCGTGCTCTTCTGAAAGCGCTCAAAAATATGCTGCCACAGTCACTCAGGTACCAGCACTCTTGATGCTGACAGGTAGTGAAGCTCCATGCTTACCAACTTATGGGATATTTTGTGCTTTTAGGTTATGTGGTGCTACATAAACTACGAAACTGTGCTAGTCGTTACAGGCAGCGTAGGACTGCAGGTGTTTGACTGCGATTCGTTGGAACTCAGATTCTCTCATCCTTGCAAAGATGTGCCAGATGACAGAGAACATTTTGCTAGAGGGCTTTCACATACTCCTGGCGATTACATTTGTGTTGGTGAGTTACATTATATTTTACATGGACGCTTTTATTACATCCCATTTGTATGATTTTGGCTTATATCTTGGGATTTTACCCCTGCAGGTAACAACAGTGGGATCGTGAGGTTGTTCGGTACAGCAGAGGATGGGAATATCATGTTCATTGACCGAAAGCAGTTGCACGGATCACCAGTGGCAGATTTGGCGTCAAATAAAGAACTGCTGGCTTCTTGTGATGATGCTGGTAATATAGCGTTGTCTTCAATCACTCCCGAAGAGCTCGTACAATGGGCGGACATTTCTTCTTATGGGTATGTTGTGTTCTTATTTGTCCGTAATTTTATTTTACACGTTTCGGTTTTTTGCCTGGGGTAAACGGCAACAGGCGAGCAGGACGCCTACCATGAATGTAACAACCCTATTCTTTTTTCATAGAAGAGAAGCTGCAAGGTCTTTGCCTCACGCCACACAGTGGTCCAAAATCGAAAAAAGTGAACTTAATTCAATTTCTGCCCAAAGTTGTTCGCGTGAATGTGGTAACTTAATCTGAGAGGGTCTCTCGTAAAATCAAATCATTTGAACGGCAGTTTCGGTTGTAGGAGTAATAGGAGTATGTCTTTCGAAAACCCTACTTGTCACCTTGATAAATGAAAGCTTTAAGAAGTTCTATTACTGTTCGATATTGAAAAGAGATTTTTAAGGAATAAGAAGTTGAGGCTCAGACGTAAAACGATTCATTTTCTCAAAATTTTGGGTTTGACAATTGGGTGAGGGAGCAGACAGTATCGGTTGAAGGTGTGATTTGCACAACTCGCCATAAAACATAACGTATGCATTTGACTTCTTTGAGAGGAAGTTTATCCCTGATTCCAAATTGAGGTCTAAAGTTGGGAAACCAATGTTCTTTGCTTAGTTCTAAACCATTATAATGCGTTGATTGACCAAACTAATCTCAGGGTGCCCCCCGTCGTAAGATACTGAAACAATCACGAGCGGCATTGCATTTTTTGTTTATATTCTGCAAGTACGGAGAAAACTCGAAGTGGCTGATCATTATAATGGAAATATTCCCAGATGCGCCTGTACGTCAGTGAAAATGTGGAAGGGCTTCCTGGCTGCTGGTTACGGGTCGGGGCACATCCGCTTATTCTCCATCAACGAGAATCGACGGGAGGTCTCTCTGAGTGTGGAAGTAGCTGCACACGCTAAATGGATCACTGCTTTGGACATCGCCCCTGAATCGGGCTTCATATTGTCGGTTTCGGAAGACTCTTTTGCCAAAGTGTGGCAAGTCGTCAAAAGCGACAGTGTGGTGAGTTGAGGCAGCGGTGGTTTAGCAATGAAAGTATCAGATGGTGCAACTTAAGCACTTACTTATACACTTACTTGTTCTCAGCTTTCTTCTCCTTACTGTGTATGGGAATTTTTGTTACAGGTAGTCACACACCGGTTCTCCACCCAAGTAAAAGACTGCATGTTGGCAGGTGGACGGTTCCTAACGCTGTCTGGTTCCCTGTTCGCTGTGTCCATTTATGATAGCAACCTTGTTCAATGCTTCAGGATGTAGGCTCCTAATCGTTGGATCATTGACAACTTCAATTATAATTGAATCGAATGCTGAGGCTGGTTGGCCTGCATGGGTGGTTAAAAAAAGTGCATTTAGTGGGTACAGTGATGTCATTAGTTGACATGGATTCAAAGTGTTCAGACCTAGGTAAGGAATTGATGTGATACGTAGTGTCACCAGTCTAGTGATTTACATGGTGGTCGTTCTCATTTTGTTGGCGTTGTTGGCCTGATGACATAGGTGTTTGGTCGATGGGGACGAATAGGATTGATGAAAAATATGTGTTTTTTAGTAAGTTCTGTTTGTCACTGGCATTTCGTGAGCCACTGTGGTGATGTTGTTTGTTAAGGCTGTAATGTGCGTTTGTAGCCGATTAAACGTTTTGTGTTAAAAAAAGAACGAATTTTAACTTGCGTTTTCCCTTCATTCTCTCACATGACGAGTCTGTTGGAGACTCCCGCCTTTTTTTAACGTACAAACGAGTGGATGCTGGGGTCCCTTCGGCACTGTTCGGCCTCCCGTCCTGATTAGTTCGTCCGCCTGCCGCACAGTGCCGCCAGCGTCGGCCAACCCCACTTCCACGATCTTCACTGCACTTCGAACCGTCATCAGTATCACGAAGGTTACCCCTCGCGTTGGGCCGGGACCGCGTCTCGTTCCGCTCGTCTTTTCGTTATCAGTGTTGATAATCAAACCGTTGGATGTCGCGAGTTTAAAGTTCAGTTTTTCACGCTAAGAACCTTATCAAGAGGGCGGAGACAGTAATGGGACCCCTGGAGATGTTACTGCTGGCCTTCTTCGCACTCCACGCCACTTTTGCTGCATCTAACGGTCAGTAGCCAGACGTGTTACGTCTCACGACAGTTGTTTGATTGTTGTCAACTGCTGTTGTCAACAGCTTTTTCTACCATATAAAAGCAAGGATTATAATATAATCCTATTAGTATTATAATACTAAATATTGTAATTCTGTTAAATTCTGTTGTTATTCAACTGTTTTCTAGCTCAAGCATTAACGTACCTATAAATATTCCTTTAGCTTGAGCGTAAAGGATCCATACGGATTGAACAAGCTCGTCAGCTCCTCGAAGATATTTTAACTTCTTATGAAGACTCAAATTTATTTGTACACCTTGCAATTAAATTTGCTCGTGCCGCTATAAATATTTAATGTATTTCTAAAATGATATTATAATTATTATACCATTTTAGAGTTATTAAATATTTATAGATACTATTATATCACTATTTTTATTGCTGTTGTAAATTTACCAAGTAAATGTTCAAGTCTTGAATATTGAGCTAGTAAGTTTCCATTTTCAACTTTTGTTTTTGGATTCGTGTGTATTTTAAATATCATTTATGTAAAAAGCAAGCATTAAATACAATTCAATAGTTGATTTATCAATTATAAATTTTGCTTTTTTCCAAAGTATTCTCTCTTCGGGAAATTATTTGCATCCGCCGTTACAGTAGTGTTGGGAAGGTTATTAACCTTCCACCCCCGTCCACTTCAACGTCCCCTACTGGGTGCATCGTGCCTGTTTCTGTCACGAGTGATTTGTGTTTCTCCTTACAATTTACAGCACTTCTTGTATTCATCCCTTATGCCTTCCCCCCCCCCCCCCCATTCCACACAACAGTTCAACCTTTTTGCTGTAATTTACTTACTGAATTGACCTGTGAGATTGCCTAGTTTGATAATTAAACAGAAATATAATTATCTATTGTATTTATTTTTGACGTTCCACACTCTTTTTGGATTAGGCATTGTTCTTTGAATAATCAATATAAAAAATTATAGGTATGTCCTTTCTTGACGTATTTGAAAAATGCTATGTTCGTACTCCGCGCGATTAGGTTTCGTTTCCGAAGTAATTTTAGACGTAGAATTCATTTGTTTGGTTTCCTTACCTATCCTAAACACCTACCTACACTAAAATTTTGAATTTGTTTTTTTTATAATTTATTCGCAAAATTTGTAGGTAACTGTAGCTTTTTTTCTAGCGTCACAACGAAAATTCAAGCGTTTAACACAATCATGGCTTCTGAGAGTATAATTAATTTTGCAAGGAAGCAAGGTGTGCCTTCGTCCTTTCTCTGGTGCTATTTCAAGGCCTGCCCCATGGAACACCTTGACAGGAGAATGTGCTTTCTGGATTCGAAGTTGCTGAACTGGAACGGAGAGTTGTCATGCATTAGTTGATACCTCCATATTTATTTTAATGTTACATAGAGCGTATTTTCCTATGCGAAAATCATGAAAAAATGTTTCGGTTTGAGCTCGGAAGCAGAAAAAATCGAGAGGAAGCACAGTTGAGGTGCTCACTGATTTATAGCTCATACCTATTCATTTGTGAGAGTTCCTATTATTGTACATGTATGTATACCCTCCAGCAGAACTAATGCGATCTACTTGGCTAGATCTTTATTACCGATTGTTGATATTTACCCCAAGATCAACCATAGCTTTTTTTTCCAATCGAAAATCCCAATTCTCCAAAGGGTACACCGACTTTATTACCAACTCTCTACGAATGGGGGTTTAAATTCCCATAGGAAAAAAGCCCCAGGGCATCCGAGAAATATGAGAGGAGCTTCTCGCATTTCTAAAATCGTGCTTCCGGAGAATCGAGGGGGTAAAAGATGAATAAGGGAAAGAGGAAAAAACCCGAGCTATGTGTTGGACATGGTGACCTCCCCTTAGCTATCGGCGATCACAATAGTACCCTACACAGGATATGGCCCTGCCCCAGGGTAAGCATTCCACTGCGCGAAACTCCTTTCTTCGACCATGTATTCAAAACACTTCCTTTTTATTATTTTTTGTCCCCCTTTTTATTCCAAATGGGGAGATTATTTCCGTCGAGTACTTCCCCCGGGATCCTTCCTGATAAATTAAAAATTCCACGGGGAAAACGGAAGTGAAGGAAGTTGGATATCGGAAATGAAAAAATAAAACACGGGAAAGGTGTGAGCCAGAGAAATGGGAATTTTAATGAAATAAAATGCCCAGTAAATACAGTGGATACCGTGATGACAGATTCTCAATGGTTACCGTTAACATCGTCAAATAAAAGTCAACATTAACTCAGCAATTTCGCAACAAAACGATCTCGTAAGAGTCCATTAAGCCTAACATAAACAAACTGATGCAAGGCTATCGTTGTCTCGTTTTGTGCACCTCTTGCAGTTACAGTTAAATAAACGATTATCATTTGAGTGAAAACACACTGAGTTTTATTAATTTTGAACGCAATATTAGTACGGCGAAGGGAATCAGCCTAACCGTATACCAGACTACCTTTCTCGTTTTCCATAGCTTCGTTCAAACGTGTCGAACGCCGTATCGACCTATTTCTCTTCAAACTTGATTTACGAGGATCCTCCAAGTATTATGTCTGAGCCAGATGCCGTTGCCTTTCAATTCATTGTGCCGGTCACTCATTGGTCGGTCTCCATTCTGGCCAAAGCCCTATTGAATCCGGTGGAGCATAAATCAATTGAAAAGGGCATAAATGCTATGTGTGCTCATCTAAGCGGAAGCTTCATGTGTGGCCGGTCTGGATATGATTAGCGTAGGTACAGCCGAGCGCTTACGTAATAGCGTTGTTTTTTCACTATTACACCACTGCTGTACTCTACTGCCCCCGTTGATAAAGCCGATAATTCGTTACGGACGAACGAGACTAAACGGTATATTTGACCATGAAATGAACCTGATATCTCTTCGTATTGGCGTAGGAAGTGTCATTAACCGACGATTACGCCCTTCAGTCGAGATTCGCCATACATATCGTAATCGCATTTATCTCTTCCGTGAAGGAAGGAAGTCGATGGTGGACATCCTTTTCACTTGCAATACAGTAAAAGCTTCGTCTCACTGTGCTGTTGCAAAACTGCCAGATTGTAATAGTTAATTGAAAATTATTGAGGTGCCTTTATTAATAATTCGCCTTCTCGCATAAAACGCGAGACTTTATTGCACATTCCAGCCTACGATGAGCATGAATTGAAGATTAAATCTTCAAAAAGGAATATCGTCTTGAAAAAGGCTTTTTCAAAATGGGGATAACTCCCTTTTTTCCGAAAATTAGTTAAAGATGGTTTCTTATATAGTTTGGGCTGGCCGACGCGATGGAAACCTCAAATCAGAAGAAAAGGAGACTAAACGGCCAAAATTCGCCATTGAAAAAAGGCATACCTACTTGGGAAAAAGAGGACAAAACAATATAACAGTTTTGTTTATGTTTTGGCTTGTTAACCTGATAAGAAAATATAATATTGTTTCATATAACAGTTATAGTTACTAAAGTGACCGGATTTCAAAACCTTCAAAACAGGTCCGGGGGGGGGGGGGGCTCTAGTGTTATATACCTTTATATTATGTACCGACCGGTGTAGTAGCGACATAATATGTACGAATATTTTTATGTTGCTACTAGCTATATACCTACTAGCTCTAACTCCCCTTAACTAGCTCCAACTAAACAATATAAAATTACTAGTCTCTCTGGCTCGCTTCGCTCGCTCCCCTAGTGGGGTGTATTGCCGCCTGTGGGGTGCGTAGCATCGATGGACACGTTCAAACCCCTACTCAGACATAAGGCCTCGCTCCGCTCGGCCCCTCCTATTCGTAGCAGAGACGATAGAAAAAATCGGCGTATTTTTAGGGCTTACCGTTTAGGAAATTATTATTTTTAATTCAATTCAACTTTTTTTAAATAAAGGCCTCTCCATCTATCAAAGTTCCCAGGACCCTCCGTTTTCTAAGATCCCTGGCCCCGCGCGAATTAAAACGATCCAATTGTCTTCTCACCGTGAAATCGCCCCCTCCCCCTCGGTTTTTTTGAAATCCGACTTCGGAATCGGATTGGCCATATTTTGGCGCGCATTTGGCTCGCGGATACCATACCCAAAAAATGGCTCCTTACTGGGTATTTTTGAACCCGAAAAAACGTGGGACAAACGCGAGAAAGACGATTTTTCGACGAATTTCCGGCGAATTTCCCGGGCGAATTTCCGAATTACGATTTTACCGACGTCTTCCTCCAGGTCTGATCTATACGGCTCGTATTTTTTCGTAATTTTTTCGACCCCTTAAACGGGCTTTGGCGCGAGTTGAAAGTGGAAAACGTAAAACAAACGGGAGAAAGACGATTTTTCGACGAATTTTCGACGAATTTCCTGGGCGAATTTCGGATTTTCGATTTGACCGACGTCTACCTCCAGGACTGATCTATACGGCTCGTATTTTTTCGTAATTTTTTCGACCCCCTAAACGGCCAGCGAGCGGAAAGTGAAAAAACTCACTCGGGAACGCTTTATCCCGTACCTACAAACCACACGGCGGCCAACACAATTTTATATTATTGTATGATATGATGATGATGATGATGATATGATATGATGATACATGTTATGTAAAGTTACTTGTAAGGTTACCAGATTTCAAAACTGGACGCTCTAGTGTTCTATGTCTCTGAATATAGGTTTACCAACATAGCCATATTATGTCGTAGCCGTTTTGTTAAAAGCCCAGCTTTTTTACAATACGGCGCCCTTTTCAGGCTTTTTGTAATAATAAGGCTAGGCTTTTTACAAAACGGCTGATGATGCATGATGCACAAAAATGCGGCGAGATATAAACATTAAAATTGAATGTAAAACTGCAGTACACAAATTTTGTGTACTGCAGTTTTATAAAATCAGTACACCTATGAATTATGATTGTTTGATATAAGTAGGTAGTAATACCATGATAATATGGTAATAAATAGGCTATAGGTTGATAATATTATGAAATTAATTTATAATATTATTGTGTCTTAATATAATTAGGCCTTTTGACAAGGGACCAGAATATTTCATCATCAGATGAATTCAACATTAAATGTTGAATAATTTTGATTAAATTTTCATCCAGGTAAGGGAAGGATTTGCGCCCACTGGAGGTGTGTCCTAGCCGTATTGTATGTTGAGAACATGAATATTACCTACACATCAGTTGCTGAGACATCCAAAATCAAGGACGAACAGGGGTTTTATAGAGGCATATACCCCAAGAAAAGGGGCGGATGAGAAACTTCACATGAATGCAATTCATTCAATTTTGTTTGCACGTCTGGGAGGCCCCATTATGTCATGAACTGAAATACCACAATCAAGGTGTCTAAAAATACTTTCGAAAGTTGTTAGGTGAAAGGGTAGTGTTGTATAATTAAGAGGTGCACCGACGTAGGTGACATTCCGTGTCCCTCACTTCTTTCGAAATTACAGGTACACCTCATACGAATCTTCGGTACACTTTTGCAATTTTATACAGACGTCTTTTCTTGAAACAAAACGTTCGAGTACGTGACATCCTCTTCCGAACACCTGCTCTGGGGGGATTTTTATGGGCCTTTCCACCAGCTATTTCCTGATTAAAGGGCCACCCTTAAATAATGCAGGACGGCTACTATCGGATAAATTTCCCGTAAGGAATGGCCCCATAATTGACAGTTTTTGGTGTGGCAGAGGCGAAGAGGGGAGGGCATTGTGATTGGAATAGCTGGGATGCATTCCTTCCCCCTTCTTGCCTCTCGTCTCTGATACTCACTCGCGTGGAAATTGATAAGGGATCACCATCATGCCATCGTATACTGCCGATCGTATTTCTACACTCCGCTGTGTATGCGAAATTGAATACCGCGGTGTCGAATTCTTAGAAGGTCATTTTTATTTCCTTTGATGTTTTCTTGTTTTATTACGAAATCTCTTTTTGCATTCAACGAGAATAATAATTATTTTATTATTGTGGACGAGACATCTCGCGAACCAAATGCGTTATAATGAGAAAATGAAGGGGAAAACTTCCCTGGCTGTTCCAGATAGCCGTTTCTTTGCCCTTGTGCCAAACCCAGGTCGCCAAGGAGTCTGGACTTGAACCAGTAAACATGCGCTCGGTCGATAGCCCGCCGTCTCCCTTAGACCCTTTCGCCGGGCTAAATCAATCTTTAATTGGGGCCATTCGAGAGTGATGTCATCATATTGTCTCATTTTAACAGTGTCTCGCGGCCCTAGTAAGTAACTGAGTGTCATTTCAGTAATTGGGTCAGCAAGCAATTGATGCCGCATATGAATGAGTCGGTTCTCTATGGTACAATAGCCCTCTTTCGACTCTGATTTTTATATTCTGTTTCAATTCAGTCTGGCAAGTGTTTGCGTTGGAATCGATCGTATTTCCTGGAACCTAAGGGAGGCCTATTCGTGAGTGTTTATACCAAAGTGCTAATATCCCCTCCTTCCCTCGGTTAATTTTAGATAACATCTCGGGAACCAGAGCCAGCTAGCTCATCGCTTAATTATCTCCTGAAACTTGGGGAGTTTGTGTTGCTCAGAAAACAACAACCGCTTGTAGGTCCCCATCTATGATGAACATGTCGCACGAACACTGCATGGGGCACTGGTTGTACAGTGTTTACTATGTGTATCAGAAGCGTCTGAATAGTGTACACAATAATACCCCAGCCTTCGAACATGTTTGTGAATTCAGAATCTGCATTGCAGGTCTCAATTTTGGTTGTTAATAAATCTTCGGTCGCCTCTTTGGAACCGTTCTGTTGAATGGTACCTACCTACCAAAATAGATCAGAATGCCTGGCGTTTAGAATTTCAATTCTTCGGGAATGCGACGGTTTGCCAAGATCGCTGTTAAGACGGATATCGTGACGACAGTAGGACCATTATTTGTACCGAGATCAAAATTTTCCCGCTAAGTGCTTCTTGGTGTTTTTATTTCTTTTCGAGCTAAATTTGATCTTCATTTTTCATTGTGAAGCCTTCAAATCCCCCCAAATCACGTAAGTTAGAGGCGTTGTTAGAAGATAAACGGGTCAAGTTACACAAAAGGATGTTTTGTGGCTGATCATTATCCTGCAAGTGAAACTGACTTCGGTTGAAACGACCCCAGATGCTGTGTGGTGCAGATGAATGAAGACCTTTGTTGTCGCCAAGGGTCACTCTTATCATCTTTCCTCACTAAAAGCTATCTCGGTCAGTAATCGGTTTCCTTCTTCCCTTGACATCAAAATGCCCGCACTAATTTGACCCTACCGACTTACGACGACTGCTTTCGAGAACAGGTGTTCGGCCGATGTGTCAGCTTTTGTTCAGATTTCTGCCTGTCTGTCACTGAGCTGTTCACTCCAATTTTCTCGCAGGCCTCAGGTGAAACGTTCATCGGATTCACGATGAGCCATAACGGACGGAAATCACGCACATTTGTAACAAAACGATGGCTTCATCTACATTTTAGGGCGTGACGGTTGCATGTTGGTTAGCGTTAATGGAACTCTCCGGCCTTCATTAGGCTCAATGGACTCCTCGGGTGCTCTATGGTGAAATTGGACATTTTTCGCCCGTTCCATTGAACCCGCCAAATGACCTCGAAACGCAATCGAGGGGCCGACGTAACGTGATGACTTCAGCGATGCCTTACGTGAACTCATCATCAGCGTTTTTTTCGCTGTGCCAAGGCGTTCTGGTCTGGAGGTCATCTTCCTACGGTTTCTAAGATATTTAAACACCTTTGAGGGAATTAAGATATTTATATCTTTGAATCAAGCATGATGATTCTACACTTCTTGTCCGAGTTACCCGTACAGTGTAACATGTGGGTGAATAGGAAAATGAGGCCACTAACCGTTTCTTCCCTAATTCAGTTGTGAGATGAGTTCTGGGCAGTAGGTAGAGATAAGATTGCTAATAACATTCGTAAGCTTCCATCTGGGCCACTCGGTCATGGATTTTTTTATACTATTAAATTGTTGGGTATATCATGAACCATTTCAAGTGCACTCGTGACGTTGTTTGGTGTAGTGAACTCAGTATTAATGTAATTACTGTTATTAACTGAAAACGACTGTAACAGTAGTATTGTCCATGGTCGTAATCCAGTCCTCAGCTACAATGGGGAACGTGAAAAGGTATATTGGTTGAGTCCTTCCTTTAGCACCAGCCCATTATTCGATGGGTGGAGGAAGCACGCCTGTCTTCCCAAGGCTCTCGTTCTTCTAGGCTCAAGGCGTCCCAAATGGTTGGAAAGATTAGTCTGACAGGGGTTTGATTTGGGTTCTTCGGGCAGCTGAAATAGCCAAACAGCTTCGGGAATACAGATTTCAGCTTTTCGGTGGGTTGCCAATGCCTAGAAGTGGATAAGAATATAATTGCAATAATGCTTACAACTTTAAAGGATTTTGGGTTATGGCTTCATCATCGAGTAGGTTATTGAGATAGGTATAGCAAGGAAATTGTCACCAACAACTGGAAATCTGGTGGAAACTGAGCGCGTTGGAGTTTTCTCCATCTAGTGGTGCAAACCACCGCGAGTAAAGTCGGTCGAACCAGCGGAACAAGAGCTGTTAGTTCTCTGGAAGAGCTAGACAAATATACAGCCCACTTTTGAGTGCAACCCCCCCCCCCCCCCCCCCCCCTCCCCGCTTCTTTTTGACCACTTGAGAAGGCCTGTCGGAAATATTGAACTGGTAAAGGCCCAAGAGCCCTGAAGCTTGATTGAATTCACAAGTGGGGCGGTCTGGCCTCTCCATCCTGATGGGTTGAACTCGGTATAGAAAAAAATTAAGGCGCAGACCTCTTCACCTCCGAAATAAACACAGCTTAATCAAGAGAGCTTCGGTATGAGTTCTGATTGAGCTAAAGTAGCAGGTTGAACATTTCTGACCCATTTCCGTGCCAACGAATATGAAGAGTTTCTTCGTTTGGGGTTTCTTTGCATTTACTTCTACGAACTTCACGTTTGGCCGTAACAAGAAAAATAAAACTGTTTGTTCAAGTTAGACCGGTCTTGCCCATTTCAATAAACCTAAGCGTTGCCCTCTTTTGCTATGCCCAGTAAATCTTGTACGTGGAAAGAGTGCCGTCACATAGGTGGTGTTGGGAGCAACTTGTAGTGAGGACCTCTCGTGAAAACTTGGTCGTAGACCCCGTGAGAGTACCCCCTCTCTACCACAAGGACATACGATAGACGGACTAAAGAATCCTCAAGGTAGTCAAGCTCGAGTCACTGTTTGATCGTGACTCGGTTGATGACCAATGAAGAACACCTGGATTTGGGGTATTGCTCAAACTCTTTACTATTTTTGTATGGCGTTTTTCAAAATTCTCGATGGATCTACCTCTTGCTGCGTTCATGTACACAACATCTTTTCTCTCCCTACCATTTTTTTCTTCCTTCGTCCTAGAAAAGGAGGTTTTTATTCCGAACACACTCTCCCCGGTCCGGCTCCGTCCAGTCCATCAAGAATGAGTTTGTTGGCAGGGCAACTAGTTCCTTGTGCCATTCGTATTCCGCTGTGAATTGGCGGCCGGCTAAATTGAATATTACGGCCTTGAGCTCTCGTTAGCGCCTGTGAGTGAACTCCAAGTGAACTCCATTAGCGGACACCTCCTAATTGCAGTTGATGACAATTAACGGCCTGGCACATAGATTTATGCGCCTGAACACTGCTGAAAACTCATTTTACTAGTTTATTTACATCATACCTGAATTGAGCGTGTGCTTTCATGGCTTACTACATCAGCCGTTATAAAGCCAAACTGGGGCTGCTGAAGGCAAATTTAGTGCGTGTCAGGGGGAGACAACGGGGCCCCGTCTCATAAATCACGTTTTGTGGGCTTATTATGAGAAATCGTGTTGGGGCCCCCCTCAGGAACTCGTTTCCTGTGTATCGATTATTCCATTATCGACTCGGGAAGGAGGGTCCATTGCTGAAACTATCGAACAGACGTTGATAAGGTTAATGAGAGTGGGAGCCGTTACTTAATGGCAATCAATTCTTGAGCCCGTCGGGCGAAGGATCAGAGCATGGAAATAAGGGTGATATATGTTTGGTAAAATCCCTTTTATCTCCCACCCACCCATTTTCGTGCTCCGAGGACACCATTACCGGCATTCACTTGGGTTTATTAAGTTACCGCTCTTTGAGCTCCGTAATGCGCATGTTCTGATTTCTAACCATCTTTCCCCGCCATTTCCCTCGATATGGAACATCCGCTAAGGGCTTAGTTCGAACATCCATAATGCGCTTTGATCTGGAATTGCTGACGACATGTTGGGAGATGAGGCGATGGATAATTGGAATCATTGATTGATATCAATGCCAACGAGCTCATTCCGCAATTACTTATTCTGATTGAGCTGAGATTTATGTGACATTTGCGATAAGGAAATATTCAATGCTTACCTAAAATGATTTGAATATTGGCCATTATTGCCAACTCATGAATGTTAATCGTGAGAGCACGCAGTTTATTTATTGAGAGGTGTCTCGACACAGAAAAGAGAAGCAGGGTAGTTCGCCGTAAGAGGCACTTAGAAAATTGGCTCATATTTCCAACACTCGCAAATGTAGCGAAAGGAAGAGCCTCATGGGGCGGGGGTGGGGGGGTTGACGGAGTGGGGCTGGGAAAGAAATTACGGCATTTGAAAAAGCACTAGGGCTGCTGGGCATAAATTTTACGGGCAGTTACAAACCCTTTGTTCGGAGGTAGCATGCATGAAAGTTATAGGGGAACGTCGGACTTGAGTATCCCGAAGGATTGCACGCGTTGGTACATTAGGCTGAGGAGAAAAAAATTGATTGCGGAATTTCCTTTGTTTGACGGTTTAGTGTTATTGTACAAGACGTACATCTAACATTTTGGTGGACTGATTTTAATACGACTTCGTTTGAATTTCTGTGTTGAAATAGTTGGTGCCTTCCCAAAGCTGCTGAATATCATTTGTGTTTGAGGTTCCTGTAGGAATAACAAAGGTGGGTGATTTTGCTAGGACCTTTTTGTGCGCAGTTCCTTTTCCAGATTTCCGGGATGCAAAACAGAGGTCTTGGAGGATAATGGTGGGAGGTCTGGGAAAACCAGAGGAATCCAACGTTGCTACCCACAAAGGGCGACGTTTCCTCGCAAAATAAGGAGTTTGTGTCTGTTACTTTGTCCCACATGAATACTTGAGATTTCTTTGCGGGTTCGAAGGCAAAAGGAAGGGCCTTAGAGGAGAAGAGCAAAAAGAGTCCTGCAATAAGAAGGGGGAACGCCTGCGTGGAGGTAGTAACTTATATGCCGTTTGTCTGCGAGTGCATGGTTGGTATTGACCTCGTCTTGAAAGTGAGCTTGGCAAAACGGGCGGTCGGGGGCCGATTCAGAGGGACCTCGGGGGCGGGGAAAGGTTTCATTAAAAACGCAACGGTTTACGTAAGGTTAGAGGGGGGATGGCGAATGCGGTTGAATTTTCCTTCATAATGCGGGTAAAAAGGGGTAGAAAACTCGTGCAGACGGTTTGAAGATCGAATGATAACCACATTGTTTCTTAGCTCTGCCTTTGACCAGAGCTCACCGTAATGGAGCATTAGATTGGACAACCAGACAAATGAACGGGAGAACTAGGCTCCACAATTCTTACAATAATTGTGCATGACTCACGGTTAGCCACGTACTGGGGTTTTCTAGACCAAAACGTGATTTACGCACGCCAAATACACTCATTTCGAAGTGGTTGTTTGCCGGCGGTGCAGAAGTCTAGAGTCGCACTCAAGGCTGTTCGTGATGACTAAAAAACAAATTTAATATTGATGGGGTGGAGGGGGGGATCGTTCACCAATGAAGAGGGAAAATTTTAGAACACGAAACGAAATGAGTGTCATGTGGTGATTAGGGAGAGAAAACGGCCCCTCTGCATTCCTTGGTGAATGTCCCCCCCCTCCCCCCCCCCCCCAAAATAATCAATATTAATATTGTTTTTTAGTCATCAAGAACAGCCTTGAGTGCAACTCTAGCAAATCGTGACAAACGGTGGAAGTTGTGTTCTGGACCACCGTGAATCAGTTGGGTGACGCATCGACTAGTCCCACCTGGTTAGGTGTTTCCTCGTTGAGTCACAATCGATCTCCTTTCATTTGAGGATGTTCTGTCTGAAAGGCTGATATCCTGTCCGCACCTCCCAAAAACTTTTTTAAATATTGCTCGGCGATGGAGCGTAGAACTTGTCGATGGAAATCGTTGATGACAGCTGCTCTTCAGGAATTCTAAGGACTTGTTTGGTCTTCCTTACAAATCGGGAAGGTAAATGTTGGAAGATCAATACGGGGCTACCTGCGGTTGGCCATTGTTCATTTTTGTTCAGTTTCGTATATAGACCTCGCTTGCTTTCAGATAGGATCTGTCAGCTTAATCGACGTTTGTTGTCACGGAATCATCCTTTCAAATCTCCCGGGATCGCTACCTTCATCGCCTCGAGCCATCCAATCTTCACGGCTCGTTAGAGGATTTCCCAATCGGGAAAGTGGGTATCACAGAACACGTGGTTCCCCCAAGTAGACTCGTTGATTTACTCTTCGGCGAGTAAACACCCAAACATCGCTAGTGGCTCCCGACAGAGTCTAGTGAATAATAAACTACGGAAATCCGGTTGGAACCTTCCGCGCCCTGATAGCTGTAGGAAGTTGAAGGTTTGCTCTTTCCAAACGCATTTCAGCAGTTGTGTATATTGTGAAGAATGCCTTTTGTCAGTTTTACTACCCATCTTGTTTTTAACGGCTTTCATGAATTAGTTGGATGATTTTGAATGTGCTCTTAGAACAAACGGCACTGTCCATTGGCCATCTTATCTTTCTCGGGAGTTTTTTTTTTTCCGGCCGAAAAGAAGAAATATTGGACCATTAATCATCGGAGTGTGTATTCTGTTGAGTTGGGTTCTGCCAAGGATTAACCAGAACGAGAACTTCCCGGTCTGAAGGTGAACGTCAACGGGGTTTCCTGGGATCGATTTTGTTCATGACAGCGATGTCACACCTGTTTGCGCTCCCAGTTGATTCTCCTTCAGTTTGAGCCAATTTATTTAAATCCATCATTATTTCCGTATTACCCATTGAACAACATACGAGCAGGATCGATCACGGTCGTGTGGGAAGGCTTGGCACCTTTGCAAATGGATGGCTATGCAAGGCAGTAATTAACAAGATATGGTAATTTCTCGGTGGCATTCAAATTGTCAGCCTCTTTACTTGGCAATTGGACAAACAACTGAGTATCTTGAGGATCTGCAGACACTTCGAGCTAAAGAATTCCCTCCGCAGGAATCAATGAATTTTCTAAGCAACCAATGGCTTTGTGTTTAATTTTTTTGTTTTTTTTTTCTTCCCAAGCTCATGTTTTTAACGCAACTTGATTGAGATGGCTATTTTATTTAAGCCAATGACGACGTGGATCGTGGGAATGGGCGGATTTTTCTGCTAGGTACCTCGGGGGTTGCCTCTCTCGTCACAAATGCGGTACTCCCTTAGTTGCTATTAGTTCTACGTAGTGGAGGAGAGCTAAAACATCTTCCCGGTGGGGTTCAACAATTTTACCGCTCACCTCGGACTCGACCCCTACAACGCTTAATTGAACTTGAGGATGGCTCCGGGCCTTTTTGGCTCCCCTTTAGGCACAACACTACATTGATTTCCTTTCAGACGAACGGCTTCGAGAGCCCTTTCTTCGGGAGTCTCTTCAAATCTCATAAGCTTTTCTCCCTTTTCGGGGACCTAACGAAAAAGTGAATGTGGTTTTTGAAGTTAGAGCTTCTAGTGATACATTTCCAACTTATTGCTTTGGAAACTGTGTTGAAAGTTGTGGAAGAATGAAGCGAATCGTTGGTTTCTTCAGTGGCGATTGGTTTATTATTATCAGAATAATCAACCTAATAGTATGTTTTAGCTTTCCACCAATAATGAATCCGCGTGTGGTTGGAAGCATAGTTTATTGACTGTAGAGTTGAAATTGTCGAGCCTGCTCACCCTTGTGGCGTGCGAGGGAAAGGTATGACGTCACTATGACTCACCATTATCACTTAGTGGCTAAACCCCCTTCAAGACCCCCTTTTCCCTCTTCATCCCCTAATATTTCTCTATAAGGGCCTCCATCCCCTGGCTTCGCCCCCTTCCTGGACACTTCATAAGGCCGCCGTTTCACTTCTCCCTCTCACGAGATTACCTGGTGATGAGTGGCCTCTCTGCGTCTTCCCCCGTTCCCATAATGCAGTCGCTAACTCATTCCCTCTCCTCCTTCACTAGTTTCATTCCCTACACCGCCCCAATCCACCTTATTTACATTTTATACCATCCTCCTTCTCCTCCTCTTCTGGGTTTTCCACAGGACTTGGCAGCCTCTCCCAGGAAATTCTCTCATCGCTCCTCCTTAGAAAAGGAGGTTTCTTCAAATTTACTCTGACTAATGCGCCCTGAAAATTCATTAACGTCGTAGCCCGTATCCGCATCAAACAGCTCACAGCGGCTTGTTAGTTGGCTTTTAGCACCAATTTTTGTTTTTTGTTTTCCTGTCTTGTTGGTTTCAAAAGGCGGCCGGGGTGAACTCTCGAATGCTGGTTCCCGTTTATTTTCGGGAGGGTTGGAACCGAGAAGCGAGGTCAAGCCTTCCATTCTATCGCCCCACATATCAATTACTCTTTCACCGCTTTACAGAGCCATTCTCTATTTAGAGAACGCAATTCCACGGGAGCTTTGGGTTGGTTCCTGGGTTCTCTTTCTGTAAAAGGTTGGTACAGTCCACGCTCTTTCGACAATGGCCTGGTAACTAAATTTAAGGACGTTAACAGCTACCGGGGGTGTTGGTGGGTCCATTAAAGCCAAGCGTAACAATACTCATCATTTGTTACTGATGGCAATGTTCTTTCCTGAGCTCCTGTAAGACACTGATGCTTACGCGAGAATTGAGACGCCAAAGAACAATGACGCTATGGTTTTGGAAGACTCACGAAAAAGAGGCAAAATATGAAAATGTATTTTCGCACGCAATGGCTCGACGTGAGGTTTCTGGCATTTGCATCAATGGGATTGCCCGATTCCTTTTTTGGCTTTTGTTTCCTCTCTTTTTTTTGTGCGCTCAGGAATCCTAAGATTTCAAATATGACTCAATCTCCGTTTTTGTCCTCCCCTTTTTCATCCGGCATCTCGAAAACGGGCTCAGCCCCCGATCTTGATTCCAATATCCCGGGCGAAAACGGCTATTGGCTCTTGCGCCATTCGATTTCCGCACGCGAGTTGCGTCTACCTCGTGTTTTTTCTTGCGACATGGCGAGAATGGAATCGGCCTCCGAACAATACATGACAAAGGCAATTTTCTGTATCGGCATAACTGGTGAGACTCGCGTCTTCGAGACGTTTCGAGGTGTCAACTCAATTTTTCGGAAGTTCACATACATGAGACACCCGAAAGACTGGGAAGTAAAGTCTCTTGGGTGGCAGATCTAAAAAACAAAAATTTGCCAGAACCTGTGAGAAAAATTGGTAGGTAACGCCGTGAAAGATTTCTGGAACCAAAAACTCAACGAAAACGCTGCAAATTTTTCACAAAGGCTGCCTTTCCTCGGATCCTCCAGAAATCCCATTAAATGGGATTTTTCTTGCTCCATCGATCCTCGGTGAAATCGGATCGTTCTCGGCGGATTTTTGAAATCCACATCTATCATGAAATGGATAATGCCAAATTTAGAGGCCGATCCAAATGTTCGACCCCCGTCGCGAATACATAGGTGTATTATTCCATGAATAATAAGCCAAAACCTTTTAATCCCCAAAATTTGGGACATGAACGCCATTCCATTCAAAGCAGGGAAATAAATGGTAAAAAGGTAACGTAGAAGGTTTCAATGCAGGCGAAACATTTCTCTAGGAAGAAACTCCTCCAAACTGTAGATGAGCGGGTTTATGTATGAAATGATGCAAATTTTTTATTGTACGTAGTACAGGCATATTATGCCAATAGAAAATTGTCCAAAGAAAAATACTAGAAATTAAAAAGACAGCTATACTTCGTATAGCTGTATACCTACTGATATATCAGGGTATCCTATAGGACCCCTTTTCAAGCCCCGTAGATCTCCATTGAGTGGTTGAATGGGTCTGAGACCTCCATGAATGGATTCTTTGTCCAAAAACCTGAATTTTCCGTTTTTCGAAGGCATTAAAATTCAATAAGACTTGGAAAGTAAGAAATAATGATTATTTATTTATATAAATGTAGATGTGCAGGCCGTGTTGCCAACTTCAAAAACAATCTTGACAGCTAACATCTCAAGCAAATTTGTCTTACTAGTGGTGACTTTCCTGATGTGTGATGAATTAAGCCGTACAGGTAAAAGGCGCCAGTGTGGTGTATATGAGGGTTGTGCTTAGGCCCTTCTGCATGCTCATTAAGTTGTACGAGTTCGCCTGAAAAATACAACTTTTTCACTCCATTTTGACGGTAAGCCGTGTCTTTGAACTCCAATTCTCCACCAGTTCGGCGCCAGGTGATTTAATGGAAGCTTCAAGGATGAGCTACCTGGTCTCCCAGACGTGATTTGTGGTCTTCGGCTACCGCCCCAGGAGCCATTGTGGGATCCCCAAAACGGGGTCCCGTTCAACGCGTTCATCGCTTAAGTGGACGTTTGTTGAAAGCGTGGTCGATTCGGAACTGTTGGGTGCCGATTGTGGCCATCCTTTTCGAACTGAGGACAGGTGTGTGAATCTGTGGTCATGAGGGTCCCAACAAAGATTTCGCAGATGGTCCGCAATGGGATTCATCTGGGGCGAGGCTTTTAAATTCTTTGTCAAAGCCCTCCTATGTAATTGGTGTAAAAGAAGCCATGAAAAGAACACAATTTTTACCGAAAATCTTTTTGTTGATAATTTTATTTACCTCTCAATCAATAAAAAGGAGCCGCCGAAGTCGGAGCTCCACGGATTGTTGGATCTCGATTTTGTGGTATCCTGTTACGTTTTCGCAACGTCCCGGGGGCCTCAAAAGGTTACCCGCTCCGTTTGAATTTGGGTCGCCGGCCGGTTTCCTGTCACAGCACGACCAAATTTAGAAATCTTCGTCGAAACGTCAACTTTTGTTCTTGGATATCATTGTAACCCACATAAGTCGTGAAGTGCAAAAGGCGCTCTGAATCGGATACCCGTGGGAACTGTGTTCTAACCCTCTTGAACTTGTTACAAGACGGTATTCTAGTAATGTACGGTTGCGTCAAAGGTCACATCACTCGCCTGGACGTAAAGGTTTCTGTGACCTTCATATTTTCCCTTTTTCCCTCTCAGTGCTTGTCTGTTCACGTCTGCGTTTTCATTGTGAGAGATTTCCAATAATATTGTTGTGAAAAACTTAACAATGGTAGCAACGGTTGATGCGTTTTGGTTTATTATTCTGGTTTATTAGACTCAACGTATAGTTCGACAGGGGAGTAGAAATTTTAGATCGGCCTCAAAATTTGCCATTGTACTTTTCATGACATTTAGATTTCAAAAATCAAATGTCCGTACGCCGCCCAAGGCAGAAAGATTGACAAACATTCTCCATCTAGTTGTGATTCAAGGTTTTCAGCCCGATCACTCTAACCCTTGTGGCTCTGTAAGGCTAAAAATCGGCTACGGGAGGGCTTTTTGAAGGTTTTTGGCCATGATATCGAGTTAGGTGTCGAAGTATTTTAGAACGTAGAATCCTTTTTGGGGGGTCCCAGAATAAGATTTCACCGTGGGGATCCAGGGAGCTGTCATTGGGCTTAAAATGTGGCTTTTGTAGGACATCTAGAGGTCGAATGTGGTTTGTTTTTCGAGTTATTTTGGTCGTAGAATCCATTTTATGGCGTCCTATACCTTCCCGAACACTTTACAAGAATTTTTTTTTAAATACATTTTTTTAACATAAGTAGGTATTATTAATTTTTGCAGAATTTGTACCATAGAAAAATAATCCCTTGTGGATAATTTAAATTATCCTGCAATTGTGTTGTTTTCATATTAAATATAAAATTTTGGTTTTCTGTCTTCCTGCTCCAAACCATTGGTTCTTCTTGCATTGCCTTTCTTTTGGTTTTGTTCTTCCTGTTGTTTCTTGTTTTCTTTTGTTTTTGTGGTTTTTAGTTTTTGCTTGGGTTTAAGTAGTTCTTCTTTTTCTTCTTATTTTATTGGTTCTCGTTTTATTATTTTATGACGTTTTGTTCTTTCGTTTTCTTTTCTTGATTTGCTTTCGGTTTCTTGTCTTCTTTCTTCAATTCTTTGGTTTTATTTGTTCCTACTTCAAAGCTCCGCCGTCGAATGGCTCGAAATCGGAATTCTACGTAAGAGCTTGGCTTTTTCCGGGCTGTTTGTTTGGGGGCCGTGAAACATGAATATCATAATTAGATATGAAGGAAATTCATGGGGACACGGTAAAGTTATTTGCATTTTGTCTCCCTTCCGGACAAAGAGAAGGGGAGAACGGGCCCCAAACGGAGAAAAAAGTGAATAAAAGGATAATAAAAGGAGGGGTGGGGAGCCGGAAGTGACGAAGAAGAGACGTCGGTGGGCACATTTCCATCCGGTGGAACGTTCACCTCCCCGTTCACAACACACCCACATGCCTATTAGCCCTCAACTTAGTCCGATTACGTACGACAGACCAGTTTCGTACAAAGTGAAGGTGAATCGGGTCAAGGCGGTGATCGACATTTCATAACCGTTTGCACAGGCAAATCCAACTTGGGATGGACCTGGTCTTCAAGATTTGCATAGTTTTGCAACTCCATTTTTTTACAATGAATTTTTCAGAAACCCCTCGCTTGCCTTTGATTCATGTAATATCTTGAACGCCTCTTAGATAGGTTTATTCCATTTCTGAAATGGAAAAAGCTCTGCGGTTCCAGGCAAAATCGACCGAAGGCTACGCTGACCGCAGCGAAAAGCGTTAGTTCGTTATATTGTCCGCGCTATTACTGAAGATCTTCAACCTACTAGGAGTTCACATAACGCCGTCACTTCCTGTTCACAAAGGAAACATCGGTCGTGAGAGAGATATTAAGTTGGTGAACAAAAGAAAGGGAGCTGCCCGGGAGAACCGCATTGTATACCTTTTTTTCCGGCGGTGAAGTCCTCCTACGTCGGGTTGTCCCCGGGGAGTCATTTTTACGGAGCGAAGAAGCTACCTTCCCGGCTGTCTCCATGTCATGAATCTTGGAGTAACGCGAGGTTGGGGGCCAGGGATCCTCTGAACCCTTCTTGCTTGCAAAAGTAAGTGAATCCGTTGGGTAAGAAATGAGGGGGTTGGGGAACGTATAGGAACAACCTAATTTCAATTTGAATAAAAGGTTTTCGGAGTAAGAATAAATACATACTATTGGCGAAAAGTATTCTTTATTCGATAAGGGGACAAATGCTGTCAACATAAAGAAGGAAGTAGATTCTTTTGGGGTTTCAGTGACCCTTCTTGAATCAGGAAATTCCATCTGTGGTGGATCATTTTGACCCAACGTAAACGTTCAATGGTTTAGCGGTTCATTTTCCACGTTTCCGGGCGATTGGAGCTAATTAATTAGCTAATTAATGCTAAAACAAATTTTTTTTTAGCATTATAATTTGTCCTTTGAACCCGTTTTTTAAAAAAGGGGCAATGTTACGTTATTGAAACTTTTGGAAAAACGCAAAAAACCCATGTCGTTAAAAAGATCAAAAAATCCTATTTTTGCCGATTTTCCAATAGAGCGAAATACTTAAAAATTTTGTGGAGTATAGCGATTTTTTCAATTAGGGGAAGTAATACTTTGGTATACTATACCAAATTGCATAGGTATGAAGTTGGCTCACACAACTCCTTTAAAAAAATCAATTTTTCAAAATTGAAATAATTATATGGTAATCAGATTTATTTATCGAATAAAATGTAATTGAATAAATAAAGGAACTTCTTTTCCTATACTTTTTAAAGGTGTACGCATTAATAACAAATTATTATAAAAGGGAAAATAGGGAAACGATTGAAAATTTCAGAAACTAATCCCTGAACAAGTCTCTCAGTTAACCACTAAGGAAATCCCTTCAAACCTCCCGCTTGTACCCCCTTAGAAGCCCTGGACAGATATGGAACCCCTTCAAGTCGAATTTAATCCCAAACACGTTCAGAAAACGATACCTCACTCGAGCCCGTGGCCGAAACCCGTTAAAAACCGGCCAGTTGCACAATATAAGCCTACCCCCCCCCCCCCCCCCCCCTCTTGACTTTGAAATAATTTTGGACGGAGAATGCTTTTATGGGGGAGTCCTAGGTCGGCTCCGACCATCGCGGTCTAGCTTGCTTTTAAGGGACTATAAGTAGGCCGGGTTTTGAAGGGTACCTATACTAAAATATAGTATGCCCTAAATATTATGAAGTCTATTGAGGTGTGGAGTCCGTTTTAGTTTTTGACGAAGAATCGATTTTTGGGGTTCTCAGGCCGAACAAACAGTCTCTATGGTTTTCAAGGAGTAATGAGCATTTGGATTATTGAATCCATGTGTAATCGTATTTATACATTTTTTCCTTGAAAATCAATGGGTTTTGTCTCCAATCTTTCAAACTAGAGCTCCGCCACTTCCAGCAATGATAGCCCCAAGAGATATATTTTTTCCCAAAAGACGGGAACTCCCTTCGCTGAGAGAAGACCCGGAAAATTGTTTCCCTTTTCCCAGATATACTATTAGGCACCGAAGACCGTCTATCATGGTTGAAGACTTACACGGTGATTGGTGGGGGGGGGACCAGGATATGCGTACATGTGAAAAGAAGAGGCGGAACCGACGATGAAAAACGGCTCCCTCCGGAGAAACCATTGAAAATTTATCGCTTCCCGGGATTGCGTACAAAACGAGGGCCCTGCGGTGGATCGGGCGAAAGAAACAGAGGCAAAAAAAAAGAAGGAAAACATGAATAGTTGATTGGTCGCGAAGGAGAATCGACGCGCGGATGAAAATGGGATCAATCGAACGAAAGTAGTCAGGTCCTCTCAAGATCGACCGATGACGGCGGGTTGAAAGGGAAAATAAGGCTGGAGGCCATGAATGGCAAAGAACTCGCGTGATCCAATGTGGGTCAACCAGGTGTGACCGAATGTCCGTTTTAGGAGACAAACTGCCGACTCCTTTTAAGGGAAACACCACGAACTCCCCTATTTACCGATTAATAGATTCATTATTGGCCAAAAAGGACATTTTTAGTGTCATCTGGGGTAGTAGCAAGATGGAATATTCATTCTTACCAAAAATGAACTAATTGGGAAAGTTACCAGCTAATGGCAATTTGTAGGTAGTTGAATTCTATGATTATGTGCACACAGTCAATTTGGTAAATCTGATAAAAGGCGAGGTGATGGCATACCTGACGTAGTTAATGGTGTACGCTCATCTACTCTACATTACCCCAGGGACGAAGTGGCGCAGCTGTTGAGAATTTTATACATTTTCTCAGGCACGTTCCTGGCCTTGGAAAAAAAAAGTGCAAACGATTGCACTCTGTTTCGTATCTCACTGTATCCTCGTTTTGTTCTTACTCACGGGCAAATTGACGCAACCCAACCCTGAAATCGCCGTGATGACATTTGCCTCAAGCGTGCCTTTTCGTCTCGGTGATACCTACTCCGCTGCGTCAACGGGGTTTTCAGGCGTTTCCCACAGAGTGAATATTTCTTCCGGGAAGATGACGTCGGCGTTGGCTTCCTCTTTAGATCTCACTCATCTTCTCGACCTTCAATGGACCGACTAAGGGGCCACCCCCTGCTGGCTATGCCAGCCAACCCCCGGACCTATATAGGTATACAAAAATCTGTATTATTTTAAGAAAAAACTACACAATCGGTATGGTAAATTTTGACGGGGGGGGGGGGGGGGGCAGCGGTAGCCTTCAGATACCCCTTGGCCCACCACCATCCCAATTCCCTGTCAACTGCTCCAACCCCTATGTTTTCTCCTTTTGGAGCTTATATGCGCCACTTGGAGCAACGTTTTGGTGGTTTCATATTTTTCTCGTCATCTACTTGCCAAAACGGGTTTTTGGAATTTTTTCAAATTTTGTAGAAAAGGTTGAATTTCCCGTTTTTCTCCACTTTAGGAGCTCAGATACGCCACATGGATCAGCTTTTTGGTGGTTTCAGACTTTTTCCGCACTATGCTCGCCAAACTGGATCTTTTAAGACCAATTTCAAATTCCAGGGAAGTGCCAACATGATGAACATTCTCCTCCTCCTTGGGCTGCAGCTTTAATATTACTTCTCGACCTTCAATGGACCGATAGGAAGACCCAGAAGCTTCAGTCATATCGACTATGGTCCAGACTTACTTCAAGCTGGAGATTTGGGCACGTTTTGTCGGAAATTCGCAACTAAAACCCTTCTACGTATCATTCACTTAAAGTTCAATTACTTTCGAAAAATCGGATTGCAGAGCATTGTTGCAAGAAGTATGAAAAATGAAAGCTCTCAATCTAACAAGAGGTGAAATCCCGTACTCACTATCCATTATATTGTATCGCGTGTTCGGCATTCTAAGCCGATTGCCGCTTATAGGGCTTGAAGGGCGCTCATGTATCACATGAGCTCCTTCCGCCCCAACTCTTCACGTTAGTTATACGATTGTGTTTTGTCCCTCCGGAATTTTCATTCGAAGATGAAAATGGAAAATATTGGTGAAGTTTTTAAGGTAATCGCAAAATCAAAATACCGCTCGGTCAAAATATAACAATCGCTATTCTACGTGTTTTTTTTCCCAAGTCTGAAATAATTAATTCTTCATGGCTTCTACATTTAATGAGGTCTGAATAAAGCCCGCTCTAAAAACAGAATATTTGAAACAATATCTCCCTTCATTATTGAAAATGATTCAAAACGCTTATTCTTTATTAAATCACTTCAGTACTTTGATTGTTACAATTTTAGTTTAAATTAAGTAGTAGGGTAGGTGGGGGGTTAGATCCCGCACAAAAGAACGGGAAGGGCGGGGGTTATCGTTTCTGAGTCGGTCGGTTTAAATGGAATACATAATATGTATAAAAATTCCAATTCAAATATTATTAAATAATATTTGAATTGGAATTTTTATACATATTATGTATAATTCAAATTTTGAATAAAATGGAACTCACTTGGAACTTGCGGGGTCCGGAACATTTTCTTTTGTTGTGATTTCATTCTTTATTTTTCGCCCCGAAATAAATATTCCTTCCTATTCCGTGATTTTTCGGTAATTGTTGTTGTCGAATGGTCGGTAAATGCTCTAGCGGTTCGAATTTGACGGCAACAACCAGAACAATCGTCGGATTCGTGTCACTTTGGTGCTCAGTATCGAAATACGTCACTCCAAAGAGCAAGTAACGTTGCAAGGTCGTCAAAAACCAAGATGACCAACAGAACAAACCACGAAATCAGGTGTCTTTTCTCATTTCAGTGCTATAATATAGCACTGAAATGAGAAAAGAGCACTATATTATAGTGCTTATAGTGCCACAGATTAAACTACTGGCTAGTGCACACTGGCGGATTAGTTTTCGGTTTTCCGAAAGGTTCCTGGTACGGTTTGAATATAATATATTATGTAGTTATTTTCCTTCGATATTTTCTCTCCACCGAAGACCTATTTTTTTCGTGACCAACCCGTGCCTTTTATTTCGGGCCACTGGAAATTATTTTCGGCCGAACTTTCTTATTTTTCCAACATAGGATCATACCCCAATGCGAATAAAATGGAACTTACCCCCTCTAATTAAGACGATTTCGGACGATTGCCGCGATAAAAATGATAAAGGATAGTATTTAATAAACCTACTTGTAGATGCGTTTCGGTTGATTAGACTATCGTCAGTACAATGATGGTAGGACGGATGGTTTGGAATCCGAAGGTGTCGGTAGGACGATTTTAATGGAAGGTGTGGAATCCCAAGATATTCCTAATCTGGTCTGAGTTCATAAAGAGGGTCCGTGGTGGAATCCGTAGCCACCCGTTTAGCGTTTAAAACATTTTTGAATTCACCACGTTTAATGCATTCACCAATAGAGTTGTTTCCAACATGGTGCATGTCTGAAGTGTTCTTCTCATTTTATTCTCTTTCAAGAGAATCAACTTAGCGGGAAAGTCACAAAATTGAATTACATGGTTGTTGGCAGACAGTTCGGGCAGGTGGGGATATTCTCTGATGAAGGATCGATTAACGTTTAGGAGTTGCGAAGTAAAGAGGGGATGTTTGGTTAGGTAACAAGTTTGATATCGTAATTGGTCGAATGGGGGTGTTGTATTTAAATAAGGATGGTTTGAAGGTGTTTCTGGTGTAGTCAAATAATTTATTGTACTTCAATATTTCTGTTTAATTATATTAAAATTTAATATAATTTCAGACGTTAGGTCTCTTACAATTACATTTAATGTAATTGTAAGAGACCTAACGTATGAAATTTTCAGATATTAGAGAGTTTTTGCAGACCTTTCCACGAATCCGTAGCAGGAAATCCGTATGGGCTGTCTAGGCCGACCATGACTGGAAGCTAACCACCTCAACCACCCCACTACAGATTCCTTACGAATCCGTATGGAAAAATTGACTACTAAAGTGACGCGCACGTTGTTTTCACTCTCACATACCTCAAGAAAAAATGGTCGCCGTGAAGTTTTGACTTGTTGCGTTTGAGTATTTCACAAGTATTAAATACTTGTAATAAGAAATTTTCTTATTACAAGTACGAGGACTCCTACTGCCACTCGGTTTTTTGTGAAGAGGAAAATGGATGAAAATCCAAAAAAAAAAAAATGGTCGCCGTGAAGTTTTGACTTGTTGCGTTTGAGTATTTCACAAGTATTAAATATTTGTAATAAGAAATTTTCTTATTACAAGTACGAGGACTCCTACTGCCACTCGGTTTTTTGTGAAGAGGAAAATGGATGAAAATCCAAAAAAAAAAAAAAAGGTCGCCGTGAAGTTTTACTTGTTGCGTTTGAGTATTTCACAAGTATTAAATACTTGTAATAAGAAATTTTCTTATTACAAGTACGAGGACTCCTACTGCCACTCGGTTTTTTGTGAAGAGGAAAATGGATGAAAATCCAAAAAAAAGGTCGCCGTGAAGTTTTGACTTGTTGCGTTTGAGTGTTTCACAAGTATTTCTTATTACTAGGGTTGCCTGATGAGAGAAAAGGAAAAAAAGGACATCAAGATATATAACGTATAAATTACAAAATGCACATACTATATTATAATATAATTATATATAATTATATTATAATACCTTATAAGGTAAAGGTTTTTCATCAATCAGATGCATGATGGTTTGTTACCTACCTAATCGGATATTATAATATGTTGAATGTTGAAACTAAAAACTTGAAGTGGATTCTATTCCTATTAGAATTAGATCATTTTCTATAATATAATGATATTATATTATAGAAAATGTAATAATATTATAGAAAATATAATAATATTATATTATAGAAAATGATGTAATTCTAATAGGAATAGAATCTACTTCAAGTTTTTAGTTTCAACATTCAACATAATATGTTGAATGTTGAAACTAAAAACTTGAAGTAGATATTATTATAATACCCGATTAGGTAGGTAACAAACCATCATCCATCTGATTGATGAAAAACCTTTACTGTGGGGACATGTAGTCAGTTCCTCTCATCCACTGAGAGTTCATCAGAGAAAAATTTTCTCTGATGGAATGAGAATATTTAATATTCTCTCGACGTTGGCATTATGGGCAGGAATGGCGAAAACAATTTGGCACAATTTGAGAAGCTGTGAGTGTTTCTCTGATTGGTCGACAAGATGGAAATATTCACACCATCTTTGACTGCAGTTCATGGCTTTAAATTTAGTGAGAAATTAGATTTAGGGAGAAATTTCTCCTTCAGTCTTTCAGTCAGAAAATCTTCGACTTCCTCCAACGAAGCTAGCACCTCCAAAACTGAGTTATGTTTGGCTTCCAATTTTTTAATCTTTTCATTGAAAGAAAACATTAATGAATGTAGAAACCACAAGTCACTTTCATTTTCTGGCTATTCAAACAGATTTTTTATTAGGATAGGAGGGTTGCTCTGAGACATAAAATACGACGCCAGAGGTTCATACATTTGAAGCACACGATTTATGCAGGGAAACAACGACAACCAACGGGATTTGGAGTGGCGAAGAAGCTGCCTGTATTCGATGTCAACGCCCACGATGGACATAGGTTTAACAAGAACAAGATTTTTTCTAAGCAGGCTGTTCCAGATAGGTAGGTAGCCCAAACGATTTTCAGGTAATTTCGAGGTAATTTCAGAAAATGAGAGATTTAAAAAAAAAAAAGGGAACATTTGCCCGAAAAATGAAAAAAGAGAGGACGCCCGGACAGGGTGTGAAAAAGAGGACATGTCCGGAAAAAAGAGGACGTCTGGCAGCCCTACTTATTACAAGTCCTACGAGGACTCCTACTGCCACTCGTTTTTTTTGTGAAGAGGAAATGGGTGGAATAAAAATTTCCAATTCATCCATCGAGTGTAGAACAGAATAAAACAGAAGAGAACAAAGCGAACTGAGAACAAAAAATAACAAAGCAGAATACAAGCCCGTTTGTTTACAAGATTACATCTTGAGGTTACAACGGGGTTACACAAGCGTCAGGTTATGTTGCTTTTCATACAGATTTCTATACTGATTTGGTAACCCGTAGGAATAAGGATTCGTACCGCCTACTGCTACAGATTCCTTACCGATTTGTCCTCGCGCATGCGCACTCCCCCTTTCCTTACAGATTCGTACTACGGATTTCCTCCTACCGATCGGTGGAAGGGTCTGCAAAAACTCTCTATTAGGTATCTTCCTTTCTCCTGCTGTTCACTATTTTCACAAAGGCTTCGGGCGATTAAAAAATTTACGGCGGATCGTGGCTCACCCTGTTGACTCGGCCGAGTTGAAACGCTTTGAGAAGTTTGAGAGTTGAGCCCGAACTATTTTCAGATTAGTGTACAAAGCCAGGACAAATAACAGAAGAGTGGAGTTGAAGTTGCTGAGAAAACATCCGAATCCAAACAAACCGCCGGGAGCGATGAATTCGTAAAAGGGAAGAGTTTTCTGGTTTTGCGGTTCCCTTTCGAGGGCCGAGAGAATTTGGGGAACGTCCAGGACAAAATAACTACAAACAACAAGAATGACAGGCTCCAAAGGAAAACAAAAGTTTCCCGCAACTTACTAGAAGAAGAACAAATGAAAAGAATCTGATGTTAATTAATAATTAGGTCTCTTATAAACGTTTTGGTGTGCAAATATTATTAAATCATAATATCATTCTTTTTGAGGAATTAAGGAGATTCATGGCACCCGGGCGGGCGAACATATTTCTTCGGAAAAATTCTTTGTAGTCCTTCGGTTTTCATTTTCCCCCACCCATTGTCAGTACTTGAGACATGACCTTTATTAATGACAGGGGAGTCCACCCCATTAAATTCTTCCCCCATAATGTCATCATGGCTTGTCGTCTTGAGCTTCCGACTTTTTTTACCCACCCGCTCGACTATATTTTTCTTGTCAAGACCATATTGGAGATTACTCGGTCCCTTTAGCTCGAGCAACAACTTTTCTGGGGGGGGGGGAGCGTCACATCAGTTTGATTGCTTTCAGGGTTCCTTGTCATAATACAGTCCAGGGCTCACTTTACGTTGGGGTTACTTAAATCTTCAAACTAGAAAAATGTGCGAGAGCTTTTATAATACAAATATAATATTCATATTATTAATATTTGAGCGTACTACGTAACTTGACATCTTCTTTCTCTAAGTTAACTCTGTTGTTTTTCTTTTATTTGCTATTTTACTTTACTTGCTAATATTTGTAATTTCTGAAATATTTTTCCTTTTTTTGTTTCAGGTGGGTGTTGGAAGTCATTGCTAGAGAACAAGCAGCATCATAATTTAATCGCAGGTTCCCTTCGTAATTTGATCCTAATGATTCTGCCACTTTAGACCTTCCACCACCACCACCTTCCATCTACCACTTGTTGACATTCTCCACATGATTCAGCCAGAAACAACCGATCAATTAATTCCACGCTAATTTCCTCCTCGCTGGAGCCCGAACAGGCTAAAAACGAGTTCGGAAATTTTCACGAATGATGCAATTGAGCTAATAACCGACGAAGATTCCGGAAACCATCCATTACAGTGGACCCGTTCTGGATGTTTAGGTAGATGGTTTGAAATTTCTAATACATAATCTGCTTTTCTCCTGCACTGGACGAGACGATCCAGCCACTTATTTCGTGCTAGCCGGCTTGTGAAAGCGGTAGTCCCGATCTCACAGCTTGAAATTGCTCTAATTAGATGTTAAAAAGCTACAGTGATCGATTTGGTGCAAATAGAACCAATTTGTTTAATACGTGGATGCTTTTTTTAAAAATTTTTATTACCAAAATAGAGTTTGTTGTGGATGCAAATTATAATGCTTGTGATCTAAAAACCTAAATATTCTCTTGTTAGTCGGTATATCGATCGAAGGTTCTCTTTGAAAGGCAGCCAAGAAAATGAGGGAGCCATAAGAAAAATAGTTTTCTACGAAGAAACTACGTGTTTTTGAGGAAACGTCCTTTTGTTTCGTGAAAAACTCTCGATTGCTTCGCGAGCTTTGCTGTGTTCTTTATAAGAAAGAAGCTCACCTCCTACACCCTGCCCTTCACTTTCTCTCTTTTGCTCCCTTCTCATTCTTCCTCTTTCTCATCCACTTTTTCATCCCCTCCGTCTCGTGTCCGTCGCGCTGATGGAGAAGGGGCTGCCAAAGCCCCCACGTCTTTACAGTCAATAGAACTCCACTTTTTTTTAGCCCTCGACATTGGGTTTTTCGTCAGTGGGGGATGGCAGAGGAAAAGAGGGGGGGTTTGTTTGGAAAAGGGGGGAAATCTGGAGTGTGTTGGGAACTTTTTCCCCGTGGAACTTTTTGTGACCGTAAAAAAAGTACTAATAATGCAAAACTTTCCAAATGACGGTAGAACAAAGCGTTTCACTTGAACATTTACATTCGGAGTCATTTTTCTTCGTCGTACCATTTTTCTTCAATGTTGAAAAGGACAATTCTTAGGGAAAAGAAAATACACGCGATCAATTCTTCGCTCGTACAAGTATCGCCGGAAGGCTTTTACAAATAAAGCTTTTCATTTCATACTTCACACACTACGGCGTATGTAGAGGTGTTCAACAGTTCGGTTTGTAGGCCAAATGCGTTGCATATTTGCCAATAATTGAAGTTACACTGTAAGCATTTAGTCAGGGCTGATGTAACATCATGCACAGAACAGTTCATGCACGAGACCTGTAGATGGTGTTTGTAATAACATGGCACTCACCCGAGCTTCATATCAAATTGACATAATGGAAGATCAATATGGAAGTGATTGGAACCGTGATGATCGCCGTATGAATTAGCGACTGTGCTTCCTTTACTAATATATGGGCTCGAATTGTCTTATGAATAATTGAAGTCGTTAATGACTCAAATAATAAGCTGACGGCCCGAACGGACCTTTTTCATGCGGCACTAAACGACACAAAATGAGGTTGCTCCCTAAAACATTTTGGCGTGATCGCTTCATGCACGGCCGATCATTTAGAGGGGTAATAGCCTTTTGAAAGCCCCAATTTGGCCCGTTTTTCCGACATACGTCAGGATGGGTTCAAAAAGGATAAAAAAGAAACCTCCAAAAGACGCAAGCTGCGAGATAATCATCGGAAGTTCTCTACAAAGGAGTCAACTATTGAGGAGTGGTCTAGTTTTCTAGCAATCATAACAGGATGCCGCTTACAACCGTAAGAAGCTGGCCCGCTAACCTGATACCATCGCTGACGATCAAATAGGCGTAACGAAGGGACGTCAAAAAAGTTGACGTCTGATTTGAAATCACTTCAATTGGCGATGACCGGGAAGGAGTCTTCACAACAGTTGCGAATGATGAAGAAATAAGCTCGCGAGATGTCCCAAGGTCTTTTTTTTCTTTTTGTTCATGCTACGGAAAAGTCTTTTTCAATAGCAGGTGCGGAAGTATTGTGCTATGCGGTTTATTGGTGTAGAAAGAAAAACCTGCTGTTAGAACTTTATTTCCCTTCCAAGTTGTGACAATGTCGGTGGTTGCGAGACTAGAACTTAACTGTGCCGGTGAGTTGCCAGGTAATTCGCCTTGGAGGTCGGAAATGTTTTACTTCCTCTCGCCGGAAGCCACGCCATGTTTTAGAAGTTATAAGACCGACCTGGTAAGATTTCAGTTTTGAAGGGGCTCGGAATAAGTCTGCCTAAGTCTGAAAAGAGAGCCGTGGGGCTGGGGCTTTGTTTACACTGAGGAGTGATAAGGGAGAGAGAGAGAGATGAAGAAAGAGAGAGAGAAAGGATAAAGAGGAGTATGGGTAACCCACCAAAGCGCCTTACCGTTCGAGTTCCACGATAATCCGACCGGAGAAGAAACCCTCAACTGGGTGGTGGGTTTCTGACTTCATTTCAGCTTTTGTTTGCTGAAAAAAGGAAACAACTTACTTTTCCGGAGATTACTGTCTGCCTGTGATTGTTACGTCATAACGAGTTCAATTCTGAAATGTCTCTGAGGAACGAGAGCGCCGGAAAAAAGAAAGAGTAAAGGAACATGTTGACGCTCTGGCAGATGTATGTGCTCTTCCTATGGGGTCTCAAGACAACTGCTGCCAATTTCCACGGCAATCAGTAGATTTTACCAACCACGAGAACGTTACGTACCATCGTGCCAACTTTCTTCTTGGCAACTCAGATTTCTAGAATATCAAGACCCGAACGGCTAGTGAATGTAATAAAGTATCACTCATTAATTTTTGATAGGAAAATAAAATGATCATTTAATTAGCAATAAACCCCGCATTAGACAACTCCCGTTCAAAATCTAAATTTAATTTTCTGTCGTGTGTAATAATTTTATTATAATATAATAAAATTATATTCATATTATGAATATAAACTACCAAGACTTTGGCTATGTTTTTAGTTTAATATTCTCAGAATAATAAACCCTTGTATTCGCGACGGGGAAATTTTGAAAAATACTCAGTTTCCCATCTAGTTGTGCCCTTAAGGTTTTCAGATCGCTCGAACCCGTGGGGCTAAAAAGGAGCTAAGGGAGGGTTTTTTGAAGGGTTTCGACTGTGGGGTCGAGTTAGGTATCGTTTTGGAAGTATTTGAGGACGTTGAATCCATTTTTAGGGGTCCCACATCCGTCCAAACCCTAAAACGTAGTTCAGATTTTGTTAAAAGTTTTTAGTTTTTTTTAAAAATCATTTTTTAGTGACCCATGGTTTTTTTTGTACCTACACATTAGAATGTATACAAAAAATAAAAATAAATAAATAAACCCGTGTAAAATTTGCTGCGTATTTTTTCTCCTTAATCGTTGGGAAGTGAGTTTTAAAAATTTTTCGGTAAGGAGAGCTACATTTGAAAACTTCAAGTCCTAATGGTGAGAGAAGGGGTTTGGAAGTTGAAATTGGCAACATAAAGAGGAAGAAAATGAGAGGGAATCGCAGGCACGGGAGTAACGACGAAGCGCAGAAAGGCAGAGATCCCCCTGGGTGAGCTATCTATGCAAATTCAAAGCAGTAAAACCGGGTTTTCTCTAGCCCAAGCGGCCTTTTAGCAGAGGATCAATGTCGGTAGGATAAGGGAATGGTTGGGCTGAGGGGGGTTGAAAAAGAACTTCCCCTCAACGGTCAATGTTTAGCAAGTAGTTTTTGAAACGTTTCAATTCTCCCAGAACGCGTCCTTTACTCCTCCCTCCGCAGGACCAACTTTTGCCCTGAAGTGGATCCTCTGGTTTCCCACCTCGGGGTTTTAGCTGGGATTTCTCGGGGGTTTTAGAGTTGAGCCGGGCAAAGTTTTTTTCGGGGTGGGAAGCAGAGCCGGCGCATCAACATAGAATATTGACTCAACAACTGGAGGATGCGGGAAAAGGAGGATGAGGGTTTTTTGAGTGGTTTGCACCATATTGACGGGATTGAGAGCGGAGGGGACCCTTCTCGAGGGCAATAAGTAACACTTCATCTAAAGTGCTTGAGAATTGAAAATCAACTGTAACAACTGATGTTCATAATTTTAAAAAACGCAGCAAATTTTACACTATGGTTTATTATTCTTTGATATAGGTCACTTTTGCAATGCAATGTACCGTCCCCTATATAAAATTTAATCAGTTTTCACTAGAAAAAAAAGAGAATTAAGATCGGACAAACCGGTCCCGAGTTATGGGCAACAACGTACGAAAAACTTGTTTTTTTCGAATTTTGGCAGACTCAGCTCGATTGACTCTTCATGCTGAGCAGTTTCAATGGTCAAAAATTGAAACGTCCGCGAGTAGTTTCATTTTCAGGCATAAAAGTACCAATTTTTCAAGGACGTCTGCCAGTGCCTTTCCAGCGGATTGGGGGTGGCAGACCGTAGTTTTTGTAACATGTGGACCTAGTGGAACCTCCCATAGAATTTTCAACCGTCCTGAAATCGCAATCGATTGCAAGCAATTTTTCCGACTTAAATTGCCTGCCAATGTTGAATCTAGCGGCTTTGGAATGGCAGACCGCTCATTTCATGTCGTCGGTGTGCTTTACGAGGTCTGATATCCAAAAATTGTCCTCCTCAATTGACATCTTTTCCGAGCTGGCTCCAGGACTAAGACTAACACAGTTCCTAGTGGTAATTAGTACTGTCTATTAGACGCTAGCGTCGTTGAAATTACTCCACTTTCTTGATATCTACGTTGCGATCTGAATGTTCGTTGCAGTTATCAAGAAAAATGAGACATCCCATTATTTCGAAAGAATTCTGATTGAAATGGGATATTGAAACTGTTCTAAGCAAGAACGAAGTAATACCAGAGAAAGGTAAAGTAGAGCTAACGGAGCTCCCTTTAGGGCCATTCAGTTTATGAGCGCTGATGTCGTCTATTTCCCAGGATGGTTGGAATGCTCTAAGAAAAGCGGGAGCCTCTGCCTACCCCTGCTGGCACTCGTTCCGTTGAAGGGGAAGTACTTTAAAATGAACCTTTCCCGCTTCAACAAGCTTCTCAATAAAACGGCAGGGCGTAATAACGCGGGCCATAGTGCCGGGCCGGGTGGGTAACAACGGCTGCGGGGAGATCTCCCAAAGTAGGGAATTTATAAAGCTATACTGTCGGTCTCGGAGCACCTTTAGAGACGGAGGGGGTGTGCACCACCTGCAACATTATTGGATTTCTGGTCTTCACTTAATAACTATTTCCTCAACTCTTTGTCAAACGTATTTGGAGCACAGGAGATCATAAACGACAGATGTGTCAACACTAGACTAGTGCCCAGTTCTGTATTTTACTTGGTTTAGATTGCTGTTGACATTGGTGTACCGAGCGGGTTTTGTAGTTTTTGTAACCAACGAAAGTGCCCGACGGTGGTTTTCGGGGTCCTGCGGTTTCACCCGAGCTGCGTCCTGTCGACCACGGAATCGTCTTCACCGTCCGGTCCGCGTGTAGGTGGAGGTTTCTTGAGAGGGGTTGCATGTGGCACCTCCGAGCCTGAGTGTTCTTTACTATTAACGACGGGTCACGTAATTGATGACCTCCTCTCTCTGCACTCTGCACTCCCCCAGGCCAACACATCCTCTCCATTAGGTTCAGCTGTTCACGACCGGCAGAAAGAGAAGTAACACTCATCACATCACGTTCGCACCTCTTGTTCTAGAATTTATTGAACAGTAGAGCGGTCTCTTTGCAGGTTTTCAGGCCGATAAGCTTACCCACCCGCACAAGATTTCCATGATTTTATTTTCTCTAACACCCGCCCCCAGCCACAGTCTGGGTCGATGGGATACAGGCCAGAGTCATCTCGTCAGCTATTCGACAGATCATTTGCGGCAAAATGTCTCTATGCCGAAAAAGTTTTTCTTTGGTCTAATCCCGTGTTCCTCCCCGTAGTATCCTGAATAATTTCCTGCTCGGCATGAGGCACGGGAGTCAACCTCATGAATCCCATCCGACGCGCTTGGAAGTGATAAATAGCCTGTTTCGGGTAATGTGAAAGGTCTCAGCCTATATTGCGATCTTATCGGGGCCGTGACATACGTGGAAACAGCGGGAGAGAAACTTGGGAGGGTTCCAATCCTGATCGTCATTCACGTAACGTAGTGGGTCCACGGGGACTCGGCAAAGTCCTTGACTCCGTCATAAATAGATGCTCCATACCTTTGTGTTTGACTCCCACTTGGACATGTTTGATTCAGTTGAAATATAAACTCATATCCGATGTTGAGGGTATTCGTCTAAAAATTTGGATAACCTTGAACAATTTCCTTTTCGTTGAATCTTCACCCCAATAACCAATCTTTTTACAGTTTCTGCCAAGCTACATAGTCTATTTACAGTTATTCCTCTCGAAATACTCTGGGCAGCTTGATTTGGAGTGGCTTTCCCGTTCACTGTTGATAAAGAGTGAGTCCTTTGGAAACTCCTCTCCGAACACCGATGTGGAGTGATAGAGCTAATCTTCGCGCTATTAACCTAATGGACCACCATAATCTGACCGGTCGACCAACGAAACGGACGAAACGGGGAAAGAGGGAATCTGTCCTAATTATGAGGATCACCCGCTTTTCATTATCTTAATTGAATGGATGTTCACTGTCATTTCTGATCTCCCATGCGGTATCGCCTAATGGAACTAGTGCCTAATTCCATGCGTATTTACTAGATGCATGTGTAGTTTCGCGATGTACATTTAGTTTCGAAATTTAACGTTTAAATCTTATTTATGTCTCAAGGGAAACTCCCATCTTCAAACTGGTTTTGGTCGTCGATTTTCTGTTGCGTTTCCATCAAAGTAGGCAAAAGTTTCTAAGTTCGTTTTTCTAAATTTAAATAATGGACTTAATTTCCATTTTTGAAATAATTTCTTTGGAGTAGTCCTCACTTTATGATTTTTTGGGCGGCGTCAGCCAGACCTCGATATGTCCGTATTGGAATATACCTCTTTGGCGTATTGATCACAAATACGCCGCCCAGAAAAGTCATAAATTCTTTGATAAGCTGACGTTTACTACAAGCAATATATTTGTAACACACTAAAGCTATTCGTGTTGTATGACTGGGACTCATATTTCGTTGTATCCAGCCAATCTTATCGCCCAGGTGTTGTCTGTATCGAGTTACAATCCGTGAACTCAGCGAACGTGGCTGTTCGAGGGAAAATGCCATTCCGTCGAGGGAAGTGGGTTAGGGTTGTGCAAAAGGACCTCGTATCGGTCCTTTACATGAATACCGCCGCTAACAAGCGCCGCACTGGGTCGGAGCTTTCCGAAACGTAATTTTGTTTTAGTGGGAAACAAAATTAACCTTAGGGCGTTTGGAGGGAGCGGTTTGTACAAGCAAACATGAATTCAGTTAGAAAGCGGTTAACGGAACGAAGTTTCCCACGCAGATGCCGGATTTGGCGAAGGCAGTACAGCACCTACACGCGTAAATGTTGAGCTTCTTGACAAACATCGTTGGCCCAAGTTTAGGGTTAAAGCACCTGGCTACGCTGGAATCAAATCCACTCTACTAATCTCCAGGATAACATCCATTCAGGTACTTCTTAGGGAAAATCGGCAGAAGCTGCACTATTGTTACATTGTCCCTAAATGACAAGCATTTCATCACGTATTTTTCTCCTTTTCACTCCTGTATCAGTTTCACGTCGATTTGAACGTTTTTGAAACAAGCACGCACCGTTAAATCTGACTGGCAGCTTTGAGCTTCATCGGCTGCCACTGAAACTGCACGCGGGAAAGGAGGATATCTAACGGTGCGGGGCTCCAACAACCTGTCCGTGAGGTGTTCAAAGACTTTCTCATATTCGAAAACGTCTACCAGTCGCAGACGTCACACAACGTGGAATCTAGGAATAATGCAATCAATTTAAAAATAGCACCTGTTCCCAACTTGAGAAATCAAAAATTGTGTAAACCAAAGGTTTACCTTCCTAAATTACCCTACATCATGGTTCTCATAATACGTTAGTATTAGAATGAAATTGGTTTGAACGGATTGTAATTAGTTATCCATGTATTTAGAATAGTTCTGTGATGGTGCTATTCAATCTGGGTTGAAGTGTCCCGTTGGGGGTGTGCTGTGGGACTGACGCTAACTACTCAACGGCAATGGGTTTCTCTAATCACGTAATCAACAAACAGGTCCCTGATAACGGTCGCCTTCAAACCATTTCACCTCCTATAAGCCTGCCGGAGTCCCACAGGATTGTTAATTGTATATTTGTTGACACTCTGGGATCGATAGGGCGACTAATTGCTCCCGGCTGACGAACCCATTTGTAGGCAGATGTCTTCTTTGAAGCTGTAGGTGACCCATGATGGGCGTTTAATGACAAATGGAATGTGAATTTGGATTCAAGATGTGAAAGCAGGCGCTTCTCTTTTCAGCCATGCTCAAAATTGAACCAGGCCAGTGTCGATGATGCTCGGTGTTCTCTCCTAAATATTTCTCAACGTCATCATTCTCTACGGAAATTGTTTCGTAACGGACGAAGAGAGTCCGAAATGTGTCTGAGGCATGACAGCTTTCTTGGATCCCAGGGAAACCACCGTTCGGCCACGCCAGGGAACAAAAAAAGGTACAAGATGCCCTCAGAGTCGCAATTTCACAGCAGCCGCCACGCGTCGGCCCTCCCGAAGCCTCTGACCTCAAAGGTCTCTCGAGGATTTCAGCCCGCCAGGAGTAATTGGATTTGCGAACCGGGGAAATCTGATTTCCTGCCCTTCAGCCGACCCCACAAGACCGTTTTCGAAAAAGTGAAAAAAAAAAAAAAAAAAGGCTGCAAGTACAGGTGAGCGAACCTACCGGGCGTTTTGATTGATTCGCCCCGATAAACCTGATCCGTCCTGCGGTTTCATTTCCACGTTCACCGAATTGAGTAAATAAAAGGCAAAAACGAGCTTCAAAGCCCGTTGTCGAACGTCAGTGAAAAAAAAAACGAAATAATACTCTAAAGGTAAAAACGCTGCAATTTCACTCGAGGTTTTGTTGCTCTTTAAAAAAAGTGCAAAAATTAATTCCATGTCAATAAATTAGAGAAACAATTATTTAATAATATTTTTTTAAACTTTGTTGTTAATAAGCGTTTGGATGGACGAGCGACCCCGAAAAATATATTATACGTCCCGAATTTATTGCATAATGCGTTCAAAATTATTAGGAAAACGTCACATCATTCGACGTCCTGGCATCCCTTCGGTGGAATCAGATGGTTCTGAGACCCCCTAAGATGGGTTCCACGCCTAAAACTGCTTCGAAACCGACACCTCCCGTAGCACTTTTTCAGCCCAACAGAGCCCCACGGGGTCGGGCGATCGAGCTGAAGTCCTCGCGGGCACTACTAGATTGCGACCAAGAATTTTGTAAAAACGGCAGATCCCCCCCCCCCCCCCCCCACAACACCCTGTCTCTTGTACCAGTATATCCGTCACTCATTGATTCACTCGATAACAAACTGTTTCTGTTAACCACTTTTGAAGGGCGGCTTGGCTTCTACTCGTGTTTCTCAATTTGGAACTTCCTATATCGGCTTATCGCCCTCAAACGCCCGAATAATAAACAAAGGGGAACTTCGGGCAGGAAACATGTCAATTTAGCCACCCTTTCCCTCCCCTACGAAAAACTCGAAAAAGAAAAATGGAAAACTCGCTCGGAAAACTGTGCGAGTAAGAAAAAAACATCATCCATCACTTTCGGCCTAACGAGCGGGAGAGGAAAGGCTTGTGAAAAGGTGAGTTGGCAAAGACGGAAGGATGGAAAACTAACTTTTGCAGGGGGTACCTTTTATTGAAAAAAGAAAATAACCCAACATTTCCCTCCGTGAAAATCTCTCCTCCTTTTGCGCTCAGCACGCCCGAAGTTCATAAACAAACTCTGTGGGGACTTTTTGCCCAACGCACTTCTTCGTCAAGCCCTTCAATTACTTTCATGTTAAGCTTCCTTCCTCGCTGAAAACCGCCCAATGAAAACGCTAATTAGCTATTGTCAAGTGTCTGACAACAAAACGCCAACTCATCCCTTTCGGGGTCTTTGTGCCGGGGAAATAAACGGATCCGCCTGAAAACGCTTTTGGCAACTGTAAGAAGAGGTTTCACGGCCATTTGTCGGAGACCCGTTCAAAATAGAGTGCGTTCAAAAAACTTTTAATTAATCAAATAACGACACAGTCTGCTCCGGGGGTAAGGGTGTATTGTAGGGAAACTTCTGACAACGGGAGTTTCTGACTTTTGAGAACTCTCGTCGCTTCAAAGGGCCATTTACCGTTCGCATTTGTAATCCACTAAGCGATTCTCAGAAGATAAATTAAAGCACCGTGGAAAAAACAGCTTATTTGAGTGTTTGAACGCTGACGGCAACTTATGTTCCATAAAACAGCTTTTTCGGTAAGCTAATCCTCCCTTGTAACAAAGCTTGAAACGCGGTTTTTTGCCAATTGAGCCTATTCAAACCACGATTTGAATAACTCATAGATAGATAGATATATAGATAAAAAGTTTATTACAGAAAAGTTCATCCTCAGTTCAAATTAATCGGCAATAAACATTGCGGCATGGTTTTATCAACCGTCTGCCGGAGTTGGAATTTTTCAAATTTGAAAGATCAAGTTATTTATAATTTGAACACAAATAGAAAATAAAAACTGCAAATCCTGAATCAACTAATACAAAATTGGCCCTGCCGTGGATATATATTCTGTCAAAAAAGAGAGCATAAGAACACAAAACAGGCTATAAGAGCCGTCTTCCGTAGTGCAGATCTTACTAACGAACACACAAAGAAATGAAACCTGTGGATCCCGAATTATAAGTAAAGGTGAAACATAAACTGAACATCAAAACTAAACTGGAAATCAAAACAAGGCGAGGGGTGAACATTAAAATTTAATTTAATTTAACATTTAAACATTTAATGTTTAAATGTTAAAATTATTTATCAAAAAACGTCTATAGCGATAAGCCCACTTACAGTAATTTTCAGTGAGCTAATCCGCCCTCGTCACAAAGCTTGAAATGCGGTTTTTGCCAATTGAGCCTATTGAAACCACCAATTGAATGAATCACAATAGAACATTTCATCACGTTTTGTCTTGAAGGATGACAAATTATTACAGAAATTTGTAAGCTTCTTGAAAGAACCTTAATGGCTTGGCGTTGGAAAGAGACCCCAAAGAGAATTTCTGGCCAAAAGCTCGTCGCCCATTGTTTCAAGTGAATAGCTGTAAAACCAACATTTCCGCTGTGGGACCGTTCGGCAACTGTTTGAGGTGTTTCGGCTGATTGATCGTCTCCAACGTCGACCGCTCGCTAATCAGAGCGTCTCGATTCACGCCTTGGAAGGAAAATGTTTAGCGCGGAAAGTTGCGTGAAATGGCAAACGGGAAACTGGGTGCTAATGGCAGTTATTTCAGTTGTCTCGTGCTGAGGTGAACCTCGTTTCAGGTCCCAGTGTATGTTGCAAGTAATTTGTATACTTTCGAGTTTGCCATTGCCTTCTCAAAATTCTTCTCGCTATCTCTTTTTCTTTCAGAGTCAGCGTAAAATAATTGGTCCTCAAGATTAAGCTTTCGGGAGAGGAGGGACAGAGAACGCCTCGTTTGGGGAAATTGTCCTGAAAATCGACTTTATCGCGGATCTGCTGTTGACGCTCTCCCTTCTTATATCAGCGTTTCCAGTGATTTCCCGCCTCTTCGCTTCCCCCTTAATCGTTTGTCGCTCGTTCACCCCTCCCAGGGTCTCTTGGAATGAGCTGATCTCATAGTTGATAGGCTCTGAGGATCTTTCTCCATTACTTTTCGCTCAATACGGCTTTTTCGTATCTCGAAGTGACTATGCCTGGCGTTTCTTCTCTTACAAAAGAGCGACACTCAAGGAAATTTGCCTTCTCTCTCGCCAAAAAGATACGCTCTTTGAAAAACGCTCTTTCATTCAAACGTCTATGTCATCACGGGTCAATAGCCTCCTAATATTTCATCAGTGGCAAATTGCATACCAAGACATTATTTCAAATTCCTCCAGCTCTCTAAAAGAAATCCACACGTTCTATCAAACTTGGTTACCATTCGCCTTGCCAGACTGGCAAAACTCCCACATGTCCAATTACCCACTGCCCAATTCACGTGGAACCGTAAGGATCGATTTGATTTCGCCCCGATGAAGCCATTCTGGTCTGCACATCATATCAAATCGCACCCATTGTGAGAAAAGAACAACCGTTGAGAACCTCATTCCCGCAATTTTTCATCATTCATTAGGGTCAACATGCGGTATTCCTTTGTTTCTCACGTTTTTTTTCTTCATCGACTTTCCTCTTTTGCGTTCCAAAATTACCGTATTAGCTCTCAGGTAGACGAATGTAAAAATGTGTCGTAAAAAAGTTGCAAATTGGATTACACAGTTTTACCTATGTGTAGTTTAACCTAATCCAGAGGAGTGTTGAGCTACTATTTACTTTATGTAAAAAATTAGTAACTAATAGGTAGAACACATCTTAAGAAAGAAAAAATTAGTAAGTATTGGTAGAACAGTTCTTCTATATCGATGTGTTCTACCAATACTCCAGAATGCAGAAGAATCAATTACCCATCAAGAAGCCGAAGGAAGGTGGGCTAGTGGCAACCAAGAAAAAGCTCCCACATTTGCAGACCATCTTGCAAACATATTCACCTCAAATCCTGCAACCGCCTATGTGAACTAAGCTAGAAGAAGGCACCAGGCTATGACCTCATTACTGGCCTCAGCCTCAGACATCTACTGCGTAAATAAAAAGCTATGGGAAAATATCCATAATCATGGATGCAGTATTCATAATTATGATTCTTAAACTATGAAAACCGCCGGATCAATTAGCTTCTTAGATTTATCCTATTTCACTTCCAGTTCAATCCTAATTTTTTGAAAAGTTTCGTTTATTACAATAATTTTCCAAGTCCATAGAATAACTCACATCGTCGGGGAAGTCGTAGACAGGGTATGTCATGAAGGACACTACTTAAAACTAGCCAGAGTGTAGGCTCTAGAGAGTCTAGCTCGCTGAGCTGCAGCAATGATATCTCAATGATCGGTACTTCAGAATTTGACAAGATGCCCACTCAGAGCAGAAGCTGATAATAATAATAATAATACCGTGTCCAAAGCTGAATCTGACAATGATTAATCAATGGCAAATCAAAATGAATAAAACCAAGTTGATTTCACAAACAAATAAATCGACTGTATACCGACGTATTCCAATGATTCATTAAAATGAAGCAAAATACTTGATATAATATATCACTTCGGTAAGACGCTGAATAATCGTTTAAAAAAGAGGAAAGCACTGTTACTCAAACTCAGTAAAATGTACTACTGGCTGATAGGAAGGCGGTCAATCATCGGTTCATCCACAACAAACCTACTTTGAACAATCAAGTCATCAAGCCAATGCAGACCGGCTTAATGGTGAAGCCACAGGCCTCTCCACGAACTGGAACACGAATTGAAACTGTGGACGAGGCTATCAAACGGCAAGCCTTGCACCATTGATGTCACGTCGACGGGGAGGCTTGTCCCCTTGACGCAAGTGATATTGACGAATAAGATCGTTAGAAGGCACAGACGATTTTTAGGGGAAAAGAATGTAATGATTTTTTTCGGTCTCGTGTTCTGCTCATCGTCTCCAGCTTTAATGAAAGCCGATCAGACTGGTGGCCCAAACTTTCTCCTTCTTTTCTCACGTGGTTGATACGCGTCAACCGTCCTCAGCGAAATTTCTCTCGCCATTATGCGACAGGGACGTGAGGATTTTACACACAAGAGGCTAACTGTTCTGAGGCCACCTTCATTATCTAAAGCCTCCCCTCTTTCCCTCACTCAGCCCAGAATTCCGACTTAATCCTCTAAAAGCCTCTCCCACTTTATCGCGACGGAGTTTGCGAACTTCAATAACCCGACGGAGAGTAACAGTCAAGTTTTGGGCGAATATAACTCCCAACACCTTCACCTTCAACCTCTGACTGTGAATGGTATAATCAGCGCATTATGAGCGATTACTTAGTTAGGGTGGAATGAAGAAAACTTTGTTTGATGCGCAACTTCGCCCTGAGTATATTCCTCGCAGGTTCCCAATCCGATTAAGAGGAATCAGCCTGATTCTCCCATACCTACCCATTTCGCTCTTACATTTTTTATAAACTTGTTTTATTGCTCACATTCGTAAGCGAAAGGTGAAATCAATGTATGAGAGAATTGAAAAAAAAAAACATTAAAAAGCTTGAATGTGTGAACTATCTTATGAAAGAATCGAGGAAAATCATGACAGCAGTCACTGCACTCTCTATGGCAAATTGAACTGGCTCTTCCTTTCCTCGTCAAACACATCGCGTGTCTCCTTCTGAATATTAAATGGTTTGCCAAAGGCGAAGCCCCTTCAAACCAACATTGGCCACACAGTCTAAAACATCACTTTAAAGTCAAGTTGGGATCGGGTTACTTCCTGTGGTGACTTCAGAGGTTACAAGAGGAAACCTTGGAGTGGTTCTAACGTTTGGTATCCTCTTCCGTTTCCACTACCTCTGTTGCACTTGAATGTTATCTAACTGAAAGGAGTTGCGAAGTACGTGGGATACTGCAACGCTTCATTCAGTAAACCCAAGGTGTTGAAGTGATTTTAACTACTTAAAGTAAGATATGAGTTCATCAGGCAGGAGCACAGACTGCGTTAAAAATACTGTGTAGGACCTTTGAACCTCCAACTAAGTAGAGTTGGTGAGGTTGTTTGTTGTCAACAGAACTTCTGTTTTACCAGGACGTAAATAGAGATTGTTATTTATAACCCGATCCCTCTCCGTTCTTCAAGGAAGAGGCCATATGCTCCGGAACTGAACCGGAGGGGCTTTTGTCGCGAATGGAAAAAAAGGAGAGATATGAGAAAGCAGGAGATCGGAGAGAAGCGGGGAAAACCTACCAGACGTTGACAAGTTATGGGATCAAAGCTGATGAAGAAAGATAAAGGATCGCATAAGAATAAGGAATAAGGATATGAAGGGGATTGGAGTCTTGAGTCAGGAGGAAGGGTAGTGTGAACTTCTCATTCTCCATTGCCAACACCCTGTCACATTGTGATGGTTCTTGAATTGCTTTGGGATTCTTGATATAAATTGACTATCTCAAAGCTCGGAATTGTGAAGTCTGCACAGCTTGTTTGCAAAGTTCTTCGCCGTTTGTGGAAACTGCTGATGCATCATTACGAGCTTCCTTCTGGCGTTTGTCACTAGTCCCCTTATTATCACAGTTCTTCCTATTTTCTCAAAGAAAATACCTTCCTTTTTCAACCTCCACCCGATCGGTTTGCATTCCTTTAGTTCTAGTTCCGGCTAACAAGGTTTTGCGACGTTCTTCAGTCGCTGTTGAAGCATTTCTAACAGGCCGAAGAAGATATTACTGGTGCTTCGCCGGGAGGAAAACTGCCTCTAACGACCACTCGTAAACTGATCCGAGATGATTGCTACGGTTCAGACATGTCTCTTTCATATGACGTTATTGTCTTTGTTGCGTTCCTTTTTCTTAGGTCCCGTTTAGCCATGGCTCTCATGTTTTCTACCGTACTCCAGATTGGTCGTGGTGAAGCTACGACCAGTTCATCAAGTAGGCGAATCAAATTACCGACCGGGATTCGCCGGCGCCAGACGAACAAACGGAACGAAATGAAATCTATTAATCAGCCCAATTGAGTCATATCGTCGGCCCAAATTGATTGCCGATTCATTGTTGTCTCAATCAGCACAATCATCGACTCATGAATTTTTTATCCTCAGCAAGTGTGGACCTCGTTAGGTTATCAATAGGCTAGATAAGTATTCATTATAAAAATAGATTCCCAAGAAGTTTCGATCACACTATTGTTAATTAATTCAACCTCGTTAGAGAACTCAACCTCGAGTTTTCCCCCATTTGTCCTATTTTTCTTGTCAAGCCTGCAAAGGAGCGACACTCTAATCTTCTCAAGCATCAAACGGTCGGAAAAACGGTTTGAATTCCAACGGACAGACCAGTTGTTTTACGCCTTCGTTTTTAATTAAAAATGGATCTTCAGAGCGGAATCCCTCAGAGCGAGGGATTTAAGCGAGAAAGGAGAGAAAACACTGGGAAAAAAGGCCTTAATGAAAAAAGTCCATATCAGAAATCTATTTGGATTTGATCTAGAACTCCCAACATAGTGGATTTTCCGTTAGAAGAGGATTATACTATTCTTTTATGCCGATTTTAATCTCGGGCTACACTTAAATCCTTCTGTTCAGGTCCCGGGGGACCTACAACTTTACTACAGTCGGAATGGCTTTCTCTTTGCCCACCGTTCGGAAAACGGATCCTATAAATCGAATAACTATAAACGAATGATTTGAAGGGAGAGATTGTGTAGAGTTCAGTCATCAGCCCTCTACGATCATCTATAAAATCCAATTCTTTGTCCGGATTCCCATCCCCCACGGGGATTAATGGATCACGTCGGATGCTGCTTGAACAGTTTTGGTGTATTATGTAGTTTTTTAAACAGCTAAAAAAGTCAAGTTGTTTTATTGACGATCACAATACGTCATTTCTTGTGACTCTGAACCAGCGAAGTTGTTCTTTACGGTCGATTTTCAGATAAGCTTTGTGACTTGTAACCATAAAACCGCCTTGTAGCGTGATGTGGACCGTAACTCTGATCTGTTGAGTTCGAGAAGCGTGTTTAAGGCGGCTGAAGGAATGAGGGTAACTAATCATGGTTTAATGCGCGAATAATTTTCACATTAACCCCATTCAACCGCAGTGAAATTGTTCGAAAACCATCTTGCACGGAAGTTTTCTCGACTGGTGAATAATGACATCCATCAATATTCTGTGAAGATTCTGGTTGAGTTGCGTTTGTTCGTAATTTAAGAGGGTTCATGAGGCTTTGGGGTGAAATACAGTGTAAGCAGTTGAGGCGAGGAAAATGCATCATCCTTCAAAGGATATAGCAGGCGGTAATTTCAGGGCTCCCACAAGCGCCTATGTATCACCCCCTTCAAGCAAATATCCGTCCTCCCCTTCAGGTGTCAACGTGTCAGCCATGAACTATGGGCCCGGACACAATGGCGACTTCACTTTAAATGATTTGCCGTCAAACATAATTATGCTGGCTCATGTTCGCTATAATTATCATGATAATGTGATGTAGTACGGTTTCATAATTAATAAACAGCGACAAAGGGCGTGTTGCATTCAGGTGACATGAAAGGAATTATGATATGAGGTAATGAAACCTATTTCCAGGATGTCCAAATGATAACATTGATATAACGACAATGATCAAGGGCTGAACCAAAACGTGTGTTCCTATCTCCACCCTTCTGAGTTACAAAATTTGTTACTGGAGAGAGATTTAATTCATCACGGGCACCGCACAAATAACCTGATCCAGTAGATTTCCAACTGCTCCCATTAACTCCCATTAGTCGCCTGGTTAATCCGAGCTTGCTGCTCTCGACGTCCATGAGCCTTGACCATTCCATAAAAACCGTCTTGCGGCGAACGAGTAAAAAACAAAGGTTAAGTATTTTGTTTGAAAGAAATTATTGGCTATGGGGAATGTTCGAAAACCCCAATTCGTTAGAATGTTGGGTGTAATGCTTTATACGAAATTTAATTGGAGGGATCCGTCTATCCGGTCTATTCCGCCGGGTTTAATGTCAATTCCACCGCCGGGAACTGGAAACTTCACTCTGAACAGAGCTGGCTTCCGCCTTGAATGCGGTTTCTTTCCTGCAGGACAAAGGCTGGCAGACAAGATACATTAGGCCGCGGTTGTTGCTATTCTGTCTTCCAAAGTCGAGCTGCTTATTGCATCCTTCGCTGCAGGAAAGGACCCCATGGGGTCACTCACCTCAAAGTGCGTTGGTGTTCCACGCCAGCTCACCTAGTTCATCGTCAGGGGAGAGCAAGACAGTAACTGTCAGTAAGCCACACCTCAAACAGGTATAAGGGTTTCATCCACACCAGTTCACCTAGTTCATCGTCCTTCAGATAGCGAGTGGACTGGCCCAGTGCAAACATACCTACAATTAGACTTCACCTCATCAATTGAGGAGGTTGCATCACAAAAGGGACTAAACGCCAAATTTTTCATTTTCGGACTAATGGTTTGTTAGGGCCACTACCTAACTTAGGGGTTTTGGGAACTGTTTCTTCACGAAAATAAAATCGTTTCACCACACATATTCTTTCCATTGAAAATAAGCGTTTTAAAATTGAGTTTTAAACGTTAAACTTCAGTGCCAAAAATTACTAAGTCAAAATTAAACCCAAACTAAAGTTAAATTCACTCAAGTGAGGTACCTTTTGTGATGCAACCTCTTCAAATCCCAAATCCCACTTCTGACACCACTTTTAGGATGCCCTAATGAAAACGAATCAATCAATCAAGAAGACTGGTGATACCTCTTTCCAATGTCCTTTGTAAGAAGGAAACTTGAATTTTTGGGGGATTTTCAGTTGATATGTTGTGGTTACACTGATTTTTTTCCATAACCAGCTCTTGCACCTGAAAAATGTAACGGTTACTGTACTGGTTACTGACGGATGTCTGATTCTCAAAAATGAATCGAATCGATTATTTAGAGAAGTATCGAAAATAATCGCGATTATTTTTTCAAAAAGAATCGATAGGTACATCTGAGAATCGATTCTTTTTCCGAATCATTTATTAAATTTCAAGAAGAAGAAGCATTATTACGTTACGAAACCTGAATTAATAGGTACATCCAACTGCTAACCAGTACTATCAGTAAGTAGGAAAAGGTAGGTAGGAAAGCTTCAGCGGTGGCAGTGGGTGTTTCCATTTCTTCAGCTGTTATCAGATACTAGAGACTATACCTACACCTGACTCCCAATCCGCGCATGCGCAATCGCACTTTTTTATCGGTAATCGATGCGTTATGAGAAAGATCGATTGTTCGCTACGCGTTTCAATCGATGTTGCCTTAACTTCCAAAACCCGCCTCTTGAAACAATGGAGGGCGGTTTTTTCATTTTCTTTTTCAAATTCTTTGTTTTTTACTCGGAAAATATTTAACCCGCTGGGATCCTTCAAAAATCCCTTTTTTAGCCCCATGAAAGCCCATAGATCGCCACAGTGAAATCGGATCGTTCCGGGACCCCCGTAAAATGGATTTTACGTCCAAAAATACCTCGAAAACGACACCTAACTCGATCCCATAGCTAAAAGCCTTCAAAACCCCTCCAGTAGCCCCATAGCGCCCCACGGGTATGGGCGATCGGACTGAAACCCTTGTGGGCACAACTAGATGGTAAACCAAGTATTCTGTCAAAATTTCAGAATTTAAAGAAAATTCCTACTGCCAAAAACGGCCCGGAGGGCGGACGGACCTTTCGGATTTAGAATGTAGACCTCTTGAAACTGATAATGTCAAATTTTGAGGCCGATCCGAGTCGTCGACCTCCGTCGCGATTACATAGGGATCCTTCAAAAATCCCATTTTTAGCCACATGAACTTGCCTCGCTTTTGATTTCCACTACACCACAGTCGATCCTCTGCTCGCGCTTCGAGTGTCTGGACGCCTTTTTGGACAGCCCCGAAATCCGACAACACCTCGCACAAATAAACCGAATATAATAAACGGAATATAATTTGGGGTCAAAAGGAAAATAACTTCTAGGCGCCCCGGTCGAGTTGACATTTTGGATTTGGAATGAAACCTCTTGATCAGAGAGGCTAGATGTGATTCGTTATTCACAGTGTATCCACATGGGAGCAGTTCAAAATAGGAAACCGCCTCACTGTCTGGCATAACATGGCCGTGACGATAATCGAAGGTGATGGAACATCGAAACGAAGATCGAACATCGAAACATTACCGATAAAAAAGTGCGATTGCGCATGCGCGGATTGGGAGTCAGGTGTATGGGTAGTCTCTAGTTTATCAGATAACATAGATTCTATGGTCGTTGCTGCGCATTGTTGGCTGGTTCGTGTTGCAGTGACTCAATTTAAAAAATAATATTGATTCTTTAAAACACGGATCTGTTTTACAGAGCGAATGAATATAAAAGTACTTGTTAAGAGCAAAAAGAATCGGTTTTCGATTCTGGAGAATCTGATTCTGGAGATCGGGCTGATTCTTAAAAAAAAAAAAAGGAATCAAAAAGAATCGATTTTTTCATGAATCGATTCTTTTGAGCATCCCTTACATTGTAACCTCTTTACAATAGGGATGGGAAATCGGTAAGAAGTATCGATTTTTTGAATCGATTCAGAATCGGATGTTCCGAATCGATTTCCCAAAAAAATCGCCATAAAAGTATCGATTTTTTGGAAAATCGATTCAAAAATCGGTCTTTCAAAGAAGTTTTTTTAATGAGTGATAACGGTAGATATATTTAATGTAGGTAGGATTTTTAAAAAAATCGTTAAAAAAATGTATTGAAAATAATTTTATAATTATTATAATTGCATTAGTTTTCAAAAATTTTGATAATAAACATTTAATCAGACGAGTAATCATTTTCGCTGTCTGAAAAATGCTGCAAACTTTACACAAGGGTTTATTATTCTTTGATATGGGTTAGTTGTGCAAAAATTATTTCTGTCATTAAAAAATTTTGGAAAAAATTTTTTTTTTTGGATTTTTTTCATAGAAAAAATTTTTTGGGATTTTTCTTTTCCAAAAGAATGGTTTTTTAAAAAATTCTTTATTTTTTACTTTAAACATATTTAACCTCCTGGGATCCTTCAAAAATCCCATTTTGAGCCCCATGAAAGCCCTATAGATCGCCACAGTGAAATCGGATCGTTCCGGGACCCCCGAAAATGGATTCTACGTCCAAAAATACTTCGAAAACGACACCTAACTCGATTTCATAGCCAAAAGCCTTTAAAAAACCTCCCGTAGCCCCATTTTAGCCCCATAGCGCCCCACGGGTTTGGGCGATCGGACTGAAAACCTTGCGGGCACAACTAGATGGTAAACCGAGTATTTTGTCAAAATTTCAGATTTTTAGAAAAATTCCTACTGCCCAAAACGGCCTGGACGGCGGTCGGACATTTCGGATTTAGAATGTAGACCTCTTGAAACGGATGCCTAATGTCAAATTTTGAGGCCGATCGGAGTCGTCGAGCCCCGTCGCGAAAACATAGGTGTATTATTCCAAGAATAATAAACCAAATGCCATGGCGGACGTCGCTTGTAACTAGTGAGTTTTGTTGTTATTAGCTATTATCATAATTTTTAATCGACCTAAGACTCGAAATTTGCTTGAATCACTTGAAATAATAAAATAATTTTTATAAATGACGAAAATCGATTCAAGATTTTTTTTTAAATCAGTAGTAAAAAATCGATTCACGATTTTTACAAAAATCGGAAGTAAAAAATCGATTCACCTAAAAAATCGGAATCTGAAGATCGATTCAAAAAAATCGAAAAATCGGAACAAAAATCGATTTTTCCAAAAAATCGGAAATCGATTCCCATCCCTACTTTACAAACAAAATGTTGGTCAAACAAGCCTCGGAGGACGTCGTGCCCAAATGTTAAATCCGTTCTGTGCTCCTACTTAAAGCCCTAAAAGATTACGCATACCCGCTGCTGACATTCATTGCGAACTCATCTCAGTGTACGGTGACATTTTGAGTATTCAATTAGTTCGGAAGTGGCGCGTTCATTTCCTGGAATAGCACAAAATGATACGCCGCGTTGTGGACGACCGAAGAGCGCTCGCCGAGGTGAGGTGAGTTCATTGATGCGGTTGAACAGAATCTTTTCGAGAATATTATTCTGCTTGGCGACAGACAATTTACGCTCGACGAAACTTTCAACGAGCTTCATCCAAACATCACGGAGAAGACGAGCGGTAAGTAATTCAATAGGTTAAGTTATCTGCGGGAAGTGGGCAGGCGGCACTACGAAGATGGTTTGAAGTAGCTTTTGTCCCGTTGTCAAAAGTGTATTGATCGTCAAGAGATTACGTAGAAAAGTAGTAAATTAGTCGAGAAATCTGATTAATTATGTACTAGTTTGACAAAAAAATTAATTTTCTATTTTCCCCGGCTTATGGAACCTTTTTTTCTTTTCTGGATGCCCCACGTATTAGGACTTGGCTCGTAATTAGTGAGCGTACGTAGTTAGTATGTGATCACAAGCGAAGTACCGTAGCCACAAGGCGGAGCTCAATTCCCGTGGAACACCGATAGAGACACCAAGTCCATACGGTCGATATCTTTGTGTAGACACGCGGTCAATATTGACTCGCCAAAACAGGTGGTCGCCATTCCTCCTTTGAATAACCCTGTTCGTCGTATAGTATGCGGCCCCTTTCTATGTTGGAAAACGTGTGCCGTTTGTTCTGCGTTGTCGATTTTTCCGCGCTCTCTCCCACTGATCAGACATTTTTGAACTCTGTAGAGTCTACAATCATGTAAAACGACTTGTGGCCCAATTTCAAATGACGTCTAATTTCAGGATTGATATCGCCGAGTCAACAATGTTTCAGTTCATAAAACAAACACGATGTCAAAGGTGTGGTCTAAAAGCGAATCGGAGCTTCATTAAAGTTTCAGGATCGTATTGGGAATGGTTTACACAGAATCTAAGCGGCCTGGCAAATATTGAACAGCAAACACGCGATTTTAACTCTACCCCTCTGGTTAACTGGATTTCATAAATCAAGTCCGGTTTTTGTAACTGATTCGACAGAGCACTGTTGACCGTAGTGAAACGTAGACCTATCTCGAACTCGAAGGAAAAATTTGGATTATTTGGGCGAGTGAGTTACAAAGCGAGTATCCTGAAACAGATAATTTACGTTTCTTGTTTGCCAAACGTTATAGTTTGCGTCGACCTGGTAAAATCGGTCGAGTGACTGTAACGGTTCTTTCATTTGCACAAAAGCAAACAAGGTGGTGAGAGGAAAGTTGCGAAGATGAAAGGAATAGGGGAGCTTGTTCGTACGAGAACTAATAAATTTCTAGTTAAGGCAAGAACAAACACCATTACAGATGTTGAAGGACCTCTCTGAACCCACTTGATCATCTAAATTGGCTCCCCTGGATCAATATTGAAAGCCTCCGTCAAAGGGCATACCCGCTTTAACATTTGCCCAGTGTTATCCTTTAACGGACTGCGACCCTTCCTTAGACATTTCCTTTTCGAAAAAGCCCCAGGTGGATCCCGGCTGAGTCATTGGCGTAACACTAATTGACTTCTGGGGCCTAGAGGCGTTCCTTTATCAGCGGTGTTGGCGAAAATGAACTCATGCAGCGTTAACTACTTTGATCTAATTCTATTGTGTTCAGTCAAGGGAATCGGGACGAATTGCAAATGTTGAATGAAACCGCCCTTCGGAAGATAATAATATTACAGTTTCAATGAGGTCTTCATGCTGAGGTTGGCGAAACAGTGCAGGGTGACTATGGGTAAAATGTTAAATTCTTTAATTTCACTCAAACATGTATTTATTCATAAATCCAGATCAGAATGTGCTCAGAAAATAAAATAACTTTTTTTTGTTTGGAGCTAACGAGTGTTCTGCGAAAAACATTGTGCATGGTGAAAAAGCAAGACAGATTTTCCGGCCAGGGCAAACGGATCGTATTCCGCTGGCTCGGCAACATCATCGAGAGAAGGAAATGGAGGGTTTCCCTGCTGAACAAGCTGAACCGGCAAGTAAATAAGAGATATGCGAGGGAATCCTGACAATTGTTAGTTTAACGTTACGGATCACCGGGGGTGTAATTTGTGGCCGGCATAAAATCTCCCGTTTCCTCTTTGGGGAAAGGCCCTTTCCTCCCTTCGCGTTTGATCAATCTGTTTGGGTATTTGAACGGGAATTTTCAACCTGTGTGGAACATATTCAAACACTTCGCGGAATCGTGGAGGTGGATGTTGGTTCCCGTTGATTCTTGATCCGTTCAAGCCATCGTAAAATGCCTACTGTTTTGACTTCTTTGACTGTGAAGCATCGGAGCATTGTTATGTTGTTTTTGTTTGGTCGTCAATACTGCAATACGTCAATACTTTCCAACTCCTCGAGACTTGTAGCTTTTTTAGATGGCTCAATCAATGTAGAGGGAATAAAAATGTAGTGCGACCGTATCAGGTTGGCGTCAACATCGAGGGAGGTATGAAATGATCCAATCAACGCCAAAGTGATTGACATTCGCCGGAATTTCCCTCCATTCATACAAACAACCCAACCCCCCTTCCGATTTATTTTGGTAATTTCGAACCGCAGTTTTTTTTTTTTTCTTTCTGTGTCCCATGAGCCTTCCGGCCCAATCCAATCAGACCATCTGTCAGATACATCTCTCTCCTCTCACTTTTTCAACCTTCCAACATTATGAATTTTCCTCAGCGTTCGGATCTCCATAATTCATATTCCTCACAATTTCCCAACTTCACTTTTCTCCCGGGAGTTCATTATATTTCAAAATTGTTTGTTCCCGTCATTTGAGCTGTTTAAATGAACTCGCCGTTTTGTGACTGCTTGTCGAAAACATCCTTCTCTGAATCGTTCTCAATGACTTTCAAGTGTCTCAAGGACCCCAGCGAATAAATTAATGAAAGTGCCGTGAACTAATTTTCATTTTGGCGAATCAGAACAATGTTTTCAATGAATTATCTTTAAATTATTTCTCCTTGTATTTGTTTCGCATTTACAGCAGAAATGTTGAGTTTAGCTTCTCATAAACTTCGTAACTGTGGATGGTTTGTGTATATTGTCCGCCTAGTAATTTTTCTTCGAAAAAGTATAAAATTAAGCTCTCTTGATTTTGCAAAATGCTTTAAACTCCGAAGAATCGCTCCCGTATCGACCTTCTGCCAGTCCAGGATGATGCGATACTTCTGAAAAGGAGTTATTATGGAAATGTTGTATTAACATTTTGGAAGGGTTCCGCGGGGAGGATAAACCTTTGGCGTAGGAAAGCTGTTTACCGCGTATAACTCATTAAGGTTGGAATATCTTACAAAGGAGATTAGTTCAAAATTACGAAACGAAGGAGGGGAACGAAAAGGGTCGGAGCCTCTCAAGTTACACCTGGCTCCAGCGCGTGCTTCTCCCCTCCTGGCTTAACGAAAAATTTCTGCCCTCCCTTAAAAAAAAAAAACAAGAAAATACTACCCACCTAACAACCTACCGCTATAACATAATAACAGTCAATCAATTCAACGTTATCGCGACGAGGGTAGCCGAAACCGTTTAGGGGAAGAATTCACCCTCCATCGAGGGTTGTGTGAAACGACAAGGTCATTCAAGCCATGCGTGCCGAAGCAGTCAAACTCAAACATTAGGTACCAGTAAAGTTGTAAGTGTACACCTAAAATAGGCACAGTTGAATGTAGTTGTGAATCTGAGCCAGTATAAACTATGAGCTTTATTTTCATTCATTCCTTTATTTTGTAAACTTACCTTCCCCCCAAATCCCACGATTTATAGGCTATTCATTCTCACCTGGTGCTCAATCGATTCCAAACCCATTCAGATAGCCTGTGCCAACTTGACCAGAGTGGAATTAGCAAACTCATCCAAAAAATAGAACTTGGTTCGGCTCCGGAGGAACGGTATGTTCCTGATTTATACCGCAACTTCGAATCAAGTTATCCTCCGAGTTGAGCAAACTAATTTCATTCCGCAGCCCCTTTGCTCGAACTTTCACCCGATTTATCTCCGTTATACCATTTTAAATGCTGCCATCGGTGATGGGGGGGGGGGGGGGGCTTGAAAATATCTGGAATACGGAATAGGGCGAGGATTGTATCATGCAGCTCTTTATTAAACATAGATTGAACGGGAGAAACGATTTTGTTTCTGTATATTATCTGAAACAACCTGAATGAACCTGGTTTTTGCGATGTTGAGCAAAAATTGCAAGGCTCGAATTCTGTTCGTTCATATTTCAAGAGCATCTCCCTCTTGGTTTTGAACAATTTCATCAAATTGTCCAAACATTCAAAATTTGAGGCCAAACTTGTACCTACTGAAAATGCCAAAATTTGCAAAACATTCATTTTAAAAATAGTTCAAGCAAAACTCACTTGTTTGCCATGAATGTTTGTAAAACCCCCTTCTACCGAGTAAGTCCATAAAATATTGTACAAAAACTAGATGATCATGAATGTTAGTGTGTGTAATTTGTGGAATGTCTGACCTAAAAACTAAACTATCAGGGTTTTCCTTCTTGACGCGCGGAACATATGGTCACTTCAGATGCTGTCCATTTCACTATCCCCATCTTCTTTAGCAAAAGGATGACGTCCGGGATCACCGTGTTTCCGGGGACATCTCCGTCTCCCCACGGTCCCAGCCCGTCCATCCTTCGCCTCCAGCGACGCGCTGTAACATTGGCTGATGTCGGCAGACCAGTGGGAAGTCTCCCTCACTGCTTACACCCAGAGCTCAAGCTGCAGGCTGCAGCAGTCTGCAGCACATGTTTAGCCTGCAACGACTAGTCTAGCCAGAACTCTAGATCTCTAGATCACCTACTGTCCGCGCTAACCGTCGATCCACTTCAGTCCGTGCATCTTCTGACCACCCCTCCCTTCTTCTGAGTCACGGCGGGCAGGTAACCACGTTGGGCGCCAAATGTACAAAAACTAGAGAATATTTGAACAAAAAAGCCTTCAAAAAATAAATTGGTAAAATTAAATTTATTCTATTTTTATTGGTAAGTAAATTAATAGATTTAAAAATTGTATACCTGTTATGCTTCTATAAATAATTTTGAATTACTTATTGATTTTCATCTAAAATATCCCAAGCAAAGGGATGGGTTCTGAGGAAAGAACAGTGCTGAATTAGCACGCTACTTTCAAGTTTTATTGGCCTCGCAAACAATTAGTTTTCTATTGTTTTAATATAAATATTCTTTTGCATTTGAACCTCGAGTGAGGCCATCACCCCATTTCTGTTTGAAAAAATCTTTACCTACAAAACAAATTACCAATTATTTACTAAAGGAACCCCCCCCCCCTCCCTTCCGTTCTGTCACCTTGAGCCTAAACATTGGAGGAACATCGAACACGCTTTTCCATCTGTAGTTGGTGTCAGTGGTTTAAAGATATTATAAAGTTGAAGGATCGTAGTTTACAAAGTGTATTCCAGAAGTATATTATATTATTTTTTAGTTTATGTGCCATAGCAAAGACATAAAATGTCAATTAGAACGAATAAAATAACGCGGTCGTTATAATATAAAATACGTTTTATGTATTCTAGTTGACTACCTGCATTTATAAAGTTTTCTACTTGTAGTAACCAAGGTGTACGACTCACATTGCTTCATATGATATTACACTAGGTACCTACTAATGTTTTTGCGCTACTTTGGGGTCGATTTTTGGTAGGTAGGTCTCGGCAAAAGCGTGTTCTACGCTAAAAGTTAGGTTTGTACCTAAACATTTGCTAAAAAATCCAAATTTTGGTCAATGTTTGTTTAAATTCTGGGAAAACCCCAAAACATGTAAAATTTCGTTTATTTGGGTTGCAAATGACCTGGAAACACTCAAAACGAACTTCTATGAATTCGTATAGGTTCGTTAACACCTTAAGTTATGGGGCTTCAGAAAAAACCTGCAAAATATGCATGCATCCCCCCCCCCCCCCCCCCACTCCCACAATGGAGCCTTTTTGGGAGATTTTTTTAGGGCATCAACTTTTTCGTTTCCCTCGATCCTCGATGCCTCGGTGACTCTGGCGCCTTGGAAGGGTTGCTCGATTCAGAATAGTGGGATTGTCATCCCATGTTTAATCCAACGTGAGCACCAATTTAAAATCCTAGTTTATTACTGAACTTTCAAAATGTTCGACCACACTCGGGGTCTACACTGTGACGGCTGACGGCCCCTTCTGTCGGATCACAATCGATTTGTAGCGGGTCGTATAGACGGCCCTTGAAACCTTTTGTTGGTGACACTTGAGAGTGAATGACGTGAGTCGAATCCTTTAAATTCAAAGTTTCCAGACGATGACGCCGGATCGTTTATTGTAAACGCCTACCACTTTTTTGCGAATAAGACAACCTGATGATTTGAAAGTTTTGGCCCTGTATGGATAATAATATTGGAAACTGTTCGCCCTGCAAGTTCAACAGACGTGCTCCCCCCGTTCGTTTCACTTTCCCAAGCTGGTACTAGCATGTTGATGACTTCCTCAACTGTACCTGTAGAATACGCCATGAATAATCCTACGCAAATGCGAGTCCTGGTTCTTCCTATAATTACGGCAATCCCAGTTCTCTCCTCGATATAGACCGCTAATGGACGTTAAAGGAAATAATAGCATGATTCCTCCATTCCCCGCAGGCCCAGCTTTCTCTTCCTGGGTGCTCAGATGGGTTCCGAAGGCGGCAAAGGGGTAGGTTTTATTACCGCTCCCTTCCCCGTAATGTACTATGTGGTTTACATCAGGACGCCTCCCCTCTAACATTGTAATTTATACATTATATCGAGCACGAGTTATTGCCTTGTGCTTTTATTGCTTCGACAAACTGCTTCTAATAGCCTCGGTTTTCGTTGCTCCTGGGTCTATATTGAATTCGCCTGCAGTAAACCTGCTCGGTTTTACGATTCCCCGAATGTAATTTTCGGTTTTCTCCTCGTGGCTTTATTTTCCGTTTATGAACACGGTGTTATACTGAACCTTCTCTACGATGTTAATGGCTTTGGGTACCATTTCGCCCCATGCGTGTTCGCACAATATTTCCCCCCACCATGTTGCAACTATCTGACCCAACAATTAATTTTCCCTTGTAGTTTTCAGTGCAAATGACTCCACTCTCCATCGTAGGCATTTTCCATTACGAATCGCGGGAGGTATTGTCATTCATTTTGGTGTATCATGTTTATAATGAAGTCCTTTCTCCATGTTTTACCACAGTGTTGCATTATCCATTAGCTGATTGCTCCCGGCGTTGAATAGTAATGAGGGAAAATTCTTACTGCGGTTGTTTTCCAATACTCTCATTACCTTCACATTGTATTTATGAAACCCGGAATAACAAGATGATTAGGGTGATAGCTCTTCCGGTAAATAACATTTTTCAAGAGTTTTAAACGCGGTTTTAGAAGACATTCGTGAAAACTTTTAATATTACTTCTTGAACTTTAAGACAGGTAATTCTGGATTTTATACTACGGTTTATGTAATGTGTTTAGTGTTCCTTGGCATTGGCAGTTTCCAGCAAGGGCTTCAGCTAATAATGGTCGATCGTTAATAAATGAGCATTAGCTGTGATGAATATTCAAATCTATTCTAAATATTCATGAGCCGTCGAATTCCGTATTAGATGACAACGGCTCGACTTCCTCTATCGGAAAGAGATTTTTTCATTTAGGTGATCAATATAGGTTGGAGTTAGTTAGCTTTACGCCGCCAATTTTCAACATATTGCAAATCGGTTTGGTCGCTCCAACATCTAACGAAACCTTCGATCCTCGACTCTTCCAATCAGGCGACATGCCTCTGCATGCCATGTTTATAAATGGCGCGAAGCAGCAGATGACCCAGATCAGAGGACAGACTGGCGGCGACAGACCGGAGATCGATTGGAAGAGATGGAAATAGCTTTTTATAGCCCTTAAAGCGGTTGGCGCACCGTCGACGAGAAATACGGGGATATTGTGACTGACGGTAGAACAATGGATTTGGTGGATGTGGTGTCACGGACGCCAGTCAACAAGTCGCACCCGATGGCTGTAGAATGAAAATCACTTCTGGGAAGTGATTTTCGAATCCTGAGAAATCCAATAATAAGTTGATGTAATTCATTCAGACACATCAGTGATGCAGGGCGGACCACCCTTTTGGTTTATTATTCTTGGAATAATACACCTATGTTTTCGCGACGCGGGTCGACGACTCCGATCGGCCTCAAAATTTGACATTATCCGTTTCAAGAGGTCTACATTCAAAATCCGAAATGTCCGTCCGCCGTCCAGGCCGTTTTGGGCAGTAGGAATTTTTTTAAAAATCTGAAATTTTGGCAAAATACTTGGTTTACCATCTAGTTGTGCCCGCAAGGTTTTCAGTCCGATCGCCCAAACCCGTGGGGCGCTATGGGGCTAAAATGGGGCTACAGGAGGGGTGTTTTGAAGGCTTTTAGCTATGGGATCGAGTTAGGTGTCGTTTTCGAAGTATTTTTGGGCGTAGAATCCATTTTTGGGGGTCCCGGAACGATCCGATTTCACTGTGGCGTTCTATAGGGCTCTCATGGGGCTAAAAATGGGATTTTTGAAGGATCCCAAGAAGTTAAATATTTTTCGAGTAAAAATTAAAGAATTTTTGAAAAAAAAATCCCCCCAAAAAATTTTTTTGAAATATAAAAATCCAAAAAAAAAATTTTTAAATTTTTTTTATTGACAGAATTAAATGTCTGTACAAGTAACCTATATCACAGAATAATAAACCCTTGTGTAAAATTTGCAGCGTTTTTCAAATACTTTTTCCTCTAAATTGATGGTACCTGGACCAGGTATAGTATATATACCAGGTATATCAAGACTATTATAGGTATAGCCGAATGCCCAAAACTGCTGAATATTAACTAATTCTAATTAGGTAAAAATATGAGTACCGATGCATTTTAATTAATAATTTTTTTTTTTTTTTTCGATATGCCTTTTGTACCCAACGACCTTCAGTTGATATTGATTTGTTATGGGAGAGAGGAATAGCTACCACTAAGTCTTTTTCGCTCTTAGTTACTTCATATCACGGTAGATTTCAACAACTTTTTGACAATTATTATTTACAGCCCAATTTTGCCAGATCGCTAAATATGAGCTAAAATGAAACAATTTTAGAAAAAAAATTTTTAGTATTTTTTTTTCAAACTTTTTTTACTTGAAAAATATTTGACCTCCTGGGATCCTTCAAAAATTCCATTTGTAGCCCGTATAGATCGCAACAGTGAAATCGGATCGTTCCGGGACCCCAAAAAATGGATTCTACGTCAGAAAACACTTCGAAAACGACACCTAACTCGATCCCATAGCCAAAAGCCTTCAAAAACCCTCCCGTAGCTCCATTTTAGCCCCATAGCGCCCCACTGCGCCCGACGGCGTACTGCGGACGGACATTTCGTTTTTGGAATCTCTACATCTTGAAACGTAGGCTATCAAGTTTTGAGGCCGATCAGAATTTTCGACCTTCGACGCGATTACAAGGGGATATTTTTCCAAAAATAATAATATAAAACGAAATGGGGGTTCCCGCTCTTGGTGATATTCTAGATCCATCGCCCATCATTGATTTGCTGGAGTATTTTCACTTTTTTACAATTTAAAAAAATTGAATGTTGCGATTTTCTTTCTTTATTGTTCTTTGGTGGTTTGTTAAGTAGAAATTCCTCAGCCTTATTAGCCTGAACGAATTATTAGCCACAAAAATAACATGAAACCGTCTGAATACCATTATTTGACATCCATCGAGATACGATGCAAATTAAATTTGCATTCATTTCCCGTCTCTCACTTAGGTACATTGTTGCATTCCACCCTTTGATACCGTCGGTAGAAAATAAATTATTTTGAAGCAACATCTCCTGATCATGAGCCTTTTGGATTATTACCATAAATATTCCAAACCTCAACCCCAGAGGGGGAAGAGGTTTCAGATTATATTCTAATGTATTCGTAATGTATTCATCTCTTTTCCGTTAACGAAGGTCTCTCGTTCCCAACAACGTTAGGAGTTTGGAATCTGCGTAGATTCGTGTTCAAGAGATGGAACAAATTTTTTTCTTTCGACTTTTTTTAAAGCTCCCAAAACACCGTTCCTCGGGGGTGGCGGGGAAGGGGGTGAATTTCATCGGATTTGGGCGCTGTTGGCTTCCGGACGGATGTATTTATGTAGGAAAGTGGCTGAAGCGTGTAACCCAACCGGAGGGAACGGTCTAATTCCATATTCATCGTATGATTCCTCGCTTGTAACGGATATTTGTATTACATTTAAACTCCCTCATCTCCCGTCGAGCCCCACGCGAGCTTAAAACTCCCTCTGGGTTTTTAACCGAGGAGTTTCATTTAGTTTTTCAGCGCCGGAAAACATTTTAATCGGATTTGTTACGTGGATTGATTAGCAAATTCAACGGAGCCAGGAATTAGGAGCGAAAAACCCGTCTCGGCTCATTTTAGCGATGCAAACAACGCGGGTTCGCATTTTCACTTTATTTTAGCGTCACTTGTATGGGATTTAAGGTGAATAATAAATATCCTCTGGCCTGTAAAACGTGTGTTTGCAGAAACATTACAACTGTACGGTAATGAGCGAAATAACATTTGTTCTCGTCCGGATGGTTATAAAATTAACTCTACAATCCCCGGAAGAAGAGACGGAGCGGAAATATTCCTAGGTAGGGTGATGAGGATTTAAAAACGGTACAACCCTTGTTCGGCTCAGGGTCGCATTACTAATTGGGAGATTTATATAAAGAAATATATCAAGCCAGTAATCTGTGAGGGGCCCAGAAGGTCCTGGGTGGCTTATCCTCCTTATAAGAAGGAAGAATTATAATTGGGACTTTAAGGGCAACGGCGGAGGAAAAATGCGAAAAGCTGAAAAGTGTACCAGTGAGAAGATGCTTAACGAAGCGGTTAGTTGGTGAAGAATGAGGAGGTTAATTCTGTTTAAAATTGTCGGAATTTTTTATAAAGATTAAATCTTTATAAAATCTTTCATTAAAATTTTTTTTTTTAAATGAAATAGTTCAAACGGGTTTTATTTTAGGGTGACTCTACAGCTAAGTTTTAACATTTCATTGCAAGTCACTTTACATCGCAAACCAAGGAAAACTTTCCTTAGCACTACAGAACCTGTTCAAGATTAATATGTACCTTACTCACTCACTTTGTACTTTGTTGTGGCGAATACGTGCTGCACTTTACAGGCACGTGCTGGTTCTCCATCGTCTACGTGACGGTACCTTTTTGAGTTGTCTCAGGTCGAATGACACCATAACGCTAGTCGTTGGCGGAAATCCTGTTTTACCTCCCAGGGAAATAACTATGAATTTTGATGAGCTAATTTTCGTCATACCGCTCCTGTTGGGTTTCGTCGTTTGGCACGTGGCCATTTCGAAAAAAAAAGCTCGGCGGGATCGAAATCGAAAACATGCTCAGGAGTCAGATGGGACGTGACATCCTTTGTCACGAACTCTCGCGGAATGGCTGAGGCAGATGAGTGTAATCCGGCAGACATCGTGAAAGACTGCGCAATCGTCTTTTTTCGGATTTCTCCCCCGTTTTTTCTCCCCGAAAAGAAAGTTTTCATAAATGAGTCAATGGGACGACTCAAACTGCCTGTTTACCGAGAATGACTCTGAAGTACGTGGAAATGGTCTCAAAATAGATTCAATTGGGATATTCATGAAGCAGACTCAGGACTACTGACGTTATCGCTTTCACGGTATAGAGTGGGAATCGCCCTAATGAAATATTCGACCTAATCAACCTCTGTCTGGTGAGGAGTCCTCACTGAGGACATGTTCGATACCATTAGTGTGAGAAAGATGACACAAAGTCAAACCTGATTGTACGTTGCTTCAAATCAATCTGGGCTGTAGATGAGCTTAGCAACTCGGCACCGGCCCCCACCCTGAATTTGTTTATTTGTTTATACATCCCGAGGAGCACTCTTTTTGCTTCCGAGTCTGCAACGCAGAGGAAGCATTGTTTTCACTTTCGAAATGAAAAAAAAAAATTGTTCTCCAAAATCAAAATTTCCACTCACGTTTTGCGTTAAAGAGCCTCCTGAACAAATTTGATTCCGTGTCTGTCTGTCTGTCTGTCTGTCCGCATTTCCTTGCCACAGCCATAACTTCCACAATTTTGATCGGATTTCAATCAAATTTTCAGAAATTGTGTGGGTATAGCCCTAGATGGTCCCCTATCAGTTTCATCACGATTGAATCAGCGCATGCGCGAACATAATTTCCTTGCCACATCAATAACGGGGATTCATCGACATCCTCCCGGAGCAGTAAAAACATATCGATTCCCTCCGCCTATGAATCGTCAATGTCCTCCCAGGCCTCGTTACCCTCCCTTTTAAATTTTTCGTTTCCCTCCGTTTAAGAACCATTGATATCCTCCCACAGCAGGATTGGTTTAGAGGCCAGTGCATTTAAACGTCGAAGGTTGCAATAAATCCGACTTTAGTTTTGACTTTTGCATGATGGTAGGAAGTTAGGTTTTTTGAGAAAAGGAGCATGGCAATGTTCTGTGTTAATTCTGATGGTGAAGAAAGAGGAAATCAACTCATCTTCATTAAAATTCATGCTTTAATCATATTTAGTTCAAAAGGAGTCATCCAAAAAAAAAAAAAAAAAACACAACTTAAATAATTTTAAATTAAGTTGTGTTTTTTTGTTTGGATGAATCCTTTTGAAATAAATATGATTAAAGCATGAATTTTAATGAAGATGAGTTGATATTTATTAAATATATTAAATTTCTTCTCCAATGAGACCAAGAGCTTCATCTTCCCTTGCCAGAAAAGGGCAGAGGTGGTATCACAAGTTGTGATTCACAACCAGCTCTTGGCCTCTTTGGAGAAGAACCCACATCTCGTGGATGTGGCCGCCGTATTTCTCCAGCCGGATGCGCCACAAGAGACCGGAGCCTCAGCAGGTGTCAAATGTTTTCTGGCCCTCTAAATGGGAGCAAAAATACTGCGAGGACTTCTGGCGGCAAATGTACCTCGATTTTTTCGGACAGTTTCCAGTTTTTCACCTATTTATAACAGTTATAAATAGGTGAAAAACTGGAATGTTCAGTTTTCGAGTTATAATAGGTGAAATGAATTACTCATTTCACCTGTTATAACTCGAAAACTGAACATGGCAGAGAACCATTAAGTACAAAGTTGAAGAGGATATAATTCCGCGCGAATAACCCCTTAAACATTGGAATCGGTTCAGCCGTTTAGCCACAATCAAGAGTCAAAAATAGGCAATTTTTTCTAATTTGGCTGAAAAATAGGATTCGCTCACGTATCAACCCGTGTAACAAATGAACGAGTAATGCAAATGAATTTGCACAAAATGTATGTTGTAGAGTCAAATTATGAGTCAAGGGAGCACCTGAAATAAAATTTAAAAAAAACGTGATACTATTTGCACGGAACACGAGAATGAAACAGTTGCACCGTGGCATGGTGGGAGGGTGTCGATACAATGTCGACTGTTGAACGGGAGGCTAGCGATAATCTTTGTACTCTGACTCCGGGCGGGCATAGAGTCCACGTAATCCCCTTTGGTGCGTATGGGAGGGAAGTGATGGACGCCCTCAATAACTCCCACAATTTTGATCGGATTTCAATCAAATTTTCAAATTTGAAAATTTTTAAAATTAAAAAACATTTTAAAAAATCCTCCCAAGTCAGTTAGCTACCTGCCAACCCTAGCCACACAGATCTTTCATTCCTTTCAGTGCCCTTATATTGATGTGGCCGGAGGCGGGGATGGGAAAATAATCGATTTTTTAAAATTCGCTTCGATATATAGGAGAATAGAAAGTTTCGACCTTCAATGAGCTATTTTTCCTCAAATCCCATCCTTTTCTTCCCCTTTGAGGGCCTATGTCCTTGGCTTGGTTTATGTCTAAATAAACAATTTATACCATTTGCAGACAGTCATCTATTAGCTACCCTTAGTCTTGGATTGAACCTCAGCATCTTCGGCAAGCATACACTTCGAAATGGATGGGACTCAGTTGCATAATTGCGCCTCCTCGACCAGGGAAAGAAAAGCTCTGAAACTGCAAAACACCGCAGGATTAACTCCGGCGTAATGCCGCCCAGTAATCCCTCGATGAGACCCAAAAGCTGAGCTAGGGATTGTTTTGAGTGCCAACGAAAAGGAGATCCTCTTATCTTCCCAGGAAGGTAAAGAAGGTTGGGTTACAAACTCTGACAGCCGGCCAGCGCGACTGACCAGAACAAAGCGAGATAACCAATCCCAAGTGGGTCGTATCATATTTCCCCTGACACAGGGATTTCACCACTCGCTGATAGCCCTATCTAAACATTTGTATACAGCTGTCAGCGCAAGCCCGCATCGCCTGAATATCAGATTGTATCCACGTTACTCAAAGGTGAACCCCTGTGACAGTTCAATTAAGCAAAAGCAGCTAACCACTTATCCGAACTGACTTGCTAAGGACGTCAATGAAGCGCGAATTAACATACACCACAGTATAGGTATACCTCAAACGTCACACACTGAAATAACCGCGCAAAGCTAAGGATTTGTTGAATATAATGAAGACTGCCACCACTGGTAAATCACGCGGAGTTTCTTGAAGATTTGTTTGACAAATTTGATTCCTGGTTGTTTCCTAGTCGTGATCTGGGATCACTTTGAGATAACTAATGAATATGCAGGCAATAAAGCAAAGAAGATGACTCGAAGGCAATTCTATTTGTGAACTCGGCGGTGCCTCCAGTGAAGGCGATATTTATTATATGGGTGATGCTAAAAACGTGGTTGTGTCTAAAGAGGAAAATAATGGTACTAATATAATTTTAGAGTCTAAAATGAAAAAACCAAGAAAAAAAAGTCTTTAGACATTCCTGCATCACAGTTCTCAGTATCGTTTTGGTCTCGTAACTCAGATCCCCTGTCTTAACGACGTGCGTACAATGTAAGTATGCTCCCTACTTTTAGTATGCTCCCTAGCACGGAACATGCTTTAGCCGCCTAAACCTGCCCAAAAACCTGCTAACTGCCCAAAAACTTTAGTCCGGGAGACGCGGGAGTGTCACGTTTATATATGATGTAATATACGTATCTAATATATAAATATACGTTAGGTCACTAGTTTGGCCTCTTCACTTATCTTACCGTTAGGCCACTAGTTTGGCATCGTCACGGCTTGGGACGAATTGCGACACATAATTTTCGGGGTTCCGTAGGTCCAACCCAAGAAGGGTCGGATTAGGCTTCGAACTCGAAGTCGTCATTAGCACGGTCGTAAAAATGAGCGATCCGTCTACCTGCGATGATCCTTTGAGACACTCTGTGAGCAAGGCCCACTACACGAAGCGAAGTTGTATTATGAGTAGGCCTATATGGGTGAAAACAAGACTACTATAGTGACCTCGTTTTCACCCAAGCTATAGCGATTCTTCCTCTAACATAATATAAAGGTTATTAGTAACAAGGAGCTATGTTATTAGTAAAGGGGCTTTTAAAGGGTCAAAAATAGGCTTTTTCGAGGACTATTGGTGTCTTTTACAAGGTATAATATCTGCGAGTTTGCAAGGGATTTAGCCTTCAATTTGAGGTGCTTTTGTGCTAAAATCTGTGGTCGAGCTTTAATTTATTTGTAAAATGGTTTTACCAATAAATTAAAGCTCGACGTTAATAAGTATCACACTCATTTGGGTAAAACGTCATGAAATGAGCACATTTTATTAATAAGCGTTGTGAAACTGGGAAAGAAAAGTCTTAATAGTCAAGCAATCGTTGTATATCACGTACTTAAATATTACATATTCTAAATTTACAGAAGGTACGTATCCTTGGATTTTACAAATTAGCTATTTTACAATAATTGTAAAGTGTGTGTGTAGTTTCTAATAATTATTATTAGAAAAGTTGATCTACCCTAGAGAAATACCTATTAATAAAAATTACTTTTAAATGATAGAAGTAGGTCGTTAAGAACAACAAGAGCAAATCTGTACAGGAAATTTATATAGGTGAATATCGGACTGTCTCCACTGACCTGAACATACTACGGAATGAAAAATTATTTTGTGACGTGGCTGTAAAAATGGGATGCTGATGAGAGAAATTTCAGTAATTGGGATTCGTCTGGATTGGCATTTGTGCGGTAGGAGTTTATCGGGGAATGTAATTTTTCGGATCGTTGTGGGATCCCCAAAAACGGATTCTACGTCCAACAATACTTCAAAAACGACCCCATAGCCGAAAACCTTCGAAAACCCCTCTTGACATCTTGAAACGTATAACATCACATTAAATTTTAGAGGCCGATCAGAATTGTTGACCTCCGTCGCGATTATATAGTGTACTATTCCAAGAATAATAAACCAAAATAGTGAGTTAGGTTCGACATTTCAAGATCCTTTTCTGATAAAATTTTTTCCACAACTTCAGACATGGTGGCTACAACGATTTTTCTGAGACACTTCGAAAATTTCTTTAGCAAATGAAATTACCAAACTCATGTTTACTGTTAATTTCAGGACAGATGCCCCACTCCTTAGTAAATGTTACTCTGACTTAATCCATAAAGGGAGGTTGCTGACAATGTCATAATAACCCTTCATTACCTGCATTGTCCGTTGGGGAAATCTTCAAAATCGGCCCCTTTGAAGCCGTTCGCCACGTTCACAAAGCTCCCGACCGCCGACTGTTGTCAGTTCCTTCCGTATAAAAGTATTCCCATAGTCAGTAATTTATTTTGTATCATAGAATGATTTTTACCTTGCTCGCTACATGATAGGTTTTGGACCGACCGCAAAATGCACAAACCGCGGTACAATATTCGGCCTTGGTGCAGGCATTGCTGTCCAATTCGCAGATTGAACAGAAAAACACTGCAAATTTTACACAAGGGTTTATTATTCTTTGATAATAACGTATATTATACGTTACTTGTGCAGAAATCTATTTCTTTGTCAATGAATCAAAATCAAAAAAAATTTTTGTATTTTTTTAAAATGTTTTTTACTTGAAAAATATTTGACCTCCTGGGGTCCATCAAAAATCTCATTTGTAGCCCCATGAAAGCTCTATAGATCACAACAGTGAAATCGGATCGTTCCGGGACCCCAAAAAATGGATTCTACGTCCAAAAATACTTCGAAAACGACACGTAATATGATCCCATAGCAAAAAGCCTTTAAAAAAAAAAAACCCTCCCGTAGCCCCATTTTAGCCCGATAGCGCCCCACGGGTTTGGGCGATCGGGCTGAAAACCTTGCGGGCACAACTAGATGGTAAACCGAGTATTTTGTCAAAATTTCAGATTTAAAAAAATTCCTATTGCCCAAAACGGCGGACGGACATTTCGGATTTAGAATGTAGACCTCTTGAGACGGATAATGTCACATTTTGAGGCCGATCGGAGTCGTCGACCTCCGTCGCGAAAACATAGGTGTATTATTCCAAGAATAATAAACCAAAATGTACCAAATCGATCAAGGCAATTTCACAACATTTGCTTTCAGTGTGACTTAAGCAGTCACCACTGTACAAACTAGTGATAATTATTTATTCTTCTTGTTCTAGTTAGATAAATACACATCTGCCTTTTTGACATCAAAGTTTCCACTTTGTTTGATTTCTGAATTCCCGGGTCTTATTATAATAACTCCACACCCCCTCCTCACCAGTTATTATTTTAGAGCCATCTATATAGCTCGTTTTACTGTAATAATTACAATTATTGTAATAAAGTAATTAGCAACAATATTATTTTAACCATAGAATTCAACTTGAGTTTGACCATTTTTTAAAATGAATTACATCAATTATTGAATTTTTCCTGACTGTATAAAACCTATCGTACAACGAAGATCAAGGTAATCGGCACTGTACATAAATGTTGTGCAATGCGCGGTTTGAACAGAAAATGTTGTACCATATCAGAAATTTCTGGCTCGGATCGAATAAACGGTTCTCCGCGCTTTGTACGAACATGCGTTATACAATAATATTGTATACAATATATTATAATACAATATATACAATGTATACAATATATTACATTGTAGGTATACCTAATAATTATTGTATTAGGTATACCTAATAATTAATGTTACGTACCAAGAAGCCGATAAAAATTGTTGACCACCGTCGCGAATACATCGGTGTATCACTCCAAGAATAATAATAAAAGAAACCAAAAATTTGTAATTCATTAGCGCTGAACTCACATATAAGTAATTAAATTTTGGTGATGACCTGTAAGTCAGAGTTTAATTTTACTGCGATTCAGTATCTCTCAATCCTGAACCCCGGGCAGCCGGCCTTCTCACTTGAATTTGGGTAGCCAGTGAGTATTGACCATTTGAGGAGGTTCTGGCAGAGGTCATAAACAGCTCGCCTTCATCAAATCGGATTACCCCGTTGGCAGCGAAGGGTCTTCGAGACTGCCCAGGTAGAAGGCCAGGTATAAGTCCAGGTATGGCCAGAAATCGTGTGTCGCAATTCGTCTTTTACCATCGTCACTTGTCTCACCGTCAGGCCACTAGTTCGGCGTCGGCCCTTTACTTTTCCAACACGCAAGATGGGTTTGAATCCCACGGTTAATATATTATGATCCATGTTTCTTGAATTTAAGCTGTAGTCTGATGCAAAAAGCATCCAGGGGTCGAGGGGGCTTGCCCCCGGGCGAGGTCCATAGGGCCGAGCTTTATTTTGTCCTCCTTTATGCCACTCCTCATAAGGTATGCGTGCATGGTGGGAGATCAGTGAATAAACATACTTTACCCTTTGCTGATGCTGACGAAGTGCTTGCTTCTCCCAAGCAGCAATTATGATCCTACAGCAACTGGAGCTCTTGGAGGCCGATCTGGAGCGAAGTCCATTCATCAGTGTTTAGGGAGAAAAGAGGACGTTGTGGTGAACTCCGCAAGTTTGAACACTTTCCTACTTTCCCAAAATGTCTCAGACTATCCGAGTAGCTCAATGGCCCTGAACGTCCAATTCCGCCATTTCCCAAGAAATCAATAGTCGGCGAAATGAAGGGTTGCCAAGTGCGGATCCTGTTTACTTGGGAAAAGTGCGGCACGAGGAAAAAGAGATAAGGAAAAGTGGGAGAAACAAGTAACTGCCGAACAAACACGGGGCCTTTTTCTCTTCAACGCTTGCAGTTTACTGCCGGGGGCCCAGTAAATTGAAGGGGCCAAATGCGATGCCCGTAATAGGGAATCTGTGCGGAAAAGGGGTGCAGCACGAGAAAGTTTAACAATCCCGGATAGGGGGTAGGTAGCCAATGAAAACGATTCCATTTCCTGCGTTGGGGATGTTGGAAGCGGGACGGGAGAAGAGGAAATGCGGAAAGGGAAGGAAAAAAAAGGTAAGAAAATACAAGGCTGAACTGGTCAGTAAAGCCTTTGGCTCAGTTACAGCCGGACTACCCAAAAAGAAAGGGTTTCTCCACGACTCATCTTCCGAAAAGGTTCGGGAAGCTCAAGACCCGATGAGATTGAGAAGTCCGACGTTTGACATGATGGCAGATCTCTCCAAGAAGATCCTTTGATCTTTACCTAGATTGATTTTCTTGAGAAGTGACATAGCAAAAACTTCTTGGATCAAATTACTTTTCAGGGTTTAAAAATTTCGGTATGTTATTCGTGGGATAATACACCTATGGATTCGCGAAGGGTGTCGACAATTTTGATCGGCTTATAAATTTGTCCTTTTATGTTTCATGATGAAAATTATCTTATAGATTTCTTTTGTGTAGATTTCAAAAAATGTCCGTCTGCCGTCCACGCTGTTTTGGGCAGTCGATTTTTTTTTTTTTTTTTTTTTTATCTGTAATTTTGAAATATTACTCGGTTTCCTATCTAGTTGTGTCCATAAGCTTCTCAGCACGATCGCTCAAGCCCGTGGGGCTAAAATGGGGCTACGGGAGGGTTTTTATGAAGGTTTTCGCGTATCGGGACGAGTTTGGTGTCGTTAAGTATTTTTGGACGTAGAATCCGATTTTGGGGGTCTCAGAACCATTCGGATTCACGTGAAGAGCTATGGGGCTTTCATGGGGCTACAAATGGGGCCTTTGAAGGAAACCATGAGGTCGAATGTTGTTTTTCCCGAGTAATTTTGGACGCATTATCCATTTTTCGGGATTTAACATCAGAAAAACAAAAAATGTTACTTACCTAAATATTTTGATTTAAATTTGAATAATTAAAAAAAAAAAAAAAAAAAAAAGTGTGGTTTCATTAGTTCTAGGCGGGCTAGTGAACTCAATCGTCCTTTTGTAGCCAGCCTATTCATTGGATTATTGGTATATCCTACCGTGCGAGTTCTTGCGGTACGGAAAATAAGGCGGTTCGGCGGCACCCACGTAATTTAATTAATTTAATTCGTTCTCGGCAAGGGCTCGAGTGAAACCCTCGATACGGCCATTGTAATCCCGCCCTATTCGCTCAAATCACCGAAGGATTATCGTCTACAAATTGCGAAACTCGTGTAGGTGCGAGGGATTTTAAACGCGATTCTCGTGGCCTCCCCGAACGGCAAATACGGTTTAATTGTCATCGGAGACGCGAAATTATCGCCATTTTTGGTTTGTCGATTGACTTGCATATCGAAACCGCTCGTATTTGGGCACTCAATTTTCGTTCTCATGTTTTAGACAGGTTTTGGATAAGAGATCTGCGGCTGGAAAATTACCCCCTAGTTTAGAATTGCAGGCTTGAGTAGTTTTTTAGTCCAGCTGAATCCTGCACAACTCAAATCACTAGCGCTTGGGCGAGACTACTATACTTTGATTTTGGGGGGCTGTTACCCGTGACCTTATCGTCTGTTTTTCTATTTGAGCCTGAAAGCAAAGGTGAAAAGGTTGGAATGTGTCCCCTGTAAGCAAAACAACTCATTAACGGCTGGAGGGAAAGTGTGAAATCCATTATTGAAGGTAGCCTGATATTGACTCTCTCTATAATGAAACGTCAAGCCAAGACGACCCCTCAAAAGGCAAGTTTGTGCTTTGGAGGAACTTCGGCTCTATTTGTGCTTAAGTTGTGTTTTCGGTTAGTAGATTTATTTTACCGCAACGGTAGAAATGATCGGTAAGTTAAAATGCTTTCCCAAAATTCAGATAGAAAATCTCTTTGAAAATGAAGAATCAATGAAAATGTTTGACTGATATTATCAGAGCGTTATTTATCGAAGTTCAGAGGCATCGTGTAGTTCGTGTCGCCAGAGGCATCCTTTGATTGGCGACACTGTTCCAGGCCACCAGATCCTCCCTTTGGCCCCTTTTGTTTCTTGTGTATGGGGTCCCCATAATGGATTGCTCTGAAAATGACTTGTGGAGGTACATTAGCGTTCCAGCTGATTAGTTCCGAAGAAAGACGAACATTACGCGGACCATCAGCGGTGCCGTTTATTGTTGCCGATCCTTCAAACGGTTCCCCTTGTGTTACCTGGGGTTAAAGACTACTTACACGAAAGGTTTTTTTTTTTTTCTTCTTTGGGTCTTTTATTCCTCACTTGGGAGCCGTTTGGAAGGTTGCAATTGGCGTCAACCAGGATATTTCACCGTATCAGTCCAAATTCATCGAATGATGAATCCATCCTGGGTTACATCTGGCCTCACCACATTTTCCGGGCCAAACCTAATTGAAGACGGTTCGCATGTTTCCCAGACCGAAAGACCCTCCGATAAGTTAGGGGAGAACGTTATATTTATCCCTAATTACAGGAGTTTTGAGTTTTTTGTATTTATAGAACGCACGTTTTGTTCCCGAACCGGACCACCTCGATTTTTCAACCTTTCTTGACACGAGATTTCTCACAAAAACCGTCGGGGGAGTCTCACTTGAATTATTTTCCACGGTGATAATCGCAGGGCGTGCCCCTCTTTTGTTCACACACGGTTCCTCACTAAGAACGGTTGGAGCTGATGTCAAAGCAAGATCTTTATAATCGAAGGTCTGGCAACCAATTCTAGCGAAAGTCTTCAAATTTCAAACCAGTTCAAACCAGCTCATTGACTCTTTATTTGACTTCAAACGGGTTTTACAGCTCTTCAAACCGGTTCTAAGCAGTTCAAATGATTCTCCAGCACTTATAACTGGTTGTAGACCGCTTCAAACTGGTTTTAAAACACTTCATCCCAGTGGTACAGCTTTTCAAGCCGATTCCGTTGGACTTGATCTTGTCATCAGGCCCTCAGAGGAGTCTACGGGGAAAGTATTGAGTTTCTATTATGGGTACTCACCTAACAATTTATAGAACCGCCCCTGCTAGCTGGTAAGCCTGCCATTGCCTCCTCTACATTATTGGTTCTGTTTCGATTTGATATCGTAAGTACTTCAAGAAATGAAAATTCTTCCTTCGAAATGAACATCTAACTATCTCCCCATTTTCTTTTTCAGGGCTCAAGTTCCTCCGCTCTGAAGGTAAGTTCTCTTTCTCTGGAAACTCGCATTTTAAGAGCCATTGTCAAGTAAGTTAGCTTTGACATTTCACTCCTATTTTCCGCTGGCTTTGGAGAGCACTCAACTCCCATTTCACGTTCAGTCCGTCCTATTCAGGTGCTGTTTTTTCGGAAAAGTGTGTCAAATTGCGGGGGTGATTGCTTTGAGCGACTTCCGCCTCGTTGAAACTTGTAAATTTAGGTTGAAGTGGCGAAGAAGGGAATTGACGTCAAAATGTCAAAAAGTGACAGGCGTGGAAAAAAAAAAAAAAAAAAAAAAAAAAAACACTAGTTAGAACTCGCCTGTAAAAGTCCCTGAGAAGGCCCACCGTGAAGAGGAGAACTGCTGATCAAGTTGGAGCTGACGAAAGTACACAAAAAAAGGGTGGCAGACAAAAACATCGACGAAAAAAATAAACGCCACTGCAAGGTGGGATCCAGGTGCGGTGTGACCACCTGCCGACTCAAACATCAGACACAGCAAAGCTGACCATTTGAGATAACGACTCACTTAAATATCTCAAGTCAAGTATCTCGTTTCAAGACGACACCCATTATGAGCAATCTCGAAGGAATTAGAGAATCGCCGTGGTTGTTTAATTACCATATTTACGCCTGACACAATCTTACAAAATGTTTTGTTGAGGATCTAACTCTAACGATGCAGGATGTTCATCGAGGTATAAACCCATGGGTTTATGATGCATCAAGCCAATAATGCAAATGCAGCCAATTAGTCTATCTGCCGACGGAAATATTGGTTTCTTTCGAAATACGTAATAGTATTATGTAGAAAGACAAGTTCCGTAGCAACACATTTTCGGGATTAGCCCCATATATGGGGTCTAGTTAGGTGTCGTTTTCGAAGTATTTTTGGACGTAGAATCTATTTTGGGTGGTCCCAGAACGATCCGATTTCACTGTGCGGATCTATGGGGCTTTCATGGGGCTACAAATGGGATTTTTGAACCATCTCAGGTGGTCAAATAAGGTGACGTTTTCCGACACCAACTAATCCAACATTTTACAGAATTTGTTTTTCAAAATTTTTTTTAATGACAATCAATTTTGCACAATTAACTTATATCTCCTATATAATAGGTAAACCCTTGCGTAACATTTGCAGCGTTTTGACAGAATAAGGAGATTTTACGATACGAACGCAAACTGAAAAATACAGTAATAGGCAATATAAGGAACGTGGAAAATCAATCAAAATGTCTTTCTTCCTTCCATTCCTTCCGTATTCCATATTGCACCTCCTCACGAAGAAGGAAAAATACCAGAAAGATTCCATTCCAAGATATTATCCTTCCTCCCATTCCTTCTTGCCATCCATATCCTTCCAACCATATTCCATATTGCACTTCCTCATGATGAAGGAAAAGTTGCACAAAAGCTAGGAGAAGCAAGGTCAAAAAAGGTAAAAAAAAAAAAAAAAACAGCCAACAGAGGAAGATCTAAGCTCACACCAAACAATCATTGTTATCCCATAATTTTGTCAAAATAGTGTCGCAGGTTGTGGTGCAAGGTTGTTGGGCACTTAGACCGTTTTGTTCTTTTGATTATATTATGAACCTTTCAGAGGTGGCACCCTTCCATTATAATATTATTTACCTATTACATTGTTATTATTTTATAATAATTCCATTATATCAGAAATACCCTCAGAACCCCTCCCCTCCCCACCATATTTCGGGATTACAAAAACTTCCCTCCTTTGTCTGAAGATTTTTCAACTGTTTGCCCCGAATAATACCATCAAACCTCTTCTGTAACCTGAATCAAAAGTTATCGAAATCCGAAACGACTTTGTACACCTGGAACAAAAGGAAGGTTTTCTCGGCTTCAAATTTATGTTTACGGCGGGAAACGGTGAAATATTACCCTGCCGCCTTTTGTGGCAGAAAGTCGGGCAAGGGGATGTAAATTACGATTCCAGGTGAAGGAAACAATATTAAAATTAACTCGCGGAGGGAAGTAAAGGTTGGCAGCGGGGAGTTGAAAAAAAAATGCGAGTTTTTTTTTTTTTTGCGAATGAACAATCACTCTGTCAGTCGGAGTTCGTTATGTAAAGTGCAACCGCGGGGGTTTCAGGGCGAAGTGATTAAAATTCAATTTATGTGGAATTCTCGCTTGCAGAGTGAAATAATTGGAAATGTAATCCACAGAGAATTAGCCCCTAAAAATCTCACATTTGCCTTCTCCGAAATAAAATACCATTGAGCGTATCGCGCGTCTTTGGACAATTTGACCACTCGCCATTATTTCTGTGGTGGACAATATTCGGATGGGATATGTATAAAATGATGTACCTACGAATATTATATTAGATAAAATACTACAGATTCTGTTGCCTGTATCGGGTTTATGTGCAGCTCACATTCCACATTCCGTATGAAATTTTAGTTCGATAGACCGTCGATGAAACATGAAAATCGTTTTATCAACGAAACATCTCACAGAACTGCCGTTGTAATGAAACTGCTGTCCCCACCTTACCGGTTGACGATTTTTTTTTTTTTTCCAAACGAGAGCCCGACGAGAATCTGTTATCGTGCATTATGGCTCGACACGGGCTCGTAGGGGACTTCAATACCACCCAGTTTCTATTCACAGCAGACGGAGGAAAGAAAAGGAGGGAGGAATTGAAAAAAAAAGGAGAAGAAAAACTGTCGGGGCCTACCTGGGCGTATTCTATACTGTGGGGTCTAGACGAAAAGACGTGACTGTGTCTTTTTGTATTGAAATGAATGACTTCAGAAATTTTGATGATTGGTGCCAATTTTGAGTAGTTTTCATTGAAATGGATAGTGTACGAGGAGGTCTTGTAAAAAGTTAGTTTCTCTGTTGCCAAATGTTTTTTTCCTCCAGTCGATGAGCATCACTACAGTCCCTTGTGATCTGACTCTGGCGGCCCCCTAACTAGCTTTCCTTTGCATCTGCAAAGAAAACCAAGAGTAGGCATTGCCCTGCCTGGACAAGTACCATCCAAACTGGTTGGGCACAAATGCCTCTTCCTGGCTCAGCCTCGCTGGGCAGCCAGACACACGCACTTTCCAAAAACGGACATCTTGGTCGGATTTTGGTATAATATAATATATTTTACAAAAAGTATTATGATAATCATATCTTATAGTAGGTGAAACGGGAGCGAGTAATTCCTCACCAGATTGAGCATCTTCCTAGTGCTTGATTTGGAGACTGATGAACAGCCTCGCCTGCCTCCAACCAGGGAGTCTTTGCCAGTGTTGGGCTCTTGCCTCCCCCTCTTGCCATCCATTTCGAGGTTTCATCTAGTAGAAAACTTCTGGGCGGCCCCAGAACCTTTAGGTCCGGGTTTAGGACACTGCGGGAGACATGGTGAGGCCTTCATTGCAGCTTCGTTGTTCTCAATACCCTGACGACTGCGACTTGTCCCCTCCCAGGTGCGGTAGAAGACGAGGCCAAGGCCTTCAGGACGGGCTTATCTTACAATATGTAGACTTATGCGCCTGTTAAGGACAACGTAGTCGATGCTTACAGGTTTATTTCTATGGCCCAGGGGCTCTGATAGGTACTCTGGTTCTTGAGCCGAAAATGCCCGAACCAGCCCTATCCTTCAAGTAAAGGTTGACATCCGTAGACCGTTGAGAGCAGGTGTAGAAAGAAATTCTGGATCCGCGCTTCGACTTGGGCATCAATACGCCTCTGCGGTAAAATCCAGTAATTTATTTTGGATCGTATTCAAAATTAATTTGAAACGTGAGGATAGTGAATTGGAAATTAGTGACAGTAGGAATGGAACCCCTCGTCAGAATGACGTATTGCGTAGAACTAGGCTAGCCCGGAATAAACAATCTGAAAATGAAAATGTGTGTCTCGAGTACAAATACATTTATACATCTACTAGATGCTCCGGCTCGCTTTGCTCGCCTACGCACCCAGCTGGGGGGCTCCGCCCCCCAGACCCCCCGTGGGCCTCGCTACGCGAGGCCGGTGCCTCGCTTCGCGAGGCCGATCGCTTAAGCAGAATTGTGGGTGAATTGCCGCTTGTGGGTGTATTGCCACCTGTGGGTGTATTGCCGCCTGTGAGTGTATATTGCCGCCTGTGGGTGAATTGCCGCCCCCCAGACCCCCCCTAGTGGGTGTATTGCCGCTTGTGGATGTATTGCCCACTGTGGTTGTATATTGCCGCCTGTGATTTGGGTGAATCATGGTATGAAAATGATTAGCCGAGCGAAGTAAGGCCCCCTTGTCAAAGTGCTAGTCTATTAGCTGAGCGAAGTAAGTCAAAGTGCTAGTGAAATCAATTTTCAAAAGTCTACTCTCTACCGCCCGAGCGAGGAACCGCCCCCCCCCTCCTTGCCATAGTGCTAGTGAAATCAAATCAAATTTGAAAACTCATAGGGAAAAAACCCATGGGGCGATATGGGGCTAAAAAGGCCGAGAAGATGATCAGCTGAGCGAAATAAGACGCCCCTCCTGTCAAAGTGCTAGTGAACTCAATTTTGAAAACTCCACCATCATAATAATAGAATAGAACTACCTATGTGGGTGGCTGAGCAAAGCGAGCTCCCTCTGGCCGATAACATGATCGGCAGAGCGAAGTAAGCCCCCCTCCCTCCCCTGTCAAAGTGCTAGTGAAATCAAATCAAAACTCACAGTAAAAAACCCGGTGGGGCGCTATGGGACTAAAATGCCGAGGGGGTAGAGTTAAGTGTCGTTTTCCAAGTATTTTTGGGGACGACCTATGGAGCTTTCATGGGGCTATACGAAATTAGACCCCCTGTCAACGTGCTAGTGAAATCAAATTTCCACCATAAATAATAATAGAACTACCTATGTGGGTGGCCGAGCAAAGCGAGTCCCCTGGCCGTTAAAATGATCGGCCGAGTGAAGTATGCCCCCCCCCCCCTCCCAACCTGTCATAGTGCTAGTGAAATCAAATCAAAGTTGAAAATTCACAGGAAAAATATGGGGCTAAAATGGCGAGGGGGTAGAGTTAAGTGTCGTTGGAAGGGAGGGGGTTGAAGGAGGGGAAAACGGAAAAAATCCTTGAGGGCGCTCAACCTATCTCAGAACGTAGAGCATTTTTGAATTTCTCGAGATTTTCAAGAATATTATATATATTAGTGATATAGATTATTTATAAGGGTCTTACGTGATCGCTCATACATATAGATCCTTGTTGGGGGGGGGGGGGGGGGGGGGGAAGTAAGGACCCCCTGTCAAAGTGCTAGTGAAATCAAATTTGAAAACTCCACCATCAATAATAGGAGAACTACCTATGTCGGTGGCCGAGCAAAGCAAGACCCCTCTGGCTAATAAAATAATCGCCCGAGCGAAGCAAGACCCCCCCTGTGATTTGAAAAGTTTGAAAAAAGCCTCCCCTGGCTGGTAAATTGATCGGCCGAGCGAGAAACCCCCCCCTGGCAACGTGTCAAATTTGACAACTCACAGGAAAAAAAACCGTGGGGTGCCATCAATAGTTAGTTGCTCGCCTACGCACCCAGCTCAGTAACCCTCATAACCCTGCATCAAGGTCAACTGCTCCTTCAACATCAACCCCCCTGGCTGATAAAATGATCGGCCGAGTGAAGTATGCCCCCCCCCTCCCACCCTGTCATAGTGCTAGTGAAATCAAATCATAGTTGAAAACTCACAGGAAAAATGTGGGGCTAAAATGGCGAGGGGGTAGAGTTAAGTGTCGTTTTCCAAGTATTTTTGGGGAAAGTAAGGCCCCCTGTCATAGTGCTAGTGAAATCAAATTTGCAAAGCCTTCCCTTGATAATAATAGAACTACCTATGTCGGTGGCCGAGCATTGCGAGTCCCCTGGCCGTTAAAATGATCGGCCGAGTGAAGTATGCCCCACCTCCCACCCTGTCATAGTGCTAGTGAAATCAAATCATAGTTGAAAACTCACAGGAAAAATATGGGGCTAAAATTTGTAATTTATTACATATAAATATGTAGGTAGGTAGGACAATTGAATCCCCTGGCCTGTATAATGAAAACAAAGAAAAAATATGGGGCTAAAATGGCGAGGGGGTAGAGTTAGTGTCGTTTTCCAAGTATTTTTGGACGTAGAATCCCCTGGCGGATAAAATGATTCCCTGAATATTTCATCAAAATCGAATCAATAGTGGCTGAAATCCCCACTCCTTTTCTTTAGTTGAAGGAGGGGAAAACGGAAAAAATCCTTGAGGGCGCTCAACGTATCTCAGAATTAAGATCATTTTTTTTATTTTATTTTTATTTTAATTTTTTATTTTTATTTTTCAAATTAAATTAAATTTTTCGATAATCGATTCTACTTTTCTCGATAATCGATTCAATTTAAATCGATTCATTTAATTTACGTCCGTCCGGGAGATATCACGTAGACCTTGCTCGCGCCCCTTAAAGGCTGATGTCCCACCCGCTCAGAGTGAAGAGTGAGGGCGGGGGGATAGAGGGCGTTGAGAGGATGGGAGTGAAGCCGAGCCAGAATTCACCCGACGCGATGGGTCGGTGGCGATGGCCCAGTTTTTTCAAAACTCAACTCGCGCTCAAAATTCACTCGATTTCGAAATGAATTTGGTCGATATCAAGTATTAAAATTCGGATCTCTAGGTAGGCGTAGGACGAAACGCGAAAAAAATCCGTCTATTAACGACGGAATAAATCGAAAAAATTAATTCAGCGAATTCGCGCGCGTCATAAAATTCGCCCAACTCGCTTATCGGACGTAAAATTGGTCGAGGAATCCGAATCCGGTGAAAAAAATAGGGGTTCCCATTTGAAATAAGAAAGTTGATGTCAATTGCGCGGATTTGAGCGCATTTTAGAAAAATCTCGACCCCCCTATTGACTCTTAAACGGTCGCCCGAGACGATAGGAAAAATCGGCGTATTTTTAGGGCTTATAGTTTAGTCAGAGTAGGCGATTGACATACCCACATACAGACACGTTGAGAATTAGTGATTTAGACTAGATGCTCCGGCTCGCTTTGCTCGCCTACGCACCCAGCTGGGGGGCTCCGCCCCCCAGACCCCCCGTGGGCCTCGCTTCGCGAGGCCGGCGCCTCGCTTCGCGAGGCCGATCGCTTAAGCAGACATGTGGGTGAATTGCCGCTTGTGGGTGTATTGCCACCTGTGGGTGTATTGCCGCCTGTGAGTGTCTATTGCCGCCTGTGGGTGAATTGCCGCCCCCCAGACCCCCCCTAGTGGGTGTATTGCCCACTGTGGTTGTATATTGCCGCCTGTGATTTGGGTGAATCATGGTACGAAAATGATTAGCCGAGCGAAGTAAGGCCCCCTTGTCAAAGTGCTAGTCTATTAGCTGAGCGAAGTAAGTCAAAGTGCTAGTGAAATCAATTTTCAAAAGTCTACCCTCTACCGCCCGAGCGAGGAACCCCCCCCCCCCCCCCCACCTCCCTGCCATAGTGCTAGTGAAATCAAATCAAATTTGAAAACTCATAGGGAAAAAACCCATGGGGCGATATGGGGCTAAAAAGGCCGAGAAGATGATCAGCTGAGCGAAATAAGACGCCCCTCCTGTCAAAGTGCTAGTGAACTCAATTTTGAATACTCCACCATCATAATAATAGAATAGAACTACCTATGTGGGTGGCTGAGCAAAGCGAGCCCCCTCTGATCGGTAGAGCGAAGTAAGCCCCCCCCCCTCCCCTGTCAAAGTGCTAAAGAAATCAAATCAAAACTCACAGTAAAAAACCAGGTGGGGCGCTATGGGACTAAAATGCCGAGGGGGTAGAGTTAAGTGTCGTTTTCCAAGTATTTTTGGGGACGACCTATGGAGCTTTCATGGGGCTATACGAAATTAGACCCCCTGTCAACGTGCTAGTGAAATCAATAATAATAGAACTACCTATGTGGGTGGCCGAGCAAAGCGAGTCCCCTGGCCGTTAAAATGATCGGCCGAGTAAAGTATGCCCCCCCTCCCGCCATGTCATAGTGCTAGTGAAATCAAATCAAAGTTGAAAACTCACAGGAAAAATATGGGGCTAAAATGGCGAGGTGGTAGAGTTAAGTGTCGTTTTCCAAGTATTTTTGGGGAAAGAGGAAGTATTTTTGGGGAAATTAAGGCCCCCCTGTCAAGTGCTAGTGAAATCAAATTTGAAATGCCTTCCCTTGATAATAATAGAACTACCTATGTCGGTGGCCGAGCAAAGCGAGTCCCCTGGCCGTTATAATGGTGGACCAAGCTAAGTAAGGCCCCCCTGTCATAGTGCTAGTGAAATCAAATTTCAAAAGTCTTCCCTCGATAATAATAGAACTACCTATGTCGGTGGCCGAGCAACGCGAGTCCCCTGGCCGTTAAAATGATAGGCCGAGTGAAGTATGCCCCCCCCCCTCCCACCCTGTCATAGTGCTAGTGAAATCAAATCAAAGTTGAAAACTCACAGGAAAAATATGGGGCTAAAATGGCGAGGGGTAGAGTTAAGTGTCGTTTTCCAAGTATTTTTGGGGAAAGGGGAAGTATTTTTGGGGAAATTAAGGCCCCCCTGTCAAGTGCTAGTGAAATCAAATTTGAAAAGCCTTCCCTTGATAATAATAGAACTACCTATGTCAGTGGCCGAGCAAAGCGAGTCCCCAGGCCGTTAAAATGATCGGCCGAGTGAAGTATGCCCCCCACCCCCCAGGAAAACACAGTAAAAGTATGGGGCTAAAATGGTGAGGGGGTAGAGTTATTGTCGTTTTCCAAGTATTTTTGGACGTAGAATCCCCTGGTGGATAAAATGATTAGCTGAGCAAAGTAAGGCCACCCTGTCAATAATTTGGAAAAAGAATCGATTCTAATAATAATAATAATAAATACTAATAATAATATTTTATAATAATAATACTTTCTAAATCGATTTGATTTAAATCGATTCATATTTGAGAATCGGACATCCCTCGGACGACTTTGCAGGGATGGCCGGGAGATATCGACCCCCAAAAATCCCCCCCGGAGAAGAAAAAACCCCCGCAATCTGGGGGAAAAACCCTGATTTGGCTGCACTGCAAGGGGATGACTGGGAGAGATCTCGTAGACCTTGCGAGCTCCCCTTAAAGGCTGATGTCCCACCCGCTTGGAGTGAAGAGTGTAGAAATCAAATTTGAAAACTCCACCATCAATAATAATAGAACTACCTATGTGGGTGGCAGAGTAAGCGATAAATAAATTTATTTATTTATTATTATTATTATTATTTAGTTGAAGGAGGGGAAAACGGAAAAAATCCTTGAGGGCGCTCAACCTATCTCAGAATGTAGATCATTTTTGTATTTCTCGAGATTTTCAAGAATATATAAGTTATCACCTTCTGGGCCACTTGAACCGGCCATAAAGAATCGACGGGATAAACACCGCCGACATCCGTTTACACCAAATCCACTCCAAACTGTCGCCTGCTTCCTGGCCCTTGACAAAGACCATTTCTCCCCCGTGAGACGCCGAAACACCGAGGACTCACTACAACCCCGCATCTGCGTATCACAAACCTATAAAAGACTCTGTAACCCCCGCAGCGGGGCTCATTCCTATCCAGTCTGTCGTGATTAGCTGACTTTGTAATTCTTGTATTTCGAAAATATAATCTTTTTAAAAACTCATTACTCGTAAACCCGAAGTTAATTGGCGCAGTCGGTAGGACGTGTTAGGTCAACCAGCTCACGAAGTATTGCACTTACGGTCCGTCTCTACGGTTTAGAGTACCGAGCCTACACCGTCCCCCTTCAGCCTTCACGACGGCCGACAAAGACGATAGGAAGGACGCCCGGTCTACACCGTCTACGACCTCATCCATCAGGACTCCTCGACGGGACCCGAACAGAGATGTACCTTACCCTACACCTTCTGTAAGTAGACCGAATCTTGCTAGATCGCTTCTTAACGATCTCTTTAACCCTGCGGCTGACACACCCTCGCTCGACGTCCCTCCTCCTCAACCTCCAGTTTCTCCCGAAGAAGCAGAACTCCCAGAGTCCCCAACTCCCGAAATGGCTACCAATGTAGTGATGATGACAGGGGAACAATTAACGTCCCTAATTCAAGGAATCGCGGACACAATTAGACTCCCCGCAACTCCTACACGAATTGACCAAAGTTACATTGACGCTATTCCGGAGTATAGAGGTGAACCGGAACTCCTCTGCCGCTTTATTGAGCAGGGAGAAAACTTGATAAGGACATATCTGGACACCGAGAACGCGGCGAACCCCAGAAATGGAGTATTGCTAAACGTTGTCGTAGCAAAAATAAAAGGCGACGCCGCCAAAGACATTTGTACTGAGAGTATCACGTCATGGCAAACGCTAAAAACCCTACTTCTGGCCACATTTGGTGACCAGAGAGATTGTGCGACTCTTACCCTAGAACTAGGGAAGCTTCGGCAATACCAAAGCGAAAATGTATTACAATTCTTTAACAGGGTAAAAACCCTAACTAACACACTATTGGCAAAAATGAAAAATGCCACTCGTGTCGTAAACGGGGTAACAACCCGAACTTACCACGCCTCTACCTGTAGCTTCATGGAAGAGGTTGCATTGCGCAGCCTCATGTACGGGATGCAGGAAGACGTAGGACTCCATCTAATGACAAGGGCCCCAAAAACTCTTAATGAGGCCCTAGCGCTCCTAAACAACGAATATCAATTCCCCGCTACCAGGAGATTAATACAAAAATCTACCTCGTCGCATAAACCTTCCCAGGTCACCCAACAAAGGAGACCCAGCCAACCCTCGAAGCCAATGGAAAAGGCTCCCGAGAAGAAAATTCCCCAAAATCAAGGGAACTCTTACCAAAAGTTCCAACAATACCAAAAACATTATCAAAAGAACCCTCAGCAAAATCGAACGGCGGAACAAGATAAATCCGTCATCCCACGTTCTGGAAACCCCCTGATCCCATTTAATCAGAGAAATAGGGATCACATGTCGTATCAGACGACCATGAACCATGAGCTCCAGGAGGAGACAGAACCCTCCGAGGAAGCTCCCGAAGATGAATCTTTTTTAGAAGAAGACCCACCTTCACCAGAACAAACATAATGCCATTTGAGAACGCCGTGAGATTACCATACGTCCTGTCATCTCACGGGCACAAAATGCTAATAGATACCGGCAGCTCGAACAGTTTCATCAACCCTACGATAGCGGATGGTATCTATTACGCCCTAAAACAAAAGGACCACTTCTCAGTGAAGACACCCCATGGTGAAAGTAGAGGAAAAAACAGTATACGGATGCCCTGTGAGGAACTGTTCTCCCCTCTCTCCGGACATTGTAAACTCTATGTCTTCGATTTTCACAAAGATTTTGACATTCTCTTAGGGTTAGACGCTTTGAAAAAATTCAAAGCCACACTGTCTCTATCCAAAGATGAGATTTACCTAGATGGAAGGGCTCAACCCCTCTTGTTCCATCCTGTACCGCAACAACCTTCCAAAGGAAACGGAAAAGGTTTGGCGGGACAAAACAAAAAATACGTAATTCCCCCTAGGTCAGGGAAACAAATCGAGTTGAATTTCGATATACCCGCGGGAACAGCTGTCGTAAACCACACAAAGACCAACTCGGTCGAAATACCAGAATGCCTAGTGCAGATAAACAACCACAAGGCATATTGTCTGGCAATCAACCGAAGCGAAGTCCCGAAAAATATCACCGTTAAAAAACTTACGGATAGCGCCTACGAATTAGTCGATTCAACTATCCCTGACCGACCCCCGAAAACTAGAGGCAAGAAAATCCATCTTAATACCCACGAACTGTCTAACAAGGTCGCGGTTATTCAAGAACACCTAAACCTGGAACATTTAAATCCTGAAGAACAAAGAGCACTCCAGAAACTCCTGAGGGAGTATGCTGACATTTTCTACGATGAAAATGAACCTCTGAGCTCCACGGATCTGACGCGTCACGCCATAAGGACAAAATCCGAAGTCCCAGTGTACACGCGATCATACCGATATCCCGAAGTGTATAGAAAGGAAGTGAAAGAGCAAATTGAAAAACTACTGGACAATGACATAATTAGACCCTCTAACTCACCCTACAACTCACCCCTATGGATTGTCCCGAAGAAACTTGATAATTCAGGAAAACGAAAGTTTAGACTCGTAATTGACTACAGACGGCTCAACGAGCAGACCATAGATGACAAATACGACCTCCCTAACATAGAAGACATCCTCTCGAAGTTAGGCAACTGCAATTATTTCACTACGTTGGATCTCGTCTCCGGCTTCAACCAAGTTGAGATGGACCCGGAAAGTATCCCAAAAACCGCATTCTCCACTGAAAACGGCAAGTGGGAATTTTTGAGAATGCCTTTCGGATTGAAGAACGCGCCGGCCACATTTCAAAGATTAATGGACAATTGTTTACGAGGACTTCAAAACGAAATATGCTCAGTCTACATGGACGACATCATCGTGTTTAGCACCAGCTTACAAGAACACATTGTAAGCCTACGAAAGATATTCGACCGTCTCCGTCAAGCAAAATTAAAGGTTCAGTTAGATAAGACAGAATTCTTGAAAAAGGACATTGCGTACTTAGGACATGTAATCACTCCTGAAGGACTCAAACCTAACCCCGCTAAAATAGAAGCTATTAAGAATTTCCCAATACCGAAGACCACCAAGGAACTAAAAGGATTTTTAGGCTTACTTAGTTATTATAGGAAATTTATAAAAGACCTAGCGAAAATAACCAAACCACTAACCCAACGACTTAAGAAAGGAGGTAAAATAATCATAACCGACGCGGATTACGCGGAAAGTTTCGCCACCTGTAAAAATCTTCTCGTTAACGACCCTGTCCTGAAATACCCAGACTTCTCAAAATCATTTATTTTGGGAACTGACGCAAGTGCCACGGCCCTAGGCGCTGTGCTCTCGCAAGAATTTGACGGTGAAATCCACCCTGTCGCTTATGCCAGTCGCACCCTCAATGAAACGGAAAGGAAACTTTCCACTATAGAGAGAGAACTATTAGCGTGTGTGTGGGCAACCAAACACTTCCGACCCTACCTTTACGGTAGGAAATTCACTCTCGAAACCGATCACCAACCCCTCACGTGGCTGTCGTCACTAAAAGAGCCAAATTCGAAACTCTTCCGATGGAAACTCCGCCTGGAAGAATTCGACTTCGATGTAAAATATAAGAAGGGCTCGAAAAACGCTAACGCGGATGCCCTGTCCCGCATCGAACTTCATTTGGACGAATTCGAAGACGATGCCTTTTCCATGATAGTTCAACCCGATCTCTCACGTCAACTCAATCGAGATGACGAATGCCGAGAGACGATCCATTCAAATGCCGGCGGCAACACATCTTTTGAGATACCCATTGAAAAAACACCAATCAACCACCACAAACACCAAATAATTATTGACACAGGCCAACAACTGAATACAGAGATTCGCATAGAGACCTTATTCGGAAATAAGGAAAGAATCACAGCAAAATTCCCAGAACAACGCTTCAAAGAAGCTTTGATCGAGTTCGTCATAGCTTACTTAGACCCCAATAGGTCTTACGGCGTTTTCTTCGAAAAAGACCACTACGAGAACTTTGCTAACATATTATCGGAAAAATTCAGTTCCTCCAAATTGGTAATCAAAAGATACACACAAAAACTTCTGGATATAACCGACCCTGAAACCAGATTAGAAATAATCGAAAAATATCATTGTAAAGAAAGATTCCACAAAGGAATCGACGAAACGTACAATCACATTAAGCGAATGTACTATTGGCCAAACCAGAAGGAATCCGTCACAAGATTTATCAACAACTGCGAGCTATGTCTTAAGTGTAAATATGATCGACATCCGTTGAAACCAAAATTTAACATCACCGAAACACCTGCTAAACCACTCGAAATTGTTCACATTGACACCCTGACTCTAGACCGACAAAAATTCTTGACAGTCATTGACAAATTCTCCAAATACGCCCAAGCGTATAGTCTTCGAAATGGAACAAACTTGGAAATTTCGAAGAAGTTACTCAAATTCATTTCACACCACGGGAATCCCCAAAAGATCGTCATGGACAACGGGAACGAGTTCAACTCGTCACTGATAAAAGAATTTCTCAGAGTCCAAAATATATCTTTTCATTACATTAGTACTCAAAACCCTAATTCCAACTCTCCAATCGAAAGATTTCACTCCACCTTGATCGAAACTATCCGAATGATGAACGAGAGCAAAGAATACAAAGACACAACAATAAAAGAGAAAGTTAGATACGCTATACTGTTTTACAATGACAGCATCCATTCCACGACTAACCACACTCCACATGAGATTCTAAACGGACAATTAGGATCTTCCAACCCGATTCCGCCAGAAACCGAGAGTGACCTAGTCAACTTGTTTGTGCAAGAACATAAAGAAAAGGTAGAGAAATTCTATAAAATCCTGGCCGAAAACCAACAAAAGAAAAAGATAAAAACAATGGAGAAAGCAAATGAATCACGTGAAGAAATCCCCTATATTCCCCACGATGTATTCATTAAGTCCAGACAACTACAGTCGAAAACAAAGAAAAAGTACAACAAAGAAACAATCACAAAATTGGACTTAGACAAAAAAACGGCTGAAATCGACCCACGACACTTTAACACAAGGTCAAAAATCCACCTACAAAACGTTAAACGACCTAGGAATTATTTCGAAACGACCAACCCTCCTGACGAGTCTGTAAACGTAACAGACAGTCCCTGTTCGGTCGATCTACCACCGATCCAAAAATTTGGATTAAAACTAGATCAAACCGATTGGAACAGCCTGAAACCTGGCCAATGGTTAACCGACAACATAATTAATTACTACATGGAAATGATTAACGAGAGAAGCTCGAATTGCTCAACCATCCCGAAGACTTACGCCTTCAATTCCTTCCTGTTCGTTTCCTACGTAAAAAGGGGATACGAACAAGTTAGACGCTTCACGTCCAAACAAGACATATTCTCCTACGACCTAATCCTAATCCCGATCTTTAAAGACGCCCACTGGCGACTCATCGTAGTCGATACCAAAACACAAACTATCTCGTACCTCGACTCCTTACCCTCCTATAGAACCCGAGATAGCCTCTTTGTACTAAATAACATACTCCAATACTTAACCGAAGAATACCGTGACAAGAAAGGATTAAATTTAAACAAAACTGAATGGAAATTGGAACAAGTCGACTCAATACCCTCTCAAACGAACACATCCGACTGCGGAATATTCCTTTGTAAATTCGCAGACTTCGTGTCCAGTAATAAAGATTTAGAATTCGATCAGTCTGATATGAATAAATTCCGACAAGAAATAGAGGACGACATAAAACGTACCTATCTCTGTTTTCCAGATGGATCACACCCATCCTTGGGATCGATCTAATACCTTTAGAGGAAAGCGGAGGAGCGCTTCCCATCCGACTGGGTACTGCATTCGTCGAAACCAGACAACACCTCCTCACACATTATTACGACTTGAAACAATTGAAGCTAGCATTCGAAGACATAACGAAACAAACAGACCTATTTGAGACAAAAATACGTAGACACAATTATCTCTGGGATAAACTAGCGGAATACATGATATTAATCATGCACACTAGAGATGACATACGGGACAAATTAGGCAATATCGATTCCCACCATCCTCAATCAAACAGACATAAAAGAGGACTAATTAACGGATTAGGAACGATAATAAAGACTATTACCGGAAACCTAGACGATAGAGACGGGAAAAGATTCCAGACTCTAATCAACACATTATCCAATAGAGCCACACTACAAGGCATGGCCATACAAACACTAATCAAAAAATACAACGAAACCTTGAACACATTAAATTTCAACAATCAACAACTTCGAATAAAATTGGACAACGTAAATCGATATCTTAATCCAGAAGACAAAAACGTAGTCTATCTCCGGGAAGTAGCCTATCACATCTCAGCGAACCTAAATGTAATACTAGGTCAGTTGAAGGATATAGAAACTTCCTTAACCTTCTGCAAATTAGGATCCCTACACCCGAGCATTATTCCCCCACGTATTTTCGCTTCAACGATAGAGGCGATTGTTGAGAAAAACCGCTCCATACGTACCTTCGAACATAACCTCGAGTACGAACTCCATTCTAAAGTCGTTTGCTCCCTTACTAACGATTTAATTATATACCTCATTACGATACCCCTCTACGAGAACCAGGAACTAACCATGTTCAACATTCGATCTATCCCTATTAAATACAAGGCTGACCACATAGCAGCAAAAATCTCGTATCCGTACGTCGTAGCCGATAAAAACAACAATCTGAAATATTGTTATAAAACGAATTGTTATAAAACTAGCGACAATAACTTCTTCTGCAAACCAAACAACCCTTGTACAGAAGACGCCAATTGCGAACAAAGCATTCTAAAAAGCAAACCTAATCCAAACTGTACTTTTCTTCGGTTACGAATAACCGACCCCATTTACAATTTCATCCCTGATACAGACATGGTGCTATTAGTAGCCCCTGTTGCAACCACTGTTGAAATCCCTAAACAAGGCCAACAGAAAATCAGGAACCTCAACGGGACGTGGCTTTTTCACACTATGGGCAAATCAGTAAAAATTAATGACACCCCCGTCCAGACAACTTCTCATTCCCAATATGTACCCATTATACCACAATTATCTGTCCCTTCCGATAGCCAGATTATCGTGACTAAACAAAGCCTAAATTTGAAAGACTTCTCTGCGCTATCTTCGATAGAAACGCATTGGCCTCTTCTCACGGACAATGATGTAACTCTGGACAACCATCTAATCCATTATACCGTGAGCCCATTATACGTAATTATATCACTATGCCTTGGTGCACTAATAGTTGTTTATGTTAGAAGGCGACAGAAAAAAAGGTCAACACAGGATCAACCCCTGCGGATCAAGCTGACAAACTTCACGCTACCGACACCTCGGGCCCAACCGAACCCAGCTTGAACCCTCAAGTCGGATCTACATGGGGAGGAGTTATCACCTTCTGGGCCACTTGAACCGGCCATAAAGAATCGACGGGATAAACACCGCCGACATCCGTTTACACCAAATCCACTCCAAACTGTCGCCTGCTTCCTGGCCCTTGACAAAGACCATTTCTCCCCCGTGAGACGCCGAAACACCGAGGACTCACTACAACCCCGCATCTGCGTATCACAAACCTATAAAAGACTCTGTAACCCCCGCAGCGGGGCTCATTCCTATCCAGTCTGTCGTGATTAGCTGACTTTGTAATTCTTGTATTTCGAAAATATAATCTTTTTAAAAACTCATTACTCGTAAACCCGAAGTTAATTTATATAAATTTTTTTATCGTGAAATGTACCAATGTCAAATGGCCGAGCAAAGAGAGCCTCCTGGCCGTTAAAATAACAATATAACCTTCAATAACAATAGAACTACCTACCAATGTGGGCAGCCCAGGAAAGCGAGCCTCCCCTGGCCAGTAAAATGATCGGCCGAGTGAAGTAACCCCCCCCCCCCCCCCCTCCCCTCGCTGTCATAGTGCTAGTGAAATAAAATCAAATTTGAAAACACAGGAAAAAAATGGGGCTAAAATTTGTTAATAATTTTTTTTTCCGATTCAATTCAACTTTTCGATACTTTTCTCGATAATCGATTCAATTTAAATCGATTCATTTAATTTACATCCATTTCCGTCTGGGTGACGTTGCGCATAGACCTTGCTCGCGCCCCTTAAAGGCTGATGTCCCACCCGCTCAGAGTGAAGAGTGAGGGCGGGGGGATAGAGGGTGTTGAGAGGATGGGAGTGAAGCCGAGCCAGAATTCACCCGACGGGACGGGTCGGTGGCGACGGCCCAGTTTTTTCAAAACTCAACTCGCGCTCAAAATTCACTCGATTTCGAAATGAATTTGGTCGATATCAAGTATTAAAATTCGGATCTCTAGGTAGGCTACGGACGAAACGCGGAAAAAATCCGTCTATTAACGAAGGAATAAATCGAAAAAATTAATTCAGCGAATTCGCGCGCGTCATAAAATTCGCCCAACTCGCTTATCGGACGTAAAATTGGTCGAGGAATCCGAATCCGGTGAAAAAAATAGGGGTTCCCATTTGAAATAAGAAAGTTGATGTCAATTGCGCCCATTTGAGCGCATTTTAGAAAAATCTCGACCCCCCTATTGACTCTTAAACGGTCGCCCGAGACGATAGGAAAAATCGGCGTATTTTTAGGGCTTATAGTTTAGTCAGAGTAGGCGATTGACATACCCACATACAGACACGTTGAGAATTAGTGATTTAGATATAAATTCTCTCTGAGAGGAGAATAACGCGCGCACAGTGCGGAGGTTCTCATGAAATGTGGAACGTCTGTCTCACAATGATGGATGAGACTTTGGGATTCGACAGGATATAACTCATCAGGTTTACACGACGTTTGTGATCTGTTCACCGGCGATGATGGTCCACTCCTGGCCGAACATTCTGGATTGTCCTGAGCCTTGTTCACTGTCGCAGTTCACTGGCGGGACTACCGCGTTGACCTTGGGTACCCAGGACCCCGACCCCAGTCAACGATCACACTTCCTAGTAAGAACCTGGTCATCGGGGGTCGGGAACCGGTTTCTTCGTGACAAGCACCCACTACGAGGAACACACCGACTCGAGGCTAAACGGTTCTGTTGTAGTCATCGACGAAGCATTTTCGCTCGAGGGGTCCGATGACAGGATTACACTGAATACATTAGCGCCTTCATTGAGGTTCCTCGCGTGAAATCAGAAGTCACGTTGTTACGTCATACAATTTATGACATTTAATGTCAAAACAAAACCACGTCTAAGAATGACTTAATCAGTCTGTGTAACATGAAAATGATACTAAATTTTGTTAGATGGAAGATGACAATAACGTAATGGTTCATTATTAGTTTTGGGACCTGACTCAACTAACGACGCGTGACGTCATGACCACGCGATAGCCACGTGAATTATAATTAAATTTTAATGGATATTTATTAGTTCCAACATGCTTTATAAAAATGAATAATTATAAAAATCCATTATTATTGGCGGCGCCTTGTAATTCTTTTAACTTGAGATGATAAGCAAAAAAAATCACCAGAAAAATAATACCGAACCAAAAAACGCTGCAAATTTTACACAAGGGTTTATTATTCTTTGATATAGGTTAGTTGCGCAAAAATTATTACTGTGTCAAAAGAAAAAATGTTGGAAAAAAAATCTTTGGTTTTTTTCACAAAAAAATTTTTTTTTTTTTTTTTTCAAAAAAAATTGTTTTTTCAAAAATTCTTTATTCTTTACTCGAAAAATATTTAACCTCCTGGGATCCTTCAAAAATCCCATTTTTAGCCCGTGAAAGCCCTATAGATCGCAACAGTGAAATCGGATCGTTCCGGGACCCAAAAAAATGGATTCTACGTCCAAAAATACTTCGAAAACGACACCTAACTCGATCCCATAGCTAAAAGCCTTCAAAAACCGCCTCCTGTAGCCCCATTATAGCCCCATAGCGCCCCACGGGTTTGGGCGATCGGACTGAAAACCTTGCGGGCACAACTAGATGGTAAACCAAGTATTTTGTCAAAATTTCAGATTTTAAAAAAAATTCCTACTGCTCAAAACGGCCTGGACGGCGGACGGCGGACGGACATTTCGGATTTTGAATGTAGACCTCTTGAAACGGATAATGTCAAATTTTGAGCCCGATCGGAGTCGTCGACCCCCGTCGCGAAAACATAGGTGTATTATTCCAAGAATAATAAACCAAAAATAATCCAAAATTAAATCTATGCGATTACATATTTTTGAAAAAATGAAAAAAGAAGAGAAAAAAAAAAAAGCAAAACTGATGACGAGTATCTACACTGCATGCAGATACATCTGTTCATGGATATTTCGTATGATATAATATTAGTCAACTATATTATAGTTGTTGTTAGACGGGAATTTGTTAATTCACTACGAGAAATTAACAAGCGTTGTTGCTATGAAAAATTAAGTTGACGGGTTGCCATGGGTGCAACCAATAAAAAACGTTGCATTTTTTGTGTGTCGCCAAATTTGTGTTTCGCAAAATTTGTGTGTCGCAAAATTTTGCAAGACCCCAGAACTAAGACATATCCATGTCAAAAAACGCTGCAAATTTTACACAAGGGTTTGTTATTCTTTGATATACGTTACTTGTGCAGAAATTTAATTCTGTCAATGAAAAAATTAAAAAATTTTTTTTTTTGGATTTTTATCTCAAAAAAAATTTTTTTTTGGATTTTTTTGTTCAAAAATGTGTTTTTTCAAAAACTCTGTATTTTTTACTCGAAAAATATTTAACATCCTGGGATCCTTCAAAAATCCCATTTTTAGCCCCACGAATGCCCTAAACATCGCCCCAGTGAAATCGGATCGTTCCGGGACCCCAAAAAATGGATTCTACGTCCAAAAATACTTCGAAAACGACACCTAACTCGATCCCATAGCTAAAAGCCTTCAATAAACCCCTCCCGTAGCCCCATTATAGCCCCATAGCGCCCCACGGGTTTGGGCGATCGGACTGAAAACCTTGCGGGCACAACTAGATGGTAAACCAAGTATTTTGCCGAAATTTCAGATTTTTAAAAAAATTCATACTGCCCAAAACGGCCTGGACGGCGGACGGACATTTCGGATTTAGAATGTAGACCTCTTGAAACGGATAATGTCAAATTTTGAGCCCGATCGGAGTCGTCGACCCCCGTCGCGAAAACATAGGTGTATTATTCCAAGAATAATAAACCAAAATTGATTGAGTGAAAGTTAAAACTACCTAACGCTAAGAATAAATTTTATTATGATCATTAATAAAATATTTCTCTTCTGGGGGTGTCCAGTTTCATCTTTTAAAAAACCGCTGCAGTTTTACTCAGGTGTTTATTATTCTTACGTAAAAATGTAAAAAAAAATGGATTCTGACAAATTCTTCTTTTTTTTTCATTTGGGACCCCCTCAAATGGATTCGACGTCCATGAAAACATCGAAAGCGACTTCTTGTCCGACCCCGTACCCTAAATGTTTTCAAAATCTCCTCCTGTAGCCTCTTCTTAGCCACATAGAGCCCCAAGAGTTAGAGCGATCTTTCCGTCCAATTTTCATGTTAATTCTTTATGCGTATGAAGCTAAAAGACTAAAATCTAACAGATTGAATTGAGGAAATTAAAGTATACATTTTGTTTTATATTTTAATTTTCTGTAGGTAGTTGTCATTATTAATTTTTTTTAAGGACATTCGTTTTTATACATGATGGAAATCATGTTCCAATGGTGTTATGTTAACGACGCGCAGGATATTTTTTCCGGATTATTTTGGATTTTTAACGAATGTTAACGAATTTTATGAATTACAATAATTAAATTTTAATAGTCGTAATTATATTTATATTTTTTCATATAGTATATGAAATTATATATTAAATTTTTTTAAAATATATTTATAATAGTAATTATATTTTTTCCTGATTATTTTGGAGTTTTAACGAATGTTAACGAATCATGTGGATTGCAAAAATTAAATTTTTATAGTCGTTAAATTTTATAGATTAATGTTTGGGTGATAATGTTAGTAGAGACATTTTGTTTAGTTAGCGAATATTTGCCAGAAAGTATTCACACTTTGAAGCGGCTCCTTTGGAAGAAAGCACAAAGGTAACCTAGTTGAAGATGAGTTTTCCCTTGAAGTGATTTATCGCGAGAAAATGTTTAAGGGACCAAAAGAACCGAAGTTGTGAAGACGGTTAGAATTCATTCTGCTGACGCTCACATTATTCGTAGTTGGGGGTGGAAACACATTCAGGATATTACACATGCAAGAACTTGGCTGAGGAATGGAGCCCAACTGAAATGGATCAGAAGCGTTGATAAAACTTGAGAAGCACCCCGGAGGCGGTTCAACTCGGCCAGCCGGCAGGGAGGGTTTTGTAATAAACTTTCTGAAGGATCCTAAGGTAATGTAATATTTCACCGAGTGAAGTAATGTCAAGAACACGTAGCTTCAGGCAACATGACTATAATAATAGTATTTCTCGCCAAAGTTTAGCTCTGCTTCTCCTCTTCGAGTGGCGGGGAGGATGGAATTTCTCTGGAAAGTCTACCCCTCTCCACCCTGCGGGCTGTCACTTTCCCGAACCATCAGCCCTCACTATGGTTTACCCCCGCCCTTCGACCCTCATCACGAACCCCGCTGCCAAGCCACCCCTGGCAATCTGATTTATCGCTTTGGTTTCGGGGGTGCGAAACGCTTCGGTACGCCTTGCCCCCCCTTCGCACCGACAACGAAATCCGCCAAGAATTTCGGTTACTCCGCAGGAACTCGAAGCCTCTAGCAAGTTGACGTCCTTTATTATGTAGTGGCATGCCGTAGACATGCCGTACGTGGAGGTTACGTAAAAAAAATACGGCGCCGAAATATATATATATATATATATACCTCGCCAGCCACTCATAGCAGTTGTGCAATTTATAAAATATTACAAACATTGTAGTTTATTCAAAATTTTATGTTGATATTGGCGTTTACCGGTTGAATGAATTCAATGAGTGAAATTCACCATCCACATAAAAATTTTATATTTAATAATGAAAAGAATGCCTGAAAAAATATGTCATCTTTAAACAAATAATTGGAAAAAAGAAATAACGCCAAGACTGTCGGCAAATATCTATTATAAAAAATAATAGGAGATGAAACGACCGCGAGTTAAAAAAACACCTTAAAAAACATCTATTCTCAGCAAAATAAAATAACATCGTTAAAATCCAATTAAAAAACGAAAAATTTTACACGGGTTTATTTTTATATGATGAAAATTAGTTGGGTCAAAAAAAAAAAATGTTGAGAAAAGTAAAAATAATAATGAATAAATAAATTCTGTACACTTTTCGGACAGACGTGGGACCTCGAAAAATATATTATGCGTTCAAAATTACTAGGAAAGTACATACTTTACCTCGTGGAATCCTTCAAAAATCCCATTTGTAGCCCTATGCGAGTCCAATAGATCACCACGGTGAAATCGAATCGTTCGGGCACCCCCAAAAATGGATTCTACGTCCAAAAATACTTCAAAAACGACACCTAACGCGATCCCAATAGCCGAAACCCTTCAAAAAAGCCCTCTCGTAGCCCCAAAGAGCCCCACGGGTTAGGGCGATCGGGCTGAAAACCGGCAGATGGTAAACCAAGTATTTTGTCAAAATTTCAGATTAAAAAAAAAGCCTATGTACTGCTCAAAACGGCTCGAACGGCGGGCGGACATTTCGTTTTTGGAATCTATACATCTTGAAACGTATAATGTCAAATTTTGATTACACACGTGTATTATTCCAAGAATAATAAACCTAAATACAATAAATACGTACGCATACTTTTTGTGTACTTATCCCGATGGGGAGGAATTAAATTACTATTTTAATTTAATTTTATTTTATTAAAGACGGCTGATAGGTTCCTACATAGAGTAAATTTTATTTCTGCGTACCTATTTAGTTTTTTCCCTGTATCTATGATTTGAAGAGTCAAAAATGTAATTAATGCTATAAAATGGCGGTTCAATTTTCATAACAATTAAGAGTCCCCTCAGCCAAAACAACAAGAATTATTCCGCATGGCTTTGGGTGTCTGTTTTCATTCGCAACTGTCTTTTTAGGTAACTAAAAATGTTTATTGGCATCGCGTAGACTTATTGTGTGAAAAAGTTGTTTAGTTACCCCCTAATAAAAGACATTCATGTAAAATTAAAAAAAAAAATGAAAATAAAAATAAATAAAAATTGGAGACTCGTTTGAACGATGGAGTCAATAATTGCGATATTGGTTGTGAGGTGGTTTTGATAAGAACGCACACAACGTTCCCTCGCGTCGCTTCGCCACAATATTAGTCTTCATCCGGGAACCAACCAGTCAATCAATATCCCTCGACTTCCCTTCCAAAACTAGACTCATCCATCCGGGAGTTTCCGTCTTCCGTCAGGATTAAACTTGTCCTCGTGATTACAAGCCGGGAAATTTCCGTTTTCCCTTCAAGCCCCGCCCCCTCCCGAAACTTATTCGAATTGAATAATTTCTATGATTAATAGGCCGGTTTCGGCAGGGGGCTGATTATGGCTTTTCGACCTTCCCGAAACTCTAATTGTGCGACTGATTGAGCAAGTTTGATTAAGTCCCGAAAAACGAAATCCCCCCCCCCCCCCCCCGCCATCAAATGAGATCGTTTTTGGGGCAACTAATTTGGAGGATCCTTTTCCCCCCTTTGATGTCGCCCTGAAGATGAGTTATCGTTTTGAAAAGGCCCAGTTTTTCACGATAATTTGACGCTTCAAAGGGAAATAATTTTTGTTTGGGAGGGCGGAAAGTTGCGGAAACTTTCTTTTGGAAGCCTTTCCCGAAGCTCGACTCATCTCATGAATGGGCTTTGTGGCCGAAGGAAAATCTTTCAGTAATTTAAACTTCTTAACTAACAACCCAGCAGCAGATGTTTTCTGTTCTTGTTAGGAGTCAGGTTATCAGTGGCTCAGTGGTTTGACTGCTGAGTCAAAGGTTGTGCTGGTTCGATCCCAGCAGCCGCGAGACATCTTCCTTATATTGATAATCACCTTTCGGAAGGCAATGGCAACCCACCGAAAGTATTCTGCCGTGTAAAAACTCTGAAATTTGCCGTTCGGAACCGGCGTTAAACAGCAGGTCCCTACTACAGTAGTACCTTCTGAAATAACTGGTCAACAGAAGTTATATTACTGGCGAGAGGTCGCCAACGCCCGATTATGGGTATGGCACCCAAAGAAGAAAAAGGAGTTATAGAAAACGATTGGATCGTGAATGGACGAATGGATAGAGTTTAAATTGTTTTCAATACTGCTAAGCCCAAAAATTGTTCGACTCAACTGTTTCTTGAGTGTCTGTTTGGTTCAGCCGTTTGTGTGAAATTACCTACTAGGGCTCGGACTGATATGCTCAATTAAATCACCGGATGCTCGAAAAATCCTATGTTTTATGCTACATAGATAATACATAATATATTATATTATGCTCGAAAAACGCCTAGACGTATAGAAACGCATAGACAGGAGAGTTGAAAATCTACAACTTATAACGCTACCTATATATAGCTATTGTTTCTGGCACCAACGCACAATATATTATGTGCTATTGTAGCTATTGTTGTCGAACATGTTAACCTTAGATCAACATAATATGTACATAATAATATTATGTAAATGTAATAATATTATTATTATATAGATAATCTACATCCGTTATCTTCGAATCCGAACCCTAATAATAATAATTATTATTGTAATAATAATTATAATAATTATTACCCTAATTGTAATAATTATTATTACACTTGTAACAACTTACCGATTTGACCCCAGATGTAACCACCTGGTTGTGTTGCCATCAAAATTCTGTTCATTGGGTGGTGAGGAGGGCAGCGTTGATGAATTCGAAGCCAATATGGGGCATACCCGGCCCTGAGGCCATACCGGACGAGGTGGGACACAATCAAGCGAAATTTGGTTCACATTGGGGAAGGCTATCGCTAATTAAATTCCCCCTTGTGTTGAAAAGGAAGGGGGGGGGGGGTGCCTTCAAGGACGTAATAAAGATGGAAAGATGGACGAGGTGGTTGTCTAGCACCGATACTGAGTGACGTCACCGAGAGCGTGTCGTTTGCGATTGTATAAGGAGTCGAAAGTCCTTGCATTACTTATGTGCGGTTCTGCGTCTTGTTTGATCTTCCTACTACAATATTGTAGTTTTTCAGAGTAAGTGGGGGGGGGGGGAGTCGTTAACGAGCCCCTGACTTTTCGATCACGACGATCTCACACAGGGGCTTAAAATGGGATTTTGAAGGGCTTTTGGCGGTCGAGTGAGGTGTCAAATTTGAAGCAGTTTTGAACGTGAATTCCATTTATGGAGATTCCAGGCCAGAAAACCCCTCATCGCCTCAACCTGGATCCGCCACTACTGTAACCCATCGACCGAACCCATAGGTCTAGTGTCCTTGTTGCCACTCTCCATCCCTTATTGGATATTGATGACCCCCCCCCCCCCCCCCCTCCACACAAGGGGGAGGGGCTTTCAACGGGAGGGATCAGAAGAGCCGTAATTCCGGCACAGGCCGCGGGTGGCTAATCAACAATTCCGTCAGGGGTGGGACGCAATTTCAGTTGACCGCCGACCTCCTTAAGGCCTTAATAACGAGTTCTCCGCGAAGGGGTGAAGGGAGGAGCTCATTAGATTTGCCGCGGATTTCTCGCGGGAATGAGAGGGGGGGGGGGGGGGGGGGTCAAAAGGGTTTCGGGAGGGAATTCGTAGATCAGTAACGCCACCAGAGGACGAACTTCAGTACTAACCATTGAATTATTTCACACAAGAAAGGGTTCAGGTAACGGAAAACGCTGCTAATTTTACACTAGGATTTATTATTGTTTTGTAAAAGTTGTTCAAAAATTTTTTTCGGTAAAAAAGTAATGAACAAGTTTTTAAATTAAAAAAAAAAAAAAAAAAAAATTTGACAGAGTTGCCTGTGCAGCGTTAAGATCTCTGCGAATGGACGGAATGGTATAACAACATTTAAAAAAATTAAAAATTTGAATGTTTGGTATTTAATACCAACGCAAAGTCTTTCAAAAGTCCCTTTTCAAGCCGCAAAGATCCCAACGGTGATGTTTGATGGGCCTGAGTTGGATTCCTCGTTCAAGATTACTTCGATAGCGAGACATCATTCAAAATCCTGGCCCATGTTTTCCTAAAGCCCCTTTCGAGCCCAAATAGGAGCCCCATTAATCTTCACAATGTACTCGGATTTATGGATAAATGGGTTTGGCCTTCGTAAATAGATTCTCGTCCAAAAATTCTTCAAAAACGACACCCCACTCAACCTCCTACCATAATTACTTCAAGCCTAACAGAGCCCAACAGGTTACCGGGCTGAAAACCGAGGTATGAGGGGTTGAGGGCTTTTGGCCGAAGGATCAATTTGGGAGTCATTTTCGAAGAATTTTCTACGTAGAATCCATATTTTGGGATCCCAGTCCCATCCGACCTCACGTTGAGGATCGAAGGTCCTTTTTTTTATGTAGCTTCAAATGTGGCTTTTGAAGATTCCTTATCTGACTGAACACTACAGACAAGACAGGAACAGTTCCTGTCTTGTAGTGTTCTACAAGAACACACTGTGCTCTCTGAATACTGTTACTGCATTCTTAAGGGGGGCAAAGGCCGCAAAAATGACCAAAAATAGATTTTTGGTTAAAAAATGTTTTTAAATACTAGACTCAATTCTGGACAAAATGATACATTATAAATATTTTACAACTCACGCGAAGTATATTCACCGAGAGTTTGAGATGAAGTCTTCAGCCAAAACGCTCGCCGGATGTGGACATGAATTGACACAGAAAGTCTGTGTATTTCTGCATGTCGATAATATCAAACTGAAAGTACCTACAACGCATTATCGTCGTACTCTTCCACATTATGCGAAATGTTCTCTTCCGAGGAATATAGGTACGGATTCGGATGATATATCACGATTTTCTGGGCCATGTCGATGAAACGAGAAGTATCGTTCCTCTGGATTTTCCTAATTCGGGGCATGATGGAGAGCTGAAGAGAACTCGGGAGAATAAACTAGGAACCTAAACTAAATAAACTGGCTAAGAAACCGGCAAAACTACGTAAGAGACAACACAGATGAAACTCTTGCTGAACATCTTGTAAAAATTTCAGCACGATTGGTCGAGAACTCGGGTAGTTAGAGGTGCCAAACTGAGACCCCTATTTCATGTCAAAAACAATGCGCGTGTTTTGTGGGCTTGGGTCCCCTTAAACATAAAAAAAAATTAAAATGAGAAAAATTTAAAAAACTGTTTTTAAAATTTAATTTAAAATAATTGAATTATTTAACTTTTTTTTTTTTCAAACTAACTTTTTATCCTTTTTGAATTATTTATTGCCCAATTTATACAAAAGAATAATAAACCCTTGTGTAAAGTTTGTAGGGGATTTTGTACAGTTCATCCTGACGAACAACTGAGTTTCTTCGACGGCCTTCTCCTCCGGAAATGCGACGAACGGTCACGGAGACCATCCCAGAGAAATTTTCTGGGTCGGTAGAAGTTTTCCCTTCTGAATACAAAGGTTTTCGGAAGATGGGAGGGAAAGAGGAGTCGGGAATAATTTACCGGATAACAGCGCATTGTGACTGTGGCTCCCCGTTGACCACTTACTTGGTTTGACCTTTCAACTTCAACTGACCCCCCGGACCTCTGATTTTAAATGGAGGGCACCTGTTGCCGTGACGGGTCTTTTGACGGAAACCCATAATGTGCAATCACACTATAAATGAAGCTAGAAATTTATGGATTTTTTTACAACTTGTACAATCACAAGACAAAGAAACTGAACAATGCATGAGAACGCTCTGGAAGGCTCGTACACGATGCTACTTTAACCCCTTTGAGACCATGTGCAGTTGTTTCTCATGTTTCTCACTGCAGTCAAGTTCAACGGCCGCAAATAGAAGCCGGGGCATTTTTCTTTGTTACGGCGGGAGAAATATATTTCTCGCGTCTTTCGCGTTTTAACCCCCAACTCTAAACCCCCCCAAGTAGCTGAAGGGGGTTGGTTGGAGGGTGGGGGGGGGGGGGGGGTCGCGGTCTTCCCTTGCGTTTGTCCGGGAGATTGGCGGCTAGCCATAGCATTTTAAGCGATTTACCGCCCCGTGCACGCGCAGGGTTGCCAAAACATTTATCTTCATTCCCGACTTCGAACTGGCAACCACTGATAGGCGGGCGAGGGGGGTGTTCCAGCCATTGATTCCGCTTCATACTATCTATATAGAGGTTTAATGTGACATATCTTCGCGTCTATTAAAATGACGGAGAAAAAGGCATCGATAAGGGGTTCATTCAGAACTGCGAAAATGATCAGTTTTAGCGAATGTTAAAAAGTGATATTTCACTCGTCCTGCTGACAACTTGAGACCACTGCAAATTTTAATAACCGTTCATTATTCTCTAGTATAAGTTGTCTAAAAGCATGTCCATAAAAGCCACGTGAATGTCGAATTTGTTGAGGTCCAGCTGGACCAAGTAAAAGTAAAAAAAAAAAAAATGATGGTGCTTATTTTTTATGAAAAAGTGGCTTTCTGGACCGGCAAGGAGTTGGAGAACAACGAACAGCAAGAGTTTTTCCGAGAAAACGTCTCCACAACTCGTCAGAACCTGTCAAAACAAAGCATTACTTATTGGTAGCAGTTTACTTTTAAAAATGCATCCTCATTTGAGCCACTGTAAGTAGGTGGCTGCATGTTTTTTTTTTTTTTCTAAGTATTATTTTTTCGAAGCTACTTATGTGCTAAAAAAACCAATAAACATTGTTCAAAGCGCCAATAAATTGATAAATAAGCCATACATTAGTCAGCAAATTTTGACTCATCTGATGTCTTCTGGTTTTTTTTTTTTTTTTTTTTTTTTTTTTTTCTGTGTATATCAAACAAAATATTATTAAATAGTATTTTGTTAAATTTTAATAATATTTTTATCATGTATCAGGCGGCTGGATTAGCCGAGAGGTTCTGGGCGTTAGCCACTTCGCGCTGCATTCTGAAGAGACCACGGGTTCGAATCCCGTTGAAGACCAAGGAAATTTTGGGAATAAAAGTGCAGCTGGGTTAAAGTGATTCATCAATGCCCCGTCATGTCAGGCCCAAGAAGTCAAAAATCTTGACGTAAACCTCACTTTACCCTTTTTACTTCTTGTATCATCATTCGGGCAAAAACGGGAGTTTTCTCCCCAGAGACGGCTGTGAATGCCATGCTGCAGAGCAGCACGAACTGGCGTATGATTGCACAGTACGCGCAAGAAGTTCTGCGAAGAAAGAAAGCGCTGGTGGAGATGTTGCAGAACCAGGAAGCTGACGATGAGGATGAGGTCGAGCCAGACTCGGAGGACAGGAGCGATATGAGCTGGTCTTCTGAGGAGCAGATGGAAGATGATGAGGAGGAAGATGGCGAGGAAGAAGATGATGAAGAATGAAGAACGAAACCGCTCCCGAACCTCCCATGAGGAGGACGTAGGGACTTTGAGGTTTTTGGACGACGTACTCTTGAGGGTGAAGAGTCAAGAAAGAAGAGGCTTGAAGCCGAAGAGAGGGGGGTCAACCCGAAGTAATGTGTTAAACAATTCCGGGTTGGCCCATTCCTCTGGACTATCAAAGGGCGTAGGAGTCCGCCCTCCTCCTACGCCCCTTAACAAAAAAAAAAAAAACAAAAAAATCGGGCAAAAACGGGCAGCTCATTTTATTTAAGGGGGAACCGGAGAGGGTTTTGGTGAGATTCACAGATAAGAGATGGCGCCCCAGTCGCCCCGAATTAAACCCAATTTTCGCTCAAAAGTAGTTCCACATTAGCTGAGCAACCAAACAATGTGTTTTGAAACGGGCAACGGGAATCTCTTTACTATACTTATCAAAAAGAGACCATCGTTCCACATTTTCGATATTGCTTCTATTTAAATAAATATTGAATTTTGAATTTTAGCCAATTTTTGAATTTAGCTCGTCATGTGGTGGAGGAAGAAAGTAAGCTAATTGCAGAATGGGGGGGGGGGGGGGGGGGCAAACTATAATCAATCAAATGAGACCAAGGAGAAGAAAGAGCGAGACAACATGGAATAATAATACTATTAATAATATTATATTAAAAACTAAGATACAATACCTAGTGGAAATACACTGCCAAGGCAATGGCACATGAGCTTCCTCGTGCCAAGTTCAAAATGAACGTAACAACTGTAACAAGAAAATTACGTTCGCGCACGCGCAGGGAGTACCACTGATTCAATCGTGATGAAACTGATAGGGAACCATCTAGAGCTATACCCACACAATTCCTGAAAATTTGATTGAAATCCGATCAAAATTGTAGGAGTTATGGCTGTGGCAAGGAAATTACGTTCGCGCATGCGCTGAGTGTACCGCTGATTCAATCGTGATGAAACTGACAGGGTACCATCTAGAGCTATACGCACACAATTCCTGAAAATTTGATTGAAATCCGATCAAAATTGAGAAAGTTATGCCTTTTTCAAGAATTTCACGTTAGCGCATGCGCAGAGCGTACCGGTGATTCAATTGTGATGAAATTCGTATGGAACCTCAAGGAGCCTGATCCGCATAATCCCTCAAAATTTGAGCTAAATTCATTCAAAATTGTGGAAATTATGGCTGTAACAAGGAAATGCGGACAGACCGACAGACCCACAGACCGACAGACACGGAACCAAATTTGTTCAGTAGGCTATGAAACGCAAAATGCGAGTGGAAATTTTGAATTCGGACAACAAAAATTTTTTTTCTCCCGAAAGTGAACACAAGTCTTCCGCTGCTTCGCAGACTCGGAAGCAAAAAGATTAAAATTTAAAAGATACCTACATGAAATTCCCTGGAACTGTCCGGAGTAAACTAGTGTTTGGACAGATGAGGGACCCCTTAAATGGATTCTCCGTTCAAAATTACATCGTAAACGACCTCATCCGTACTCCTGACGTCCTTCTTGTCAAAATTTCAAATTAAAAAAAAGTTTCACTTTAAAAAACATTCCTAACATTCAAAACGAGTTGGACGGCGGAAGGACATTTCTTTTTTTTTGGAATCTCCACATCTGGGAAACACTTAAGGCCAAATTATGAAGCCGCTCAGAATTGTCGACCCCGTCGCGAAAATAGGTTATTATTTTGAGGTTTTGAAGCCGACTAATGCATTTGACGTTGCCCGAAACCCCAATTCGAAAATTGTAAGCCACCAGTTTTACCATCCGACAGCCTCCTCTTTTTTTCCTCAACGAGAGCGACTCGAAAGGGGCTGAGCGAACACCAATTGAAACTAATCACTAACAGACCACCGTAAATCTACTAATTTTAACGGATTTAGACGTGACTGCAGTGTTATTCGAGTCGGTCTGGAAGCGGCCGGTGGCGCCTATCGATGTAGAAATTGGACCACCGCCGTCGCTATTTTATTTTTACTCCTAAACTGAATCACGCCATTATTGAATATTGGAGAGAGAAATATCACTCACGTGGAGAATCAATTGACAATTTTCTCTCAGGTAATTCAAATTATCAATCGCCGCCACCACGTTGTAGTCTCTGGAAAGAGGCACTCCATCCGATTTGGATCTATTAAGGCGCCTGTACTGAGTCAGGTCTTCCGTGGCTGTCAAACTCGATACTAGGAGGGTTTTGGGAGGTCGGAGCCTCTTGGACCGGCCTCTTGACCCATCTTATGAGATAGCCTGGCCTCAGGCTATTGGAAACCCGTGTATAAACTCCGCAGTAAAAAGAATCCCTATCCTCATGCCTACACCGGAAGATTTGTATTTGGGGCTACGGGACGAGAGAAAACAAGGTTGTCGTTTCGGAACAAACTGTAGCCTCCGTTCACTTTTCGTATTTTGATGGAGTTTCGCATTTTGAGGGATTGTTAGTCATCCTATATCAGTTATGATTTTGAAAAAAAAAAACGGTGTTAATAGTTTACAAACCATGGAAGGCCCCTCGTCCTCTTACTAGCCACACTCGAGATATAATAGCATTATTCCAATATAATACCGTTATGTGTACCGCATGTAATACGAATAAGCTGCACTTCGTGTCACCATGTTCATAAGCTGGTTTCCAATTGTGCTAAAGTAATGGATCCGACAGGATCCCATGTACCTTACCTATCGGCTCAATTACCAAGCCAGTCGAGGTGTTAAACATAGAGAACCTATTATATCCATAAATGAGACAGCTATTGCTAGTTGAATGGAGTTCCGTGAGCATTAAATTGGATTAGCTACTCCCGTTGTAGACCTGAGGGCGAATATTACCTTCGCAACTAGACTGCAAGGGCACCCTTTAACGTATAATACCCTTCGTGTATTTCCCCCCTTCCAACGTGGAAAAATCTCGTTTGGCTAATCCATTTTCGAAATGGAGATTTTTATCCCTCGCGGAGCTTTGAGCTTGGTCGTTTCTCCATAATCCTGTTTTACGGGTTCAATTAATATAAACGCTTCCTCCAGCCACACGGTGGAAAAGCCTTGAAAAGGTCTGAAAATCAAAAATTCCTCGCGGTTTTTTAATTGGTTGCAGTCATTTAGAAATGAACTTTACGTCAAACGGGGCCAAATCGGTTATATTTAGTAATCTGGACTGAGGTGAACTGTGAAAACGGACTAAGTAATTGTTGATTAATAGGGACAATAGGGTAATGACGTGAATGAGGGACAACAGCAGCTGCTCATATTCGACTTGCTGATGTCCACAACTAGGTCCATGGCTACCTGCCAGGGCCTCCAGTGCAGCTACTGCAAAGGTAGCAAACGCCCTGTATCTCGTTGGGCTGCAGACGTTACTGCTCCAGTTCTCCCTCACACCGTCAGGGGAAACCTCATCCACCCCTTGCGCGCTCAGCTCTGCAGCACAAAGTCAGCATGTCATGCTTTGCTGAGCCCATGGGGCCGCTTCATCCAGTACCGGTGCAAGTTAGCCGGGAAGTAATAAGGGAGAATGATTTGGTAATTGATGGTGATTTTAGCACGTGATCCCGGGTTTCTAAGCTTTCAAAAAAGCTCCACCGACCTCCGCTTTGGCGTGGCGGTTTTTCGAATCTAAACACCTTAGGGAATCTCTTGTGAAAATTTCACACTGCAGTCCACAATGCAGACATTTGCAGACAATTATTGTGGTCGCAGGATTCATTTTAGTGTGAAGAACATGGTCGATTCGGCCACTTTCAGCGACATAAACGATGTTAATCGAACGTTAAAGGTGTTTACTCCGAAGCTGGAGGTTTATGGGCAAAAACTTTGATCATTCACAAGATCGCACACCAAACATTTGCTCAGTTCGCCGCATTAATGCTCATGATTCAATATCGTGAACTATGCGAGGTTTTATTCGTAAGCAGCATTAAATTTCCAAAAGGAAGCGTATTTTTCAGAATTGTTGAACTTTACAGGTAACGGCTATAATTTTTTAATCTTGAAACGACACAAAAAACCCAAAAATTGGCCATAGCTCAAGAAAAAGTGGGGCTCCCGAGAAAACTGAGGCCATTTTCGGATTCAGCACCTCAAAAACATAAGAGTTGAGTGGGTTTTAGCGACTCGAGTTTTTGATGACCTGTGTTAGCTGTGATTTTCTAAACTCAAAAAGCCCGAAAAAAAACGAAAGATCCCCAATATCTCGAAATTTTGGACATGACCGGACAAAACCGAGGTCAGATTCGGGTTCAGCACCCCGAAAAACAGAGATCGATGGTTTTTTTCCGAGGCGCCTGAAGGTGCTTTTTTGTGTAATAATTTAATAATTACCTAATTATTTTAAAAAAATTTAAAGTTATTATTACTTTTTTAAATATTTGGGCAACCCCTAAAAGTGGATTATGCATCCAAAATTACTCGGAAAATGACAGCTCATTCGACTCCCTGAAATCCATCAAAAGACCCATAGCTGGACCCCCCATGGGATGAATGCCTCGCTCAGACCGTACTCGTCGCCTGACCACGGAAAGAGAATGATCCCTCCTCTGTGGTAGATGCTACTTTTGACTTTGAACGTGTTGAGTCTTCGCTAGGCCGTCTGGCTCGTTCAAATAAAAAGAGGGGCGTGGGGTGAAGTTTATTAATAGGGCGCAATTAGGCAGTCAGTGAGGGTTTCCGACGGGTGGAAGTAGTTTGATGGCGCGAAATAGACCTTGACTGATGTTAGGGGGAAAAGACGGGCGTAGTTCAACCATGCGGGTTCACCTTTCAAACTGGGCGATCAGATATCGATGTTGAGAGCGATGAGGGAGAGGGGCGAAGTACGCAAGAGGGAGGGAAGGTTCATAAATAACGGCTGACATTCCACCCCAACGCGACAGACAAACAACATACGAAATACACTACCTACCTAAAAAAGCATGAAAATTTAAGGATAATATTATTATCATTACGTCAATAACCAGGTCATTAAAATCAAGAAAACTGCATGGGCATGCATGACATACTATGTAACTATCCAGGAAGTTGGGTTCTCTTTGGAGCCAAGCCCCCAATCGTTGAGATCATCAGTCCACCGGTCTGAGTTTCATTCTGCCACATAAGTGTATATTTCTTCTCCCTCTTCTTGTCTGCGGTCCCTCGATTCGTGCCTTTTGTATTTTTGCGGAAAATTTTGAACTTTTGCTTTTGTATACTAGTGGAAAAAATAAATAAATCAAGTTTATTTTCTGTGAGATGTTTGGACAGATGTGGGACCTCAAAAACGGAATTTGCGTCCAAAATTACTCGGAAAACCACACCGTATTTTACCTCCTGGGTTCCTTCAAAAATCCCTTTTTCAGCCCCACGAAAGCCCCACGGGTCAAAATTTCTGATTAAACCTACCTTGTTTCTATCGTCCTGATATCCTGGATATATTGGACACAATACACAAAACTGGTGGAGAAGGCCGAAGGAAACATGAATCCATGCGTCGCGGCAATCACAGCTCCACCAGGTTTTGCGACAAGACTCAAAAGAAGACATCTCAGACATAATCGTATCACTACTCTCACTGCTCATAACAACGCAGACATCCCATCCCAATCAAACTAACCGAACAACCCATCCAAAAAGCTCATCGAAGCTAGTGGAGAAAATAAAAAACTTTTGACTTTTGATATCTTGGTGGAACCTCTTGGCATGTTCCTCGCTGAAAATAAACAGGTTGTGAGGGAATTTGGCCAAGTGACTGAAGGGATGATGAATTGTTACACTCATATTCCATTGAATGCCAGACTCCATTCATAACTGTGTTCCTGATGAATAAAACCATCTTCGAACCTCATTTCATTCATATATTCGGAATCAGCGATAAATGTCCAAGCAGAAGCGAGTTTTCGGGGAATGTTTGGGCATCTGTGATTTTCTCAACTAAAAAAAAGCCCCAAAAAAACGAAAAATCTCCAATATCTCGAAAATTTGGACGTGACCGGAAAAAACGGAGGTCAGATTCGGGTTTAGCACCCCAAAAAACATAGAGATCAATGGCTTTTTCCGAGGCGCCTGAAGTTGACCTTTTTTTTCGTAAACCTGTTATTAATTAAATTAGAAATTTGTTATTGATATTGAATTAATTTATACAATCACAGAATGTGAATTGTGTGACTCTTGTGCAAAAATTTGCAGCGTTTTCATTTTCATATTTTTATTCTATTAGAAGACGTTTATTTTGCGGTAAATGCAAACCATGTCGCTGAAGTTCCATTTTGAACTCGTAATTCAATGTACCCTTCCGTGGGATTTATGTCGTGAAAACCCCTTATACCTCCAACCCCTCAGCTACTTAGACAATGGTGACAAATGGCGGATAGTCTGTAAATTTCCTACCCCTTCGCTATTCAAACGGTTTTCGCATCCACCGTCTTGTGAGTCCACTGATGGAATTAATGGCTACACCGCACGCACAGTTTCGTGGCAAACGCTTGTGATGAATTGCGATTCAAAAAACACAAATTCCCCCCCACGGTGTCTATTTAGTAAATAAGCTCTTTACATATTCTCTTCGATATTCTCGTTGTCACGTTGCGAGACGCAGACGATTGTTTTCACTCTATGTGACGCATTAACCGTCTTGAATATATTCAAATGTCGGGTAAATAGATTTTCTCGTCGACGTCAAACGCGTGTGGAAACGGAATCCCACTAGCGAAATCCCACTTGGCAATGACTTCGTGCTGCGAAAACGGGGCGTTGCAGAACTCAACCAACCGGTTGGTAGTTGACGGCCATATGGACTACATCGGTGCCCTGGAAGCCTTGAAGTGAATGCCCTTATGAAATCAAATGATCGACACTCGTGACCTGGAAAAAAAAAAACAAATTTTGGGGAACGAAAAGTATAAACAAATTGCTTCTTTTTCAACCACTTCCACTCCTCAGAGATCCAACCAGCCCCGATCGGCCTCAAAATGTGTCAATAAAAATCTCGAAACGTATAATATTATACGTTTCGAAATGTGTAGATTCCAATAACTAAATTTCCGTCCACCGTCCAGGCCGTTTTGGGAAGTAGGATTTTTTTTAATTTTTATATGAGATTTTGACAAAATACTCGTTCTACTGTCTAGTTGTACCCGGTAGGTTTTCAGCCCAATCGCCCAAACCCCGTGGGGCTCTGTGGGGCTAAAAATGGGCTTTTGAAGGATTCCAGTAAGACAAACGAGGTGTTACTTTTTAGATAATTTATAACAAAGAATAATAAACTGTGTGTGTGCAGGGTTTTTCGTAAAAATATCACTGCCAATCGCACTGTCATCCGTTCGCGCACATACATCACTGAATGCTGTTGCTCTGGATCCTAGCTATTCATCTGATGATAGCACTCCATTGCTTGATAGGACCCTTGAATGTTTTAAATTTCGAAACTGACAGTTTTTACTCCCCCCAACCCCCAACCCTATACGTCAAAAAATGTTCATAAGGTATTCTCATGTGACATGAGTACATGGCTCTGTAACTCATTTTTGCTCAACTCGGCAGATTCTCAACGGAATGTTCAATTTGCGCCTCTCCCACGGAGATGAGCTATCGAAAGTCAAACCAATTACGTTGCGTAAAAACGACGAATTAATGATCATCGGACGTAACCCTCCAGAGAAGACGACTCAGAAACCCGTTCAACCGAAAAATTGCGACAGTTAATGTAACGAGTTCGCATAACGATACGGGAATAACGAGTCAATTATTTACGTCATTTTTCCCCGGTGAATTTCAATAATAAATCACCCCTAACCCGAAAGGGGAAAAGCCAGACGAGTCAGGCGGATAAATCGGATGACGAATGAAATTTTAACGTCTTTATTCGGCGTTTTTTCTCCTTCCCTTAAGCATTTACAATAACTCCTACGTGGCTTCTTTTTGTCTGTGGAATTGCCCCAATCTGGTAATCATTCGCGGGACAGCTCGCCAATTACATAACTAAATTAATTCGTTCATAATATAATAGTTTTAAAAAATTTCCGTGGTAAAAATGAGTCCTAACTCAACTTGAAATTCGATCGTTGTCCGGCTCCCACTGAATTTATTATGAACAAGTACTAATATGAGAATCAACTCTCTCTCCTGCTTCTATGTATAGTGTATTATTGGGAACCGATTTCGGTTTCCACGCCCATCTTCAAGACTTAGGATAAAATAAATCGAACTTGATCAATTTTATAATTTTACATTTTTTGTAATACAAATTTGTCAAGTTTGAGAATTTTGCCACAATACATAACACTAATGCAGGACGTGTTAGTTAGTCATTTGTAACAAGTTACGTTTAAGAGTGATTTTATTCCTTGCTCATTTCGGATGGACTTATTGCATTTTTCGTATGCATTTCGGCATGAGTGCCCGTTATTTTTGTACCTGTGTTGATACTCACTTCTTCACCGCCTAATAATGTGAACTTTAATTAATAATATCGTTGCAAAATTGTTCACACTCGCTGACGGCAGCCAATGGTGTGAACCAAAAGCTTAAGTACGGGATCGGTCACGTCAACAGCGCAAATTTCTATTTGTTTAATGTTCTGGTACATTAAACAAATCGTCGTAGGACACTAGACAAAAAAGTTTTAATATCTAATAAAACATCACATTAGGTTAAATCATTGCCACTGGCGACAAAAATATTATGACTACGATGCAGACAATATCTCATGAAGGAGATCAATACTCAAAGCTCAATACTATTCGTTTGCATTTAAAAACTAGTGAACCCATTTGAAAACCACAAAAACCGTATCTCAGACTTTGAGCCTCAAAGTCTTTGGTCTTAGACCAACTTCTTCTTCCTCCAATTGATAAGAGGTGTTGGTGTCCCATCTAATCTAAGTTCTTTGGAAGATATTGTCAAGTGCTTAAGTAAGTAGGCCTACTTACTTGCCTGCAGGAAGCAGCTCCCCAAAAACTCTACTAGTTTCAAAAAGTAGTACATTTCAGGAAGGGTCTCTGTGTACAGCAGTATCACATACCTTAAAGCAGTACTGTACTGCAAAAAGCTCTGGCCACCCTAGTTAACAGAGACCTATAGAGCACAGAAGTTCGAGGATTTCTTTTGATTTATTTATTCATCTCCCAAAACCCATCCAAAAAGCTCATCGAAGCTAGTGGAGAAAATAAAAACTTTTGACTTTTGATTTATTCATTTTTATTTAACGGCGCATAAACATCTAGGTCATTTGCGCCTGAAGTAACAATGACAATTCACAGGTCCTCAAAGAAATTGACCCTTTTGAGTTTGTCCAACTCAAGGCCTACACGCTCTGAATCATCACCAAAGATGTTTGATTTGAATTGTTTGAACTGTTCCAAGTTTTTCTCCAATTTTGGAGTGATAATGGACGCTGCGACTTCTGCGGGTACCTAGCGGAATGTCTTTCCATAACAAGTCAGAGTGATTTATTCAAATTCGAAGAAAACGGCTTGTTAGGTCGACCAACTGGGGAGACACCGGCAGCTGTTGGGTGAAGTCGGGGCGATAAAATCTGTAGTCGGCTGGACCTCCTTAAGAGCACGTGCTACCCGCAGACGGTGGACATAAACATCGGTGGATTTACGTAGGGGGGGGGGGGGGGCATCAAGGTGAAAAGGATGGATTGCTATATAGATGCCGAATTTTTTTTTTTTTTTTTTTTTTCGTAAAACGTTGAAATGTGTCCGTCCGTACGTGCGGGTATTTCTTGTACGTCGCTGGACGTGTCCCTTGCGGTGATAAAGTAGCTCCGCAGCGATTGCTCCGGGTCAGCTGCTTGGAAACACCGGGCCAAAAAAGACACAGACGGGCCTTGGTTACCTTCGCCGTCTCCGCGGAGCAGATGTCTCGCCAGATTGGTTCGGTCACGTGCGGACCCCTTGACGGGACCCATTACGTTTTTACCTTCCGACACCGCGAAATCCCCCGGGCTCCTTCAGACGCTCCGCGGAGAACATCTGCCTACAATTATTCACCTTTTGCCGCGAGTAAACGTTGACGCACTCCCGTAACTGGGCTGTTGTTGGCTAACACTCACGAACGCTGTTGTTAACACTAACGAACTTCTTTAATTGGTGGTGACATTTTCCAGCGATTTTTACATAACTTTTCATACAGAAACTCACTATTTTGGATTTCACCTCAATTTAATTAGGTATAATAATAAATGCCTAATAGTTTTTAAAGTGAAACTTTCATTTTTATTTTTTACTTTTTATTAGCGTATCAAGTGGTTATAATATAATATTATTATAACGCTGAACATGAAAATTGAACAGTGCCATAATGAACGAGTTAAAGCAACAAAAATAATATAAGCAACAAAGAGCACTTCTGATTACATAACAATCATTAAAATAATAAATCTTCAATATTTCTCTGAAATCAAAATAAACAAATCTTGAATCTCAAATAATTATCAAATCTCAATTAGTTAAGTAAGTAAACCGACCGACCTTCAGCCAACCCCTCATAGGAAACGGTGCTTTCCAACTTTCAACTTGTTTTTGAAGTGCTGAAAAACTTGACTTGTTCCACAGACTTTGATCAAAAGTGCTCGTTGTTGCTTAGGTATATTCGTTTTGTTGCCTATTTATTATTGGACTGCTCAATTTTCATGTCGTTGAGCGTTATGTATCCATTTGAAGTGACAACTGTTATTAAGCTAATAAAACATAATAATAATAATAAGTAAACTTTTATTTCCCCTTAACAATATTTTGTCTGACAATGGTAAAAAACAACTTACCACTAAGTCAACACGATAAAATCATAGTCAAAGGTTTTGACATCTTATGTCTTTACTTTGGCACATAAACGAAAAAAGCGTTGAAAGTTGAAAGCGTTAAGAAAAAATCCACAGGGTACTGCTTAGAGCGTTACGGTTGGTTCCCTAGCAACTAAATTAGACGCCATGTCCCGGTTCTTCTCCTTCATGTTTGTTACAGTTCAGTTAGCACTTCATCATACGGAGGTTTTTCATGGCTGACTCCAGAATGTTGGTGTAGTAGTTATTCTGCTAGTTCAATATCCCACATATAAAAACAACTAATGAATGAAATTCATTTAATGAAGGAGATGAGAAACTGGAATTTGAAATTTGGAAATTGGAATTTGTAAGGATTTCGATAATCGTAGAGATATGGGGGTTTTTAATGGTTTTACCTACGTTTCCTTCTCGGCACGCAACAAACTACCTACTTTTTTGAAAAAAAAAAAAAAAAAAAAAAAATTTAATTTATAGTGAGGCATTCAGGCAACGAACGTGTACGGAGCAGGTTCAGTAGGAATGTCTCTTTGTATGAGTGGACCGGACGTATCGCTTTTCTTTGGGAGAGCCCCCATCAAAATAAACTCGAGTTCCTTACTGTCGAATAAAATTGAGTTAAGTAAGTTATTCACCCAATTGTAATCCATTATCAATAATTTAACATAACCGAAATGAACTGCCATTTTCATTTAACGCCTTATCCCGTTTTCGACATCCTGAATTCCGTCCGGGTGTTACCCCGTTTTCAGCCTCAATGGTTTCTCGCTTCGGGGGTAACATAAATCATTCATAAGCTTCCCGGCTTAGAGAAATAATTCGGGGGTGGCGCCGGTTGCGAGTTGAGCGGATTCTTTTACCGAAACGAAAATCGAACAAAGGCTGCTCCCCGGAGATAACAGCTTCAAGGTATTTTCAAACGTGCAATTACGCGAAATTGATTGAACGTTCGAAGTGTTTCAAGTAGAAAATCTCTAAAATACCCGAATCCTTGGTTCATGACGGCTACAGTTAAACCCTTCCGCATTGGATTTCGTCCATGATTCACCTGAGACCCCATAAAAGTTAAAAAGTTCCTGAAATCCCCTTAACCCCCCAGAACCCATCCGATAGAGATCTTTGGGACTCTGATTTATTTACATTACTTTTTCGCATCGAGGTTTTTTTTAACCCTTTTCGCCCACCCTTTTTGACCCTTTGCTGACCTGATGGATGGCCTTCCCAAACTTTCCGTCCCTTCGGAAAAAAAAGTTCCGGATTCCGTCGCCTAAAACGGTCAGATTTCCGTTGAGTGGCCATCGTCTATTCTGGTCGGCCCAACGAGCGAGCGCATCCTGGAAATCGTCGCATGTTTTGCTGCAATCCTCGTCGGCATGACCGAGTGAGTTATAACTGCAACCACAGTACCGATCAGTTGGGTATTTCGTTTGTACGTTCAACTCCAACTTGGCACCGTTCCCATCAATCCCGACCAAATAAGCCAAATTGTCTTTCAAGGATGGAAGATGTCGCCCGAATCAGCTAACTTTATCCCCGTAACTCTTCGGAAACCAGCTTTATTCATTGAAAGCTCCTCCATAACTCACCGAAACTTGTTGATTAAACTTGCCGTGACGTGCAAGTTGCAAATGGATTTTTCCACGCGGTAAATCTTCGGAAGACGGTCGGGAGGATCTATGAAATGTATGGCGGCCATAAAACTATCGTTCTCACGAGGGATCATCGTATTTATTTCACCCTCTCCAAAGTCTCTTGGATGGATAAAGTTGGCCCATGGAACACCTGCGCTTAGTGAACTTGGCTCGTTCGAGTGGCGCGACATTTTTTTTTCTCCGACGTGATTCCGCAATAAAGCTTGTAGTTTGGTTATTTCTCAAAGTTGTCCCGTAAAAAACATGGAGGTTACTTGGTCCATTACGTTTTTCTCAGCTCGAACAACTTCGTTGTAGCTTGGAAGTTTTGGCAGTGCGAGGACTAGAGATCGTGCGGTACTGCGCAGGACTAAATCATAGGAGTTAAGTTGGAGTGAATTGACATAATATGTCATAATATGATATTATCATGAAAAACTTGTTGTGTATGTGATATCAGAGAGCTTTTGACGGCTTCCTGAAGTGTCCCAGGCAGGTGGTCAAGGGTGGTCAGTCCTAGGTACCTCGGCACAAAACTGATAGCACTAAGGCAGGGCAGCTCACAACATACGGCGCTCACGGACGTTTGATAGATTTTCAAGCTTCCTTCTTCATCACACTTTGAGGGGGTTGGGATGTTAGAATGGTGAAAGGTTTTCTTTGCAAGAGGTCTGGAAGTCACCCGTACAACCCTTCCTGAACAAACATCCTGCCCCAAAATTGAAGGTTTACTAAATTCTATGGCTCCAGACGTTATCATCCAGCCCTGAGGATCTCGAGGCAATGAACCTTGACCATTTCCTCATCGGACAACCACTGACTGCCCTTTCTGAGTCTGATTTTCAAAAGAAGGACGTTCGCCTCATCCGCTGGCAACTCGTTCGGCAGAGTTCAATACAAGGGCGATGAAGGTATCTCCACAGCCTGAAGCTCCGTTAGAAGTGGATCAAGGAGGTGCTGAACTTGCATGTAGGAAACTCCGGTTCTTCAGGGCGACGAGAATACACCATCCACCGAGTGATCACCGATTATTGTTATTATTATTTTGGTTTTTTAGTTATTTATTTTATTTTATTATTATTTTCTTCTGTCCTGCCGAGGGCCGTGTTTACGCTCTAACTTCACGTAGAGTTTGGCTGTATCTCATCCGCCTAATCTCTCGGCGCTTTACCATTTAAGCTGCTGGCTCCATCACCCATCCTCGACCCATCTATACCTTTCTACCTCCCCTGACCCCCCTCCGAAAGAACCATCCATCCTCGTTTCCCCTACTAGATGACGACCTCAAGTTTTTATTCAGTAAGTGTCGTTGGTATCAACAAGATTGGCGTTGTTCCTGCCGGGAACCTATAACGAAATTCTCCTCTACAACAATGCACTCGAACAGCAAATTTGAGAGAATCTAATCATCCCCGGCCCCTCCTTCGTGGACTAATCAGGTTTTCTTGAATTGCTAACTCAATTACAACTTGACAAAACAATTTGGTTGCTTAGCCTCCGTCGGTGATAAGGTGAGACGGCTTTCAGTTCCCGGATACTAACTCCTCAACTCCAAGAGGATTTGAGTGAATATTAATACAGAATAGACGAACAACTTTATTTCTAGCTAAATCCTCCTGTACCATGTTCTCTGATGTATCTATCATGTTTGTGTGTTTCGATTTTCGGTTTATTATTCTTGGAATAATCCACCTATGTAATCGCGACGGAGGTCGACGACTCCGATCGCCTTCAAAATTTGGCATTATATTTCCGTTATTATCCGTTTCAAGAGGTCTAGCCTTCCGCCGTCTGAGCCGTTTTGGGCAGCAGGAATTTTTTTTTTTAATCTGAAATTTTGACAAAATACTTGGTTTACATCAAGATTATTATTTGATATAGTTTACTTGTGAAAAAATGTAATTCTGTATCACTGAGAAAAAAAAATTTGGAAAAAACATTTTTTTTGGAAAACTCGGTTTTTTACTCGAAAAATATTTGACCTCCTGGGATCCTTCAAAAATCCCATTTGTAGCCCCATGAAAGCCCTATAGATCGCCACAGTGAAATTGGATCGTTCCGTGACCCCCAAAAATGGATTCTACGTCCAAAAATACTTCGAAAACGACACCTAACTCGATCCCATTGCCAAAAGCCTTAAAAAAACCTCCCGTAGCCCAGATTTGGCTCCATAGCGCCCCACGGGTTTGGGCGATCGGGTTGAAAACCTTGCGGGCACAACTAGATGGTAAACCAAGTATTTTGTCAAAATTTCAGATTGAAAAAAAAAAAAAAAAAATCCTACTGCCCAAAACGGCCCGGACGGCGGACGGACATTTCGGTTTTGGAATCTAGACCTCTTGAAACGGATAATGCCTAATTTTGAGGCTGATCCGAGTCGTCGACCTCTGTCGCGATTACATAGATGTATTATTCCAAGAATAATAAAGCAAAATGGCAGTTGTTTTTGTTTTGTGATTGTGTTTACGTTGAGCCTCCCTGTGATATTAGTTTTAATTCAAGTTCCTACCTTTCTTAAATTTCTTAATGTTCCTGACAACTATAACTGACTGTGATATGTATGTTTATGTATCACTTTGATGGATGCCTGACGATGACCAGGATGGTTGAAATCGATCGCATGTAGGAGAAGGGAGAAAAATAAAGGCGTAGAACAGAAGCTACTGACTTTTATTCCAAATCAAATCCATCCTTCACTCAGAACGCAAGCGTGTTCAACCCGTCCAATTACCTGTCCGTGTAGTTTTACGTGAATTGATCTTCAAGAAGCTGTTCCTGTACCAAATTTTAGCGCTCTGGGATGAGCAGGAGAGAAATCGTTATTCCGCAACCCTTGCTTAACTTGGAACACCCGTAGCACACTGTAAACTCGTGATTTTTCTTAGTAACAACGCTTGTTGGCCCGATTCTTGTCGTGAAGAATCAAATTATCTCAAATCGATGGCTCGAGGAAGAAACTCGCACAAATTCATACACACTAAGTTCATTCTAATAGGGTTTCGACACGTTTAAAATGTTATTAGGAAGCCTTATATATAATATAGGTATAAAAAAAAAGTACCCCAGCTAAGTCCATTCTTGATTGTTAAAAACTCCCCAAATTTATTCATCTTCAAACATAAATTGGCAGCGTCCCAAATTCCCTTCAACAGAAGGCCACTTGAAATGATTTTTTTGTAGACAAGGCTCTTTGATTGCTAACAACAGGCCTCTTCATTATGCAGGTAAAACCTTCTTTTTAATGTGTCCCTCTGACGCAAAAGGGGCGCTAATTAACGAAAGCCTTTCGGAGACTAAGGTCTTGGAAAATTATTAAAGAGAAAGAGGAAAAAACGGCTTTAAAAAATTGGATTAGTTATTTTTAATAAACCCTAATGAAGTCTCTAGTCTAGTGGTGGTGCGGAGGAGAAGGTTTCCTAATTAAAAAGGAATAGGCCCTGTTATAAGGAGGTCTACCTTGAGATGAACTCATATTGTTGTTTAGATTGTTAATAGATCCCAGTTATTAACTTTTAGAATGTAGGATGGTTTTATTGCTGAAAAACTATCATAAATGTCACGAAAGCAAAAGCCTCAATAGCTCGGAGCCATAATAGTAGAGGATTGTTTCTATTGTTTGATTTAAACAAATATAAAGACACATTAGAGCCGTGAGATGACGAAGGCTCCGCAGATTAGTCGCCTGAAAATCTCATTCCCGGGAAAAGTAAAGAACAAACATATTACAAGACAAAGCCGATGAAATCACAAAAGCTACACAAACACGCGGGTTGTTATAACAGTTTGATAGCCGGGGCAGAAGAGGGATTGCCAGGAGGATTATGGGAGACTTGGAAACTGAATTCACCTCTGGGAATTTGGTTCCGGGAGGATTAAGACTGTAGATTGCTATCGAAGTCGTCAAGCCTCGCCCGAATTCGGAGAGGGGATGATTGAATCACGTTTGCGAAGGGGACCCCTTCTCTGGAAGGCTGGAAAGGTTCAATCGAAGTTATCTTTGGTAGGAGCCGAATCGTTTACACGTGAACGATGTCGAATTTAGTACTCAGATGAATCGTGAGAGGTGTTGGGAAATGGACTCTGTCGGCCTAGGTCCACTGTAGATCGTTTTGCTGCTTTAAGCGAAAAGGGGTGCATTGAAGGTTTTTACGACGAGCTCGGTCTTGAGAAGAATTGAGGAGAGTATAGAAGTGGGCGCCACCAGGCAGATCCAGAAGACATGGAGCGTCTCTCATGCGGAAGTTGTGGCGATTGTTGTGGGAGCACATCGGAGATCACGTCTGCTCCTTCTCGGACAGCCAAGCATTGACAAAACACTAGTGGCCACAATCATTACCAAGAGCTTCCATAAGCAAGTAGGCGTACTCTTAAACAGCCTGGAGATGGCGACGGATCGAAGGACGAGCACTGGAAGAGCATGGTGGCCAATCGCAGCACCAAGATTGTTGAGCTGCTCAGTTGAAAACGTGGGGAACTAAAATGGTTGATGGAACTGCTGATATTATCATCAACCCAATGTTGACTGAAAGCTGGTGGAACAGCTCACTATCTTAGAATTTATGGCTCTCACTCACTGCAGATATGCCTTGTGCATCCTCATCAGGGGAGGCCTGTGGGCCCTTAGGCAAAACACAATACGCCACTTGGTTTCCTTGCTGGGTGCATCCCTAATAGAAAGCACCTCTCACTATACTCCCTCCTGGGCCTCGGCAACGACGTCAACCAACTCCATCAGCATTTTTCATCTTTATATTTTTCAATTCTCTCTTTTTACGCATGCAAAAAAAAATCCATGTAGAATGTTTTTTTTAGTACAATCTTTATCAAGCACGCAATTAAATTTGAATGGAAACGAGAAATTTTGTTAGCTCCGAACGAGTTGTCAAAAGTACAGTTTTTAATATTGAGGGGGTCTGCTTTTAAACTGAATGATTTAGATGAATTCGCAAGGTGAGGGTCGCTTGGGGCAATTTTGAGCTCACGACCGACTGAATGGTTAATTTGATTTAATTAAGCCCATCCGGGAGGGTTATGAGAATGTTGCGCTGCGGCAGTTTTCACGAGATGTCCGGATTTTGAATGGAGCGTTGGAAGAAATACGAATATATCCACAATAAACCACCACTTGTCTCATAATTAACCGCGTTCAGTTGTCCCGTTTGAAAAGGGTCACTTGACCCATCCACCGGAGGGAGCCGAAGTTGCACATTATGACACGTTCACGTTGCATTTTCAAGTGCTCCTCGAAGGGCTACACTTCAAACCGCCCTGAGGACCCTGGGGGGTGACCCGATTCTCGAATTAATGGTTCATTAATATTCAGAACAAACCCGTCATCCTCTCAGCCCCACTCTGCTCTCGCTATTTCCGGATGTAGGTACTTCCATGCCATCTGGTGAACTAATGTCGATAATGAACTGCAAAAATACACCGATTTCGTTATTTATATCAAGGTAGAGAAAATTCCAGGCATTTTAATGTTTTATTGGAAAGCATTAATTGTGTACATCAATGAGGAATTTTCCTGCCAGCGCAACTAGAATAAAAGGAAGAAGAAGATAAGTAGAAGTACGGCATGGCTTAAGTGATTCTTTAACTATTGCAGTTTGTATTCGGCAGTATGAATTCTATGAAAACGAGATCCAACCTTGACACTCCAGATGGTTTTATGGTTCTTCAAACGACTTTTAAAGGTCGTAAAACTGGCACTATAGCTCACGAACTGGCTCAATTGGTCTTCAAACTAATTTCATAACCCTTCAAACTGAAGCTCCTTGATCAGCCTTATATCACTTTAAACCGGCTGTACAGCACTTTTGCAGCTTTGCCACCGGTTTTACAGGACACCCGTGTTAAACTCTTTCAGATTGGTCCTCTTCAACCTGCCTTCAACCAGCATGCCTGCCTAAACCAGTTTTGTAGCACCTTAAACCTGTTTTAGACCATTTCGACCCGTCTTGAAGCAACTCATACCTATGAAAAAGAAACCCTTTATTTTTTAAACAAGACTCAAAAGAAGACATCTCAGACATAATCGTATCACTACTCTCACTCCTCATAACAACCAAGACATCCCATCCCAATCAAACTAACAGAACAACCCATCCAAAAAGCTCATCGAAGCTAGTGGAAAAAATAAAAAAACTTTTGACTTTTGATTTTTTAAACATGGAACATGTTTTAACCTTCCCCTCCCATCAAAATCGAAATCATTGGTTCGTTCCTAAACTGCCCAATTTTGGATTTTTTTTTTTTTTCAAGAGGGCGCAGTGAACTATAGACGCAGTGAATTAAAGACAAATGTCCTAAAAAAAAGTCCCCAAACGAAAAATCTCCACGGCTCGGAAGGGGGCTATGGGGCTGATTTAAAAGTGGGACAGATCCGACAGAGATGCAGGCAAATGCCTCAAACATGAAGCCTTCGTCAACTTTGCAAAGTCAAAGATGATGGTTTCCAGAATGGTCGAAAGGATTGGTCACTTTTCCAAGACCAAATTTCAAAAGTGCTAGGCGGCTCCTGCTCTTGACGAGTATTTTCTCTGCCAAACCCGATTATCTTCTCCACTTGGAAACTGAGACTGATCCTTTGGGAGTGTACACGCTTAGCCTCCTTCTTGCTAGGGTGGAATCGATTTCGAACCTGCGATGGCTTGTACTTGTTGTTGGGCCGGCCTCCTATCTGAGGAGAAGAGGTCTCAGTTTTGGCGCAGGGATGAGACTTAGAAGAGCTGAATCCGATTGTTAATTGAGCCGAGTGGCACTGAGATCCAGTTGTCTTCCGCTTTCTTTCAGATGGGAGTTCTAGATGAGGGCAAAACTGATGTACTCTATGCATTTCCTGGTGGGCCAAAGGCCAAAGGAACGATCCATGACCTGCCGGAGCAGAGAAAGTACAAATGGCCACTTTCGGACCCAGTCCACCATAAACGTAAATTCCATGAATTACTTGTTTTAAAGGACATTAGTGTAGCTAACCGTTAAACCCCCAAAACAAGTTACATCTCCGAGGCCTCCGTCCCACACGATGTACCGGTCTTGCAGGAGCCCGTTTAATTCCCCACGCAACGGCCGAGATCGTCTTTTATGTAAATATTCCCCCGAGAAGGTCACAATTGGGCGTATTCGTGGGATTATTAAAACCCGTGGGAACAGACTTGCTGGACCTCGAATCGACCGAACGCTGTAAGCAATTTTCTCCGTCGAATTACTCGAGGGAAAAAGTCAAATGAGAAAACCTTGAATCAAATTATAATTTGAAATTCGGAAAAGATTTCTTTGACACAACTTAGAACGAGAGATAGGACCTTATTTAACATTTTGAAATGAGAAAAACCAGTTATAAGACGTATTACTTTTGCAGCTAATTAGGACGGAGATGAAAAGTCAAACCAACTCGGATAAATCTCGTGATAATTTGCAAAACCCATCAATAATTCGGAAAGTACTAATTGGGGAGTCGGGAAAAGAGACTTGAACTCGTCCGTGGATAAAAACGTCTTCAGACATAATAAATAAGGATAATTGCCAGCAGCTACCAACCCGGACCAGCCAGAGGTTTTTGTTTTTCAGGGGCAGCACAATGCTTGGAGAGACAAAGCACTTTGTAATACAATCTTAACGAGGTATTATGCTTTTTTTCGCGAGAAGTGAGTGCTCATTAGCATGAAGCAAAAGGCACTGAAAATGCTACGCTAATGGGGACAGTTTGCTGGAATAGGGCCATTCTGCTCCGATTGAGGGACATAGCGGTCACACAGCACTAACTGAAAACGCTGCAAAGTTTACACAAGGGTTTATCATTCTTTGATATAAATACAAAAACTATTTCTATATCGATACATTTTTTATTATTTAAATTATTTTAAAAAGTTTTCTATTTTTTTTTTTTTTTTTTTTTTTTATCCATGCGTCGCGGCAATCACAGATCCACCAGGTTTTGCGACAAGACTCAAAAGAAGACATCTCAGACATAATCGTATCACTACTCTCACTCCTCATAACAACCAAGACATCCCATCCCAATCAAACTAACAGAACAACCCATCCAAAAAGCTCATCGAAGCTAGTGGAGAAAATAAAAAACTTTTGACTTTGGCTTTTTTTTGAAAGTTTCTGGACGGATGTGGGACTCTGAAAAATGAATTGTGCGAACCGAGTATTTTTTAATTTCAGATTTAAAAAAATTCCCACTGCCCAAAACGGCCTGGACGGCGGACGGACATTTCTTTTTGGAATCTACACATCTTGAAACATATTATATTATAATGACTCATTTTGAGGCCGATCACAATTTTCGACCTCCGACACGTATTCAGAGGTGTGTTGTTCCAAGAAATAAACCGAATTCAACTGTCGTCAACGTCGCAACGATCTTCTAGATCGAATCCGACGGCAATTCTCTTGGGAATGACGAACTACACCGGAGAAATTGGATTACTCGCAGCCGCTCAAACGTATCGCCCGAACAAATCTCATGCAGATAACTTTTCTCAAATCGAATCCCACTTCCACGATAACTCGGTTTCCCGTAGAACCAGATGGATCCGATAGAGCGCGCAGGAACTGGGAGATGAAAGGGAGTCAAAATTCCTCATAAACTGATCCATTGTCTGTATTTCCTGAGCCACTAGCCCACTAGCTCTCACACTAAGTAAAACTGAAAAATATAGTTTGAGGTTACAATAAAACTTTTGACTTTTGAAAAATTTTATTGTAAAATAGGTTACAATTTAATAAATTTTGGGGGTCAGGGTGGCCCAGTGGACTAAGGCGACAGAGCTTCGCCTGTTTACAAATCAGTCGGAGCGCTGATCAGCCTGGTTCAAATCCGGGCCGAACACCAATGTTTGACCAAAAGTCAATCACGTGTTGTAATACCTGACTTGTCGGCAGACAATTCACCTCTGAACTCAAGTTTATGTGAATCCTTTCCCTGGAGCAAGATTTTCTAAAGCGTTTCTAAGTACAAGTGCGGGGTCGGCTCTTGCCCCAATTGTGAGAACCGAAAAAATGGTTTAACACAAAAAATCCCACTTTACTTTACTTTACTTTACTTCAATTAAATAAATTTTATCGAAGCTAGTGGAGAAAATAAAAAACTTTTGACTTTGATTTAATATCAAACGGTCAACAAATTCTGAACACTCCGATCGGAAAAATTCTAGAAGTTTCAATAATCTGAAAATTATGAAATGCATAGATATTATACGTACCCATGAAGATATTATACGTACCCAATGAAGGCCATAATCTCATCTCTGTTGTGGGGAATTCATCATCAGACACGATTATCATGAACTCGAGAAATTCTTTAAATTTGTTCAGAGGCTGTCTTTTCAGCCGTAAAAACGTTTTACACACGTTTTCCACACAACAGATTCAGCGACAACAAAACAAGATCGTCCGTTCCATAACAGGTGCCAACAACAAAACTGGTGGAGAAGGCTGAAGGGAACACAAATCCATGCGACTAGGGATGCTTAAAAAGAATCGATTCTTGAAAAAATCGATTCTTTTTGAAAAAATAATCGATTCTTTTAGATTCTTCATTTTTTTGAAGAATCGGCCCGATTCGATTCTAAATTTCCAGAATCGAAAACCGATTCTTATCTGCTCTTAACAAGTATTTTTATATTCAGTTGCTTTATATTCAGCTTTATTGCTCTGTAAAACAGATCCATGTATAAAAGAATCAATATTTTTTTTAAATTGAGTCACTGCAACGACCATAGGTAACAGCTGAAGAGATGGAAACAGTTGCACAACAACCTCTGACACAGCTGAAGCTTTCCTACCTACCTTTTCCTACGTAATAGTGCTGGTTTGCAGTTGGATTTATTAGTAATTGGAATTCAGGTTTCTTAACGTAATAATGCTTCTTCTTCTTCTGATAAATTTGAAATTTAACAAATAATTTGGAAAAAGAATCGATTCTCAGATGTATCGATTCTTTTTGAAAAAATAATCGCGATTATTTTCGATACTTTTCTAAATAATCGATTCGATTTAAATCGATTCATTTTTGAGATCATGCGGACCGCATGATGCGACGGCAAAAGTTGTGTCGGGTTTCGGCGTTTCGAAAATTTTCCTAGTAATCCCTAGTAACGACGCTTTAAGCGTGATGTTACACAAAACGACACACAGACCAAAAATTTTGGGACGATGTAATAAAAGTTTCACTTTAAAAAACCTTTTGACTTTGAATAAATGACAAAATCACTACACACTACACAATACACAAAACTGGTGGAGAAGGCCGAAGGAAACATGAATCCATGCGTCGCGGCAACCAGGTTTTGCGACAAGACTCAAAAGAAGACATCTCAGACATAATCTTATCACTACTCTCACTGCTCATAACAACGCAGACATCCCATCCCAATCAAACTAACAGAACAACCCACCCAAAAAGCTCATCGAAGCTAGTGGAGAAAATAAAAAACTTTTGACTTTGATGTTTTGAACGGCGTTCAATTTCTAAGCTACTGGATCCAGCGCCACCTGCTTGCTGGGTAGTCTCGAGGCGCTTGCGGAGAGGTTTTCTTCCGGCCGTTCGGCTCAAATGAACGCCCGTTTCATTAACAAAGCCGGTAAATTGCAGGTGCTTCGGCCCCTCTCATTCCCCTCCCCCTCACCCGGCTTTTCATTTCGTCATAAAATGAAAATGCCGAGTCGCGTCGTTCACGCGGAGAGGATTTTCCGCCGGTTTCCCGACGACGAAAATGAGGGAGGGTTGAAAGGAGCCCAAAACCTCCGGTTGGGTTGTGGGTGAGGGCTGAAGGGGGGGATTGAGGGAGGGGAGAATGAGGTTTGACAAATTAATTTTCCAACTAAGGGCCTCGGGATAATTAGCTTTAGCCTGATACCACGAAAGGTGGTTGAGGGTGGAATAGAAAGTTCGGCACTGGGTGGGGTGGGGGGGTGAAAAAGTGGTAGACGAAACAAGCGAAGCAAGTCACCCGCAGTGCACACGTACCAACGTACGTTTCCCGGCTAGTCATAAACGTACACGAAATGGAATCTCACCCAATCTAAGAGGCACCGCCATGAGACTCCGCGGAGCCGGTCCACCCGTTTCTCACGTCGATGCCGGAAAACGTGAGGCAGATTGCCCAGTTTATTGGGGTTACTGCAGAGTGTTGACGGGCAGAAAGGTAACGCACGTGTTTACGTCAAGCGGCCCCCCCATCATGAATCACTCGGTATCGAATGTCCTGTCCATAAAACTGCCCTTGTAATTATGTTGGACCCCTTCATAACGCTGGCAATCATCAGTTCCCTATTAATCCGGTGATCGATGATGAAGTCTTTGTGTTCAGTAACGTAACGCGTTTGTTGTCCGTGGCGATCAATAGAATTCTACGGCAATTAAAACTGTAGATCGAATTTCAATTTTCTTTATCCTCTCGTTAGCCTTTTTCCAGTTCAAAGGACTGGTTGGGGCTTATAAGTTTCAAATGGTATTTGAACGAGTATTTGGGACCTAAAGTGGACCATTCGGCGTTGAACAGGTAATTCTGAAATTGGGGACGGATCTTATCAGGGGTTCACGCGTCTTCCCCCGCCCCCACACCCACACAAATCACTCCGCACTCTCGGATGATTAATGAGGAGCCCCCAACCCCACACAACAACCCTTCAGTGCAAACCCCCATTGAAACGTATACGAGCCCCTAATGATCCTTCCCGTCGCCTTTCCGGGGATGCCCCATCATAACCCGTTGCAACGGGAACCCTCAACCCTTGATGGGGCGGAGGGGGAGCCTTTGAATTGACGGAATCTCCCTTTAAACTCGATTTCCCTTCCACCCACTTCCGGACTGCGGGAAGACCCCCCCCCCTCACCCCTTCAGGTAGTTACACAGAATCGATATCTTACATACTTACCGTCCCTACCCTCACCCCTCCATTGGAGGCCTCACAATGTGGCACACTCGTCAATAAAATGACCTGCCCAAGTAGGGGCCAAATCTCCTCAGTCAGGATGCGTGCTTAGTAAGCACTGTTTACACATGAAGCAACCTTTTTTTAATGGCAAAATTGGCGTAAAGCAGAACGTAAAATTGGCCGAACGAGACCCCTGAATACATGCTGTCATCAACCGTTTGAAGTAACGCTTCACCGGCGCTCTAACGGTCAGCTCACCCATGAGTTCAATCGAACTGCTTTGGAAATGCCTCTCCCCGTACACGGTCGAGTACACGTAAATCCGATTTCCGAGCGTCCGGTTACAGAGGATATCAGGTCGTGTGAATACTGTCAGGTTATCGGGTGTCGGAAGCCTCCCAAGAGCTTCATCGGAGCGCAACGAGCGCCTGTTTTGAGGAGGTTTGACGACAACGAAGTAAAAAGTGAGGGCCGTAAAATTGTCTACAGCTGGATGCCACATGTAAACGACCAGCTGTACGACATGTAAACGGGTCCATCCTAACAAGTGTTATTTCTAGAATTTACTCACAAATGACTGAAAATTTCTAGAATTTGAATCGAGGTTGTGAAACGAAGTGAATACCGACCGTGTGCCGTAAGGGGTAGTTACAGACGTAATGAGGGCGGGCGGAGGGGATTGCGAAGAAAAACCCGCCCCGAAACTTCTAACAAAAACTCCGCACAAAACCCTCGGCGACCCCCAAGAGGATCCTTGGACTGGGTACGTGACTCCACGTGAGGAGCCTCAGAATGTGACCCACGTGTCGAGAGTTAGGACACCCTCCCCCCGTTCCACCCTTTATTCCCGCAAGCTCCCCTCCACCCGGCGGACTCTTTTTATGACTCCGGCCGTCCCGCAGCTCCTCGCTATCCCGCAGGATGAAAACCTTTCAATCAGCAACATCCTCCCCCCTTTCAAATCACCCCTTTGTTTCCTGAGCCTCTTTTGGTTCATCTCAGACGTGACCTTGTGGTCACACAATGCAATTCAAACCAAATTTGGTACCTGCTACAACAAATTGTACGAATTACCTACCTACCTGACATCAATAAAACATCAAAAGTTTAGTCGTTGCTAGGGAACCAACCGTCACGCTTTTGGTTTATTATTCTTGGAAGGTGGCCTTTGGTTTATTATTAAAGTGAAACTTTTATTACATCGTCCCAAAATTTTTGGTCTGTGTGTCGTTTTGCGTAACATCACGCTTAAAGCGTCGTTACTAGGGATTACTAGGAAATTTTTCGAAACGCCGAAACCCGATACAACTTTTGCCGTCGGTTTTGAACGAAACTACGTCTGTTAAAACGAGCTTTTCACGCTGATTTCAACGAGCACAAAACGATTTCTGTGCGATAACCCGTTCGAAAGTTATTCCAAGATCGTCGGTAGGCGGGTACGAGTATTTTTTGCGAGCCTTTGATTAGTTTGATAGGTACTAGGTACTACTTCGCAACGAGAGACGGGTCAAAAAGCGTCGTTGCCACGGGTGCGTTTTCAGTGGGCATCATTTCCTGAAACTAGTGTGAATAAAAGTTTCACTTTTACAGTGGTTTTTTTAATCTTAAATTTTGGCACACTATGGTGCTAAAAAGGGACGAAAAATGGGGCTTCTCATGGACTTGGGTTAGGCAGTTCCTACTGTCGATCATCTTCACTTGTTCTTTCCAAATCTTCACACGAGAACTAACATCATCATGCTCGCCATGTAATCTGCCACTTACAATCGACTATCTCCTCTCATATCAACCACCTCTCGACCGACCTTCAGTCCCTCACAAGAAACGACGCGACAAGCTTTAATTTTTATGTAAAGCGTTGTATGTATATAGCGTTAGGTATATATAACATAACCACCATATAAATATAACCACTTGAAGTTGATATGCTAATAAATATTTTTTTTAAAAAGCCTTCAACCTTGTTATTAAATAATGCCTATTGAATCAATAAAAATTGCACTCCGTGTAATAATAATAATTGTAGGCGTTAATGATCTGATTGTTTATACGCCATTAAAAAGTAAAATGAAATAATTTTATCCATGTTGACAAGAACGAAAAGAATAATAAAGTTATTTCAATTAGGTATTAAAGAAAGGTTACGTTTGAAGCGCGAGAGATTAAACTGAAAATAATCAAAGTCAAAAGTCAAAAGTTTTTTATTTTCTCCACTAGCTTCGATGAGCTTTTTGGATGGGTTGTTCTGTTAGTTTGATTGGGATGGGATGTCTGCGTTGTTATGATCGTTATTTTTTTAGCTTTTTATTGTTACTTCAGGCGCAAATGACCGAGTTGTTTATGCGCCGTTCAATTTAAAAAAAAAAACAAAAAAAAAAACACTTTATTTACCTACGTACTATTATTTTTTCTATAGGAGGTGGAGGAGTTGAATTGAAAGCCTTTGAACCTCGAGTTAATTGTATTTCAAAGATAACGTTCAGTTTAAAAGAAAGGTCATTTCGTTTCTTTGTAATTTCTTAAAAAAATTGGCGGGCAAAAAAAATCGAAGGGTAAATAAGTTTTAAAAACCTATAAACCATCTCAAAATATCTGATTATGCCGTCATGATTCCTACATTTTCTCAAAATTTTGGGAGACGTATAAGCGGTTTTTCCCTCAAACACTTCAAGGAACTCGTTTTAATCAAAATGTTATTTTAAAAAATCACTTTTTCTTCTGGGGTCGAGGAAGAAAAATAAATTATTTTCTTCTCCGTTTAGCGAATTTTCATTTGTGTGGAAAATACGTCGAGCTGCGGCCTGGAAGACTGACAGTAGGAGCGTTTTCTTTCCTCCATAACTCCCCCTAAAAAAAAAGAGGCTTTCGGGTTTTCTGATCCTCCTTTAATTGGAAACGTCCTTCCTGATCCTTCAGCCCCTTCAGCCTCCTTCGGTTCGGATCATCGATATTGAAATCCCTTTTTCTTCTTTTTCCTGCTCGGGGATTTTTTTTTTTTTTTTTTTCTACCTACTTTTTCCCCCGCTTTTGACGGTGGAGAATAAACGGGGGATCGGAAGAGGATTGCTGGAATACGATGGAATGCCCGAGTTTTGATTGATGGGTTGAGTGTATCAAACTCTAAACGCTTTGTCAAACCTTTGGGGACCTGTTGGAAGTTTGATTTCCTCTCCTTGCGGTTATAATTTTTTTAGTCGAGTTCAAACCAATTGAAAGGGAACTTGAGATATCTTTATGCTGTCTATCGAGACCGTAATATTAATTGCGCATAAACAGCATAAAGTTATCTCAAGTTCCACAAATTTTGTCGTCATTTTGTGACCTAATGTGAGTTTATTTTGTTTCAGGTATGTACCTACGTCACTCAAAATTCCCTATTTATAGGGATGCAAGGTATGGGGCTATTATTATGATGTTTCAATATTACAAAATGCGACATATTATGTCGTGCTACGAGTATGATACGGTAGTAATAACTTGAACTCCCTTGATAAATTATCCTGCAGATACGGGACACATCCGCTGCTTTTCCGGCTCCACCCGAAGTTTGCGTCCGCATTCAAAGTCAAATCGGTTTAGTTTGAATTATGACGTCAACCGACGCAAAGCAATCCCTTCCATTCAACACGTATCAGCCAACTCCCAGCGAGCTCTGGCGGCTGAATTTGCGGTGACCTCCAGCTTGTCCATCACGCATCGCAACGCAGAGCGGTGGAGTACAAAATGACAGCTGAGCTCAGAGCAGTTCTAGTCATTTAAATTTTTTGTCCACTTTTTTTTTCCTCTCGACCAGGAGAAATTCAATTTGGATTTTGACATTTTATGTCTTTGCTATGGCACATAAACTAAAAAAAGTACACCAGTGCGCCCATTACTGAGTACTACCTCACCTTTATTCTTGGAAAAATACGCCTATGTATTCGCGACGGAGTTCAAAAATTTGACATTTTTCCTTCATTTCTTGAAATTACGTTGTATCTACGTAATCAGAGACACCTGACACCTTTTTCATCTTTTTTTTTTTTTGAAGAGATTCTGATCGGAACCTGACGGACCACAGACACACTTTTGCGCTTGAATTGAATGAAAGCCAACTAAATTATCCATCATTTGCCTAAATTACTTATCATTTTCTGCCATCAGGAAAAATTTTCGAGGGAAGTTTAAATTTTCGTTTTTTGGACAAATTGACCGATTTTCAAAGTGTCCCAGCTCAGTCCCTAATTTACCTACAGAGCTCCGGTTAGTCTCAAATTGCCTCAAATTTAGCATTCTTTAAATTGAGTAAATGATTAAAAATGCTTAGCTTAGGAAATATACAGCAAAATCTGAAAGAGCCCAAACATTTCGCGGTTTTTCGCGATTCCATACCATTTAGAGAGTTACAAACTTGAATTTAAACTACCCTAATGGGTCTGAACAACATACTCACACTCAGAACTACACGTTATGCGAATTTAGTGTCGAAATTGACAGTACGACCTGTGCGGAAAATCTGTAGATCTCGCTTCTCAGGCGTCGGAAAATGTTCAATTAATATCGAAATGCAATAATATATATATATAATATATTTGCATTTATATACATAATATGTGTAATATAATATATTATATTATATGTTTTGAGCATGATCAACAGAATTCAAAGGAAACAAATAAAAAATTAAAAAAGATTTTGAACCATTAAAAATAAGTAGAAAAATAAAAATCATTAAAAATCGATTAAATCGATGTTGAATAATATATTACATTGTTGCTATTTCGATAAGGATAACATTTTACTTAGGCTGGTCTGTCAAAAGATGAATATCAAGTTTTGGCAATTTGACAGCACAGTATGACGCATAATATTTATAGTAGTCATATCTGCCTTACCATATTTTGCCAGAACAAACTATAATGCTTGCTATAATCGACTTAAACATCTAAAAAACAGAAAATTGAAGAACAAATAAATGTCCCTTATGGGGAGACCTTTTAGATCATGTCTATGTCATGACAGCAAAACAACGCATATTACTACCAACAGAAGTAGTAACCAGGTAGTAACCAAGTACTAACCAAGTAATCCTCCTCATAAACACTTTTCATTTTTTCATTTATGCATCAGGGGTACGATGTCCCTGTAAACTACCCTTGAAAGTGGTCCGATCTCAAACACGAGGAGGTCCGAGTCAAACACATCTCAAACAGAACATTCACACCAAATTTCGTCTTTCTTGCACAACTCGAAGTCTCCGAAAAAACGTTGCATGTTTTCTGTGATTACACAAATTTTTCCTGACCCCCTCGCCTTAGACATAGACTTGTCAAAAAGTGATGTATCAACAAAACATTTGAAAATTTTGTGAAAATTGTCACCATATCTTTAAAAATATTTAATCGCCCAAAAAGTGCTGTTACAGTTGAAGAGTTGGGAAAATCTTGTTTGTTGAAAAAAATTGGAACTTGACTGTTCTGATTTTGGCGGTCGTCAACTCGCCCCCCTCCAGAAAACAATCTACTTGCCCCAACAACGACACGGCAACTCAAAACGGCAATCCCACTTGGACAGCTTTTCAACGGAGACTTCTTCGCTTGGGGCTCCTTCTTCGGGCCGGATGCCGGCAAAGCGGTCTCCTGCAAGACTTTGGGAATTCCTATGGAACGCAGATCCTCCATTTCTGCAGCTGGAATATTCTCAATGCCAGCAGATCACAACGGATTTTGTCATACCACTGATGAATCTCCACCTGTACTCCCTCCTGCATCCTCCAAAAACACTGGCGACGTAATCCCGGACGCCACGCCGTACGGACAGCAGGCGATTTTAGGTAAACAAGTCTCTTGCATAATCTTAGGGGGCAAGTAACAACTTTTTGCCTCGGGGGCGAGTGTTGAACACAAATACTGAACAGTATGATGGGGGCGACTTGATCGACAGCCTTCTGATTTGAGTTGTTGCAGCAGGTATGGGGGAAGATACCTTGTTGCCGTCGTCTGACCTAAATACCCTGATGAATCATATTTTAAATGCGCGAACGAAAAATGTGTTTTGGGGGGGATTTATTCCATAACCCTTCCCCCTCCTCGTCGGTTTAAAGGAACTGCGAAACGAATGACGAAAATGTATTCAGAATCTTTTATAAGGTTTAATAGCCGCACTCCCATTGTGAGGGTTGATTTACTGACTTGGCGAACTATAGAAAATGAGGGCGGGAGGCCAAACAACACGTGCGCACACACCGAGGACCGTTCCGATGTTTACTTTTGGCTGCATCAATTACGAAGAGAGGAAGCGGAAAAATGCCCTGGCGCACTCTGACGGCCGCTTTTGTTGGGGGACGTTGAGGTTGATTCATTGCGTACCTCAGATGAGAAATGTGCGATCAATTGTTTCCCGAAGTAAATTTTTCAAAGGTCAAACGTTTTTTATTGTCTCCTCTAGCTTCGATGAGCTCTTCGGATGGGCTGTTCTGTTAGTTTGGTTGGGATGGGATGTCTTGGTTGTTATGAAGAGTGTGAGAAGTGATACGATTATGTCTGAGATGTATTCTTTTAATGTTTAGAAGTTTCAAGTTGAAAATAGTGAAGTTGTTAGTCCTTCAAAATCTCATCGAGTCAAGACCCGAACGCGGTCGCCTGTACGAAATGTCTGTCGACAATGTCCCATTCATCCTCAAGGAAGTCTTCTCCCTTCTCTAGTCCTTGTTGATAACTCCCAAAATAAACCCGGACGTGCGATGACGTCGACGACAAGGCGAAGGCGGATTGATGTTGAAAAACGTCAAAAAATGGATGACAACTATAAAATTGACGGCGACGAGAATAACCGGAGACTGTTGGAAACCGAAAGCCCCCCTCGAGTCGCTCCATATTTCAGTTTTCTTGGCGTGATTCAGTCCTTCACAAGGCGATATTTAAGCGCTAACGATCTTGTCAAATTGGCAGCGGCGGAGAAGCGTCAAACTCATCAATCAGCGGGCGTCGTGTTTTGAACCGAAGCGGGAATTTCCGATTTGTTATACTCCCGATCTGAAGCGCGAATCGGCAGAAATTTACGGCTCGTTAACTCAAATTTATGTGACAGAATGGTATCAAAACCGCCGACTTCTGCGTCGTACGTAAACAACTAAGGGGAGGTTGTAGGCCGTGAATTTTATTTGTGTTTGTTTTGTTCTCCTCCGCGACATTTTTTTCAAAACGTTGTCCACCGCTGTAAGGTTTATAATTTTTTGCTTCGTGCTGTCAAAAAAGCAACGTCCGTTGGGTTGGATATCACTCGAGAATCGGAAGAATCGCGAAATACCGCGGAAGAAAAGAAAAGCCCGCCCTTCCCCACACGTCGTAATCGACTGTCACCCGGTAGTCCTTCCAGGAGCGGTAGACGGTAGAGGAGTATTACGTAAAAAAGTTGAAAATTTAGGAAAAATATGAATTAAAATTGAAGGTAATAGAAACCACAACTAACAACTCGAGGGGAACTTTTCGCAAGTCAATTTTTTATTGAATGAAAATTAAATGGAAATTTTCCTTTTCCATTTCCATTTAGCAAAAACTGGACTTGGGTAGGTACTTTTCCCAAGTACTGCTCAAACAGCTGTAAAAAAAATCGATGCAAATTTTACGCAAGGGATTATTTTTTCTATAAATTGTGCAAAAATTAAAAATGAATTTTTTCTAAATCTGCGACTTTTGTTTATAATTTGCATTCCGAGAGTAGCGGAAGCATTGTTTCACTTTGGGATTCGAAATAAGTTTTGTCCTCCAAAATTAACTTTTCCTCTTGCAGTGTGCGTTTCAGAACCTCCTGAACAAATCGGGGTAGCTGTTCGTTGTCCCCTTTGGCAGTGAATTTAATTTTTAATTCCTAAAAAGCTCTGATTTTTGTATAGTGTTAGCACAAACTAGAGAACCCAAAAATTGAGCTCCACGTCCCAAATCACTTCAAAATGACTCCTTATTCGACCGCCTAACTCAAGTCCGTGAGAAGCCCAATTTTTCGTCCCTTTTAGCACCATAGCGTGCCAAAATTTAAGATTAAAAAAGGTCTGTTTGTAATAATCATTACCTACCTACTTTTTATTATGAAACGTTTACGAAATTTTTTGACCCTCGTCATGAAAATAGAGGGTTTTTTGGAATAATAAACCAAAATTTGAAAAATGAAAGAAAAAAAAAAAAAATTATGTTCGAATTTCCAATAAAACGAATAAAATCTGTTGGGGTTGAGATACTCTCAAAATGCCCGCAAACTACCTCATTTTAAATGCACTGAGAGAAAAAAAGGGCCTATTCTAGGTTATTTTTCGATTTTTTCTAGGTTAAATGCTGCCAACCTAGATTTTTTTTGGTTTTCATTCTAGGGTGGAACAATTTAGTCTAGGTTGAATATAATTTAACCTAGATTGAAAATACTGGTGAAGTTACCTTCCTAAAAATGCAAACAACCAAGATTTAAAATGCGCCACCCCCACACTTTAGTTCTAGGTTAAGTTCACAGTGTCTGCCGCCGCCTCCATCCATTTACAGTCTAGGTTAAAAACATTAATGTCTTGGTTGTCTCACCCTGGTATTCAATGTTTTTCACTTTCAAAGACGGTTGATTTACCCTAAAAAAAAAAAAACGTTTTCACCCCACCTCAAACAATTTACAGCCATGTCGCATTAACCTAGAACCCTTAAAATTTTTTCTCTAGGTTGTGCCCCTTTATTTACGAGGTTGTTTCAATTACTATCCCTGTTGTTCCAGTTAAATTTCTAGGTAGCTTCCTATTCTTTTCAGGTTGGTCCTAATAAATTACTAGGTGGTCCACTTTTCTTTCTAGGTTTGCTCCACTTCCATTGCAGGTTGTTTCTATCAACTTCAACTATCTTTCTGGGTTGTCTCTGTTTCCAACTCAGTACAAAAATTTGAATGTGACCTCTATGACGGCACATAGTGACAGAAATTAGATGATTAGAATTTGACAAAGATTTGGCCTCAACCCCACCGGCTAAATAGCAGGGGTGCCAAGACAACGAGAAGTAACGCCCACCGCATACAGTGGCGCTCTCCGCAGCCGCTTAGCGTACTGTAGAAACAACCTGGAATTTATTGAATGAATTACAATCACTGTTGTTTTAACCTAAAACTATTTGTGGTACGGTAGTTTTAACCGAGACTGAAAGTCTAACTTTTTCTTCTGGGTTGTTACCTAAAGTAGCAATCTCGCCTTTTAAATCTCTCGGTTGTTTTCAGTTGTACAACCGAGACTTTAATGGAGGGGAATTATATGGAAGGTCAAATCATTCAATTCTAGGTTACCCCACTTAAAAGTCAAAGGTAGGTAATATATTTTCTAGGTCTTCACAATGTCAACCTAGACCATGTGAAGTTCACATTTGGTCTAGGTTGACACTTTTTTATTCCAGGTTGTGGTCAGAGGGCGGGTAATAATGGGTTAGGTTGTTTCTATATGGGTCTAGGTTGTATTAATATTTTTCGATGTTACTTTAACCTGGACCTATTTTTTTCTAGGTTGAATCAATTGATTCTAGGTGGTTTCAATTTCTTTTCGAGGTTATTTCGGATTTAACCTAGCCACTAAAAAAATCTTTTCTCTCAGTGTGGGAACGCTTAATTTTTCGTCAGATTCGGATTCCGGGGGCAATTTTTGCGTCCTATAAGCCCATTAAATTGCCGCAACTATTCCTTTTTATCTTTTTTTTACAGCCTGATTGAAATGGCGTTTCCACTGACGTTTTTTTCCTCAATCCTACTTTTAATACTCCAGTTTCGAAAGAACGAATTCCGACGATCGAAAGGTTTTGACGACGAGTTAAATTTGAACGAATCCTATTATCCATATTAAGTTCAATTTTGGGTATAGACCTTTGTCTGAATAAAGAGACCGATCCTCCTTCCCACATTCTTCCTCACTAATTTCGTATATATTCAGTGATTTTGGGTAATTTCATCATTAGCGGGCAAACGCAAATGGACGAGCGAAGCGAGCTCCCCTGGCAAAGAAAGTCCGCTGCTAGTTATTGTAAAAACTGAATCTGAATTAGAGTGATCTTTGATCCTTTCAGATACCCTATAGAGTCTGAATAGCTTTTTCTCTAACAACGAAAACCAAACCGCTTATAACTTTGCTTACATTGATTGTTAAGTAGAAAATATTCATTTGCCCACCAAGTGGGCAAGTCTTGTGAAGTTCACAACTGAAGGTCGAACAGGAGGTTCAGGAAATTTCTGTAAGGAAAAAAAGTCAAGTGCACTTATAAAATTTTCGAAAAAAATCGTCTTGAGGTAATTTCTTGGAATTCGTCAACAGAAAATTCAGATTTTTTTTTTTTTTTTTTTTTTTAGAGACTAATTGACAATTATTAACTAGGACTAGGACGACAGTTTTGGAGCGGTTGACGCGTGCTGTCGGGGGACGTCTCCGGCTGTTTCGGACCACCAGCTGCTTCCACATGGCGTCCCCCTCCGTTCGGCCAGATGGTCATCATGATTCATCATCCTCGTCGACGAGGTGGTCTCAGGTTTCTTCTTGTCGACAATCTCGTCAGAACCCGCCGAATTAGCATAATCCCGAAGCGGGGCAAGAGAATTTCGCGATGGGATCGAACGATAGGGTTGGGGTGGTCTTGAAATCACCGCATCGTCAAAGGCTTTTTATTAAATAAAAGAATGAATTGGTTTTTGTTTTTTTTTTATCGGAGAAAATTCGCTCGAAAGTGGCGGCTCTGAGTAAACCGTGAAGTGTCAACGTCACCTGCCCAGTTGACCTCCCTGTTCCATTTTGCAATTCCCCGGCGTCTACAGCGTAAATTATGTTGGAAAGCGCTACGGCTTTGAAAGCCCGTCCTAAACGACATTTACGGTCCTTCGCGCAACCAACTATAATTTTCAATCTGATGCTTAATGCAGGCGGGAAGGGCGAGTAAATCTTGAACGCGAAAAGAAAAATACCGCTCACGTGCGCAAAACCGTTTTCACGAAGCAATAACTCTCTCCGTGCACTTCCGTGTAATACCTGCACACGTGCAACTTCCCCGAGCAACAAAACGCAACTCCAATATACTGCGGACGTAAAATATGAGCTTTTCAGTGCGTATGCGTGTCCGTTGAGCGTGCTTGAAATACACTAACGACTTGGTGAAGTTGCACAATATGCAAAAGAATCTGGCTGAGTGCATAATATGGAAAATAATGATCTTAAGGGCATCAGTGAACTGATGGAGTGGTATTTGGTTGGAGTGGAACATTAGTTTGGGTGTCTTCCACTGGCCATCGAATGTTGTCCTAAATTCAGCTGGAGAGAAATCTGGGGGACATCCAAAAATGTTAAGCCTCATCATCAAATTCGGTTGAATTCGCAAAACCCTAGAATGTTTAATTCTCCTGAGTGATTTCCTTTATCAAACAATCAATTTTGATAAAATTGGGCTCAAAACGTACAGCAAGATCTTCCAGAGAAGGGCTACCAATATTCGTCTGTGAAAATGTAAAAAAAAAAAAAACAAAGCCCTCTTTAACAGGTTTTCACGCTGAATCAAATGAGACCAACCTCAAGTCGCAGCAATCAGCAAAAGCTCAATTTTTAAAATCTATCGATAGAAAATATTGATTTTATAGGGGAGCTTCGGAAAACAATATAAATTTTAAAAGTCTTTGGGAAAATACGTATTTTTTTTAATTGATCCTTTTTCCAAATTTATTGTAAAAATCAAAGAAATCAAGATGTAAAAAGATATTTTCAGACAGAGGAGCACTCCTTTACAGGGTGGCCGCCATCTGGAAAAGTCAGGGAAAACCTGGAAAAGTCAGGGAATGAAAAATTTCAGGAAAAGTCAGGGAAAAGTCAGGGAAATCGGTCACAAGTCAGGGAAAAATTTTTGATTAAAAAAAATCAAAAATTGTATTAAAATACGAATTTTGTTTGGTGACAAGTTTGTCCCTCTCTTCCGTCCCGAAAATGATGATAATTTTTGAATTTTAGTGGGAGCGACTTTGCCGGATTTGTTTTCCCCTCACTCTTCATCCATGTTGCTCGTACAAGTTCAATGAGTTGGCGGAATTCCCGTTACAGATATAATATCCCCATTCACACGATGAAAAGTCCCACTTCATGCACCAATATCCCTCTCTTCATAATGGAATGTTCCACTTCACCCACGAAGACGGTTACTTTCACTTGGTATTTTGGTTCGAGATCTCTGTCCTTGTAATCATTACTAGTTAATTGAAAAGATTTTTTTCTGTTCGGGTACTTACCCGAACCCTGCTTTTATTCGCAGAATCTGGCTTCTCGAAAATTATTTTTTGCTAGAAAAAATGTAGGGAGAAATTATCGGGAAATCCGTTAAAACTGATGGGGAAGTAGGGAAAATTTTGAGCATATGATGGGGAAATCCAAGTTCCAATTAAGGTATAAATTATTCTATTATTTTTATTTTTCAAGTGTTACTATTTTTGTCAAATAAATAGTTTTTAAAACGCAGTTAACTTATCTACTTTCCCTGGGTTTTAATTGTTTGGTGTAAAAATTTATGTAATTTCTAATCAACTTTCAATACCTAACAAAAAAAAAATTCAAGCGATTAAAATTATCAGAATTAATAAAATTTCAGATTAAATTATTATTATTAATAGTTGATGGTGAGTTTCATTGATGGTTTTGTTGATGTTTACCGTTTCAATTAATTTTTTTGGAAACTTGTTGAGGGTCTGTCAAATAAGTCTTATTTGACTGACCCTCAACAAGTTTCCAACAACATTAATTGAAACGGTCAACATCACCATCAACTATTAATCATGGCTGAGGTAACATCCCCTTCCGTTCACATCCCAGGCTTCTTTCACTACATCCTCGAACTCTATGGACCACAAGCGGTCGACACCCTCAATGACTGGAAATCTCAACTTCAAAAACTTGCCTCACAAGAAAATCGTAGAATATTTTTACTTAGATGCCGTAGTAATAATGTTTTCCCCTCCTTCATAGATAACAATTGTAAATTCAATTTTGAATCCTCCCACCTTAAGTTAGAGGTAGATCGAGCAATACGCCGGTTCAAATTAACTGTTCTTAACTTAGAGATAAAATCAGCTGCTATTAAAATATCACAATTAACCACCCAAATTAATAACTGCAAAACTCAAGCTTCACAATGTCTCCCTGCCCCACTTTTTAACTCAATTGAAACCCATTTTCAGACCAATTACAACAATTCTCATCACACCATGAGAGACGTTCAAATTAATAAATTCAATAAAATCTATGATGAGCAAGTTTTTAAAATTTGTATCAAATGGATAGGAAATTACATTAAAAAACTTTGGTCAACTCACGATAAAATTTTCGACATTCAGTCGTCATCAGTATCATGAGCAAGTTTTTGATATAGTTGGCAACCCCGATTTGTTTATTAACATCTCCAGTCTTCCTGTTCCCTATGAGGTTTCCAGCCTTTTGTCACTAGGTCCTAAGTTTTGTCTAGATATTTCGAATGTAAAGGAACTGCCAATTGATAAATTAATCTGTGACATCGAATATTTCATTTCAACCAGTGTTCCTCAAACAAATCAGAACTCCATCAGAGGTCAATTTGTTAACGTAATTACAAACGAGGCCAATAGACTCAAAAACTGCCATTCAAAATTAGAAATTAATAAAAGATTTAACAAAGCCAAGAAATTCACAACAGACCATAGTGACGAAGGACTGATAAAACAAACCAGACCATTATTCTTGATAAATCCGACTATATTAGCAAAATACAAGATTTAGTTTCAGATACGCTAACATACACCTTGTTAGATCATGACCCAACTGAACGGTATCAAAATCAAGTAAATCGCGAAATCTCGGAACTGCATAAGAAAAAGTACATTCCATATAAAATTAAAAAATCTTTGCTCAATTATTCGTGTCACAGTCTGCGTCTTTATGGATTAATTAAAAATCACAAAGCTGGGAATCCAGCCCGCCCAATTTGCTCATATGTAAACTCCCCACATTATAAAATTTCAAAATTTCTCAGCGATATTCTTAACGACAGCTTTCCAAGATCCAGGTACACTCTCAAAGACTCCTTTGAGTTTAAAAGTAAAATAGATCAAGTAAGGGTACCTGATGGATATAGGCTGATATCGTTGGATGTCGCCAGTCTCTTTACTAATGTTCCCATAGAAATTATTACTCAGCTAATTGTAGATAATTGGTCTAAAATTAAACGATATACCCGTATCCCTAAACGCAATTTTCTAAAACTCTTCAATCTTTGTACAAAAAAAAAAAAAAAAAAAAAAAAAAAAAACTTATTTGACTGACCCTCAACAAGTTTCCAACAACATTATTATTAATAATTAAATTATTAAAATCTCAGATTTTGAATAATTTCGGGTCTGGAAATTAGGTATTTTTGCAGGGAAAAGTCAGGGAATTAATTTTTCCCAGCTTGGCGGCCACCCTGCTTTATTTTGGGGAAAACTCGTTTTTCCAAATGAAAAAAAATCAACGAATTCCCCCCCCCCCCCCCCCCCCCCCCGACCAGATGGACCTTCCATACTCCCAAACCCCAGAAATCTTCCACTACTTTCTCGGTCTTCATGACATGAACTACTTATTAATCTTCATCTTTGGGTTTTGTAAATTGAAAAAAATAAATAAATAAAAAATAAAAACATTGAAATTCTCCAACTTTGTTAAAGAGGTTTTAAAATTGACCTGAAAAATCACTGTAACCGTTCTTTTTGTCCATTTTCGCTTTTGTCAAATTCCGAAACTACTTTCATCTATACAGGTTTTGCACTGCCTAATATGTTTTCAAGAATTATGTAGAAATCGTCAATTTTTCTCTGGGGGGAAGTTGTCAATTTTTTTCGAATGAGTCAAATCGAGTTTGCAAAACCGAAAAATCGATGTTTTGAAAAATGGGAAAATCTGAGAGTTAATGACTCCAAAAGCTACTTTTCTTTCCCTCACTCTCTTTTTTCTATTTTAATTTCGTGACTTATTTTTTACTCCCCCCCCCCCCCCCCCCCTCAATCCCATTTCTTTTCTTTCCTTTTTTGAGGGTCGATGGCGCTCCTCGGTCTGTATTTTTCATTAATTGTTTTCTTAAAATTAATACATTCCATTGAAACTCCACCTCGTCATGATATATTAGGTATGTTGGCTTCCAGCAATCAAGCCGGAGAACTCCTTTGAACCCGGTTTTTATTTTTAATATTTATTTATTTTTTAGAACTTCTAGAACTGATTCCAATTTCTTCCTCGATTATAAAATGTCGCGCAAGTTCATAAAATGAACTCCTGGTGGTTCTGAATTATTCTGAAAGTTGGGAGGGGGGGTTTGATTCCTGAGTTTTGATTAAATATCAAACTGCTGCAAAACGTCATATCTCAAAAAGGTTGAGTGATTGGGAGGTGCAGTTGGCAGCATTTGATGCAAAAATGTATGCAATTTAGGTTATTACTAGCGCTCTGTCAGGGGGGGCCAATCTATCGGCCTGGGGGCCTCGCTTCGCTCGCCCATTTAATAATAGTTCAAGTGATGGGGTACCAATATAGATTTTAATCCTCAGTTTTTATTCTTTTTGAATGGAATTGCCTGAAGATAAGGTAAAAGTCGGATTTTAGCATCTTTCTTGAATCCTGCAGATCGTTTCACCACTTAGGATGAGAATTTTGGAAGCTTACGTTTTTCTGAACAACCTGAGGTCTGAAAAATAATTCTGCGCGAAAAGGAAAATTTTGGGTGCGTTTTCAGCATACGTGGAAGACAACCCCTCAGACCTTTTTTGTCTCCCTGAAGCAAGAAATAATTAATTAAATATCATGAACTTGTAATGTATGGGGTGGTGAATTTTCCCGTTAAGACCGCCAAAGCTGCTTGTAAAGGTCAGCAAACAAGGGGTTTCCCCAACGGAGGAAACAAGTGCCAGAACTGGTTGTATCTTCATCCACCTTGATAGAAAAGGATTTGACGTGAGAGAGATGAACTGATCGTGAGGGTGGAAGGGGGGGGGACGTGTGGGTTGGGGGTTGGCGGGGCTTTTAGGACAAAAAGGGTCGCATTGAGGGGCCTGTGCTTAGGCCCACGGCCCCTCAAGGCTGCCTGCAGTCCTTGTAAGCCTTTGAATCAATACACCCCCTCCCGTCAACCCTCGTCGAACTATTCACATTCTAGGATGGAAAGGGGAGGGTCGCAAGTACTCGTTGGTAAAAGCGCCCTCCGTTCAACAGGCTCTCTCAACTACAACCCCCTCACTTCCCCGCCCTTTTTCAACCCGCACTCTTACCACGTCTGAAGGGGGAGGCCTTGAAGCCTTGACCTCCCTATGAACAAAACCTCATCCTTTTCATTCAACCCCCTCGGAGCCTAATAAGCAACTGTTGATGCTAATCAGCCTTTTGAACTTGACACGTATGACCTCAAAGGCATCACACCGAGTGACATACCACTGCGCACCAGGACACAGGAGTTAGCTCCACACCATAGAATTCACTAAAATTTAATGTTAAGAATTAAAAAAAAGTATATGCGATAATACCTATATAAAATTTTCGTTAGCAAGAATTGTGAATTAACATAAAAGTGATGAAAGTACGTTTTAAGCAAATTTTTCAATAATTTGAGGTTATATAATGCAAAATATTAAAGAAAATAAAAGTTTCACTTTAAAAACTGAGTTGTAAAATTTAAAAAAAGGTAACTTATGATCAAGTTTTGAGTGAAAAACTAAAGAAAATGGCTAATTAAAACCGAATGAAAAAAAAATAAAAAATAAAAAAAGTAATTTGAATTATTACAACTTGAATGTAAAAAATATAAAAATCAACAATTTTATAGAAAAGCTACTAATTAAACCCGAATGAATTTAAAAAAAAATTATTTGAATTTGAATTTATAACCACTGCAAATTTTACACAAGGGTTTATTATTCTTTGATATAGGTAGGTCACTTGTGCGAAAATTAACTGTCAATAAAAAAATGTGACTGTCCCAGTGCTGCCTCAAACAGGAAAAGAGTTTATAAAGGAAAATAATTCATTAACGGTAGCGACCATTCGGCTTCACGGAGCTTTCTAATTTTTTGTTCGGAACCCGCGTACTGTGGAAAATTTGTTCGGACAATGTCATCTTTATGCTCAAGTGAGGTTCACCATTCCGTGTCCTCGATTTTTCATCATTTCGCTTGCTATCACTAAATCAATTTGTCGAACACGAAGTTTGTCGCAACGAAAAAAAAAAAGTCCCGCTTTTAGGGAAGCGGAAAACACAAATCAATCCGAGATGCTTTTCCGTTGTCAACTTCTTCCTCTCGTTTTTCTCGTAGTTTCTTTTAATGTCGGGACTCCAGAAGCTCTCCAAAGCTGCATTACCATTAAGGTCTTTTGACTGGAGCGGCTGAGGGGTTTTTTTTTTCCGCGAATAACTTCTTCCCCGGGAGGAAATTGCTGTTCTAGCTGGAACCCAAAGGCGTCATCAGGGCTTTCATGTTTTGAGTTTCCTACATCCTTGGTTTAGCTTTTGAAAAACAGGAGCTACAAATTTGCAGGTTTACAAAAATCAGATATTGGAATTTGGGGTTTTGGCCATTTCAGATCGAATTCAGTTTTCAACAAAAACGTATTTTTCGATTTACCGTTGATTTTAATGTTAAATGGACGGTTCACTTGAATTATTCGACTTGTTTATTAGGTTTTGAAGGACTTCGAACAGGAGGTCGAACGAGGTGTGGATTTTTAAATCCATTACTTCCTATAGGAAGTAATTTTGGACGTCGAATCCATTTTTGTAGTATACATTTCGTTTTGATTTCTAATTTTGGACCTCCGACGCGATTACATAGTTCTAGGTGGTCGAAAATTCTGATCGGCCTCAAAATTTGACATTATGCGTTTCAAGAGGTCTAGATTCCAAAAACGCAATGTCTTCCGCCGTCCTAGCCGTTTCGGAGAGTAGGATTTTTATTAAAATCAGAAATTATGACAAAATACTCGGTTTACCATCTAGTTGTGCCAGCAAGGTTTTCAGTCCGATCGCCCAAACCTGTGGGGCGCTATGGGGCGTAAATGGGGCCACGGGAGGAGTTTTCGTAGGTTTTGGGCTATGGGGTCGAGTTAGGTGTCGTTTTCTAAGTATTTTTTGACGTAGAATCCATTTGTTGGGGTCCCGGAACCAGAAACCTGATTTGTTGATAATATGAATGATGATTTTGATTTCTTAGAGCGGCATCATCAAATGAATGTGTTACCTTGATAATCAAGTCTTGATTACACCTCTCGTAGGCTAATCACTGAGTAAAACTTTTAAAATTCAATAGCGTTCGCTTCAAGGTAACAAAATTTAATGTATTGATGAATCTAAGTGTTATTCCTCCATATTTCTGGGAATCGGTTTGAATACTCTGTTGAACTGCATATATGAGTATTTTAAAGTTTAAAGTGAGGGGGTTACGATTGAAAGAGATGGCTTTCCTGCGCTGAGTGGCTCTCGAGACGAAGTTGCTATCACAGCCGGCCACTATAGAAAACCGCCGTCTGTTCCCGTAATTATAGATCAAATACAATGGGTTGTGGATGCGAAGGGGTGTTCCATCCACTTGGGGGTGCGACGGGTGAGATGGAAAGTACCCGCGATGATTGAGGAGGTAGTGCCTTTGGGTTGGGGGTGGTTGGGTGGAAGAGGTGGCCGGTTGATGGGAAAAGGGAGGTAGAGGGGTTTGGGCGACAGAACAAAGAAATCTCCCCCCCCCCCCCCCGCGCATACAGGCTCTCCCTCTCGTCCGCTTCATCACCCGGGGACCGTTCCATTCCACTTGACGTTCGGGTACAGCACCGTGGTTCCTGCCCCCCCCCCCCTCCCACACTCCTGCACCCGTTCCTGCTTCCGTCTCCTCATCAAGGCTGGCCCTACATTTCCTATCTTTTCCATCTTCCCGGCCGAAATGTCCCGAAATGTCACATCCACAAAACCAACTTCCACTGCGGCCACAAAGTTTTGTCTGAATCGCTTTGGAGCGGCAAAAGAATTTGAGTATTAAATAAATTTTATTCAGTTAAAAATTTCCCAGCAAGCAGATGAATAAGTCGAGAGCATAAATTTATTTCGATTCTTCTTATATTTTTTAACAATTTTTATTATTGTTATTTTTTGAGATAATGCCATTTATGAGAGTTCCAGATTTGTCCGACCACCCTTCAAGGAGCTTTTCAACCGCTGAAAACGGGATTTTTGAAGAGATTTGGAGAGGGGATAGAATTAAGGGGGAACCGGAGTGGGGTTTGGTGAGATTCGCAGATAAGAGATGGCGCCCCAGTCGCCCCGAATTAAACCCAATTTTTGCTCAAAAGTAGTTCCAAATTAGCTGAGCAACCAAACAATATTTTTTGAAACGGGCAACGGGAATCTCTTTACTATACTTATCAAAAAGAGGCCAACGTGCAACATTTTCGAAATCGCTTCTATTTAAATAAATATTTAACTTTGAATTTTAGCCAATTTTTGAATTTAGCTCATTATGAGGTGGAGGAAGAAATTCAGCTTATACCACCCTGAAGAACATTAAGAAATGAACATTATTCGCCGAAACTAATCATTTCATCAAAAAACGCGATCGGAATCCGGTTTCCAGAATTATGCTAGATGAGCGGAATGGGTTGAAACTGGCCGTGAAGGGAGAGCTTGGTGACTCATCTCACCCCCCCCCCCCCCCCCCCCCCCCCCCCCCGGCGTCCAACACCTCAATCACCCCACTTACACAAACCAACAAACACCAGGATGCCCTTTGTACCTGCGGCAAGTTTTTTATTTTTACATACTTTCTTTGATTCCTCTCTCACGCCAGGTGTTTCAGCTTGAGCCTATCAGAGGATTTGACGCAGATGGCGATCGAAATTTTTAGGCTACCCTTAATTTTTGGTTTTCTATTTTCTAAATTCTAAATGTCCGTCCGCCGTACGCCGTCCACCGTCCAGGCCGTTTTGTGCAATCTGATATTTTGACAAAATACTCGGTTTACCATCTAGACAACTGTTGTGCCCCCAATGTTTTCAGCCCGATCGCTCAAACCCGTGCAGCGGGTTTTTGGAGGCTTTTAGCTGTGGGATCGAGTCAGGTGTCGTTTTCGAAGTATTTTTGGACGTAGAATCCATTTTTGGGGTTCCCGCTACGATCCGATTTCACTGTGGCGATCTATAGGGCTTTCATGGGTCTAAAAATGGGGGTTTTGAAGGATCCCAGGTGGTTGAATATTTTTCAAGCAAAAAATAGAGAATTTTTGAAAAGAATTTTTTTTAAATCCAAAAAAAGTTGTTTCCAAAATTTGTTCCATTGGCAAAGAAATAATTTTTGCACAAGTATTTCAAAGAATAATAAACGCTTGTGTAGAATTTGCAGCGTTTTCACTGTTTTTCGTATAGGTACCTCCGAAACTATGCGTTCTACGTAATTCACTATCACAAACGCGGCAAATTTTACATTAGGGTTTATTATTCTTTGATTTAGGTTACTTGTGAAGAAATTTAATTCTGTAGGCATCAAAACGAATTTATTTCACAAATTTTTATTTTTTACTTGGAAAATATTTACTATAAAACAGTTGACCTGGGATCATTCAAAAATCCCATTTGTAGCCCCATGAAAGCCCTATAGATCGCCACAGTGAAATCGGATCGTTCCGGGACCCAAATAAATGGATTCTACGTTCAAAAATACTTAGAAACGATACCTAACTCGATCCCATAGCCAAAAGCCTACAAAACAACCCTCCCGTAGCCCATTATAGCCCCATAGCGCCCCACGGGTTTGGGCGATCGGACTGAAAACCTTGCGCGCACAACTAGATGGTAAACAAAGTAGGTACCTGTTTTGTCAAAATTTCAGATTTAAAAAAAATTCCTAGGTACCTACTACCCAAAACGGCCCGGACAGCGGACGGACATTTCGGTTTTGGAATCTAGACCTCTTGAAACGGACAATGTCAAATTTTGAGGCCGATCGGAGTCGTCTACCTCCATCGCAAAAACATAGGTGTAGTATTCCAAGAATAATAAACCAAAAGTGAACGAGCATTAAATTTCCCATAACATGCATTAGTCAATTTTGATAGAGATCCACGCTGAAAATTTCTGAGGGACTTTATAATTTTCATCATTGATTTGGACTTCAAAAAAATTTGATACCCTCCCCGAAATTGATAAGTTACTTAGGTATAAGTTACTTTATTCGTATTCTATAGTTGCAATTTTCAAAATTTCAGATTAGTCCCGAGTCTGTTTCTATCTTTTTTGCTTCTTTTCATATGTTATTTATATTTATTTATTTGTTTATTATTATTATAATCATTATTATTTATAATGTGTGATTTTTTCAAACTGGATCTGTTTTGTTGAATTTTATGAATTTTACTTTTTATTACTTTGTTGGAAACAGGTTTTCTGTTGACTCTGGTGCGGTCAAAATAATTCAATATCGTCAGTGTAGAGCATTTAGCAACTTTGACCCAAGCTGGATAAACGGTCCGAGAAAAAAAAAGAAAAAAAGTCTGCATCTATGAAGGGGTGAAGTCCACCGAGGTTTCTCCGAACTTACACCCCCAGCCCCCCTCGCCCTATTCCAGCCGAACTCTTATTTGGAGTGACTGATTTTGGCGGGAAACCGGATTCCGCCGCTATCTGAAGGTTTAAATTGAATTTGAAAAGACCTGCTAATTCCTTAGGTTCGCTGCAACGGCGGTATAAGCCAACTTTTGAATATTTCGATCAATTAATCGCCGAAAAATCAGTAATAAAAATTGATTAATTTGTAATTAATGGCTAAATCAATAATTAAAAAATAAATTCAACGTTGGCCTCTTCAGGATTGTAGTCCTGAGCTCAAAACATTTTTCAGAATTGAAATTGATCAATTAGATGCCGAGTTAATTTGGATCTACTTTTGAGCATCTACCCTCTCTCTCGCACACTTGTTCGGCAAATCCACTCCGGTTCCCCCTTAAGTATGTACTTCATTTGCCAAAATCGCTAATGATTTTCTTTAATTTACGAAAGGTAGTACCAACTTTAATCATTCTTTATTTTTATTGACAGCCTGCCAATGGTTGTTTAGCCTTAACGGCTCTCTGACGTTGTCGTAGGCCCTGATCGAAGCTTAATAAAGCCCGAAAGCTTGGCAGCAGTGGTCGTGTTTCCTTTCGGACCCCACCCCTGATAACTGACGTGGAAATCGATTTTCTCCCTTTTGGACATTTTCGTTGAGACGTCCATTCCGATAATTGCTGTGGAATTTACTCTCGAAGTCCTCCCCCTTTCACGGAACCTTTTCCTGATTATTTTTTCTTCAATTCGACCAAGCTGTTGATACACATCGAGCAAAAGAAAAAAAAAACGCTCAGACCTGTATAGCGTTTTGTTTCGGTGATCTCTTAAAGGGGGGGGATGTTCACAAACAAAGAAAACGAGGGGCGGCTGACCATAAATCAATCCTTCCACTGTAATCCCCCACCTTCTCACCAGCCCTAATACCAACAAACCAAGACATGATCCTGAAAATTTCTACAAAACACCCCAAAAAAAGTAGAAAACGATCGTTTTCACAAGGTTTTTCACTCAATGGTGGCCAGTAGATGGCTCGCCGTGTCCAGTGCAGGCTTACCAGCTGCTTCTGCTTAGGGAAAGTTGATCAAGACTCCTAATGCAGAGCCTTTCGATTCTGAAGTTTCGATACAACTGTGACACGTTTCCTCCACTGATATTAGGTATTATTTTCTGTGATATTATAGGTACTTGAAAAAGACTGGATTTGAGGTTCTTGTTAACAAAGATTGTGGTTGTTCCTCGTTCCCCTGGTGTCAGATTGATTTTGTTGCGTTGAAACAGAAGTTCGTTAATTTCTTTTAAGTGTTTTTTTTTAAGACATTTCCGTGGCCGTTTATGGACTCTCCAACCTTCGGGGAAACGAGCCTTGACTTTGATATTTATTTTTAATAGTACTGAGCTTTTTACTGGACGAATCCTCGTATAAGAAAATTGCGCGTTATTTTGTGATATATTCAATTTTTAATTTCAACTCAGCGGGAGTTGAGCGAAGTTGAAAACCCCCCGAGGGAGTAAAGAGTTCGTCGCGAAGTGAAAGAGACGAAGATGGAAAGAGTTTGAGACATTTCCCCTTTTTTTGTTCAATGACCTCATCTCACTGAACATCCCCCCCCCCCCCGGGCGACCTTTCATGATTCAACGTCGGAAGAGCTCCGATACCCGAAAAAAAAAGAATTGCTTTGAGAATCCTCCGTTTTCTTTGACGCGGGATCTTCTCATCTCGAGACTCTTCCTTTTCCTTCTTAGTGATTATACGAGAAAATACGTAATTTTCTCTTTCTCCCCCCCCCCCCCCCATCGGAATGCGGATCCCCAATGGCACACCCAATTTATTTGACGTTTATAAATACATGAAAGGCCCTCCCCTCTAAATTTTCTTTTGTTACAGAATATATATCCATGAAACCTTCAAGAATAAATACCTTGAGAACAGTTTTTGATTTTTCAACATTTATCAAGTGCAATTTTGGTTTTTAATAAAATAATTTTCCTTGAAAGGTTAAGTTATATTCCAATTACTAATTTCTTAATGAGATTCAATCATTTAGAGTGATTAGGCCTTACGCCAAATGCTTGTTTATCCCTATTGAAATTTCCAAAAAACCTATCTTTGAAATTTTGGGTTTTGGTTTACTATTCTTGGACTAATACACCTGTGTAATCGAGATGGAGGTCGAAAATTCAGATCGGCCTCAACATTAAATGTTAACGTCAAATTTTCACATAAGTTCCAAAAAGTATAAATTCGAAAAACAAAATGGCTATACGTCGTCCTCCGTCCGAGCCGTTTTGGATTTTTTTTTTTTAATCTGAAAGTTTGACCAAATACTCGGTTTACCATCTAGTTGTGCCTGCAAGGTTTTCAGTCCGATCGCCCAAACCTGTGGGGCGCTATGGGGCTAAAATGGAGCTACGGTAGGAGTTTTTTGAAGGGCTTCGGCTATGGAGTCGAGTGAGGTGTCGTTTTCGAAGTAATTTTCGACGTAGACCCCATTTTTGGAGGTCTCAGAACGATCCTAATTCTCTGTGGAGATCTATGGGGCTTTCATGGGGCTACTAATGGGATTTTTGAAGGATCTCAGGAGGTCAAAATTTGATAAGTTGTGGTTTTCCGAGTAATTTTTGACGCATAATCCATTTTTCAGCAGGGGTAACTGGTGTCCCGGATTCCAGGCCACTATTTTTCTAGCCAAGGATTAGCCATTTCAATTTGTCCTATTGAGATTCAGACGAAAAGACTATAAACGGCGCACAGTGCTTTTTTTCGCCAATCTAGCTGGACAAAAGTCCAAAAAAAAAAAAGTTCTTTTCTTCTTCAAAATAACTATTGGAGTCTCTTCATAGATAGTTGGCAAGGTAAGAAACAAAGGAGAAAAAGCTCAGAAGGCACAGAATCGTGTCATATCATGCATTGTTAAAAGGAGATGAAACCCCACTCATCGTCTGGCTAAAGCCGATCTTATTAACATGTTCATTCAACTGCAAATGATTCACCGGCCGCTTCGCCTAGGGTCTTCCAACAATTTTTCAAGTGAAGTTGTACATTATACGAGTACCAACTCATTGAAAAATTTTGGTTCTATGAAATTTTTGGAATTTACGATATTTTTGAAGTATTTGCGTTTTTTTTAGCGAAAAACGTCGTTCGAGCTATAGTTATTGGACAGCAACTTCTGAGGTCCACCTCGGTTCAACCGGATCTTTTTACCACGTTAAACTTGAGTTATTTCTGGATGGGACTGGACCAATTTGAGCTGCAGGAACCTGCAGGTTTACGAGATACAGCGTTTTGAAGTTGAATGTTTTCGCATTTTTGCGTGTTTTGACGTGGTGGAAAGTGCTTAAGTACGGGGATAAAAATGTGTGAATGTTTTATAGAATTGATAAGCGTTACGGCTATGAGAAGTAGGTAATAGTAACTTCAAATTGTTCATCTTGTCGCGAAGGTCGTGGTTTAGATGGTGTTGGTTGGTCACGACATGACCAACACCATCCAAACCAACAACCATCCAAAAATTCTTTCAATAATATTTAGACTATAACAAGAGATTGCAGTAAAATAATAACAATTTTTGAGGAATTTTTACTGAAAAATCGTTATTTTATGTCTTATTCAAGCATCTTTGGGGTCTGAGAATGGCTTCAATCGACTCTGGAACCTAGAAATCATATTTACTGCCAAAACACATATTTTCAGCGTTGGAACGAATTTTTTATCTTGTAATTAGAGTTTTGTCCAGCTAGATTGGCGAAAAAAAGCACTGTGCGGCGTGAACATGGAGTATGCGCCTTCAAAACTCCGCCACATTCACACCACCAATAATTGTTTAGGGTTTAGCTACAAAGTTAAGCGACTGAAGCATAGGATAATTGGCCGATATTAAATAATTTAAATGCCTTTGGAAAACTGCCTCACTTACCTAGGTACACAAATTATACCCCTGTCGGCCAATTATCCTATGCTTCATTCGCTTACCTTTTGTAGCAAAACCCTAACCGAACTTCGTGTTTTGTTGACAACATTTTAAGTGTGCATGGAGGGGGAAATTAACAGCTTGAGATGTGTACATTTTTCAGATAGATCCAGAGCTTTCCAACGAGTGGTGAAGGATTTTTGTACCGTCAAAATATGCGAAGAAAATTTTCCGTAGAAATTAATAATTTTAATTTTTCAAATATTAGCGATTTCTTTTCCTTTTTTTACGCGGCTCCAATTCTGATTCTTTTATTTTTGTGAATAAATTATTACTATCAAAAAAGGTTTTTTTTTTTTTTTTGGTCCGTTTTTGCGTGTAATTCCCGGTAAAATCGTGTTCTACGGTAAAAGTTCAGACTGAAATATCTCGAAGAAGAGAACGAGTAAATTTGTAGGTGGTGAGTCATATCGTATTCTCCTCCCCGCAAATTTTCTTTTATCTTTGCGTTGTGACCTCAATTGTCGTTCGCGACGTTACCGTCATGTCCCGCCTTCAAAGCCCCGCAATTTTTCTCGTGATATCAAACGGTCTCATTTTTATTCAAGCGGAACAAGAGGGCTCTTGAAATCCACCTATTAGGAGAGCACGAGCCAAAGAACAAAAATTTCTCACCCTCCCTTCTCTTTCCTCGGGAAGGTCTGTAGAATCGAAATAATGAATGCCGTTGCTTTTAAGGTACCTTTATGAAATGAAACCCCACAACGAGGGTGGGGAGGCCCTCAAGAGGTTGAGTAGGAAAAGCGCTTTCCCTGAAGATGTCAGGGGGGGAAATGGAGGATTCCCTTGTGAACCCCCTCCCCCTCCCTTAAACCTACAATCTAAAGAATATCTTGAGTCGAGGAGCGACTTCTAACTTGAAGATAACGAGGATTTTATTATCCGTTTAGACGTCGGATATGCTTATTGCTGACTCGCTAACCCCCTCTACGTCTTTCCTATCTGTATTCCGTATTATATCCACCCCAGAAAGGAGACCGATAAATCCCAAGTGGGAAAGATATTCCATTTATTTATGTATCGCTTATTTCCTGGGAGTCTTTTTGCCACTTTTGTTGACCTGCCTGTAGAGGTCTTCAAACCACAAAATGTATGCGTTCTTGCATAGTGAAAAGGTTCTTAAATCTTGTGATAGGATACAATTTTTAAACTTTTAACTTTTTGGCACAACTTTGGGTACCGAAAAAACCGCGTTTATACTGGGACCTTTTTTTTACCGGTTAGGAGAGGTTTTTTTTTTTTGGATATATTTTTCACTTCAAATTCTATTAAGTTTCTATTTTTTAACTTCTATTAAAATTCATATTAAAATTGACCACTAAAAACGACCAGTCATCACGTCATTGTGTCTTAACCAATTTCGTAAAACTGCAAAATAAGGTACCCGGGAGAACCTGAAATTTGAAAAGCCGTTTCTTAGAGGTTTAATTACACCAAGTCGGTGATTTCTTAGGTCGTATAGTGCTAGACGAGTTTTCTTAATTGGAACCGCTTGCAATTACGGGAAAGCCATCCTCTACACTTAATGTCACTTACTGGAATGAGGCAAAAATATTGCTCGTGAATTTGTGTTTTAACATGTTCCCGGCTCACAGTGAAATTCAGACTTTGCAGTGGCTCAGTACTCGACCTCAATAATTGAATCGATTGAATTAATTTATAATGGTATTACTCTGAAAAGTTAATCAAAATTTGATTTTAAAACTTAGGACAACTACTAACAACAGGAGAACTCGAGTAGCCAAGAATTTCATCTTAGCTGCGAAACCATCTCCTCTCGCGGCTTCTGGGCTTTAAATGAAAATTGCACAAGTAATTAGCGGGGCTAAGCCTGACGACGTGCTGACTCGGCTTCTCAACCGCGTCAGCATCAGAAATTCGTCCAATTAAGCCCCTCAGTTAATGAGAGGGTGTCAACCTGCAGAGCCGCTTCATCACCTCGCAAAACCCGGCGATTGACTTGTGTTATGCAGGAATCCTGATGCATTCGCACTTGAATTATGCATCCGGTTCGCAGAACAAATCGTTAGATTCTCTAAGTGAGATTGCTATTGTCGAATAAATTGAATTTATTGATCCCCACGGTTTGGTTGGAATGGACTAAGATCCCCGAAAATCGCTTCAACATTCAGAAATACCAGAAAACGACACCTCATTCGAAATTACACTCAGATGAATTCCCTCAGTCCCTACACGGGCAAAATGAATACATTATGACCTCTGAGTTTCTTCTCATGGCGGTTTTCTCTCAACAACCCCGTAGGAAATCCTTGCGCGACGTTTTGTTCTGTAGGCAACTCTATGCGTTAAATTTAATCTCGCCGGCGAAAGCCTCCCAGAGATTTCAAACGGTCTTCCCCGGGCTGTTTTCTCTTCGAGGGGGTTCACCCGGTGAAGAAAAGCCTCCCCGCGAAAGCCTCGGTAATGAATCTTTTTGCTCGGGTTTGAGGTTGTATTATTTAAAAGAACCATTTATCCCGGCCGAGAACCGTTGTAAGGTCCCTTTCCCTCCTCACGGCCTCCAAACAATATCAGTGGAAAAGGGCCCGGTCGACGATGCGGAGATCAAAGCATTTTCCCCTCCTTCACGACCGCAGTCCCAAATGAAATAAAGCCAGAGGAGCCCCGGAGTTGGTTCGCGGCTGAAACTTTAAAGCCACTACTAGTGAATATAAGACCTCAAAACCTTGGCACCGTATTTTCCCCCTCTTACGAGCCCTTCGTTGGCATTCTAATCTCGCCCCGACAGTTGTGAAGAGCCCACACAATAATTTCGAGTAATTGTTTCCCCACAATCGATGACGTCACTCTGTATTCATTGTGTTCAGCCGCTCCTCGAAAGTTTGAACTTGAAAAGGAATTGTCAAGTTACTAAATTCAATTGTAACAATGCTCAAACCCCCAAGTCATTTTAACCCCCAATAGTTAGCCAAAACGGTAAAAGACGAATTGCGACACATGATTTCTGCCCATACCTGGACTTATACCTGGGTAGTCTCGAAGACCTTTAGCTGTCAACGGGCTAATCCGATTTGACGAAGGCGAGCTCTTTATGACCTCTGCCAGAACACCTCAAGTGGTCAATACTCAATAGCTACCTTAATTCAAGTGAGAAGGCCGGCTGCCTGGAGTCCAGGATTGAGAGATACTAAATTGCAGTAAAATAAAACTCTTGACTTAGGTCTTTTGGTATAGGTCATCACCAAAATTTCAGTACTTATAATATAAGTAATGTTCAGCACTAATGAGTTACCACTTTTGGTTTATTATTCTTGGAATAATTATTATTCTTGGACGGGGGTCGACGAATCCGATCGGCCTCAAAATTTGACATTATCCGTTTCAAGAGATCTACATTCAAAATCCGAAATGTATAAATTTTTCTTTAAATCTGAAATTTTGACCAAATACTTTTCAAACCAATGAATCAGGTACCTAAACAATCAGTGTGAATCAGGTGATTCTCACTTAGCCAGGTAATTCTCACTTATCCAGGTCATTCTCACTCATCCAGGTGATTCTTACTTAGCCAGTTATGGCAGATTATTCCAACAGGATCACCTAACCATCCCTAACCCTCCCTAACCATTCCTAACCATCCCTAACCATCCCTAACCATCTCTAACCATCTCTAACCATCCCTAACCCCCCTAATCATCCCTAACCCTCCCTTACCATCTCTAACCATCCCAAACCCCCCTAACCATTCCTAACCATTCCAAACCCCCCTAACCATCTCTAACCCCCTTAACCATTCCTAACCATCCCTAACCATCTCTAACCATCCCTAACCCGCCTAACCATCTCTAACCATCCCAAACCATCCCTAACCCCCCTAACCATCCCTAACCATCTCTAACCATCCCTAACCCCCCTAACCATCCCTAACCATCCCAAACCCCCCTAACCATCTCTAACCATCCCAAACCCTCCCAAACCATCCCTAACCATCTCTAACCATCCCTAACCCCCCTAACCATCCCAAACACCCCTAACCATCCCTAACCATCTCTAACCATCCCAAACCCCCCTAACCATCCCAAACCATCACTAACCTTGATAAGTGGGAATTACCTGGATAAGTGAGAATCGGATTTTTTTTCCTGCGAATACGACGGTATGCGAGTGTATTTTCATTTTTTCAGGTATGTTCAAACGTAGTTTGAACCTATTTGAGTATTTCATCATCGAGTACACGAATATTCGCAAATGTTTTCGGCGAATATTCGTATTTATACTTCCGAAAATACGTATATTCGTATTTACAGTTGAGAATACGAATATTCCTATTTACAGTTGAGAATACGAATAAATTCGTATTCGTATTCGCAGGTTGGGTGTGCTTTGGGTGATATTCGTATTCGCAAATACGCCCATATATAACTAATATATTAGCTATGTTACTATGTTAGTGGGAGAATCGCTAGTAGTCTCGTTTTCACCCCTATAGGGCCTACTCATAATATAGCTGTGCTTCGTGTAGGGGGCCTTGCTTATAGAGTGTCTCAAAGCGAGTCAGAGTTCGAAGCGTAATCCGACCCTTCGTGGGTCCGACCTAGGGAACCCCGAAAATTATGTGTCGCAATTCGTCCCAAGCTACTAAAACATGAATGTAAAGCCGTAAAAATTCCTACTCTGCTAATCTCTGTACATATTGCTATTATTATTGTTCTCTTTTTTAGATATTTTCAGGGGTTGAGACTTCAAATTCATATCATGAATATAATTTCGACAGCACAATCATAGCGTCAGTATCGTACACCTCCGTACAGGTACATTTTGCCAAAATTATTGGGACCTTCCGATTATTTTGGAATTCAGGAATATGCCAGGAGTAGCCTGCATTGAAGTAGGTAGGTGTAATGAAAGAAGTAAGTAGGTAGGTAATTCCAGTAGGTATACCAGTAGGTATACTGCCCTATGTACTTGCACCTATAGGTGCAATAATTACACTGTTCCTTTCGTTGACGAGTACTAAGTGTTTTCTTGTATCCTTGTGACTACGTTAGAAGTTCTTGCGATTAGTGTCAATTTTAAGCGTACCAATAAACATCATTGATAGCTTAACTAATCGAGGGTTTACTTGGAGGAGACACGATTTTTGTCCTTCACGACGCTGACGGAAACTCCACCAATAATCCTTTTTTAAATCCCCAAGAAATTGATTTTTCGTTCTGACTCCTTGAGAAGTGAGAAAGTTAATATTGAATTTTGCTCGCCAATCTAACAAAGTTTGTTAGATTCTGGAAAAATGCAGCAAAAATTGGGAATGTCCCGCCAATAAGGATGCTCAGATTTCACGAGCAATACTCCTTGGGTATGCTTTGAGATCGGTTCTTCGACGTTGTATTTCCCCTAACAGAAAAGAAAAATAAAAGTTTCGCCCATAAAACACCGAGGGTTTATACGGCCTCCGAACGTTGGGCCTCCCTATATTGTTTCTTTTGGGATATTATTCCCCCCCCCCCCCCCACCCGAGATTGTCCCAGGGGAAAGGTTTCGTGTTTTTGCTGCTGAAGGTTATTACGTCGGTAAACCATCTGGCGTAATAGGCGCTAATGGATTTTATGACAGCCTCGGGGCGTCATTTTACAATGAAACCCGCTCGGTTGAAATTTTTCGAAAAGTAATTGTGAAAAATTATTTGCTTTCAATCTGAGGATTTCCAGGTTAACTGCGTAAATCCAGTACGTGAGCGTCCGGAGCGGTTTATAAGAGAGTTAATGAAGACGGATGAGTGGGAACTGCGAGTACGTTTAAAACCCCCCGTTTTTTTACCGGACGGTATCGTGACAATGTTTGGGCGGTTTGGATATTACGAAAAACTTGACCCTGCCGTTTTTTTTCGGGGTGACGGCTCATTTAATTAGTTTCAACCGGAACGTGCTTCGATAAGGATGGTGGGGTGAAGCTGAAAAAGAGTGGAAACGGATGATTCACACTGTTCAAAATTAAACATTCCTTTGGTTCTATGTGGAATAATGAGCTGGCAGTCACCCGGTGAGCAACTCTTGCGAACAATCTGAAGTGGAGGAATGTGGTACTCGATTTAATCGATCGTAAGTTACCTAGGGATGTTGAAAAAGTATCGATACTTAAAAGTATCAATACTTTTCAAAAAAAGTATCGATACATATCGATACTTTTTGCCCCCGATACATATCGTAGTATCGATACTTTTTTTCCGGTATCGGCGCCGATACTTCTTTTATCCCTCACATTTCATCAGATTCAAAACTTACGGCATATAGGTAGTTGACAGTACCTCTAACTTGACCAGCAATTGAAGAAAGTTGATGTAGGTACCTACCACCACCTCCTGGAGCTGCACCAGCTCTCATATCAGAAGAATCACCCTCGATCAAGGGCGGACTACCAAAATGTTGGCCCAACCAACCAACCCAAATCACTCATCACAGTAGAAAGTAGTGTGGCCACAGCTACACCAAACGAGGGAATGTTCCCCTTTTTTGCTACCTGTACCTACCCCCCGAGGCTTGGAGCAAGATTTCAGTCCGATCGTCCAAGCCCATGGGGCGCTATGGGGCTAAAATGGGGCAATTGAAAGTTTTTTTTTAAAGGCGCTTGGCTATGGGTTCGAGTTGGGTGTCGTTTTCGAAGTATTTTTGGACGTAGAGTATATTTTTGGGGGTCCCAGAAGGATCCAATTTCACTGTGGGGATGTAAAGGGCTTTCACGGGGCTACAAAAGGGATTTTTGAAGGATCTCAGGAGGTCAAATATTTTGGCTGTATACCAGTTGCGCCCTAATACCCATAAGTATATACCAGTTGCGCTCCAAAGGTGAATTTGCAACCTACCAGTTGCGCCCCGAGTTATGTCTTTTTCAGTATACCAGTTGCGCCCAGGGGGAAAAATGCAAGAAATACTATGTGCTGTACAGCATTCCTTATGGCGCGTTCGAAGTCAGCCACTACAAATTTTCGTTGGAGGGTGAATCCTCGTTTGCTACATTTTTCGACCAACCTGGTAAAGAGTGATGTGTACACGGTTTCGGTTTTGGAACTCGTAATATTCATTCATTCAAGGTCATTGTGACATCAAGCTATGAGTTCTATTCCAATGGTACCTACCTTACCTACCTACCGCTATGAGTTCTGATTTTAGGTGCCTGGGGCGCAACTGGTATGTTGAATACGGGCGCAACTGGTACATTTGCAAAGACCAATTGGGGCGCAACTGGTATTACGGCATTAAGGGATTTTCTCAATCTGGGCGCAACTGGTAAACTCCCAATATTTTCTGAGTATAAAAAAAAAATTAAAAGAAAAAACTTTTTCAAACATTTTTCATTGAGACAGAATTAATTTTTGCACAAGTAACCCATATTAAAGAATAATAAACCTTTAAATAAATTTTAAATTAATAATAAACCTTTAAATTAATTTTTGCACACGTAACCCATATTAAAGAATAATAAACCCTTGACTAAAAATTTGCAGGCGTTTTTGAAAAGTATCGATACTTCGATACCGATACTTTATTGAAAGTATCGTATCGATACTTTTAGATACTGTCTGGATGTATCGATACGATACTGTATCGATACTTTAGAAGTATCAAACATCCCTAAAGTTACCTAATACGATTCGTACCTGGGGATGCCAAACCTTTCCGTCGTATAACTTGACGTTTAGGAGTTCTGGAAGGGGGTGAACGGGAAATTATGATTCGGCGGCACGTCTAACCTAAGTTGCTGATGAGGGTGGGATATCGGTAATAGCAAGTGACAGTTGTTACTAATCCTGTTAACTGAGGCGGTGCGAAAGGGTCGAGAAGGAGCGTCCCCTTTGATTAGCAGTAATGCCCAATTAGCCCACCCGAGCGCTAAACCTTTATGCCCAGGCAGAGGTTATGTGCAACTTTCCGGAGCAACTCAAGTAGAGTGAGTACGCTAACTCTCGTTGACTTTCTCTTAATCCCTTTTAAAGTTGATCTGGTCGGAGGTACAATTTAAGGGGATTCTGGTTTGGATCAGCACCCATTATATCCCAGCGATCCAATTTGTGAATTCAATTTTGACCTGTACAGATTTTGCCCGATTCATGATTCCGCGCTTAGTGTTGCCACCGATGGGATTTTCCTTCAGTTTCCAATTTCACTTTAAATGTGAAATTTCACACTAAAATTTTTACTGGCTTACCATTTGAGTCCTATATCTGTCCCAATTCAATGGGGCCCCGTTCCCTGACAAATTCATCCTTGTTAAGTTGGTCGATATTCACAAACTTATAACTTTATAGGAATACAGATTTTTCAAATTTATATTTGTTTTAAATTATTATTGTTTATTGACGGAATCTTGTTTCCAGATACGTGTGTCCTTTTTTTTAGTCTTTTCAGATTTAACAAAAGTTGGCCTTTGACATGCGAGTTAAGTTTTTGCACGTCGTCTGATTTCACTCAAAAATTCCATGATCCTCGCGCTTTTTCAAAACGTCAATCGCTCACTTGTATCGCTTCTTTCGCGATTTCCTCTTTTTGGAACTCGAAATCACTGTACTGGGGGGGGGGGGGGGGGGGGGCACTGGTGGTCCTTAGGGTTCGGAATCAAATATCGACTCTTAAAATCCCTTTTGAAGTTCCCAGTATCCCAGCAATCCAATTTTAAATTTCCCTCGCGTTGCATCAACATCCATTTTACCGGTTTGTCATTCGAGTCAAAACGATTAGAGCGCAAGGACTCCATTGTACCCGTGTAATGAAACGGCGGCGTCCATAATGACAGCGGAGCCGGATACGTCGAGTTTGTGCCGTGACAGGACTTGGGTAGTGGTCGTAGAGCTGTAGAACATAGAGCGTAGTGAAGTGAGGCTATTGTTACGGGAGAAGCTGGGGCACGCCCGAAAATATCTTTTCATCGAGTTAACTGAATGGGAGAACCGGTGCCGGCCTGTTATGATCTGATTGTGCAACTAGTGATCACCAGAGACCTCAAAATGTCATATTTGATTATGTCATATGATTTTATCATAAAATAGCCGTTTTTTGGATAAATGTCATAAAATGGGCGTTTTTTGCTATTTTGTCATATTTTTATTCTTATTTTGTCATGAAATCGACGTTTTTGGCTGTTCAGAGCCAGTTTACTATCAGGCCAAGGTAAAGGAAAGGCACTTGAAACGAACAATAACACAATGGTCCCCTAATAAGTGACAGGGAAAGGCCCGCTGCATTCCGATCGGATTATCGGTATTCAGAGGCAGGTCAACGGCCGAGTGTTGACCGTAATGTAGAGCTGAGATGCCTGATGGGCTGTGCTGAAAGGATTCTTAGTATAAAAGCGCACGGAAAGGGACAAGATGTATCATTCCTCAATCGGACATCATGCCTACAGTTTCAGTGAGCAAATCAGTGTTAGTGCGAAAGTGGGTGGCGACTGAGAAGGACTTCTCTGTTGAGGGAGAGTCCATCTTCTGCAGGCCGTGTGGAAAAAAGGTAAGCTCCATATAACTTTGTATCTCCGTCTGCATACAAGTGTCAGATAAAAATAGTACAATTGACTGGGCACAAGAACATAACGTCATCCATACAATTTTTACCATATTCCCCCTTTTTTAAAATGGGATCTGACAGTACATAGTTCGTTAATTGCAAAAAATTGAATTTTTCAGGCATTCTTTGGGGAGGTGCACCAGGAACAAAAACAAGATTAAGGTTGTTAAGCGCTGCATACATGTTGAAGGCTGGGGACCATTTAAAGGCCATCTACCCTATGGTCGTGCACCTGACGTGCTTCAGCCACGGGCTACATCGAGTGGCAGAAGCGGTCCGAAACGAATACCCTGCAGTGAACAAACATATTTCGTCAACGAAGAAGGTATTTTTAAAGGCTCCAGCAAGAGTGGACGTGTTTCGCCGAATTTTGCCAAACACCCATTTGCCTCCTGAGCCCATCATTACTCGATGGGGGACATGGATTCAAGCGGCCGAGTACTACTCTGAAAATTTGGCGGGCATTCGAGAGGTATGTTTTCATTTAAAAAAAAAAAAAATTAACTATTAGATTCACAAATTGGGCAAAATAACATAAGACGAAATTTCGTAGTAGTAGTTTCCCAGTTGATTTCAATATCCATTAATTGATTTCACACAATTCTCATCCATTCGCTTGTTTTGTTCTGTTAAGGTATTCGATTCACTTGATCCTGAGGAGGCACAGGCGATTGGAAAAGTCAAAGATGCTTTGAAGGCTCCTGGGTTGGAAACCCATCTTCGCTACATAGTGGACAACTTTGGTGACCTGCCCAAGATCATCAAACGGCTCCAGAAGTACGACGGACTGTTTTACAAGGCAGTGGAGGAGATTGAAGCCCTCCGAAATTCCCAATGGATTGGGGAGGTGGGGAAAAAAATCCATGCAAAACTCCTCGCCGTCCTCTCTCGGAACCCTGGATACCTCCATGCCCAGGTAATTGCTGCACGACTTAAGTAAGGGCGAAGAGGAAGGAGCATTGCCAGAGGGTTGGAGCGAAAAGGATGTATCGTGCATGAAATTCGCTCCTAACTCCTCTGCTGACGTCGAACGCTCGTTTTCTCTATTCAAGACGCTCCTCACCGACAAGCGTACCAACTTGTCTATAGAACACATGGAACAACATTTAATTGTATTTTATAATGATAATTTTGAATATTGAACATTAATAATGAATGACGAAATTGTAACTATGTAATGTAAGTACCTAAATGTTGTAAATATTTAATGAAAAGATGTAAAATATAATCCATCTATCTACCAATAGATATTCACTTCTATTGAACAACCTAATCTGCCGGACGTAGAACGAACAAAAATGATTTGAAGATAATATCATACTTTTTTTTAAACATCATAAAACGGCCAATTTTTGAAAATAAACAACATGAAATGGGAAAATAAACATCATAAAGGTCATAGAATAAATGACCTAAAATCAAATAATAAACATCATAAAGCTGTGGTCTCTGGTGATCACATATTATTGGGTGTAGAGCGAGACCTCATCAGATCAGTAATATATGTGCTCGAATCCAAGTCTTCTGCCTGAATTCATAAGGAATTGAAGCGGAAACTCCCTTTGTAACTCTTTCCACGTAATTTTATTCTCCAGCAGCTATTCATCTACTTGGCAACATGATAAAATCAACGATGCTGATTACAAACTGCAATTCCCTCCGGCCTTTCTCGCCCTCCCAATGAAATAATCGTCTCGTAAATCAACTTTTTACAACCCCCTTTGCAGAATTGCTCCATTCGTTCCCAACTTTTGAAACTTCACTCCGTAAAAGAAGATGAGAATCTCGCGGACGGGAAATCTCTTCCGGGAGCCGTCTTTTATTTTCAAGTCCGTAAAAACCTTCGAATTGGCTCTCGTTTTCGTATTTACGTGAAGAACATTACTTTTCCTTGTTGAGCCTCTGAGGTGAAATTGACTTTGTGCGGCGAAGAAGGGTAAACTGGTTACTGCCGCAGGTTATCACATTTTTATACCCTTTGCACGGCGGGTCGTAAACCTGAGCTTCCCATGTCACTTTACCGTTCTTACTTTTCTACCGTATTGTAAGATATATGTACTCTATAGGTCTGTGTAAAAAGTACACAAATTTTGTTCTCTAATGTAAGTTATTTTTGTTCCAGGTATGCTGTGATGAGCTCTGGCCATTTCGTAAGGTTCACTCTTCGGTGGTAGGTGAAGAATCGAGTGAGAACTATTACAAAACACAAGCTGAACGACACTCTGCTTCTTCAGTGCTCGCTTCTTGCCAAAAGCATGTTCGCTAGGTGCCACCTTCTGGATAAAAAATAGGGCCCACCTCATTTCTGGTCATTCCCATTTGGTGACCAAATTTTGGTCAGTCCGACTAGTTGGAAGCGACGACATTCTTAGCTCAGGTCATCAGATGTAAATATTTGGTGGCATATGAGGCATGTTAGGCATATGTCCAATGTCCTTTGCGTTTTCCAATGGTCGTAAGGTTGGCCGGAGTAGACTCATTTTTTTCCTAATCCCCAGACTGTTGGGATCTGTGGCAGCTCTTGCAGCTTGGGTAAAACCACAGTAACCATTCTTGTCTCCTAAGGATTTGGCGAAGCAGAGCCTTCAGTTGCTGCAGTTGGAACTGTAGGCTCTGGAAGTCACTTGGACACTTCCGACAGACGACCAGAGAAAGCTGTCCCAGACCCTTGTCGTCAAACCTCCTGCTCTCGCGTTCACACTGGCAGTGTGGACTATCCAGCCGTCGCTGATGAAACACTGGTAAAATACTACAGCCCCCCAATTCCTGTGAAAAAGGAGATCCTCTTCCTGCTCCGGAGTCCCATTTTATCACACCCTCCAAAAGAGTAAGCGAGAACACCGCGCCTGCGCCAACATACATACCACCCCAAACAAAACACTTCCCATCCGCAACTCTGCAAATCACAAATCCTCCCATGTTAAATATGACTCTTGGTATGGCTTTCAATACTAAATTTTAGTATTGAAAGCCATACCAAGAGTCGCGCAATCACGCTGAAAACCTTGTAGCCACAGCTGAACGATGATGTCGACTGTTTCAATAACATTTCACACATGACAAAAAATGATACTACCGAAGAGGAACTCGGGGTCACGTATTTCGATTTTTCTTTCTCGTCTCTGAAAAGAGTATAATTTATTCGAGGCCAGGAGGACACATTTCAAGAAAGAAAGGAAACATGATACGGGATGGGCCCCGTCGCACCACGCAGATGACGCGAACATATGTCGTGATTTCTCCTGGGACGAAGGTTGGGTCTGTCTCCTTCGCCGAACAGCAATTCGACTGAATTTCTTATTTCTGCTCCCGAACTTGATTCTATAGTACAATACCATAGCGAGGAGAAATCATTTACGACCGCATAAGAAAAACCCTGAGAAATAGAAGTGATCTACCAATCACTTATCAACCAACCACGTATAATGGTTATACTAGATTCTTCCCCTTTCAACTAAATCCAGCTAGTCGCGGGATATATCCGATATATATGCGGACTAACGCAAAAGTACATTACTTAACCCAGAGAGTTTGCGAGTAGTCTTTGACGTAATTTTGTCCACATCAAAGGGTTCCAACTAAACGAACCCGACTGCGTTAGATAACTCTGCCTGTGAGTGAACCGTTTTATGATAATTCTCATTACAAGATAATTAACTTCGTTTTGGGTGATACATAAGTTCAAACAGCTCGAAGTGGTGGCGTCAAAGTCCGAGTTTCAACAGAGATAAACCTAATTAACCCCGTGTTTCCCTTAATCGTCTTTCGGTCTGCGCCTACTTGCGGCAGCTGGCGGGAAACTAATAACGAGAACCTTCAGATGAGGATGAGGGTGGTTTGATAACTATCTGTACAGCACTTCTCTCGGTTTGGAAGCTGGTAGATCGTCAGGGCTAACAGTAGCTTTGTTTTGACTTGTGGCAAACTGTGCCGGTTGTTTCGGGAGGGGAATCAGAGGCGTAGGGAGGGAAATCTAATCTCCTAATGGACTAATTAAGGGGGGTAGGACGGGTTCGATAGGGCTTCAGGCTTCGGCCAAGTTTGAGAGGTTATTGTCGGGTTGAGAGAGAAAGCCAAGATAGGTACCTTTCGCCTTATCGGCTAATCCTCCAATTCTGTACGATTCAACTATCATCAAACGCGGTAATGGTAGGAGGTCTACCGAGGTGAGTCGATTTACTCGGGTATGGGTCGTATTTAGTCGAGCTTGACGCCTCATTGACCTGTGAAAGTGGGTCCATATGAATTCATGTACATCCACGGACAATGATAGATGGTTGCTCATGAAAATTTAAAAAAGGGGATTAAAAAAAGTTGCAATTTTTTATAAGCCCGTATTATTCTTTTGTATAAATAAAAAATGAATTCCATTAAAAAATAAAAAAAATCATTTTAAAAATAATACCGTAAATAATATCAGCTTAGAGTTGATTTGTACTAAATATATTATTCACATTCATATTGCTCGAAAAGAAACTATAAGATTGATTTTTATATACCTAATTTATATAGTTTTAGTGAAGTGATATGTAGTAACTATCTAAAACTGTTGTAGCAGTTAAAACCATCACTTCATTAGTAACTAATGGAACTCATAAGTAACTGTTACTAATTGTGGCAAATTTTCAAATTTATTTATACAGTTGGTCCAGAGTGGCTGCCTCATGAGAAACGGCATCTCCAACTACTCAAAATTCCCATTTATAGCCTCAGAGAAGCCCCACAGATCCTCACGGAGTAGCCGGATGAATCTGAGACTCCTACAAATGGATTCTCTGTATAAAAATCTTCCGAAAACGGCACCGCACTCATTACACTATAGTAGGGTAGTATATATTACAAGGGCGGGTCTGTCAAATTCGTTTGAAACCTCGATTAATGCTCAAATAGGCTAAATTTTTGTAGCGCTACTCAGCGAATAGCCTACTGAGGACTTAACTGAGGTAACTAAATTTATTAGGATTTAGCTAAAAGGAGCTAGAATGAAGCTTCAGGCATTTAATGCATACGATAAATCTGCCCTAACTACTTCAACCCCCCCACCTGTAGACCCCTTCAAGCTCCTTCTTGCGAACTACATGGAAAACCATTTTTCGTGATAAGCTCGCCAAACTGACTCCGTGGATATTTTTTCAAATTTTCTGACACCCGGATAAATAGGGACATAAATTATTTTTAAACAGATCTGATCCCAAATTATTGGTGTAATATGTATCAAGGTGCGATTGAGTTCCTAGGGTTTTAGATAAATTAAAAAAAAAAAAAAAAAAAAAGGTGTGCGATGGCCCATCACTGATGGGTGGAGATCCGAAGTTCTCTCCCCCGCTTGTTTTGGTGGAAATGACTTGAAGTTCCAGGGTATGCTTCCAGGAACCACGCTTGAAACGACCAGGGTCCTTCCTTGGGCTTCTCCGCTGGAGGGGATTTTCACTGGAGACTTCCAGATACGATACTCCATCAGAATCTTCTAAATGGACTTGGCCGATTCATACTATTTGCTCGTGCGTATGACAGCATCAGTGAAAGCGCTGTTTTGCTATTGCACGTAAGCCGGCCTTTGCCAGAAACGACTAGAGGTCCAGGATCTATCCAGACCCGGCATTTTCCCCTGACTTGAAGTATTAAATGCATGATTTCTGCCGGGACACAGGGGGAGGCAGCCAATGTACGGGGGAGGGACGGCGCACAGTGGGGCAAAACGACTGTTTTTCGGAAAAACCCCTGTAAAAACTCTACATACCTTTAAAACCTTTAAAAACCTGAAAAAAATCACACGTGGTCTTTGAGTCTCACTACGCATTGTACGTAGTCAGTGGGTCACATTGACCGAATTCACATAGGTCAATTGACCCACCGACTCACTATAATTCAACTCCATTATGAGGTACAAAGGTGGCAATGTCACCAATCGATTATAAATATTAAATTTCATAGGATTATATATATATGATATATAATATATAGGATAGCCCGGGGTCAATTGACCTGTAGTGGGTCAATCGCAATAGGCTCTAAAAGTAGAAGGTAGAATATTAAAATTTAGTTTCTGGGGTGCTGAGTAGAAGAGAGAACTCTCCAAGGTCCAAATAATAGTACACAATCTCTTGAGAAAAATTTTAAGTACATTTTAACTTATATATATAATTAATGAGAATAGTACTGTTTGGTCAGGGTAGTTGAATTGACTTCTGTTATACAAGATTGGCCAGAAAAATAATAATATAATGAAAGTAGTAGAAAAACAACAAATGAAATAGCCTCTGCTTGTAATATTAGTGAAAATAAAATGTATTATTTATTTGAAATTTATTTAATCTAATTTATTCAAAATTATTAAATTAAATCATCATTATTATTTATATTTATTTATATTTATACTTTTAGTATTATTATATTATTTATGCTTCTATTATTATTTATATTTGTATTATTATATTTAATTTTTGTATTATTAACCACTGGGTCAGAAGTCACTAGGATCTAGTTCAATTTAGTTTCATTCAACTTCTCGCCAAATTTTTCTGAAATTGAATAATAATGATTTTTTTAATTATTTGTGAATCATTCAGAGATTTGGTACAATGATAAATACTTGCTTGAACAACCTGGCTTGAGATAAGCCGTTCTACATTATTTGTTAATGACAAATCCTGATAAAAATCAGCCAATTTACCTGCAACGAAACGGTCCAAATTCGCACCGTTGTGCAAAACCTCGCATAATTCGCGATATTGAATTATGAGCCCTGGCAATGCCAGGCTGGCATTGTTGCGGCGACCATTTAGGATATTGAACTGACTAAATGAATGGTCTGGGAATGACATCTTATGTGAAAGGATCAAATTTTCTACCGTAAACCTCCAGCTACGGAGTAAGCACCTTATATTCGATCAAGCTCGTTTATAAATCCCTCCGAAAGCGGCTGAATCGGCCATGTTTTTTACACTAAAATCAATCCTGCGTCCAGAATTGCAAATGATTGCAGCTGAAATTTTTACAAGAGCTTCCCTGGGGTGTCTACAATCGAAAAATTGCCCTGCCAGAGCGGAGCTCAGTGGAGCATTTTTTGAAAGCTTAGAAACCCGAGATTACTCGTTAAAACACGATTAATTACTAAATGATTCAGCCCCCCATGAAGAGCATGGTATTTCAAGCGGATTGAAGGTTCTTAATTTTCTTTAATATATCAGGAACACGCCCAAAAAATTTCAGATTTCTATCTTCAAAAATGAACACACACGAATACTCCAAACTTTATGTTTATTAGTGCTGTTAGAAGTGGTTTTTAAACCAACGGAAAATCCACTTCACACGGCAAATCAAAGACAGCGGGAGACGCTGATTCAGCAGTTGGAGCTAAGGCAGGAGGGAGACACGTAAACGGACCTCGGGAGGAGTCGCGGACGAGCCGTTGATCAAGAAACACGTTCCACTGCTCCCCATGGTCACTTAGCCAAGGACCTTCGGACCGAAGGCTTCGGTGCCGGCCACCCACGTCGCAAACACTCAGGTCAGATCCTACCAATCACTTTTCTGAAAATCCCGAATTTACCTCCGACAGGCTCGCGATCGCGTCCGGTCGTCGGTTAGGGCAAATCCTTTACTTGGTGGAGAGATTAGGTTGATCAAATCTTCAATCAATATAAAAGGTATATTGAAATACTGTGTTTCTCGTTAACCTGATTCCATCAAGGGATTTGAAGGAGGGACCTGGGGACTGGGTAAAAGGAGGATCGGCAGCTCATAGGTTAGATCCTCCCGGTCGTAAAGAAAACAATCTAGCTGCCAAATTTTTACGTGGGCGCCGGGTTGACGAAAGCAAATCTTGACAAAACAAGACCGTCAATCCCGGCTACCTCACAGTGCCTATTTTCGAAGTCTCAAAAAACTCCACATTGTACCCCTCAGTCCAAGCTGAAAATAAATTCTTCCAGGAAAACGGCTACAGGGATGCAAGCTACAACTATTCAACATATATAAACCATCGGAAAAAGTTCGCAAAACTAATTTTCGTTTTTGAGGGTTTTTTCCGGCTTTGCTCCACTGTGCGGCGTCCTGCGTTTCTTGCTTGCGAAATTTTGAGCGCAATCTAGCAGATCGCTAGGTAAGTGAGATCGGCTTCTTTGCACTAATGCTGCATACAAAGTATCCTGCTCGAGAGGGATTTTTCCCACAGTTCTCTTCCGACCTATCAACGAATTCTTTGAATAATAACCAAAATGAACAATTCGAATTTTGTGAGGTGTTGAACATTGAAGGGGGATTTTTCCTCGATGATGTAGCACTTTTAAACCTCCGACCTAGTCCAAATTCCAGCTTTGACACTGTCCACAAATTGAATACTTTAAAGTATTCAACTCTCAGTTTTATGGCTGGAGAATCCCCTTCCATCCTACCAGTAGTTTCACTCTAACACTGCCGACCATTCGTGCGTAGTTGGAAACTGGAACCGATCCCTGGATTATCAAACCGTCGAGCACATAGCCCATAACTTGAGGGCCAAGTGGATACCGAGCACTTGTAACTTAGTTACTACCTATCGTGGCAATAAACGGGAGAACAACTTCGCCCCCTTCGCGCAACACTGTTGGTATTAGCGTTGTCGGAGTGGGTTTTCCGTACAAACTACATCAGTATTCCTCCCTTCCGTTTAATGGCACTTGAGCGGCATCACAGGTGTGCGGTTCCGGGCCCCGAGTCCCGCATATTAATTTCGCCAGAAACACTTTGTAATGGAGTTCTCTATTCCATCAGATCAGTCACTCCCTGTGATATTCAAGCAGGGATCGGCCAGCCTATTCACGCCCCTCGCACCTGCTCAAATCCTTTAAACATGCTGATTGTACATTACACAAATGATCGTAGGTCCGTTTTCGTAATCGACGTATTTTCTATTTGAATTCCATATCAAGCAAAGATCTCCCCGATTCATGCTAAGTTAGCCTTGCTAACTATACTACGTTCACGTTACCGTGAGAGTACGTAAACAGAACGCAGAGCCTTCAACGCTCCATTGCATGGCGGGTTTGTATGACCGGAATATTGAAACGTGATCTTGTTTTTGGGCTCATCAAATACTCGAACAGCTCAGAATGACACAATCATTCATCAGAAAATACAATTGATCACAAGCAGTAAATCAAGTATTGTCGAGTCAAAGGTCTACCTACCTTTTCCACACAGTGAAAGGTGCTTCCTATTTTGAGCATCCCATTAAGTGACCGTAAACACGAGGAACGACACGAGCGAAGACAGCAGCACTGATTGATTTTTTAAATTTAATTGATTGTAAATACTGATCAGCACTGATCCCTCAACTATTCAAAATGTAAAGTAATTTGTATTAGTATTATGATTATAATGATAATTTGTAAATAATACCTTTTGATATTTTTATCCGTGTACATTAAATGTACAATTAAGGTTTATAAATTTTATAAACCTTATCAATCTATTCTCTGATGAGACGCTGAAATGGATTCCCATTTGTACTTTTATTACAATGAAATCCAATGCTGCATGCAAGATGGGGCGTTACGGCAGCAAGGTGAGTGGTAGGTTGACCCGCCTCGCATGAGAGTTACGCTGGCTAATTTTGGATGTAGCTTGTTTACTTTTACTCTCACGGTAACGTGAATAGAGTATAGTTGCACACAGATGATTACCAACTGCAGTCATATATGAAACTGCACCGTTTGATACCATTCCTAGTAGATTATTCTGTGCTCTGAACGCTGTACAACCGCGCTTGACATTTCAATAATCAATTGCCTTGGGTTTCTGTCACAATTGAGTTTCAGCGGTTACCAAGCGCTCGGCTGAGCATTTTCTCCTTAAAAAGAGGTCCGCTGACTTAAAAGTGGGACCTAACCCCTTTGGTTCTAAAGCTTACGACGTTATCACTGCTAAGAAATTAGACGAAGGTGAGGTTCAACATGGGGCTCATCTTTGGCGCAGCTGGTGTGCGGCGGAAGCTGATTGCCTAAAAAGGTATTGGCATCTTCAGCTCTTGGATTCTCTCGAAAGAAAAACCCCCTTTTAGGTTTAACATGAGCGGTCTTCCCGAACGAACGGAGGATCGAACTTTATGGGGAAGAGTCATTGAGAGGGGTAAGGATTCTGCGAGGGTTGAAAAAGGGGAACCTCCTGGGTGCTGAGGAGGGGTTTTCGTAATGAATTTTCTTAGGATTCAACTCGCTGATGCTCGGTAAATGGTGTCTACGTGAGGGTGGGGGGTTTACCTGCACCAGGTGTCGAGAAAGTCAGCTCTCCCGCAGCCTTACTCGATGAGGAAGCTTTACCGTTGGATTTATTTCCGAATTGAGGTCAAACTTTGGATTCGCCTCTCTGTGGTGAATTTAATTATTACCATTTTCTGTTAAAAAACGATTGATGAATATTCTCAGTTCAGGGTAAAAGAAGTGATCGCTTTTATGCCCGAGGCTTCACTAGGTACTGCAGACACCGTTGCTTTTTCAACCGCAAATTACTAGCAACCCCTCCAATGAAGAGATGCCATCTGCAAGGCTAATGTCTCCTTAAAGTTAATATTGTCGGTCGTGAAGGGTTCAGATAGACTTGAGGAGGTCGATCTAGTCCAGTTTAAGCCGGCTTCCTCGACGGCTTAATGAAGTTGGGCTCATTCTGTTGACACAGCCTCCAAGACGGTGGAGGGCCAGGTCGTCTTTCGTACCGAGACTTCCATCGCCCAAGATGAGCTTAGGGAGGCCGGAGGAAATCTTTGAAGTGCAAAACCCGACGTCTTCCTAGAATGAAGTGGATCGTCTTGAGTGGATCGGTAAGAGGATTTTTTCTACCTCGTCCTTTTCTTAAGATAGACTATAATTGTTCATTTCCATATTAATTACTAAATCTTGGAATAGAATGTGAGATGTGGGCTTTGCTGGTGATACAGCAATTGTATTTTACGCAAGGGATCAGCAGCGGTTACTTGAGATGAATTACAACTTGTTCTTAGTAAAACACTGGATGCATCCAAGTATCCATGGATACTTACTACTTACTTATTACTTGGGCCTCAATGTTGATAAGACCTCATTAATGCGTTTTTATTTTTCTAACCGAGGGTATACTGATCTGTTAGGGGTGTCTATTCATCGTTATGAATGCTTTCATCATAAGGGATCTTGTAATAGTATAAATTTTCCGTTAGCTCATAAATGTAAGTACCTATTATAGGGTTTTTTTTTTTTTTCATTTGATCAGCTGCGATCTATTCATTTTGGTTTGCTGTTTTCGTTGTTAAAATATGGCATTATAGTGTGGGGTAGTGTTGGTAAGTCGCTGCTGGCGTCCTTGCAGGTCGTTCAGAATATTATTATTAGAATCGCTCTCAAGAAAAGTTCCTGATACCCAAGAATTCTACTTTACCGGGATTTCAATGTATTTAACGTATGAGAATTGTTTTTTCTGCAGTCGTGTTTCAAGCATTTTCGTGTTCAAAACTGGCATTCGGCAAGAGACACAACATGTCATGTTAATGAGTTTTAATAATTTTAAACAGGTTATCAATATAACAATATTATTGTCTAAGATAAGATAATTTAATTTTTGAAAAATTAAAAGTACATAGTAGGTTTGTAGTAAGTTTTAGTGGTAGCATTTGGGTTTTATTAATCTTAGTTCTACTATCTGAAATTTGTTTGTTGAGAGTGGCTTCCAGCAACCACAAGTTCGTAAGAACTTATTATGTTGGTGGACGGGAGTTGATATTGTACCTGTTATTTACAAACTGTATTCTTATTCCTGTCAATAAATAAATAAATTGAAATTGAAATAATAGATGATGAGTGCATTGTCTAAGTGAATTTATAATAAATGTTGTCTCATCGTTTTTTAATGCTTTCACAATTATCTTCTTACGTGCTTTGACCTCAATGTGAGCATGTAGTTTGTCAGTGAAGAAGTCATGTTTACAAAGGACGACCTTGTTGTTGCCCTAAAGTATGTCTGCTTTCTTTGGATTTAGTCCCAATCCCATTTTCTCAACCCTTCATTACGTTCCCTTTCCGGAACCCCTGGAATTCCCCACGACCCCTTCCCCAAAAGTATTTTTACAGGAATTCCATAATGTAATCCCACGACCTCCCCTGCTATCCTGGTGTGGTAAACTGGGCTCCAACTCATAAAAAGCTAATGGGTGATTTTTCCGGGCCTAAGTTTCCTCGGGCATTATTCATGCTCCAGATAAGCCGGGGCCGCTATATTATTCAGTAACGACGTCGACGCTTATGCTCGACAGTGTATGTGAAGCTCGTTTAAAAATTTCTTGCGGATGGCTTTGGAACGAAACGCAGTCTGCATTATGTAATTGCCTGTAGATTTAGGACAGCTCGATTGCTTCACTGAAGTATGGTTATTTTCCTAAACTTGAATCAACAAAGATGACGTGGCAGGTTGAATGGTTGATGCGTTTCTCTGTTTCCGTCCAAGTCCATTCTTCTCAGCCTGTTGTGTGGTCTCTGCGGCAGGTGATCACGATGGTAATAACCCCTTAATATCAGGCTGCGTTCAACTCCTTATATCAAAGTGTTCTTTATTGACATTTTGATAGAGCTAGGAAAAAACAAACAAAACCCTCTGGAATAGTAGGTTTCTTTCAGAAGTAAAATATGCGTTGTTGGAGTTGTTCAACTTGAAACACCTGGTCGGCGGATCCGCCAGTTTATAGCGTTAATGTCCTCGCTCGGAACGTAATAACATTCCCCGCAGAGCCCATTTTTCAACGTAAATCCTCCCCATTTCTCAACCTAAAGGGAGAGGTTAAAAATGTGATTTCGCAGAGTCATGACTCCCAAGCTTTTCTTGGTGCCTTCCCCTTCGCAAAATAGGGGCGCCCGCCTGATGAGAGGCCCACCAGGGAGACATGCATCAGTTGGAGGATCACGGAGACACGAATTTATGGTCGGTCGACTCTACTCGGCGATGTAAAACGCTCAGGTTCCGTTTATTTTCATTCTGACTCCCCCCAAACAATCGCTTTTTCAAGGTCATTTTATTTTTCCAAATAAAGCCCAAACCATAAATTCGCCAGAAGCAGTTTCCAAGGAAGGTATTGTCCAACGTTCAGAGCGTCTATTTCTGAGGTTTGAACCACAGTTTCTCCGAGAATTTTTCCTGTCTGTACAACCCGCTCGTTTACACACATTTACACGGTTCTGCGGAGCCATTTTCAGGAGAACAGAGTAGGTAGAGTTTTCGCATTGCAGTCAGCGCCACCGAGGTCCATTAAGGGGTAATGTAGCACCAAAAACACTCTCTCCGTTCTGTGGTGTTATTTCAGAAGATTTCCCGTGCAATGCGGCGAAAAGTTGGTTGGTTTTGACGTGGCATGTTTTTCTGGGGACATAGCTGTCGTTTACAGCAAGTATTATGAAACAATGATGCTGTCTGTCACTTTATTTCACGCTCCGGTTTAATAGCAAGCGACGTTCCAAGGATGCTTGTTTGTTCCAATCCTTCCATCAATGTGGCCCACGTCGTACCCGTGTTATCTGAGGGAGACGCATTTTACCGACACACACCCCACGTCAAAGGGGTTGCTTGTATTGGTGGGAAGCGCTTGAGGCCCGAACGTGTCAGTGCCCGTCTGCCGAGGGGGCAGAGATGGTGTCCAGATAAGCTGGCGCTCTCCGGTGATGAGGACGTGCCTCCCCCATTCATCCTGACTCAAACTGAGAGATCCTGCCCTGACAGTTTCAACCGTGTTTTCTCGTCACTGATATGTTTCACCCAATCAGTTTGCGATACGAGGTTCAATTGGTAATTCGCTCCCTAAGCCGACCTCTTCGGTCCCTTGGAATGGTATTGAGGGCTCCTCTGTGTGAACTGTCACTGTCGTCGATGGATGGGATTTGCCACCCTCTGGAACAGTCTAGAAAGAAAAAACCCCAAGCACAACGTTTGCTCAACGCACCTGCTAAAGCGTACAAAATGCTCCATTTCCCCAATCTGAAAATCTGTCTTCCTGCGTTAAACCAAAAAAACCATGGAGCATTAAATTAAACGTTGTGCATGTTAAATTAACAAGAGGATACAAATATAGATACATGCCATATACTCGTTTGGCGTCGCCAAACATACGCTTTTAAAATCTCTTATAAAACGGGACACAATGTAAGCATTGACTTTCGGTTTATTCGAGCGGCAGGACAGTTTTCCTCGTTAAAAGCGTTGAAAACTCCATACCCTCCCACCACGTCCCATGGAATGTTCCCAACTGTGACGCTAATGCCTGAAAGGGTTAATGGTTGGGAGGGTGGACAGGCACGGACATGTTCAACTTACCATCCGTTTTTATTCGAGGGGTTAAAAGAGCCAGGGATGATTGTGGGCTGCTCGTATCTCCCGGTGTCTACCCTTCTGAATGTATGGCTTAATTTCGCCCGAGTAATTAGCATTTTCCCCCCACATCAGCCGCGATAAGGCTTTTCAATAGGAAACGTTTTTGCAACGTACGAAATACTTGGGGACGCCTACAATTCGTTACTGCGTAGGCTACGAACGGACTGGAAGTAGAGCAACTATAGCGCTACAGAGTTTATCAAACAACCATCCCATTCTCTCAACCGCAAAAATAATTTCCATTAAGTATAAATGTGTATACACCTATAGGTAAATACCTTCACCTATAGGTAAATAACTTTCTCTCCACAATTTCGTTCTTACGTGCTTCCATAAATTTGAGAAGGTCAGGCCGTCCTGTAGCAGCTGCCGCAAAGGAACCCTCCTCCGTCGGGTCTACTCACATCTGCATAATCGCGCAGTTAAGAATCAAGTGAAAACCATCCACTAGAAACATCTTGCCTCCTGGAGTCAGATTCGTAAACTTGTAAACAACTTTTGTCCATTTCCGCGATGTCATAAATGAACCAAAGTCGTTTAAATTTCAATTTAAAACACAGTTATTTAACAAATTTGCCCCAGCTTTTCCAAGTTTCTCATATCTAACAAACCTATTCCACTTTGAGGGACCAAAGGATGTTTGAAGGGTTCCGACGGGAAATCCAATGGAAATCAACCTTCGGGCTTTTTGATTTCCATTTCTTTTTTTCTTTTTTTTTTTCTCTGTCCCGAGGTCGCCTTTAATCATGCGATCGTGTTCCCTTTTTTCAGGGCTTAATGAACTTCCCTCAAACGTTTGCATTTGGGCAAATTCTTCCTCACGGAAACGATGAGGCAAAGGCCGAGAATAATCTCTGACGTCTCTCGAAATGAACCTTATCGGAACGGGTTGGCGTTTTTACGCTGACAAAAAAAAAAAAAAAAAAAAAAAAAATTATCAAAGACCTCGCACTCCGTGCGAGAGATGTGGAAAGTCGACAGACGAATCGAAATTTAAACAGAATTTCAGCTTTCTGGGGTGAACTGGTGGGAAATTCAATTTAGCTTACTCAGCTGATCTGCTTGGAGCCTGTCACCTCAGTAGTCTCGTACTGTCTTAGGAAGGCTCCCTGCAGAATTTCAGCTTCCTTTTTATACTTTTTACACCTCAACCTACAGATACCTACAGAATTAATTTTTGCACAATATGTACGATTTTTGCACTTGTGTTTTTCTGTCGATTAAATTGAAATGACGAAAGCCGTAGGAAACTTAGGCTTTAATCGACAGAAAAACACAAGTGGGAATAATAGTGTCGATTAGAGCGACGAGCTAAAACACCTGGTAATAACTACCGGACTAGTACAATACCTACAGTATAATATAGAATAGATGATATATTATATCATCATATAATGAACGGTTCACTGGAAAAGTTGGTATACATCGAAATTCCAGAACGCTACACAGAGTATCTCCAAAAGGATGATGAATTTCCAATTTATCATTAAAAGAAAATATTTGTTTAAAAATTAAAAAGACATTTTCTTCTGTAAAATGTTTGAACAGATGTGGGTCCTCAAAAAAAATGGATTTAGCGTCCAAAATTACTCGGAAGACGACACCTTATTTGACCACCTGGGATCCTTAAAAAATCCCATTTGTAGCCCCAAATTGAAATAGGATCGTTCTGGGACCGCCAAAAATGGAATCTACGTCCAAAAATACTTCGAAAACGTCCCCTAACTCGACACCATAGCCGAAAATCTTCAAAACCCCCTCTCGTAGCCGCATTTTAGCCCCATAGGGCCTCACGGGTTTGGGTGACCGGTCTGAAATTCTTGCGTATTTTGTCCAAATTTCAGATTAAAAATAAAATTCCTACTAGGTACCCAAAACGGCTCGGATGGTGGACGGATATTTTGTTTTTGGAATCTCGACATCTTGAAACGAATAATCAAAGTTTGAGGCCAACCTGAATTTTTGACCTCCGTCGCGATTACGTAGGTGTATTATTCCAAGAATAATATAACAAAAACGAGTCCCAATGTCGGTAAGAATTATTGACTGTCCGCTCATATCGAGGTGAAATGCGATCGCGGCACGACCGGCCCAAATCTCTTCATTGTGACCGAGCTCGGCTGATCTTTTGACCAAATTACGACGTCTGAACTTGACAGGAGGGAGGCACCTCGGGAAAGACCCGGTCTGATAACAAATTCCGGCGATTTGCATGCATATTATATCTCCCAACTCTCAAATGCCGCCCTCTCGTTGGTGTTGGCACATGCTCGCGAGTTCATCGAATTTATAACTCGCTAGAGCCCCGACGTTAAACTACTAATTCAAACGCGAACATGAAGCGGCAGAGGTTTCGCTTACATTGGGATAATGATTATGATCGCATCACTATTTCACTAATTACTAGTGAGCCAATGGTCCGATAGAGATGAAAATTAATCTTTTTAAATTTTATCTCGACCTTCTCAAATGTATTCATATTTTGACAATTTGTTCATATTTTGTTCCAGATTACCTTCACCCAAGCCCACAATTCTCCAAGTTCAATTACTTCAAACCCGTCGTTCACGAATCGAGGTCGAAGCGTGCATTGACATCAACGCGCTTGCGTGAGGTGAGTCCTCATATTCATGTGTAAAGGAACTGAACACAACAGGGTGAATTTTGTGTTCTTATGTGAGGTAGTGTTCCTAGATTTGATTTGATATTAAAATAGTGTGATTGGCGAATAGTTGCAAACACTGTGAACAAACCCGTGTCGCCATTTGTGTGGGAGGATATGACTGGGAGATCCAGGGTAGCCTTTCCATGATGTAATATTATGTTAGATAATATTATTATCAAATCAAATCAAATCAAATCAAAACTTTTATTTGCCAGAAACACAGAATGTATGGGCAATGGTCAAATACATACAGGAAAAAAACAAGAAAAAAACTGATTAACTTAACCTAGCTATAACAAAACAAAATACAGGCACACTACATGGACCAACTTAACCTAGCTATAACACAACAAAATACAGGCACACTACATGGACCAATTTACGGCGTCAGCAAAGAACTCATCAAAGCTGTAAGGAGCAAGCCTGATGAGGTAACCCTTGATACGGGCCCCGAACGCACCAGCTGGAGCATCCCCTGGGAGAGCGTTAAAAAATTTGAGCCCCCACCAGGTGGTGCAATTCCGGGAAGTAGTTAGGCGATGAAAGGGGAGTATGAGTTTGCTTTTGCCACGTGTGGAGTATTGATGGTCGGGCCTGAGGAATTTATCAAAGTTCCTCCTCACATAATTTAAGCCTTCAAGGATGTAAATAGCTGGGATAGTGAGAATTTTGAGCTCGACAAATGCTGGTCTACAATCCTCGCGATAGCGAATACCAGCCACGACCCGTACAGCTTTTCTCTGAGATGCAAAAACAATGGAAGATGCGGGGGAGTGTCCCCAACAGAGAATTGCATAGACAGCTCTGCTATGAAAACAAGCATGATAAGCTGCGAGGACAGCAGGCTTTGTCAGTCTTTCAGAGAGACGCCTCAATAAAAAGGTGTAGCTATTGAGAGTTGAAACGAGGCGAGTACAATGGGACCTCCAGTCAAGCCTTGGGTCAAGGGAGACGCCAAGGAATCTTACGTCAGCCAGATTATTGTCGAGACTCGACAAATCTCTCAACCCAAACCTCATAATGCTGGTCTTATCACAATTTACTGAGAGTTGGTTTACTGAGAACCAATTTGTGACAGCTTCAAGAGAAGCAACTTCGATTTCGCAGAGAGTAGAACATGATTTGCTTCTCATGACCAAAGATGTATCATCAGCAAAAAGAATGGGAATTGCTGAAGAATTCAGAAGGCATGCCGGGAGATCATTGATAAAAATTAGAAATAAAATTGGGCCGAGGACTGAGCCTTGTGGGACTCCATAGTTGATTGGCAAGAACTGGGATAAACCTCCGCCATGGCGAACAGCCTGTATTCTGCCGGATAGATAGCTTTCTACCAAAGACAGGGCGCCACGGGAGAAGTTATACTTGTGGAGCTTTTCGACCAGTATTCTATGGCAGATGCAGTCGAAACATTTCGCGACATCCACCAAAGTCGCGGAAGCGAATTCTCCGTCCTCGAAAGCAGATGCCACCAAATCAGTGAGGCTTTGAATTGCGTCCCTTGTGGAACGACCCTTACGGAAACCAAATTGTGAATCATTAAACAAATTATGCTTTTCAAAATAATCGTTAAGGTCGGATTTTAGTAATTTTTCGAAAACCTTGGACAAAGCAGGAAGTTTTGATATGGGTCGATGATTGGAAAGTGAATTTGGTTCACCTTTTTTAAATAATGGGACCACCTCGGCGACCTTGAGAGCCGATGGGAAAACCCGTGCTGAGATCGAGTCGTTGATAAGGCGCGTGAGAGGGAACACCAGAGCCAGTGCCCCTTGCTTCAGCATGCTAGTCGAAATCCCATAAACGTCACACCCATCAGACTGCTTAAGATTGGTTATTTCAGTGTAGACATTCTGAGGCTCAACACAAGAAAATGCGAAGGATGGAACTGCTTCTGAAAGCTGAACACTGAAATCCAAAGGGTCGCCAAGATTTGAAGGAAGGCCACTGAGAACCTCTGCAGGGACATTTACAAAATAAGAATTGTAGGCATCAGCTGAAAAAAGGTTCGAGGCTGCTTTAGACCCATACTCCCCTTTCCTGTTCTCATTAATTTCATTCCACATGGCTTTAACAGGATTTTTGGACGAAAAGATAGATTTCTCACGATCTACTTGTTTTGCATGTCTAATCATACTTTTGTATTTGGATTTTAATTGATGTAAAGTTTTTTGCAACGCAGGGTTAGTAGTGGTTTTAGATTTAACATATAGTTCATCCAGCTGATCCTTCAGGAGCCTAAGGTCATTATTGTACCATCTATTGGGTTTATTATGTTTACTCTTTTTAGTGCCCAATTTAACACTTTTACAAGGGAAGGCAATAGTGGCAGCACTAGAAATTGATTCCATGAACGTGGTCCAGCGGACATCGATGTTTATCAGCGGATCGTAAACAAAATTCCAATCAGTCATAAAAAGATGGTATTCAAACGCTGCAAGATTCTGGGGAGAAATTGGGCGGATGATGATATTTCGATTTGAGTATGGGTCAGATTTGGCGTCCAAAACATAAGAACCGAATAAGGCTCTATGGTCAGAGAAGAAAACATCCTCGACAAAATATGATGACTGAGAAGGATGGACATTTATAAAAATATTATCGATACATCTCCGCAAACGAGTGGGCCTGTAATTTTGGGGTAAAAATCTAAATGTACTAAAAATATTTACGAGCGATCTGAACTTGGAAGTGTCTTCAAGTGCACAAACATTGAAATCCCCAATGAACATAACTCGGTTGTTTCTGTATACACGACGAAGGAGATTTTCTAGTATGGATAGATAATTTTCGAAGTTTCCACTAGGAGAACGATAAATCGAAATCACAATCAAATTCAATCTATCTAGTCTCAGTGCACTTATTTCGCAATCACGGGAAACGGAGAGACCATTTAAATAGTCAAGAGATGAAAAAAGAAAGTTATCCTTTACGAACAATAAAGAGCCACCATGTTCAAGTGCTGGCCTACAAAAGGCAGGCCCAACTGAGTAGTTTTCCAGATAAATAAATTTCATTTCAGACGCATTGATCCAATGCTCATTTATACTGACCACATCAACCTCTAGATTAACAGATTTTAAAAAACAATCGAGCAAGTTTAATTTATTTCGAAGAGAGCAAATATTTAAATGTAGAACAGTAAAATGGCATTTTGAAGAAACATTTCTCACGTCATCACGCCTCGGATGGGGGTTTGTAAACCGAGCAGGCATCGAAACACTTCTATATAAAGGTAAATCATACAATTTAAGAAGATGCTCGGGGCAATGATTCAACATACACTTTAGCTCACTGACAAAAGAGCACGATCGCGAACACTGTGGGGAAACACTGGCTTGAAAATCAACAGGCTGAAGCTGCAGAGAGGATGAGGTTGACCCATCCGAGCCACCACGCAAACTGGACGGGCCAGGAACATCCGGAAGCACAAGGCGTCAAGATGGAGAAGCCCGAGGGAGATCCTCGAAGTGCAGCGGAAGAATGGGCTGCATAGGTGACAAGATGAAATTTCGAATTTTATTGCAGATTGACTGGCGAGTCTTCAATGAGTGATAGGGGTTACTGTTCTTAGATGATATGAGACGCCGATCGAGCTGATCCTGTTTAACTACATGCACTGACTTGAATTTAGCGGGAAGTGAATAGATGAATTTGTTCACTCGATGAATTTCCAGGTTGACACAAGAAAGCGATGACAGAAGAAACTCGAAAGGAACAGACAGGATGATGAGTTTTGTCTGTTTTAACGAAAGGCAGAGTTTCAGTAATTCCTGTTTAAAGGCTTTAAATTCATTGTATGCTGCATCAAGGAATCCCGCTGACAATACCAGGTAGTCGGGATAGCTGTTCTTATCTCGCCAGGATTTAAGAATGGTCGGAAGAGTGGCATCAGAAAACCTGTACGTGATCGAGGTGTATTTACTAGGAAGTGTTGATATTAGCTCCTCACTCAAGCCGAACAGAAAAGAATCACCGAGGAAGACCACATTTGGATCACTAGGCTTCAAGATTCGTCGTACAATTGCCTTCTTTTTTCCCATTTCACTGTGTTTAGCTGTGACTACAGTAAAAGGCTCGGGTATTACGGACATGAATGAAGCCAAGTCAGTTAAATTGTCCTTGAGTTTGGAAATGACCGAGTCAATGTCGGTATATTTCCTATTTAGCTGCTCAATAACCTGAGCGTTTTCGGCAAGTTGTTCCGTGAGGCTTTGACTATTTTCTGCTAGGCTCAGATCCATAGACAAGGATGGAACCGAAAGATCTGGTACCTGGTATGACTCGACGAACAAGCCAGTGCTGGGTTGCAAGTTTGACAGCTCGATACGAGTATTTCTTAATTCAACCTCCAGTCGTTCATTTCTAGACAAAATTTCGGCTTGCCTTGACTCAGCTGCAGTCAACCTTGCCTGCAGTTCCCGCTCCAAGCACATACCCTCTTCCCTTTGTTGCTCCAAAGAAGAGCGAGCATTTTCGTATGCACTTTCAGCCTTTTCTAATTTGATACGAAGTACTATTATTACCCTTTTCAGTTCATTTAGCTCTTCATCTTCGGAGGTTTGCGTAGAATTTGAAGATAGAGCCACGAAGGGCTTGGAGTGGGTCAAATACTGGCTGTAGTCCACTATAAGATTTTCCCTCGACGGCACAGCAGACTCAGCCGCTGGTAGAGCATCAACCCCATTTAAGTCGAGTCGGGACTGGTCCTCCTCGCAATCAACAGCGACAGCGGCCCGAGTGATAATTTTACTCTCCATTGTGCGGATTTTTAACTTGAGGCTAATGATCTCGGTTTGCAGAGACTTCTTTTCCTCGGCCCACGAGTCTTCGTTCAGTAAAAAGTCATGTAAAGAGTGGTTCTGTCTCTCTCGGGAGGCGTCGTAGGCATTTAAAAGGGAGGAAACTTCCCTTTTATTTCCGTCGAGCTCATCCAACCTGTCAGCCATAACTGAGAGCAGATTTGTCATCGTCTTAACAAAAAGGTTGTAGTTCAAATTTTCGGGATCGAGCCCGAGAGCACAAAGAGTCATCAAAAGATTCTCTTTGAGTTGATTCAGCTCTGGATCTGCTAGGTAGATGGAATCTAGCGCACTGAATTCCATTTTTGAGAAGGCGGGATGGATACGGCTCAGGATGAATACTACTGACGAACTCTCTTGAATGAGCGATTAACTAAGTAGGTGAAGACAAGGTCAATCACTCAGAGGGCGACGTTGTCGTGGAACCCCGCAAGAGAGAGAGAGAGAACAGAAGACGGAGATAGGTGCGAACAATGGGCTCCTTGTCATGGAGTAAATTTCGGGGGGCTCAGAGTTTTTGACGTGCGGGCCGTAAAAGATGAAATTCGGAAGAAGAGGATGAGTTTAGGATTTTTCAATATCCGAAGTTGTAAGCCGGTATCGATAGGTTTAACTCACGATAACCTGCATCCAGGCTGAAGAATGTTCCGTATTGAATTTCCAAAACTCCCGCCGAAAGCATATCGATCTGAAGCACTCCGAGTATAGGTAAATAGAGTATAAACACGCATAACAAAAATGAGTTTGAAAAACACAACACTATTTACAATATATACAAGAAGACGCGGAGCCGATGTGGCCTTGGCTACATGATGGTGAAAAAAAAGCATTATATTATGTTCGATTCGTCGGAGTAACAACCTGGATTTGCTCCCCGAAGGTGTTGGATGAAGAGAGGAAGGGTCGGGCGCGGGACCAGAGGGGTTTTCCCTGTCTCACTGGTCTACAATAGGTGGATGTGGATCTTGATGTGATATTGATGTTGGTGATATTTTCTGTTCGGGCCCTCCATCAGTCAATTGAACATGGAGCCACTTGACAACCGACAATGGCAAAACTCCTAGCAACAAGAAGAGGAAGGTGATTACCTAATGGTGGTGAGCTTCCTCTTCTTGTAGCGCGTCATGTGAGAATGCGTCTCTGACATGTCAGAGCGACTTCGGTGGTGGAACATCGACATGCTCCTATTATTGACAGTTCCCCTAAAATATATGAACTATTAATAATAGGTGCCATCACCCTACTAATGATGGGAAAACTCGCCTAATGGGAAAATATATTGGGACTGTCACATTATTGTGTGACTCATATTATGATGACCGCTCACATTATGGAGTAGGTAAACACCGAGAATCCGCAAACTGCAGGATGGGTATCGACTGCAATGTTCTAACTACCGAAGCGTACTCAGAAGCGAGCATCTGCGAGTCCATCTTGAACATAGCCAGCTCCAGCCAAAATAAGGGGCCAACAGCGGCAAGGAACAGTATTGACGATGAGGAAGCTGATGAAGTCGAAGTTCCACCTTCACACTTAGAAATCCTACGGGCTCTAGGTGTGTTGAGGATTTGTGTCAAGTACCTCCGCAAGTACGAGACAAGTTTTGAAAAACCTTTTGACTTTTTTTTTCAACCATCTTAACCTCACGCTTACTTGAAGACATACCTACCTTCATTTTGTGGCCGTATCGTTCTGAAGATATTTATTACAAACCATATAGGTATATTACAAAAGGTTTAGCCGCTTATAAGTCTCAGTTTTGGCTGTACTGGTAGAAGCAGACGTGTCCCAGCGACAATGAGAAGCGCAATAAGATCCACACAAAAAATACAGAAAATGCAATGAGAATCGGGCGCAGAAGGATCAGGACAGATTTAATGGCTCGGTACGGTAGGTCTGAGAGTTATACTGTACTAGATGCTCCGGCTCGCTTTGCTCGCCAACGCACCCAGCTGGGGGGCTCCGCCCCCCAGACCCCCCGTCGGGCCTCGCTTCGCGAGGCCGACAGCTTACGCAGACATAAGGCCTCGCTCCGCTCGGCCGAGCGCTTATTCGGACAGGGGGGCCTCGCTTCGCTCGGCCGGGGTGGGGGGGGGGGTGGGTTCAATCCCCTACTTAGACATAAGGCCTCGCTTCGCTCGGCCGACCGCTTAAGCAGACATAAGGCCTCGCTCCGCTCGGCCGAGCGCTTATTCAGACAGGGGGGCATTTTGAATTTTTATTTTATTTTAATTTTAATTTTATTTTTATTTTAATTTTTTTATTTTTATTTTTCAAATTCAATTAAATTAAATTATTCGATAATCGATTCAGTTTAAATCGATTCTACTTTTCTCGATAATCGATTCAATTTAAATCGATTCATTTAATTTACGTCCTTCTGGGAGAGATCACGTAGACCTTGCTAGCGCCCCTTAAAGGCTGATGTCCCACACGCTCAGAGTGAAGAGTGAGGGCGGGGGGGACAGAGGCAGTTTGTAAGCCGAGCCAAATTCAACCCGCCGCGACGGGTCGGTGATGCCCGCCCAGTTTTTTCAAAACTCAACTCGCCCTTAAAAGTCGCTCATCGTCGGAATGAATTTGGTCGATATCAAGTATTAAAATTCGGATCTCTAGGTAGGCTACGGACGAAACGCGAAAAAAATCCGTCTATTAACGACGGAATAAATCGAAAAAATTAATTCAGCGAATTCGCGCGCGTCATAAAATTCGCGCAACTCGCTTATCGGACGTAAAATTGGTCGAGGAATCCGAATCCGGTGAAAAAAATAGTGGTTCCCATTTGAAATAAGAAAGTTGATGTCAATTGCGCCCATTTGAGCGCATTTTAGAAAAATCTCGACCCCCCTATTCGTATTTAAACGGTCGCCCGAGACGATAGAAAAAATCGGCGTATTTTTATCGCTTACCGTTTAGTCAGAGTAGGCGATTGACATACTGACAAACTGACACACAGAGACGATGGTTTAGATTGGTGAGTTTGAATCCCAGTGAAGACCGTGGCTTTTTGGAAAATGAATGTGCTACCGGGTGAAAGCGAACAATGAACAAACTACCGGCCCGGCACGTCAAGTCAGGCCGATAAGGTGAACATCGTTTGATAAAAAAAAGAAGAAAAAAAAAAAGTCCTCCAGAAAGATCCAAGAGCAGCTTACTCCTAAGAATGTGTTCATCGACATGATGTGAATCGACTTGGGGGTATGAGAGACGAGGTCATCTGGGGCCTGCCAATCCCGTGGTGATGGGAAGAGGCGCTTTCACTGCAGTGCCCCGCGCCTTTTTAAAATGCGATACCTGTTGGAGCCGATGGGTATGAAAACCGTCATTCAGCACTGGTATTGATCGTATTGTTAGACTGTTTAACTTTAACCTGACGTATACGATTTATGTTTGCAAAATTCGTGATTCGATTCAGGAATAGCCAGACAGGAGACCGTAGGTGAATTTATCTCTTTATACCGTTGTTCACCTGCATACGAGCTATTCAAGTAGTCAAGATCTATTTGAACTCGAACGATGTTCGGGTCTGCCCTCAGTCAGTTGGAACGCGCGTGTGTCCCAGAAAGGCTTGTCCTCCGTCTCCTGGTCCAAGATTTAAAGCCTTCCCGACCATCCATTTAGATTTAACAATGGAGAGCCGGAGGGGTCCGATGGAGATCCCCCAGGGTGAAACAGGGCGAGCACCCTTTGGGTTTAAGGGGGGTTTTGTCGCACCTGGGCAGTTGGATTGTGGCCAACCCTTGCAATTAGGGTGACCTTTCCGTCCCCACCACCCCGTTGCCGTGTTCGGTGACAGGTTGGAAAGAGGCTTTTTCGGGGACGGTCCAAGCTCAGGAGGCCTTCACGTCCATCGTCATGCGGAAGCCTCCTGGCTACCAAACAAAAAACCGTCCACTGAACCAACTTTGGCGTTGTACCAACGTTAGTGAATCACTACATTACTCCTATGAGATGTAGTTAGTGTTCATGTTATTCCCATCGTTTTCCATAAGCAACCCCTCACAACGCTGTCACCCCACATCTTCGAAGTAACAACATTTTCCCCCGAAATAACATCACATCGCCATTCGTCGTTCGAACGATGTAGTCATGCCCTTTCGAACCCCTTCCCGGGGATGGGGGGTCGTACTAACCATTTTCCCAAACGCCTCTCAGAGAAGCCGCCCAATTTGCCAGGAAAACACCCTATGCCTTCGAACATTGTTTGCCTTTAATCTGGAAAAGGGGTGGGGAAGCACGATATCTCGTCAAAATAAGTAGGCACTGACAAATATTTGGTGATCAAATACAAACAGCTGTAGCTTCGTTTTTCATAATAATAAATTCCTACAAAAAGTATTAAAATTTAAATGTGAATAATGAAAAGCAGTCACTAGACTACTCGGCATTAACATTGTTCCTTTTTCCTTCACAATTTTTCCTTCATGTTCTCTGAATTGTCTTTTCATTAGATACGCTTAAATAATAATTTCTTTCCTCACAATCTATTCAGTATTCTAATTATACAAAATCGTTCCTTTTTCAGCAAATGGCTCTAAATGAAACGATTGTCAGGGATTGTAGAAAGGGTGGAGGTGGAACGAGGTAGAATGGTTGAGATTCCCAGTTCTAATAATATTTCAATATTCAATTTCCAGAAGAGAACCTTACGACCACTTTTTTTGTCTTCTTTTCTCCCACTTTAACCCCCAAAACAGGGGTAGGTTCCCAATTTACCCTATTCGACCCTTCGACCCCCCCATTCAATTTCCAAAGGCCTCAGGCGTTTAAAGTTGAAGAAGGTTCTTGGGAGCGTAGCCGAAGGACTCAATTCACCTTTTTACTACACCCCTCCCTATTTTCGGGAAGGTCGGAGTGAAACGGCGGAGAAGAAATTGGGGAGCTTGGACAATCAAAACGGTGTAATGGCCCTTCACGTGGAATGAAAATTGTGCCAGTCGGTGAATCGGATAGCAATTTGAACCTAATATATTCATTCTGGTTTTATTTCTATGAAAATCCAATTTGTTTCCGCCCTATTTGGAACTCCGCCAAACACACAACACTATAAAATTTTCAATATTTAAGAAAATCAACCTCGGGTTGGTATTCAAAAACCATACTTATCGGGTCCTGTTCAGGCTCCAAGAAAATTGATTTACAGCTGGAAACATCTTCATCTTATTCTGATAAAATATAACTCTATTTGTATACTAAATGTCGAAGAAGCATCGCTCTTGTAATAATATTACAAGAACATCGCTGAAAAACATTTTATTGATGGAAGAATTATATTATAATTCTTCCATCAATAAAATGTTTTTCAGCGAAGAAACGGCATTTTCAAGTAGTACAGAAGTTTTCTCTATTCATCGTCAGCGATAATTTTCACGGTCTTTTGACCGTCAATGGTGTTATCGTAAACGGATTACGCTCTTTCTTCTCAAAGGGCTCCCGATGGAAGTTTTCACAGTCTGAAACACGAGTTTCTTCCCAGCGGGGTAAAACTCCCGTTTGTTTACCTGTCGAACGAACAGAAGGGTTGTTTCTGTTTGAACGGATTTTAATGGTAGGCCTACATTTGGTTGATTCTCGCGCTTTCGTAGGGTTGGGGGGGTTAATTGAAATATGTGAAGCCGTGGAGGACAGTGCGCACTATTATTTTTGATAAACGATTCAGTTCCTGCAACAGGAAATTTATGATTGTGTTGTCGTTAAACCCTCGTTTTTTCGGCGCTCTATTCGCCAATAACTGCCTATACCGCCATTTATTAATTGACAATCGTAAAACATAAATCCAAAGGGCATTGCACCATCGCGCCAAATGCGGAGGAAAGAGAAAACTCCGCCGGTGTCGCTACTTTCGTTGATTTTGAATTACACAATGCCTTATTGAAAACGCTGCAAATTTAACACTAGGGTTTATTATTCTTTGATATAGGTTAATTGTACAGAAATTTAATTCTGGGTCAATGAAAGAAAATTTAGAAAAAGTTCTTTTTTTAGATTTTTTTTTCAAAAATTTTTTGTTTTTAACTCCTGGGATCCTTAAAAAAATCCCATATGTAGCCCCATGAAAGCCCTATAGATCGCCACAGTGAAATCGGATCGTTCCGGGACCCCAAAAATGGATTCTACGTCAAAAAATACCTCGAAAACGACACCTAACTCGATCTCATAGCCAAAACCCTTCAAAAACGCCTCCCGTAGCCCCATTTTTGCTCCATAGCGCCCCACGGGTTTGGGCGATCGGGCTGAAAACGTTAATTATTAAAAAAACATTATTATTAACAAAAAAAATTGTCTTTGTCTTCTTGTAACGTTTGTGGACGAATGTGAGCCCCAGAAAAATGGATTATGCGTCCAAAATTACTCGGAAAATGACACCTCATTCGACCTTCTGACATCCTTCAAAAGCCCCATTTGTAGCCCCATAGATCCTTACAGTGAGATCAGATGATTTTGGGACCCCAAAAAATGGATTCTTCGTCCAAAAATACTTCGAAAACGACACCCATCTCGATATCATATCCGAAAACCATCAAACACCCCTTCTGTAGCCCCTTTTAAGTCCCCCAGAGCCCCACGGATTTGGGCGATCGGGCTGAAAACCTTGCGGGCACAACTTGATGCAAAACCGAGTATTTTGTTAAATTTTTTACGACATTCCTTTTTTTGGAATCTACACATCTCGAAACGTATAAATGACAAATTTTGAGACCGTACAAAATTTTCGACCTCCGACACGAATACGTGGCTGTATTATTCCCTGAACGATAAACCAAAATGAATTAAAATATTAAAAACTAAAATATAAATACAAAAATAAATAATTACAAACAAAAAAAGAAGAAAGTAAAAATAAACAAAACAAAAAAAAAGTCATTAAAGTATAATATAAAATTAACAAGTTGAAAGTGAAACCTAAAAAAATCAAATTAAAACATAAATTTTCATTCTTGTTCATAGAAAAACATCCCTTCGATTAAAAATCTGAATCTTTTCTTGATTAAGATTTTGACCGTCCCTGGATTGACATTCGCTCTGCCAACCTTCCGTTTATGATTAAATCATCAAAGAAATTTTCTTTTTCCCTGGAGAGAAAACTGTCCATGCACGACGAACAAAAATCGACAGTGCGAATTTTCTTTGACCACCTCTGAATTTTGCTCTGGCTAGGAGTCGTTGCTTAAGCGTCATCTGACTCTACCTAAACCGCTCGATGAATCCGTTCCAAATTGAAATAGTTGTCCGTTCCGAAAAAAAAGTAAATAGTTCTTTTAAAAAAAATCGCTTTTCAACTCAAAATCCACTGTAAAACAATTTTACGTGGAGTTTATTTTTCCAAGACCCAATCAAGAATCATGATGAACAAAGCACGTTTTTATGCGTGGGGCTCAGATTTTTTCTTTGCAAATTCACTGTATTAGAGGAGCAACAATTTGCATGAATAATATCATGTTTCAAAGACTTCACTATTCTGAGGCATATTAGGTTCCTCGAAGGGAGTCAAATACATTATAAACACACACGCAAATAATTTATTCAACCCGGCTGCCCATAACGTGCAACAAACACCTACCTCAGAGATGAGGTAAAAAGGTGTTTCTTTTTTCGTAAAAAGGCCTCCATTAATGAAAGCAAACCAGAGACACGGAGACGTTGGTTTTCCATCATATTTACATAATGAAAGCACCTGGAAAGGGGATGGGAACTACCGGATGAGTAGGTGGAGCATAATATTAAATATGGATGCGAAAAGGCGCGGCCTTTTGCTCCCCACCAAACACGGAGGTTATTTTCGTTCTTTATCATGATTTTCGTTGAATTTTTAAAAGAAAAAATCCCATTCATGTCCTTGTTCTTCTCCCTTTTAAAAACGTTATTTTTTTAAATTCCGGAGCTTTTAACGAGTCCAGTTTAAGTGTTGATACTTGGTGAACGGAGTGTGCTAGTGTATATGCGGCAGAGGGATTAAGGGGTTTTCCCATACCACCGCAAAACGTAAGGCGTGAAACCCTCCCCGTGAAGTTCCTAGTCTTCTTGGCGGCCTTTCAATTTTAACAGGGCGGTGATTTGGTTGAGAGGAAAGAGAGAGAGTGAGAGAAAAGGGTCTGAGTAATTTCTGGGGTATTGTAGTACCCCACTAAAATATTCAGCCAGTTTTACACTGTTTGGGTGAGGGGGGAGTGAAAAGTTTCGAGTAGAGTAACCCTCAAGTTCACTTCCTCAAGTTATAACTTGAAGGTTTTGAACTAAATCCCCTCCAGCCGCCCAATTTTCCACGCTATGGCGGCATTTTTTTTTTAAACTTAAATTTTAAAGAATTTGCTTGCACAATTTATAAACCTATCTGGACGTCCAGAAATTACAAATGTGAAGCGGATCTGTGTAACAACGTTCTCCAGTTTGACTAAAAACAACGTTCTTTCTTTTAAAACGTTACAACGTCATTAGTGACGTCATACTTGTTGATTGGGGAGTCCAGACGTTGGGTTTTTGTGTTGTCTGGTGGTGTGATTTAATTATTATCCGCCACGTTGCAAATAACCATCTGGCTCGTACAAGGACGTTCAAGCTGTCCCAGTGGCCTCACATGTCAGCCATGGTGATAAGTACAGTGATCAGTTCTCGCTTTTCTGGTCGCATGCCATCTGCTGTCGTTTCCCTGGACACCTCACGTAATATTTTGTTTGCTTTCAAAAGAGGCTCAACTGTATTTGACGTCATTGAGCCTCGATTTTCAAACCATAAAATTGATCGAAACCCGCAATTTCATCGTGAGCGCGTCGGAATAGTTTTTTTTTTTTCTTCTCTCTTTGAAATAAATGGGACCAGGTGCACAGTTTATGGGGAGCTCTGGACAGTTTCACGGATCCACGGCAGAACTAAAGACCGCCAAGGCACAATGGGGAAGGAGGTGGGGGATTTTTCGGGGGCACAATAGGCGTATCAACCGAGGATTTTAACCATCGCTCAACTTCCTCCCTCTGTTTTGTCGTGTGAACAAAACAGAATAATAAATATCGACGATTCTCCTTTTTTTCGGTGTTGTTTTCCGGTTTGAGGATTTCACTGTGCTGCAATGGGGGAGAATTGTGCGCGTGCACCTAGTGCCCCAGTTGGCAGAATTAAAAATCAAGGTACCTATATTTTAAACAATCCAGCGTTGAAATCGAAAAATTAGCTCTGTGGAATGTCAACAATGTAAAGTCCCGTGTACAAGCATTTTTCGGATTTCACCCAAGTAACTGCAAGCTGCAGGGGGTCTGGAATGACCGGGGAATGCTAGGAAAAACGCCCTGAAGGGAAAATGAAGCGGTGGGCGAACGCTGAAATGGGCGAGGCACGCTCTTGGTGAAAATGCAGAGAGTGGCGGAAGAGAAGAACAAGAAAAAATCCCGTGAAAGGTTTAGTTGAAAAATAGCGGAAAATAAAAATCGGGTGGATTAATCCCATCGGGCTCGGCTGGGTTGAACAGTGAGATAGAAAAAAAAGAGCAGTTTTGCTGGTGACAAAATCCCTGAACGGAAGAAAACGCGAGATGGGAAAAATCAGATTTTTTTTTTTTTTTTTTTTTTCAGAAAATGGGATGGGGTATAGCGAATTCTCAGTGTTTGAGAATCCTTGGTCGGCTCAACTGAACGTAATTATTGACATTAGGTGGCCAAAGTGATTGTGGCTAGTATAATAATATATTATGCACTTCCGTTACCGTGTTAAAGGATGATAGAGAAGGCGTATTACCCCTTAAGGGTCTAGACGAACTTCGTATTTCACCTTCCCTTCAGAGCTTCGAGGCCCTAATCTTAATTAAGTCATATTAATTAATTCCAGTGGCTCCCCGTGGGTTTCAATAGGGGACCGGTCCCCCTTTCGCCGACCAATAAGTTGGGTGGGGCTCATTTTACTAGAGATACCACTCTCCTTAATAACCGAAATCATCCTCTCTCAGGTGAGAAACTTCCAGGTGAATCCTCTCCGAGTGTGAAGTTCAAGTTAGGAGAAAGGCTTAGAACGTGTAGCGCTTTCAGAGATGTTGATGAATCTCACTGGAAATTATTATTCTCTGGGTTCATGTTTATACTTGGTGGAAGGAAAATATGGGGAGTCCTGTAACTCACGTCAGTCGTACTGAAACGGACATCTGTGAATAGAAGTGCTTCCTCGCTCGCCAGCTAGATCGCGAAGCGAGCTCCTTCCCCGCGCGTCGTGACCAACGGCCACACCGTCTCAAACGCGCCCACCCTTTCGTATGTACAGCTCATCCCTTGATCGGCATTTTTATTCTGTCGGATCACTCTATTTGGGGTGGAAAGGGGGAAACCCCGGACTGGAGTGGAGGGCCTAGAGACCCTTTGAATGATCTCGCGAGAGTGAGGCATGGGTGGCCCGCCCCCAGGACCGTTTGGCGAACTGGAGGCGGCATTGAGGCTGTGGCAAAAGGTGTGTCATTTTTCGACATCTGTGTAACAGACCCAGGGGGAACCCTTGACATGTCGAGTGTGGACCCTGTGAATAGGCATGATAACCTGTGGCGTTGGGTGTGTTTGGAACTTCTCCCATCACACCAAACAAAACTGAAATTGTGTAGTAAGTAATAGTTTGTGATACACCCCTGATGGTTTACGGAAACCGATGTTGTACTGCTCATCCTCTTCGGGGACTATCTCCCTTTATGAACATCGTATGTATACGATGAGCATACTCAGAGTACATTGTTTTACCTTGTTCTTACGGTTGTTTTGATGTAACTTCAACGTTTATCATTGTTAACTTAGAAGGTTGTTTGTAGTTCAGCCTCCTGTTTCGGCCTCCCTTAGGGATGCATACCCTGTTAGAAACATTTAACTCCTCGGAGGTCTGAGCTGTTTCTGCGTTCCACCCCGCAAGGAATTGCCTTCTTCAGCACAAGGGATGTTTTGAATGCTCCTGCCCCTTCGTGCACCGTCAGAGATAAGACGTTCCCGGCTCTCTCGAGAGCCTCCGTTTAAGGGAAAGCCCCCCAGGCGCATATTTCCCTTTTAGAATGCGGAAGGCCCCAGCATTTTCCGTGTTCAGTTTCACTCCCACTTAAAGATCTTCCTTCCTCTTCCAAAAGCTCCAATTCTTCTCAGGAAGTGTGCTAATTTCAGCCTTTTCTCCTTTTTCGTTTGCTCAAATCTTAGTTAAGCAGGCTAACCCACTTTGAAAGCTTATAATTAAACTGTACTGTACTGACTGTACTGAATTTTCACTTCCATGAGTAAACATTTGTAACTGTACTTACCGGGAAAATTTTATTCATCTGAAGGCTAAACTTAATTCAATTATGCTTGTGTTTCAGGGTTCCTTGGAGCATGTGCACGACCTTTCTATGAGAGTTCTCATCGATGGTAAAGAGCAAGTCCTCGATTTGCAGCTCAACAGGTAATTTCCACCCATTTATCACTCGCATTCTTTCCTGTTGTTCCCCAACATTTTATACACTAAGTAACCTCATGGCCGGTCACTTAATTAGTTGGAGTGATTCAGAAGAAAACTTGAGGAAATACGACAATTCTTCGTTTTCACTATCTAGAATAATATCACATGCCGTTATAAATTCTGACAATGATTATGGCAGACACCCAGTTCTTGTCTGCTTTCAGTGTTTATACTCACCTGATTATGTAAATTTAACGACTCCGGTTTCATCCTCTTTATTCCCTCTTTTATTCCTTTAACAAGCCACTCCGCACTTTTAACCTGTTGTGCTGGAAAGGGATCCCACTTTCTGTCACCTCCCAAGTTTTTCGCCACTTTCTCTTTCTCCTCTCATTTAGCTTCTTTTATAATACGCCTCCAGCGATAAAGTTGATATTTTCCATCTCCCCTCCCTGTCCGAGTTTTACTTTATATTTCCTCGCTACCGGGGTTTTCGTAGTTTTAATGACTTCCTCCGCAAAAAAATGAAGAGAAAAAAGAAAAATAATACAAAAACCGACAAAAACCTTACTAGCCCGGGGGCGAAAAACGTAATTCAGATGACTTTGGCACTATTCAGTTCATCATCAAACTTTTCCTCCTCTAAAAAAATTCAGTGTAGATAAATTGATGGTTTTTTGCGGTTAAATCTCAGGCAAAAGACTAGAAAAAACTCTAACATCGATTCATCATATTATTGATAAGTTACAGACCTTAATGAAAAAGGTTATTCATAATCAATTTTAAGGTGATTAAAATTATTAGCTTAACATAATAATCAATTTCTATTTATTTTCATCCTCTCGTCTAAACCGTTTTTGGTTGCAGGAGTTTATTTATTTTTAATGAAAAGTTGGCAAACCATTAGGGTAAAACACACCGCTTTCAGTCCAATCGCGCCATTGGAATATAGAGGCCCACAGTCCAGGGAAATTCGTGTCAAAATATGAAGAAGAAAACGTTAACAATCTCCGGCCTGACTCAACATCGAACCTAGTTAAGAAGTCCACGTCGTGATCGCGTAACTCACTTCATCATCGTTCATTGATATTTCCATTATTGATCTCTTCCATCTCTTGAGCGAAACATGGTGCCCAAGTCGCCCAACATTTCGTTAAAAGTTCCCCAAATAACTTTCGCCAAACTTCCTTCATTGAACTGCCCCAACTTCACGCTTGCCGCTTAACAACTCGGGTTGTTTTTCCTCTCTTAGCTGATTAATAGGGCTTGCGGTTGAAATTCTTGGAAGATTCTTGGGTCGAAATCTTTCTGCAGGTTCCCAACTATGTTAAGTATGTACCCACCGTTATTCAGAAAAATCCACCATGATATTATTCAGACAAATCTATTATTGTATATTTGAAGTACATTTACGATTGAGAGGGAAAATGCGCAAAATTTAAAATGTATTCAACTAGCCTTCACAGCGTTTTCAAGAAGGCGATGACGTCGGCCCTCTCGTCAGCTTTTTTCAATCCGGGGAAAACCATTTTGTTGCCGGGAATGAATCCTTTGGGATTTTCAAGGTACGCGCTCAAATTTGCTTCGTTCCAAGTGACTCCGGACTTCTTCATAGCGTCCGAATACGAGAAACCTTCGGCTGCACCAGCTTTCCTACCGAAAATGCCCACTTGGTGGGGGCCGACTTTGTTCTTTTTGGAGTCGTGAACGTGACAAAGGGAACACTTCTGGACGTAGATTTTCTTGCCTTTTTCCGCGTCGCCCATTTTCTCGGAATTTACTCACGTTAGGAATTTGAATTGTAATACTCGCGTGAAACCGTAAAAAGCGTTTCTTATTTCACTGAGTTTACGATAACACCAAAATACAAATTTAGCATAATACGGGTTGCAAGCGAGGCGTTGCTAGGGGAACAAGTTTATTGCCATGTGACGAGTGGGGTGCCTCTCATCTCATGAGGTGAAATTGAAGCTTAAACTCAACGCTGATCAGGTAGGTATTTTTTTCAAGATGACTTCTACGTAACTTCCTCCTTCGGGCGAGGATTAATCAGTGATCTACTACAAAGAAGCCTCGTGAGTGTGATTAGAAAGGAACTGATCAAGACACATTAGAAATTCCGGTCAGACTCGGTATTAAAACCCTTCCGTCCCCACCTCCGTACCGAAGCTGAGAACTCATCCCTGCTCATCCCGGAGAGGGGGTGATTTGAATTCTCCGAGCGAAGGAGCATCAGGAGTTTGTGCGTCAGTGGTGGTGAAGTTTGAATGGGCACGCTTATTCCTTGACTGGACCCCGAGACACCCCTTCCTTCAAGACCGTCTACCAACCCGACAAAGTCTTGTACTTGAAACGAAACCTTGTACGACGAAAGGAACGAAAAAATATTCATTGAGATCTTATAAATATCTGATCCATGCTGTCAACAGCATAATAAGATAGTATCTTCACTGTCAGAATGGCCATTGTTCTCAGCGTATAACATAAAGTTCTGAGGGCTTAATTGAGGCCGTCTGCTTTCGTGAGGTGAGGTGTGAATAGGATTTGATGATTATAGCCCTTTGAACTGATTGTATCGATCTTCAAACTGGTTTCATATGACTTCAACAGGTTTTATAGTATCTCAAACCAGTTTCATTTTTCTTCGAACCAGTTTATAGGCCTTCAATCCGGTTTTAATAGAGTAGGGATGTCAGATGCTTAAAAAAGTATCTAAAAGCTATAGCTACCTAACGTATCGACAGCTTTTTAAGCACCACGCAGAATTGCTTTTTAATGTATCTAAATGTATCGATACGATATTTTCTACAAAAAAAGAAGATATTTTTAAGAATCGATACCTACTTACCTTTAATCCATCTGAGGTTTAAAAAAAATAGTAATAATAATTTTTTTTTAAATTTCTATTTTGAAAAGATGTATTTTTCAAGAAATGAAATGAAAGTGAAATTAAAAATCCTGTATCACCGAACCAAATTTGTCATTTAAAATAGAAGAAAAGAGAGCATATCATAACATGATTTATTTTATCGATTATGTTGATAGATCTTTGAATATTCCCCGGTAGACATTCTTCAAGTTTCAACTAGTCCGCTTCCGAACTTTTATTGGGTAGGTACACTTAGAATTTTGAAAAATTTTGCCCGAAAAAAAGCATCGGTCCGATACTGGGAAACTAGTTTTGATTCTCGGATACTATTTTTTTCGCAAAGAACTATATCGATACTATTTTCACAAAAGTGTTTACAACCACAGTGAAGCTCCTCAAACTTGTTTCATAGGCGGAGTGTTTCGACGATGTATATAGGTGGAAAAAAGTAAGTTGACAAAAACATGTGTATCGCTACGAGAATGAAAGGCCAAGGTCTCCAATTCTCACTGTTTACTCGCTTTCTGTCTCAATTGGCATGTCACCGTTCAGATAAAGAAGACGAGACGTGTACATTCGACTGGATCCCCCCCAGTACTCAATGGGGGGTTCGCATTGATTTTTTTTTTTTTTTTTTTTTCTGAAAGTGCTCCCTGAGAATGTAGGGAAAACAGGAGTCAGTCGCTTAAAATGGTTTCCAGAAAATTAAATAATTTAACGAAAATTACGGCGTTTGAGAAAAGCGGGGGGGGGGGGGGGGGGGGGACACGGCCATGGAGGGAGCTGAAGAGCGTCGTCGATAGTGTTATGTTCTTGAACTAGCGTCTGGGGAGAGGAATAGTGAGGGCTATCGCGAGCGCTCTCTCGGTCCGCGGCGTTTAAGCGAACTAGCGTTTTCGATGAGCAACCTTCTATACTCTTTTACTCTGTGCTTTCCACCCATCTTAACACCCCCTACTGTTGCTTTTAGCGTGTTTGATTCCAAGATTTTGAGTTGGCCAATTTTACCGATAAAATCGTGTTCAACGTGCGGCAACCCGATCAAATTAGATACAGGTATCTAGGTATGTAGGTCTACATTCACGGGAAGAGATTTTCGAGCACTTGGCTACCACTCGAAGGCGCACGTTTTGAGTGTTGGGTTATTCATTAGTTGCCTAATAATATCCCATCTAGGGTCCATTACCTATTTCATGTAATAATTACAAATTATAATAATTAAAGTTGTTGGAAAGTTGGAGGGTCAGTCAAATAAAAATTATTTCGAAATTATTTCGACCTCTCCAGTGAATGGTGAAGTTTTTTAACAACTATGGGTCTCATCTGGAAGACTTTCACACTAAGTGTTAGTGTTCTTGCCTCTGTATCAAATAGCAGATATCATTCTATTGTAATTTGTAACGAGTTAGAATACATAGAAAAGAAACAGTGTTCATAGAGGTTGAATTACAAGGTATCGAGCGTTTTATTAATCAATCTTGATCACAGTTACCTACTTTCCTTGCGGTTTATTATTCTCTCTAGAATAATCGATCAATGTGTTCGCGACAGAGGTTAACAAATTTGAACGGCAATAAAATTTGCTTCTACATTTCATTGCTTCTACAATCCATAAAATAATTGGTAGAATCGGCGAAAACAATCTATGATAATATCTGCAATAATGGCTGCTGAAGCCAATATTATTGGCTTCAGCAGCCATTGAAAAACATTTGAATTATCTAATCAGCGGGCTCAAAGGGAAAGAGAGGAAACAGTGGAATTCCGAGATGATGGAAAAGATAACATAATATTATGTGGGGAGCAAAATACGTAGGACAGATACTTTCTTGATGATCTATGCAGACCCCCAAAAATCTGTATAAATACGGATAAAAATCCGTGGATGGCAACACTGCTGTAGACTCCTTGATAATGTTAGTTCGCTTAAACGCCGAGCGCTCGCGTTAGCCCTCACTATTCCTCTCCCCAGATGCTAGTTGTTCTTGACAGGTGAGGTGATAGTTCCGCCCAGGGTTGCTACTCCACTACTCATCACAGAATGAAATTCAATTTAGCCGTAAATCCTTCTGATAAGGCTTTAAACTTCAAGTATCGTGTATTATAATTAAAAGTTAATTATTTTTTCCGTCGTATCAAGTTAGAATTGCTATAAATTTATCATACAAGCTGACGACACTAGCGCTCTGGGTGATAGATTCACTGGAACTGTGACGTCACTACCTCAAGATGGACTGGTGGGAAACCCCGGCCGATTCAAACTGTGCGTTTCGTTTTGGTTTATTATTCTTGGAATAATACACCTATGTTTTCGCGACGCGGGTCGACGACTCCGATCGGCCTCAAAATTTGACATTATCCGTTTCAAGAGGTCTACATTCAAAATCCGAAATTTCCGTCCGCCGTCCGCCGTACGCCGTCCGCCGTCCGTGCCGTTTTGGGCAGAAGGAATTTTTTTAAAAATCTGAAATTTTGACAAAATACTTGGTTTACCATCTAGTTGTGCCCGCAAGGTTTTCAGTCCGATCGCCCAAACCCGTGGGGCGCTCTGGGGCTATAATGGGGCTACGGGAGGGGTTTTTTGAAGGCTTTTAGCTATGGGATCGAGTTAGGTGTCGTTTTCGAAGTATTTTTGGACGTAGAATCCATTTTTTGGGGTCCCGGAACGATCCGATTTCACTGGGGCGATCTTTAGGGCTTTCATGGGGCTAAAAATGGGATTTTTGAAGGATCCCAGGATGTTAAATATTTTTTGAGTTAAAAATAAAGAATTTTTGAAAAAAACACATTTTTGAACAAAAAATCCAAAAAAAAAATTTTTGAAATAAAAATCAAAAAAAAATTTTTTTTTAATTTTTTCATTGACAGAATTTAATTTCTGCACAAGTAACCTATATCACAGAATAATAAACCCTTGTGTAAAATTTGCAGCGTTTTTTTCGTTATGTCTCCTACAATGATTTTTTTTCGTTGGTATTGGAGGCTGTGCGATATTTGTTGAAACATAATATTATTATGTTTTGTTTTGTACATTATACAGGAATTGTTTCGCCCTCCAGCTGTTTCCTTCGGGTTTTCCCACCCTTCTACTTCGGCACCTTTCCTCGGCAAAACCCTCTTCAAACCCACCCTCGCCCATCGTGTGAGACCTGAATACTGAAAACCTTCTGCAGGATCAGGAAAGAGGGGCGGTCGAAGGGAAAAACTCCGGAGCCGGAAAATGTGACGTTTAGAAAGAGTTACCAATATAGTCACGTCAGGACTCTATCGTAACCCGGTCCTTATGATGACCACTGCATACGTTATCTTTAGTTCTGCTTTGCCATCGGAGATCTACTTTGCCGGCGGGCCTACGGGATGTTTTACGGTCGGCTGGGAAAAAATTTGTATTCCAGGAGGTCCGCCAATATTTTTCCCCTCCATTCTTTTCCGGGGAGGAAGCGAAAATTCAAAATCAGAGTTAGAAAATGACTGTTCTTTCCCATAAAATAAATTCAAATGTTACAAGAGAACGTTGAGAAGTGAGGCAAACAGTTCATTTTGAATCGTGGTTATTGGAAAATGAAGGCGCTTACTATCGACTCCGCTTGGTTCAGCATCGACTTAGCTGTGGTTCAGCAGTTTGCATCATCTTCCAGGAGGGGCACAACAAAAATTACAAATTTTGTAAAATTAAAAATATTTAATATAGGTAACGCAAGGTGGATGCGGCGAGATAGTGGGAATCCATCCTATAAAAAGACGATTTCAGACGAAGTAGTCTATTTCCACGATAAATAAAATAACAATTTGTAGACGCGTTTCGGTTTACTAAACCATCATCAGTACAATACTGTATTGTACTGATGATGGTTTAGTAAACCGAAACGCGTCTACAAATTGTTATTTTATTTATCGTGGAAATAGACTACTTCGTCTGAAATCGTCTTTTTATAATATTTAATATCTCCATTGGCTGTACTCGGTTATTGCAGCCTGAGAAGCTATGGCTAAGTTCTTGACTTTTTTTTTTTTTTTTTTTTTTGTTCCAAGTTGCTGAAACCCCAAAACCATTCACTTGATGATTCGTTTAGCCCTCACGGAAGATTCCGGTCATCCCTCAAGACCCTACCCTACCATTCGTACGGGCTCAGTTCCTGTTCCTACGCGCGCCTGGTGTGAGGAGGATGTTGGTAGGTAATGCGGTCTAGTACTGGAACTGTGGGGGCTTTGGGAGTTCACTACATGACACTAATGGTGCGAGCTCGGTTCCCCGCAAACGGCCATCGCGTTCAAATGAAGCGAACTCGTTACATGAAGGTTAAGAGGAAAGGGGGAACCGCACTAACCGAAACAAGATGGAGCTGGTTGTTCCCAACTGAAACCACCACGTTATCCGAGCTGATGTGCCTTCAGTATAGTTAGACACAGCAGTCATAACTGTCTTGCCGAATTTAGTGATTAATTCATGTTCCATTCTAGAGAGAATCTTTAGGACCGTTAGAGTAGCGATATGTTTCTGTAGCGATTTCCTCCATGAGAGAGACCTTGGGCAAAAAACTTACTTGACGAAAAAAAGTGTCCAGATTACTTAAAATTTCCGGAATAGGTATTTCGAACGTCTGCGGATCTATGCATTCATACCTGCGTCTTAAAAAATGAAGTAAAATGCCTCAAAATCTTCCTCACGCAATACAGTTTTCTCACGATAATTGTGAATTATTCGCGTTAGTAAGAGTTCATCAAGTCCAATAGCGAATTTCAGTCGGATCGGAAAGAACCCTCCAAACTAGTGCAGAAGTCAGCGAAATCTCTGCCCGCTCGCAGCTTTGGCTTTGGGAAAACTGACTTCGGCGAACCCACTGCAAATCTCGACGCTTCGAGCTATTTGTGGAATCTCTAGACCACCCTCGAAAAAGCTCTGGAGGTACATCCCAGGGGTGGGTACCGAACAGCAAGTTATCGATAGGATATGCTAAAGAGAGATATCGATGTCAGAAAAACATCATCCAATATTTATCGACATACAAATATTCTTTTACTTCTTTCTTCACCCCTAACAAAATATTAGATCAAAAATAGACCAGTAAAAATTCTAACAAGTGCTTGAACAACTCCATTCTTCGTGCTGGTACTGGCACAAGCCACGACAACATCATATTTTGTAGTTCGTTCTTGATTGCGCTCGAAGTGGCTTTTTAAATTATTGAGATTATTTTCGATTGGCTGTCTATTTCGCTAAGGTGCTTCCGAAATTTTCTTTTTGGCATTATAAACAACCGAACTTGAACGCAAACCCAGTGAAACCCACTTTTGAGCAGTACGGACAGTCCTACTGTCTTTAACAGAACCAATTGAAAATGTTGGTGTTTGGGGATTGGCATCGATATCGAAATTTCTTCGCTCAGTACACTAAGTACACTGACATCTGCATTTTGTACACAGTACAAAGTGCAGATGACTAGTTGATGGTCCAATTCATTTACATGGAAAAGAGATGTTAAGATTTCCTCATTCATTTATTTGAAGGAAACCTTAGAAATTCCAATAATATCAGGCGAGTGGTATCGATAACTAAATATTGATATATTGGTGCCTACACATCGATGTTTCTATTTATCGAGATATGGTCACCCATTTCTATTACATCCTATCTAGACGTTTCTACTGAGAATGAACCTACTGACCAGGTTTTCTTCATTTTCCACCTCCGGTTAGGCGAATTTGTAATGTAACTTTGACAATTCAGACATAATATTATACAATAATATTCAGACGTATTATGTCTGAATATTACACAGTCTAGAGGGTATATCACAGAACTCTCTGTCCCTTCCTTTAAAACAAACGGCGCATTCACACGCCGCCGGCGTGAATACATGGAATGTGCGCTTTTGGAACTCCGCCACACCACACAATAGTTATCATCATTGGCGTACGAAAACAGATTCACACAGGTAGACAAAAAACACAAGCTTTGGGTTATATTAGGTAACTACAGTTTCTATTGTCATCATTCGGAAAACAGTTCTTAGTGTACAGCAATTTTGCCGATTCTTCGATTGCCAACTGGAAAGACAAATAACTATTTATAATGAAAAGAGACGCTGATGAGTGTTGGTTGGGGGGGGGGGGGGGGGGGGACCACTTTCCGAGATTGGAAACGATATATCGAGGTCATCCATCACAGTTTGAGAGCGCCGTTGGATTGCGATGGTTAACTGCTTGTACGAGGCCTCGTGGAAAGGCGTTGGAGAGAGCACAATGATGTATTGCACCCCAAAGGGGCTCCCGAAAACCCTTAGCGGAACCTTCTCTTTGGAAACTTTTCGCATCTTCTCTTTTTCTTTACCCCCTCACCTCGGCAGTCGCTTATTTTTCACAATGGGCCCGAACTTGGAAGTAAGAGAGTGAAAATTGCAAGTTGGAAGAGAAGTTCGCTATGTGAATCGATAGTGCTTTACTTATTCTTCACCGCCCTACAGTTATTTCGACACTCAGTAACGTTGTCCTTCGAGCCAGCCGCATTTCAACCCCAATCTGTTAAAACTGTTTTTGGGCGAAGTGGTCTGTGTCAGGTAGATAACAGTTTAGGAAGGAAGTTGGCTTGCCTTACGTATGTATTATGTATTCCCTTGAATATTCAGGCCCCGGTCCCGTAATTCATACAAACTCCCTTCAAGTGCCAAAGCTTCTCCAGCCGGTCGGAACGCTTCTAAACTTGAAAATTCGGGTGGAAACTAGAACTACTACTAGAATCAAGCGTGTAAGGATGGGAAACCCAATGGAGTTCATATTCCCTGAAGCTAAAGGTCTCTTTTAAAAAAATCAAAGAAAAATTACCGCATTTCTTCCCTTTATCGGAGGAGAAAACAAAATGGATCGGGCCAATAGTGGAATGGGGATCATTTTTACTGAATTGCTTGCCTTGCTCCTACCTTATAGCGTTTTGTCATTGGTCTTTTTTTTCTTCTTCGTAACACCCTCTTCTGGTTGTAAAAGAACGCCACCCTTGAGAGGCCAAAAGGGTTAAACTTTTTCCCTCGAACAACCCCAGGCTTGCTTTCTCCCGACAGTGTTACCTGGTTCGCCCAACCCCTAGCTGCCTTTTTGGACAAATGTTTTATGGCAAGCGTTCAATCTACGCCAAAAAAGGTAGTGGTGTTATATCTACCGCGCCAGTCGCCTAAGCCCCCCCCCCCCCCCCGTTTTTCGCCGTTAACCAACTAATATATAAGATGTATTTTTTCTACTTCCATCACCGTAATAGTGAAAAATTCAAGCTCCTTCAACGTCGCGAAGGAAGTAAAAAAGCGAGCGAGATGGCAGACATTTTTTATTCGTTTTGCTGGGTAAAAGAGAAACAGCGTTCTTGAGAAAGATCCTAAAGTTAGGGGGAAACATATCCCCTTAGGAAATTGATAAATAATCAGATCCTAAATTGTATTATTGTTGCAGGGACTTGATACCAAAGAACCATTACATCCGCCATCAGTTAAATGGATCGCACGTCGTGCTCAATCCTGAACCTCACGTAAGTTTGACCTTATGAAAAACTAAGGGGCCACTACAAGCTGTCTACGCCAGCCAACCCCCGCCCGTTCTGCTTTCTCCAGTTTATCATACATTTTCCTTAAAGAAATACAGCAGACAGTTTTTTTGAAAATCTTCTTTCAAAGTTAGATTCAGTGTGAAAAAATAACATTTTTTCATAATATGAAAATTTTTCAGTATCGTTTTCCCATAGGTATGATATATTATATTATATGGGAAAACGATACTGAAAAATATAAGTAAAACAAATTTGAGTCATGAATAATTTATGACTCAAATTGCGCAATTATTGCGAACTCAGAATTTCGTGGTACGTAATTTTGCTGTTTTTTTTTTTTTTTTTTTTTTTTTTTTTTTTTGTGGGTTTTTTTCTTTGCGTTCTCCCTCTTCTTCTGCCTTAGGAGGCAGAATTTTGACAAGTCTACAATAAACTTGGGATTCCCAAAAATCCCAACCGCTAGAAGTACCTTATAATGAAGATGAGCGATGTCTCATTTTCCTCTCCCTCCTTCTCCTCCTCCTTCTGCCCCTCCTCCTTTTTCTCCTCCTCGTGTTGGGGCTTAATTATAGTAGATGTAAACTGCTGGTTTAAAAACTGATTTGAAGGCCATAGCAAACAATGCATTTTTATTGCTACTGAACGAATCAACTCTTCCATTTGTTTTTCCGGCCCACTTTTCAACTTGTCACTAAGAAATGAGGGATGGATGACTAAGAGTCTCGAAAGCAATTTTCCCGGCTTCTCCGAAACGCAGAAAACGTCGTCGGTCCGGGAACGTGTAGCCCCGGCAATTAAACCTCCATTAAGTTATTAAAAGATTTCCGACGGTCTTGCGGGTAGAACTTCTGACGGATATGACGGCTTGACCTTTCGTACCGCAATCCTAGTGCCGCTGGCATTCAGGGATTTAGCGGCGAGTAATTTCCACTGCAGAAGGGGGATTTACACCGTTATACGTCGCCCTGGTTAAAAGCAAAGACCGTGTTGATTGGTCCCTTAGGGCCTACGGACACCCGTCGTTAGGACACAAATGTGTTTGAAATGCCTCGACATTTCGGCAAAGACGACTAGAGTTTACCATCAAGCCGACTCGACGTTTCAGAGATCAAACTTCGAGTTTACGATTGAATGGGGACGTCCGATTTTGACAATTCCAAGCCTTCTGCCATGAACAAACATTATTCAAGCACAATAACCTCTTGAACGTGGCAGCAATGACTTGTGTGCCACCGGGAGATCATTTCAATTCATCAACTGTTGATGAATTGACAGTTACTATCATCAAAATAATCTGCGCAGCTCAAATATTACCTACGACTTATCTCACTTCCTTTTCGATAATTTTGTTCCCAAACTTTATTTTATTAATATTGATTCCATTTTTGTAGGAGATGGAACTGTGTCACTACTACGGTAATATCAGAGGTCTACAAGGCTCCTGGGCTGCTCTTTCTACATGCAACGGAATCAGGTAAAAGATGTTCAGAAGCCTTATGAAATTTAAATACGTTTACAGAGTTGACGTGTATTAGTCTAATTTTCAAAATTTTTTATTCCTGTTTCCAAGGGAGAAAGTTTGTTGCCTTTTGGGCCCAAACGAACATCCTCACAGCGATTTTCAAAAATATCCACACTTTCAGGTTCCACAACCCAAATGAAGTATTTGTTTATCGAAAAAGCCGCAACTGTTATGGAAAGAGAACTCGGTTGTGAGTTAATATTTTTTTGCGAATATTGTTCGATATTCTGGTCATATTGACGCCAAAATTATCTTCATTTTTCAAAGTGACTAAATTCTGATTTTTTCAACGCAAAGCGAGCGTTTCGGAGGAATCTCTTCAAAGCCATTTTTCTGACGCTTCAAACATCGATCATTCAATACCGAAAAATCGAATCTAGGTCTGTAGTCTAGTCTGGGTCTACCCTACTTCCGCTTTCCAAATAATTTGGAAAAGGTCGAAAGTCAAGTTTTTATATTTTCATCAATAATTGATGAAAATATAAAAACTTGACTTTCGACCTTTTTTCACGTTTTGGCTATATGTGGTTTTCTCTCTTTTCCTACAAGAGGGTGTTTGTTGACTTTATCTGATAATCAATCTTCCATCATTCGGGTATGTGAATAAATTTATTCATATTCATTTGAACAGAGATAATTAAATGGTATATTTAATTATCTCTGTTCAAATGAAACACGTAAGACAAAGCTTTTCAGCTAAATTTTAGTCTTCATCAGCCACTCGAAAAAAAAATAATAAAAAAAAAAAAAAAATCATTTTCTTATTTGTTTGAGTAATCTGATTTTTATTACAAGAGTGATAATTAAAAGCTATTTTTATGTAAATACACGAATGATCGCATATTTTCATTTTCACGCTGCTTGTGCTGTGCTCGGGACTACCTCCCCGCATTCGAAGCCTCAAAATTTGAACCCTCGGCATTTAACGACCTCCTGATTTAACGTTGAGGTCATCTTATTCCGTGCTGTCTACTTACAGTATACTAAATACAGTATACAGTGAATAATATTCAGTATGGGCTTCCTGAGGCTATTCAATTCCTCTATTCGACTGTTGTTGAACAATACGGGTCCGCTCTCTGAGCTAGTCCACTAGTTTGGGTTCTATTCCTTCTTCAAAGACTCCTGCCCGATAGATCCTCCTAGAAATCGTTGACCTTTAACCTCACCTCCCCACCAAACGCCGTTACTGCTCCTAATTGATCTCCAGTGTGGACCGCTAGATAGAACTTTTTGTCTGTAAGGGTAGTAGACATAATTTGGTCCCTGAAAGGAAATGCCACCGATTCTTCAGGTCATCGAGCCAACGTTGAGCCGAAATTCCTTCACAGAAGTTTTGGCTTTTGTATTAGCGGCAGAGATAGTACAGCACAGTGATGTAGTTTAATTTCATTTAAAATAGCTCATTTGTCGTTACAACCACATTTTTTGATAAAATAACAAATTTCATTATGATTATGAAATCTGAAGGAATTTTTTGTAGAAGCTCTCTTTTGCAAGCAGTTTTCTTAGGTGTTGAAGCAACCAAACTTTGCTATTGGGTCATTGCGTGCGTCATTGTGGGACTTTTTTTTCCCCCCCAAACTCGATCTACTCTAGTGTTAGATTTTAACAAGAATGAATCCTGACCTTACTACATTAAATTTTTGTTTTTCTTTTTGTTTCAGGGGTATGGTGCACGATGGCAAGCGCCCTCACTACGTGGAAAAATTGCCTGACAACCCCGGAAACATCTCAGGAGAACACGTAATTTACGACCACAACGACCTCCTGACCAACCACACCTGCGGTGAGCCTCCACAAGTTTCCTTCCTTAAAAGTCTCGTTTTGTAATATAAAATTAGGGGAAACCCACTTGTACAGTGGGAAGCTAAGTCGATTCCTCCTAAATCACCTCGAAAACGACACCTTACTTGTCCTACTAGCCAAATTCCCTCAAAAACCCCATCTTTACTCTTTGAAACCTCACAACCTCGTGGAAAAAGTATTTTGTAAAAATTTTACAACCAAAAACGGCATTGGATGGGGACAAGATATTGCATTTTTTGTATCCAAATATCTTGAAACTTCTGTAGTACAGAACTATTTCGGAAAGTTTAATTTTTATAAAACCCCACTTGCATTGATAAACCCGTTTAGTAGATCTGTATTTCCACAATTCAATACTTACCTGCCTTATCCATTAGTGGGTAATTTTGTAACCAATTAGTGGTTTAATATGGGTTGAGTGTTTTGAATTCGGGGAACCGTTAAATTATTTATGAGGTGAATATAAGTTATGCACAAACTAAAAGCATTATGTTAGCATTAGCCTTGTGCCTTTCCAAGTACACCCTCGAATGTGTACTATGGCCAGCTTTCAATTCCACCGGATTATTTGGAGCAGCTAATGGAGTACATATTCCACCGATGTGAACGATTTGTGTTAACCCTGCTTATGTTAATTCCACCGGTCCATTGTTAGCGTTTGTTCAAACTAGCTCAGTGATTCAGCCGCGCTGAATACGTCCGTGACACTAGTTACTAGTATTTTCGACCGACTGGCTACTGTAGCCAGTCGGTCGAAAATGTCTGGGTGAAAATCAAGGTGAAATTTGTATTATTATTTTTTCATTTTATCCGCGTCGAGATGAGACCCAGCTGGTTTGGACGAGATGGAACATCGTTTTCAAGCACTTTCCTGAGTGTGGCTTAGGTAATAATGAGAAATGATCAAATATTAGGTGTACACATCTTGGAAACATCAGGATAACCGTTTGAGCCGATTTTCATCAAAGTCGATTGAATGTTGAGGAAATAAATTCGGGAAAATGAAACATTCTGGACTGATGTAAGCTATGTAAGTAGGAATCTATCTATGCAAGTTGACCCCTAATTCATAAAATGCTGCTCACGACCAAGAGAGATGTTGCCGGTGATATCACCAACAACATCATCGATCCATTGCTATTTCATAAAAGCAATAATATTATTTTTTAACAAACAGGTTTTCTTATTCTTCCATTTTGGTTTATTATTCTTGGAATAATACCCCTGTTTTCGCGACGGGGACGACGACTCCGATTGGCCTCAAAATGTGACATTATCCGTTTCAAGAGGTCTACATTCTAAATCCGAAATGTCCGTCCGCCGTCCAGGCCGTTTTGGGCAGTAGGATTTTTTTTTAAATCTGAAATTTGGAGAAAATACTTGGTTTACCATCTAGTTGTGCCCGCAAGGTTTTCAGCCCGATCGCCCAAACCCGTGGGGCGCTATGGGGCGGGGCTAAAATAGGGCTACGGTAGGGTTTTTTTAAGGCTTTTAGCTATGGGATCGAGTTAGGTGTCGTTTTCGAAGTATTTTTGGACGTAGAAACCATTTTTGGGGGTCCCAGAACGATCCGATTTCGCTGTGGCGATCTATAGGGCTTTCATGGGGCTAAAAATCGGATTTTTGAAGGATCCCAGGAGGTTGAATATTTTTCGAGTAAAAAATAAAGAAATTTTGAAAAAAAATTTATTTTAAATCCCCCTAAAAAAAAGTTTTTTTAAAAAATAAGTATAAAAATCTACAACAAAATTTTTCTCATTGACAGAATTAAATTTCTGTACAATTAACCTATATCAAAGAAAAATAAACCCTTGTGTAAAATTTGCAGCGTTTTTAAATAATAAATTTTTTGTGCAGGCTTTTATGCTTTTAGAGCCATTTGCAGTCATAGGAATATCTTGGTAATGACGTTTGCTACTCGCTTTCAGGCACTCACCTGTACCATTTTAAAAGCCCCCTCCCGTTAGGGCGCGCCGCCCTGCCTTCCCACACGTGACAATTTATGCCGAAAAGAGGAGAGGGAATAACTGCAGAGCTGAGTGCAATGCGAGGAGAGTAAAGTATTGCTCACTGTGATACCCCACCGTGCATTAGGGGGGGATGATGGCCTGGTGGGTCACAGGAGGGGGAGATGTGCAGTTTAAGTGGGGCACTTTTCACGGTCCGCCTATAGGGCCGTCGTAAAATGGAAGCAACCCTCCGGCCCCTGCCACCGGGTTCTGTCCCAACGTCATAACGAAGTTTTATGTCCTCATAAAGGCCGCTCCTTGAAAAAGTGGTAGAATGGCCTGAAAGGGCAGGAGTTCCGCTAGAACCGCGAAATTCCCTTGAGTGTTTTAAAGGCCAAGCCTGGATGGGTGCATTTTCGACTGTGCCACTAGATGCGGAAAAAGTACTGCTCAATCTTATCTGGTGTTAATGAGCCCTGATGCTGCACCCAGGCTTGGCCATATATGGGTTCATGGAAGAAGGGGCTCAAGGCCATAAGCCTCATTTAGAGAAAAACGAAAAAAATATCTGATAGGTTCTTTTTTTTTACATACATAGAGATCATTATAGCCGCTATCAAAAAGTGAATTACCCTTTAAGTACCTTTCAAGTATCTTCCTCCAAGGTGGCCAACCTGATGAACCTTACTTCCACACATCGGTAGACTTACTGCTAGTCCAAGAGCCCGTGACAAAAACCATTGGTTATTTGACCCCAAATTCCACGATAGGTTATGAGTAGCACACCTATCGGGGAGTAAAAATCACCCCGTCTGCCAACTCCAACCATTTGGATTAACTTGTGGCGTTAATCCAAAGTTGGGTCAGGAATCCAAAAATCGAGTTACTTGACCCCGATTAGTTCTTGAACCACATCAAACTAGATGTCATGAAGTTCCAAAAAATTATAGTCTGCCACCCATTCCAATTTGGGTTCGCTGCGCAGACGGAACTCAAAAATTCACTTTAAAAAAGTCAAAATCGAGTTACTTGACCCCGATTAGTTCTTGAACCACATCAAACTAGATGTCATGATGTTCCAAAAAATTATAGTCTGCCACCCATTCCGACTTGGGTTCGCTGCGCAGACGGAACTCAAAAATTCACTTTAAAAAAGTCAAAATCGAGTTACTTGACCCCGATTAGTTCTTGAACCAAATCAAACTAGATGTCATGAAGTTCCAAAAAATTATAGTCTGCCACCCATTCCGATTTGGGTTCGCTGCGCAGACGGAACTCAAAAATTCACTTTAAAAAAGTCAAAATCGAGTTACTTGACCCCGATTAGTTCTTGAACCAAATCAAACTAGATGTCATGAAGTTCCAAAAAATTATAGTCTGCCACCCATTCCGATTTGGGTTCGCTGCGCAGACGGAACTCAAAAATTCACTTTAAAAAAGTCAAAATCGAGTTACTTGACCCCGATTAGTTCTTGAACCACATCAAACTAGATGTCATGAAGTTCCAAAAAATGATAGTCTGCCACCCATTCCGATTTGGGTTCGCTGCGCAGACGGAACTCAAAAATTCACTTTAAAAAAGTCAAAATCGAGTTACTTGACCCCGATTAGTTCTTGAACCACATCAAACTAGATGTCATGAAGTTCCAAAAAATCTAAGTCTGCCGTCCCTTGCCCGCTGGGATGGTACTGGCAGACACCCGTGAAAATATAAGTATTAAAATTAAATTTTTTGAATTTAATTTAATTTTATTAATTAATTATAATTACTAAATTATAGTAATTGGGCTCGTCGTCTGTCATATCTAAATAACTAGTTAAAGGGAAAATTTGTACTATTTCTCCAGCAAAATTCAATTATTTGAGTTCTTATTTCGATCATTCCCTAATAGTACCCTGGATTAATCATTCCCACATACATTAGTTCAGATAGAAGCGATTATTTTAACCCAATTTTTGGGATGGGGCGGAGGTACTTTTCTCAAGTTTTTGACTTCGGGGCCCCTCCGGAACTTGGTTTCCCTGGCCAAAAACCGCTATTTTTCGGCACTTTTTTTGGGGTTTTAGCCATTCTGACTATGGAGGAATGGTTTTTTGACCATGGCCACTATATGACTTTTTATACTAGATGAAATTTACTAGATTCTGAGACTAACGGCAGCTGTGTAGGTTCATTAGCCTCCAAGATGCAGCGTTTCAAAGTTGGGATATTTTTCCACATTTGCATATTTTTATGCATTGTTTCAGTTTCTGACCATTTTGATCACAATAGAATGGTTTTTCGATTATGAAATACAGTAGGGGTATTACTGAGTATGTACTTTGTTAAGTATAACTAACCACAGCTCTTTAGATTAAATAAGCTCCGAGATACAGCATATCAAAGTTAGAGTTCTTTTTCTGTATTTGTACACTTTCATCAGTGTCTTATTAGGCCAGTCGCAAGAGGATTGAAGGAGGAGGGGGGGGGGGGAGAGAATGTTTGTTGAAGCTTCTATTTTTAAATGGTTGTACTGGCCCTGAACAACAAAATATCAAAAATGGTAGCAACATTTTTGCTGGGAGAACTTTTGGCGGTTAAAAAACCGCGATTTTTTTCTGGCATTTTCCAGATTTTTACTTTAGGAAAATGTGAAAATAACCTTGGATAATAAACCTTAGAAACTAAGCAGCGCGGAGAAAACGTTTCAGCATAAAATTCTGTGTCGAATGGCCTCCTTACACATTAGAATAGGTTCAGCCGTTTAGCCACAACCGAGCCTCAAAAATAGGAAATTTTTTCCAACTTGGCGGTTAATAGGATTCGCTCATGTTTCAACCTCTGTAACCTATGAACGGCTTATGAAAATGAATTGGCTCAAAATTACTGTTGTAGAGCTTCAAATTACGAGGGAGCACTTGAAAAATAAAAAAATGCTACTACCAAACGAGAAAACGAATTTGAACCAAAATAAGAAACGCCCAACCTGACTTCGCTCGGTAACCGGAAAACCACGTTTTTCACAACATTTTCGGCTGTAGTTCGGAAACCATTTGTCTGATTCCCAATTTCTTTTCTTCTCGTGAAAGCTGAATAAATTCCCCATCGTAGCTATTCTATGTGAAATTTTGATTTGAGCTTCAATAAGGGAGGGGCCTGCACTGCAAAAAAGACAAAGTTCGAAATGAAAACGTGTTTTTTTTTTGTACATTGTTGCCGATAACTCGGGACAGGTTTGTCCGATCTTAATTCTCTTTTTTCTAGTGAAATCTGATTAAATTTCATATAGGGTACGGTATATTGAATTTCTATTGAGGCAACAAAAGCGCCACTCGGAAAGGGAAGGGAACCAGATCTTACCAGAATTCACAAATTTGACCACCTACGACCACGGTTTTCAGAACATTTTCTTCTCTCCCTCCAATACTATTTCTCCGATCGAAATTTCATTGCTCCCATGCGAAAGCTGATTAAATTTCCTTTCAGAGCTGATATTTGGATTATCCCGGGGACCTCTGAAAAAGCCCCCAAATAGTTATTCAGAGGGAAAGTTGCCAATTCCCCGCATCATTCGCAAAGTGCACTTCCAGCAGTTGTAACTTCGAAATGGTTGGTCCCAGCCAAAAAATGCATACTTACAATGAAAGCAGTAAATCTTGAAATTTTACATTAGGTGGTCATCAGATTAGCATGTCGTAAAACATAATATTATCGAAAGACGGATATTATCGAAAGACCCCAAACACCGGTTTGCTCCACCGAAGTTATTACAATTCACCGTAACGGCTGCTACGGCTACCACTGCGGCAGGTAATCTGAAACCTACGATGACCATCTAATGTAAAATTTCATTATTCACAACTTTCATTGTATGCATTTCTTGGATAGGACCATTTCGAAGTTACGTCGGCTGGAAAAGCACTTTGCGAATGATGCGGGGAATTGGCAACTTTCCCTCTGAATAACTATTTGGGGGCTTTTTCAGAGGTCCCCGGGATAATCCAAATATCAGCTCTGAAAGGAAATTTAATCAGCTTTCGCATGGGAGCAATGAAATTTCGATCGGAGAAATAGTATTGGAGGGAGAGAAGAAAATGTTCTGAAAACCGTGGTCGTAGGTGGTCAAATTTGTGAATTCTGGTAAGATCTGGTTCCCTTCCCTTTCCGAGTGGCGCTTTTGTTGCCTCAATAGAAATTCAATATACCGTACCCTATATGAAATTTAATCAGATTTCACTAGAAAAAAGAGAATTAAGATCGGACAAACCTGTCCCGAGTTATCGGCAACAATGTACAAAAAAAAAACACGTTTTCATTTCGAACTTTGTCTTTTTTGCAGTGCAGGCCCCTCCCTTATTGAAGCTCAAATCAAAATTTCACATAGAATAGCTACGATGGGGAATTTATTCAGCTTTCACGAGAAGAAAAGAAATTGGGAATCAGACAAATGGTTTCCGAACTACAGCCGAAAATGTTGTGAAAAACGTGGTTTTCCGGTTACCGAGCGAAGTCAGGTTGGGCGTTTCTTATTTTGGTTCAAATTCGTTTTCTCGTTTGGTAGTAGCATTTTTTTATTTTTCAAGTGCTCCCTCGTAATTTGAAGCTCTACAACAGTAATTTTGAGCCAATTCATTTTCATAAGCCGTTCATAGGTTACAGAGGTTGAAACATGAGCGAATCCTATTAACCGCCAAGTTGGAAAAAATTTCCTATTTTTGAGGCTCGGTTGTGGCTAAACGGCTGAACCTATTCTAATGTGTAAGGAGGCCATTCGACACAGAATTTTATGCTGAAACGTTTTCTCCGCGCTGCTTAGTTTCTAAGGTTTATTATCCAAGGTTATTTTCACATTTTCCTAAAGTAAAAATCTGGAAAATGCCAGAAAAAAATCGCGGTTTTTTAACCGCCAAAAGTTCTCCCAGCAAAAATGTTGCTACCATTTTTGATATTTTGTTGTTCAGGGCCAGTACAACCATTTAAAAATAGAAGCTTCAACAAACATTCTCTCCCCCCCCCCCTCCTCCTTCAATCCTCTTGCGACTGGCCTAATAAGACACTGATGAAAGTGTACAAATACAGAAAAAGAACTCTAACTTTGATATGCTGTATCTCGGAGCTTATTTAATCTAAAGAGCTGTGGTAAGTTATACTTAACAAAGTACATACTCAGTAATACCCCTACTGTATTTCATAATCGAAAAACCATTCTATTGTGATCAAAATGGTCAGAAACTGAAACAATGCATAAAAATATGCAAATGTGGAAAAATATCCCAACTTTGAAACGCTGCATCTTGGAGGCTAATGAACCTACACAGCTGCCGTTAGTCTCAGAATCTAGTAAATTTCATCTAGTATAAAAAGTCATATAGTGGCCATGGTCAAAAAACCATTCCTCCATAGTCAGAATGGCTAAAACCCCAAAAAAAGTGCCGAAAAATAGCGGTTTTTGGCCAGGGAAACCAAGTTCCGGAGGGGCCCCGAAGTCAAAAACTTGAGAAAAGTACCTCCGCCCCATCCCAAAAATTGGGTTAAAATAATCGCTTCTATCTGAACTAATGTATGTGGGAATGATTAATCCAGGGTACTATTAGGGAATGATCGAAATAAGAACTCAAATAATTGAATTTTGCTGGAGAAATAGTACAAATTTTCCCTTTAACTAGTTATTTAGATATGACAGACGACGAGCCCAATTACTATAATTTAGTAATTATAATTAATTAATAAAATTAAATTAAATTCAAAAAATTTAATTTTAATACTTATATTTTCACGGGTGTCTGCCAGTACCATCCCAGCGGGCAAGGGACGGCAGACTTAGATTTTTTGGAACTTCATGACATCTAGTTTGATGTGGTTCAAAAACTAATCGGGGTCAAGTAACTCGATTTTGACTTTTTTAAAGTGAATTTTTGAGTTTCGTCTGCGCAGTGAACTCAAATCGGAATGGGTGGCAGACTATCATTTTTTGGAACTTCATGACATCTAGTTTGATGTGGTTCAAGAACTAATCGGGGTCAAGTAACTCGATTTTGACTTTTTTAAAGTGAATTTTTGAGTTCCGTCTGCGCAGCGAACCCAAATCGGAATGGGTGGCAGACTATAATTTTTTGGAACTTCATGACATCTAGTTTGATTTGGTTCAAGAACTAATCGGGGTCAAGTAACTCGATTTTGACTTTTTTAAAGTGAATTTTTGAGTTCCGTCTGCGCAGCGAACCCAAGTCGGAATGGGTGGCAGACTATAATTTTTTGGAACATCATGACATCTAGTTTGATGTGGTTCAAGAACTAATCGGGGTCAAGTAACTCGATTTTGACTTTTTTAAAGTGAATTTTTGAGTTCCGTCTGCGCAGCGAACCCAAATTGGAATGGGTGGCAGACTATAATTTTTTGGAACTTCATGACATCTAGTTTGATGTGGTTCAAGAACTAATCGGGGTCAAGTAACTCGATTTTGACTTTTTTAAAGTGAATTTTTGAGTTCCGTCTGCGCAGCAAACCCAATTCGGAATGGGTGGCAGACTATTATTTTTTGGAACTTCATGACATCTAGTTTGATGTGGTTCAAGAACTAATCGGGGTCAAGTAACTCGATTTTTGGATTCCTGACCCAACTTTGGATTAACGCCACAAGTTAATCCAAATGGTTGGAGTTGGCAGACGGGGTGATTTTTACTCCCCGATAGGTGTGCTACTCATAACCTATCGTGGAATTTGGGGTCAAATAACCAATGGTTTTTGTCATGGGCTCTTGGACTATGCCCAATCCACTAAATGCACATCTATGGAAGTTGAGGGATGGTTGGCATTTATACTAACCCGCATGACGGTCAGGTTGTGAGGCCATTGCCTAACTTGCCTGCCTCATCTTTTGTTCTCCCGAATGGGGTTGGGGGCCCTTTATTGTTTCCTGTACAACACGAATACATACCTGTTATTTATGTAGTGGAACCCTCCACCCCTTGACGACCCGATGCCATTATTTATTATCACGATGGATCGGAAATTCGTTTGCGGGAGGAACCTTTACACTACCCGTTATATACCCTTTCGCGGGCGTTTCAAGCAAATGGAAGGTTTTTCGGTGTATATAACTCTTCATGAATGGCGGATTGGTTTCGCATCGTTCAATTATGGGCCGTTCCATTATTCTCAAATGCCTTTAAAATTTATCTTTTTCTTAAAACGATCATTTTTCCTGATGTTGCAGGTTTCGAAGGTACACCACACGACGTTCTCGAGTCTATTGAAATGGTGAAGGTAGTCGCAAGGGTAAGCACCTCATATTATACTTTGAGCAAGATATCATACGATACTATCGAATGAAATGTTCACTTTTTTGTTAAGGGAAACCTTTCGTCAAAATTTGACGACTATATTTAATATCTCGCGTGATTTAGCACTTAAATGTATTTTTAAAAGACCTTAGAAGAAATGAAGAAAGCGTTGGAAACAATGGAGAGAAACAATAAGGGAATTGAAAATAAGAACAAAATTCTCACCAACCATGAGAGAAGAATTACAAAAATTGAAACTTCCAGTAAAGTGGTCAACAAGAGGCTCGACAGAATGGACGACAACTCCAGGGAGAAAACCTAATGCTCTTCAGGATGCCCGAGGAGGGGCACGAACCGTTCCACCTTCTGGTGGAAAAAATCTTGAATCTCTGGTCAACAAACCTGGGGTCAACCTAGATGCCAGGGATGTAGAGAACGTACGGAGACTTGGGCCTGAGGGGAACTCCTTTCGCCCTGTCCGTGTGTCTTTCTGTCGGATAGCTTCCAAAATGGAGGTTCTACAAAATACCAAAAAACTAAAAGATGGCCCGTATGGTATCAGCACCGACCTGTTAGAGGCAGACAGAGCGACTAGACGGAAACTGATTCCTGTCTTCAGGGAGGGAGAGCGGTAGGAAGGCATCGAGGGTAGGCTGGTTACTCTGCCCTCAGAACAGATTCCCAGGGGAACATCATCAGAAGATCAAGATCGAATGAGCTCTGAACAGAATGCAGGGGCACAGACACGATTCACTTTAGAATGTGACGACGTGTTGGCAACAGGCATAAATTGACTTCATTGGGGAAATGATGCATACATAGAATAGAAATTGATGATTTAGATTTGGGCCTTCTAAAGGAAATGAAACATGTGAAAATAGTTATGTCTCCCATTTATTTGTTAATTTTGTTGTTGTTATTCAGTGACGAACGGTATTCAGTTGGGTTAATTGAAATTTTAATCGGATTCAAAGTACGTGCTAGAAGAAGCACTTAAAGCACCATTGATATTCATGGAGTGCATTTTGGTTGGTTCTGACGAAAGGCAGAAAGGTTCGGGGAGAGAAAGAGAGAGAAATTAACAAGCCAAATCCACAAGTTGTCGGAGGAAGTTAACGTAAAGGTGAAACCTAAATTTCCTTTCTCTAGAGTAAAACTTTTTCGCTTCAAGGGACCCTTAAACAGGATCAAGTTTTAGACGGAATAAACATTAACACGTGTCAAGTTTCAAGAATATTCTCGAGCCGTGAGGCAGAAACAATGGCTGGAGGCTGTTTGGCAACCGTGAGGTGTCGAAAACAATTGTTTTCTTGAAAAGTTAACTTGAAAGGATTAACTAATTCCTCGTGGCATGGCGGATTAATTCGTGGTTCACCGCTTCTGTATATTATGAATTTTAATTATTTCTATAATAACATAATATGATATTATACCCTGTAGTTTGCAACAACAGCGCCCGACCCACAACATCCGATATCGGGAACATTATTAACCCTCTAATATTGTTCTCAACTTTTCAGACGAAGCGATCGCCGCAGCTAATACGGGGGCCGTACAACGCCGATAAGAGATCCCGTTTCGTGGAGTTGGTTTTAGTTGTCGACAACAAACTTTACGAGGGGATGAACAAGAACTTGGAGGCTGTGCACAATCACTGCAAAGATATAGCCAATATCATCAACGCCGTAAGTTCCCAGTTCGCCCAACTGTCATGGACTTGGAGAAACAGACTATAAACCAAATATGATATATTGTGGGAGACCCAACGCCTCCAAATTACCTGCCTATTGTTGTGTACTGTACAGAATACACAAAGACAAGTTCGCTTTTTATTTTATTTACAGTAAATTCTTTCTTGAAAATGGTTCATCTTTTCATTCAGTTGTTCGTGCCGCTCAACATCTTCATCGCGCTGGTCGGCGTCGTCGTCTGGACGGAATTCGACGAAATCGCCTTGTCGACGAAGGGAGACACGACTCTGACGAATTTCCTCCACTACAGAAGAGAAAAACTGGTCAAAGAACAAGCCAACGACAATGCCCAGCTCCTCACGTTAGTTGTCATAGTCACACAAAAAAAAAAAAAAAATTCTATGTAATTTGCGTTGTTTTGTTAATAATAAATTTTATCTTTCAGGAGAGTACAATTTGAAGGTGGAGTCGTCGGTAAAGCGCTGAAAGGGCCGATTTGCACGTACGAATTCAGCGGTGGTGTTTCAATGGATCACAGCCCTACTGTAAGCATCTCAAAACTGTCCTTAGTCAGCCTCTTAAATGTCGTGCTAATCAATAATATTATTGTCACGAGTGCTGAGGTTGTGATAATTTATTATAGTAAACACAAAATAACATCAGATCTAAGTTACTCAGATAATATTATTTATCTTTCGACTGAAGGGAGAACTTAAATCCCGCAAATGTTGAGATGAAGAACTACCTATATACCTAAATACCCAATATATTATATCCTATCTTTTATTATCACCTTATGGGTTATTTTTGAAACAAACAAGTCACGTACCCATTCGAAATCACGATTCTGGTAACTTATTAATTAGACTACCCATTGATATTGCACCTATTCGTTATAATCAATGATTTCTACATGATTTATTCATGAACCTACATGGATTCTCCTTGAGTAAGGTTCCCAGACATTCTCAATCTTATCCACCTCTTCTTGTTTTAGAACCAATCTCTTTTTAAATCTGGTTTCTGTAGGTTCATTTAAATTACTTGCGAAGATAACAGTAACATTAACAAACAGTTTTTGATCGTCAAATGGCAAAATTTACATTAAAAAACCAAAGTATCGATTCTTGTGTAAAATAGTGTATCGATGCTTTTCGATACTAGTTACACATTTCTTTACGATAGGTAAATATCGATACCTTCTTCTTGAAGTATCGAACCCCAATCATATTCCAAATTCACCTCCCACCATGTCCATGCCCATATGCATTAGGCCTACTTGGAAGACTGATATTCTTGGAATCTACTCAATTTCAGGAGCCTGACAGGCAATATGAAATTGAAAATGAATTGCTACCCATCATGTGGTTGCAGCGATGGGATTTTTTTTTCTTTTTTACTAGGGTTAAAGTGAAACTTTTATTTCAATGATGTTTATTACGAAAACTTGCTATTTTCAGGTTGGACTGGTGGCGACCACCGTAGCGCACGAAATGGGTCATAATTTTGGTATGGAACACGACGCGCCGTCGTGCGAATGTCCTGATGATAGGTGTATTATGGCGGCATCTTCAAGGTAGATTACTACCTCAACCTGATACCTCTTTTATCTGATAATTTGTCTTGAACATGCACTTTACTCGAAATTGTTCTTGTAGTTCTACTATGCCAACACATTGGAGTTCGTGCAGTTTATCGTATTTGGCTTCGGCTTTTGAACACGGTATGGACTACTGCCTTCGAAATCGTCCCGACAGGTAAATATACCCGCTGTTTACTTTATAGCACGTAGGACAATCTAAGATTCATTATGGCTAGGGATCGGATTGATAAGCTTGGAAAACATCTGTTTTATACTCAATAGATAATATCTTAGATAGATAATACCTATGCTCAATAGATAATATCGCATATTATGCGCGAAAACCCCATTACATGTTCTACAATCTACAATTTAAGGGGGGGTTTAGAAGGACTTGGGACAGGAAGTCAAATAAGACGTCATTTTCGAAGTAATTATGAACGTAGACCCAATTTATTTGCGACCTCAAACCCATCCAGTACCTACACGCTCTGTGGAGCTAAAAAAGTGTGACAGAAGGGGTTTTGAAGGTCTTTGGCCTTGGCAAAATTATTGGTACCTACCGGCGTGTTTGGTGCAAACAGTTTTTTCACCAAAAACTTTTTTTAAATTGAGTATGATTTTAAAGAATACGTTAAACTTTACGATAACGCTGAATTTCAAACTCGAATTTCCCACTGATTCAGGAAACACCCCTCGAAATTCGATGAAAAACAAACGAGACAAAAACCACCAGGTGGTTTTTGTCTCGTTTCTCTCTCTCTCTCTCTCTCTCTCTCTCTCTCTCTCTCTCTCTCTCTCTCTCTCTCTCTCTCTCTCTCTCTCTCTCTCTCTCTCTCTCTCTCTCTCTCTCTCTCTCTCTCTCTCTCTCTTTTGCTCGATCAATTCAAATTCTGTTGTTCCCAGAGAAGTGAAAATACTACCAAAAACTATTGTCTATAGACATGGGAAAGAGATCAAAAAGGTCAAGAAACAAACGGACTTTTTTTTTTTTTTTGTGGTTCTATGCTCGAATCCGAGCCCTAATTATGACCTTGCCTCATTCGGTTTACAGGCTCTTTGACAGTCCAGTTTGCGGGAACGGGTTCGTCGAGCCGGGCGAGCAGTGCGATTGCGGCCTAAAAGACAGGTGTAACAACCCCTGTTGCAACGCCTCCACCTGCATGCTGTACTCTAACGCGTCTTGCGCTACCGGAGAATGCTGCGACTTGGCCACTTGCCACCCCAAAACTGCCGGGAGCATGTGCAGGTTTGTTTCATTATCAAATCTTATTCTGCAGTTGGATTTGAATGGGTTGGCCACGTTGCGTTTCTTCGAGTTGGCGATAACAGCTAAAACCACTCTCGGTGCGACGTTACAGTATAATCTTACCATAGATAACATAATTTCTAGTCATTTAAAAGGAAGGAGGGTAAAATTTACCCTAATTTGCATACCCGATAGGGGAGGGCAGTTAAGACGCACAGTACCTTCCAACCCCGTTAAAACGAGAATTATTCGGCTCCCCTTTTATTCCACTCCTGGAATATCTAAGCGGCCGAATTTACTATCTGGAAGTTATTTTTGTCTACTTATCATTCTCGAATTAGCACCTCGAAGGTCTACCGGTGAAGCAGTTTTTCTTGCTCCTAAAAATTAACTACCTGCATTTACATGTTCCACGATAAGATTTACTCATTTGAGCTTTTGGCAAGGATCTACATTCTCGAGGAGCTAAGCCTGCGTACGATTGCGGAAATTTTCAAAAATAAAATGAACACTGCACTTGAAAACCTTCAATACCTACTGATTGTGGATTTTCCATTGTTTCAGATCCGCCGACCACGAATGTGACCTCCCCGAATACTGTACCGGTGAATCGGAGTATTGTCCCAATGATGTTTTCAAAATGGACGGCGAAACATGTTACGAAGGAAAGGCTTTTTGTTACAAGGTGAAAACAAAGTAGTATACGGGGGCGTAGCGGCAGCTGCCAACATCCAGTGCATTAAATTCCGCCCGTAGGATCCGTCTCAACAGTAGTATTTTACAGGGTACCTGTCGAAGCCACAGCGACCAGTGCAAGCTCCTATGGGGCCCTTCGGGGAAATCCTCGGACATGAAGTGCTACCACATGAACACCAAAGGGTCCAGACATGGGAACTGCGGGTACAACCGTTTGAACCAGTCTTACGTCAAGTGTTACGACGAGTGAGTAATTTTTGTCGATTTGCCGTTTCATTCATCACCAAACAATAGTTTAGTGTAGTGGCAAGACTTTGCACAGCAATTAGGTGGGAGGGTGTCAATTCCGTTTATCCCTTCACTAGAAGTTGAGAACCCCATGTAAATACCGCGAACAACCTATATTTCTTCAGCACCTAGCCCTATGGCAAAACGTTGCGAATTTCACACCAGGTTTTATTATTTGATATAGTTTAACCATGCAAAAATTAATTCTGTGTCACTAACAATTATCTTTTTACAATAATTGTAAAAAATAATAATAATAAAATACAATGTTTGGACAGGGGTGGGATCTCGAAAAATGGATTAGGTATGCGTTCACAATTACCCGGAAATCATGACCTCCTGTGATCCATCAAAAGTCTAATTTGCAGTCCCATGAAAGCCCCATTGATCTCCACGGTGAAATAGGATCGTTCTGGGACCCCTAAAAATGGGTTCTACGTCCAAAAATACTTAGAAAACGACACATAACTCGACCCCATAGCCGAAACCCTTCAAAAAACCCTCCAGTAGCCCTTTTTTTTAGCCCAACAGAGCCCTACGGGTTTGGGTGATCGGGATGAAAGCCTTAGTTACCAACAAGATAGTAAACCGAGTATTTTTTCAAAATTTCAGATTAAAAATCCTATAGCCCAAAACGGCTTGGACGGCGGATGGACGTTTTTGGAATCTAGACATCATAATTTTCGACCTCCGTCGCGGTTACATAGGTGTATTATTCCAAGAATAATAAACCAAAAGTGGGAAAGTTGACCTTGAATTGAATGATTTATTTAAATTTTCTTCTGGAAATCTTTCCCAAGTTACGAAAACGGGTCAACTTGACAGAACATTGCCCGGCGCCATTATTTATAGGAAAAATGGAATATTTGAATTCCAAGGCCTGATAGTGGGACAGGCGGTGCACCGCTTTTTTTTTTCTTTTTTTTAAATTTTTTTTTTTATTGGTCGCAGTCGTATGCAAGTTAGCCAACGCGTCAAGCCGTCGAACGTGATGTTAGAAATGCTCAGCTCATTATTGGTCCAATTTCTGCCGATTGAAAACCAGTTTCTGCGAACTAAAACCGAACCCTGAAGAGCCGCATGGTCCAAATTTCTTCTAAGCGGTATTTACATTCGAACCGACGACCCTCTAATACGTCAACAGATAAATGCCGTTGTCCAATTAGGTTTACCATTTTTGGCAATGAAAGAAATTGTTCATCGAATGTACGAAAATTGGGATTCAGTCATTCCCCTGCTGCAATCTACGCCTGTTTGCACCTCATCTCAGTCGAATGTGTGGAGTGCTATCTGATATTCCCGCCTTCTCTGAGTTTTCTTCTATTTGACGGTTAAGCCTGAGATATCGCAGATGACAGGTGAAGTTGATGCGATGACACTTCTCACCCCTCCACCGACTGCTATTTTTATCCCCTTTCTTTTCAGTTATCACTTCCATCATCGTTCTTTACCTACACCAACGAGCTTTCTTCCTCAAATCTTTCAAAAGTCACCTTCGAATGAAATTTTAAGGGCAGTAGGTAGCCCTTAAAAGTGATGGGGGGGTTGAGAAAGAATTCTTTTTTTATTTCCAATACCCCAATCGACCCCCTTTGTGGCAAAACATTCAAAATCTCTACTTTAGCCCTTTTAAGAATGTAGGACAAAACTTTCCCATTTTGGAATCGGTGGGAAAATAATTTCCCAGACAAAACCTCAACACGTTGAAAACTTTCCCAAGTAAAAGTGTATGAAATAATGAACTCTTTTGGGAAATTCGTGCAAACAGGTTGGGTTCATTTAATTGCCAGAGTGTACTCCAATAAACCCCGCACCCTTCAAGAGTTAAAAGGCTTAAATTGAGACGGAAATTCGATCAATTCCGACCAATATGCTTGAGCGAGCTATGCGAAATGTGAAGGACCAACCCAAGAAGGACATAATCTTTCATTATTAACAAAACTTGTTTCCTTCGACAAATTTCCATTGTTACTTAACATTAAATGTTAATTGTTAATTTGAAAATTTTTCAAATTTATTTCAACCTGATTTATTCAAAATTGACGATTTGCCGGCCTATTTAAAATCCACTCGGCTTATCTGCGCCACAATGTAAATGGCGACGAAGAAGACACCAATGACACCAGAGACCATTAGATTTAGTAGTATAGATTTTGATGAACAAATTTACTTGCCATTTACATTATAACTATTTGCGTTGCACCATTTTTACAGGGAAACTGTTTGCACAAATTTCCCTAAATAGTTGATTTCGTACACTTTTACTTGGGAAGGTTTTTTCCATGTGATGTTTTGGCTGGGAGAGAATTTTCCCAGCGATTCTGAAATGGGAAAGTTTTCCCGCATACCCCATTTTAAAAACAGCACCACTGTGTGGTCGATCAAGTCAAGGACCTTCTCTTGAATGAATTCTTTTATCCATGCTGCATCACCTTCAAACCCTCAAGTTCATGACCTGATTCCTAGACAAAAAATGTTTCAAGTGAGTGACAAAATTAAATTTTATTTTTTCAGGCACATTTATTGCGGCATGTTGCATTGTATGCACCTAAGCGAGAAGCTGGAGTTCGGCATGGAATCTGTGGCTATTCTCTCGCACTCCTTCATCAACAAGCAAGGCAACGTCATTCCCTGCAGGACCGCCATAGTCGACTTGGGACTCAACGAAGTCGATCCCGGATTGGCGCCGGACGGAGCCAAATGCGCGGAGGGCAAAGTTAGTCGAATAACAATCACCGTTTCGTATTAGAAGTAATATTTTCCAAATTTCTTCAACGTTGTGGGTCTGTCCAGATGTGCGTGGGCCAGCGGTGTCTCCCCGTGGGATCGTTGATGGTCGACGCCAAATGCCGCAACAACTGCCACGGCAACGGGGTCTGCAACTCTTTGGGCCACTGCCACTGCAATACCGGCTTTGCCCCTCCAGACTGCCACAATCCCGGGACTGGAGGATCCGAAGACTCAGGCCCTGCGTCACAGCCGAACGGTAAGATTTTCTTGGAAGTATTGGCAAAACAAGTCGTTTTTCTCATTCCATGTCGCTCATTGAGTTATCAAGCTCAACTGATGAAGTCAGCTCAAGTTTTCTAAAGAGCGATTTGGACTGATCCAAATTCCACTAACACTGTATTAATTTTAAAGCAACCCATGTTTTCTGTATTTTACAAAGGTCACTCTGGGGTGTATTCCTGCCGTCTGAAGGGTGGGTCCGTTGAAGAACTAGCTGTAGATGAAATAGACATTTTCTTCTGCCCAAAACCAAACAGCATTTTCTATTCAACTGCTTAGTGCGCCGCGCAGCTCATGTTTGGCAAGATTTTATGAAGCTAGGCTACATTGTCAATACCTACGAATGAGATGGCCATTTCAATGAAATTCTACCAGCACTCGATTTTTACATACATTCAGAAATTTCTTTTACAAGTTTTTTGTTTTCTTCAGTATTTCACGCTCATTGTTTGTAACAAGCAGGGGCATTTGCCCACTTTGCATAGTCTACTAACACCTTTAACCTTTAATTACTATATCATATCGTCGGCGTAATACGAAAACAGGCGGCATGGCCTTTGCTGCTTACATGTGGCATTGCTTGAAGGTAGGTATATTTCCGAGCTGCTATTAAATGCTTTAGGTGGGTCGGAGCCAAATTTACAACTTTCTGGTTTGGAAACATTCAACATAAATGAATTCTCTACAACTTTACTGAATCGATGTAGGGCTTCTGTTAACCTTTATTTGTTAGGTAATTTCACACAATACCAAATTCAGATATTCCACAGATAGTTTAGCATGGTACACTGTACCATTGGTACAGGTTATTGGCTCGTGGGACACCTGCCGTGGAATGTACCTAATAACTAGTGCTCGGATTCGAGCATATTAGCATTTTTTCCCCCTTTATAGTAACCATTGAAAGAAGCCTTTTGGTTTTCACCTCTCTGGGACCAACAGAATTTAAATGTATCGAGCATATAACTGCATAAAACAGCGATCTTCAGAATAAACGCATATAACTGCACATTTTAGCGGTTTTCATCTGAATGGTTTGTTTTTCATCGAATTCCCCTAGAATTTGGACCTCCATTAAGCCCCTCGGTGTACAGGTTGAGTTTGAGCCCCCTAATAAATTGAGTCTACGTCCAAAATTACTTCGGAAATAATACCTCATTCGACTTTCTGGCCCAAGTCCCCAAAAACCTCAATAATAGCCTCTTAAGTTGTCGATTTTTGTTTCACTTTTCTTTGTGTAGATTTTAACTGTGTTTTCGAGCATATTTAAGAGCATATCTAAATCAGATGTTTTTCAGGCATATTTGGTGATTTTATCGAGCATAAGAATCCGAGCCCTAGCAATAACCCTGCTCGTTACACATAGATGAGGTACTGCAAGTTCCTTGACCCACATTGTCCCCTACCAACGGCCTGTCATCCCATCCAACCCGTCACGAGTGGTTGAAGGCGCGGTACAACTTGTACCTAGGAATTTCAATGATTTGTAATACCCTGATAATTTATTCCCGATTCGAAAAATGGGATCTAAAATTGGGAAGTGCTCACCGTATTATACGCTTGACCCTTGATAAACGCCCTTAACGAATCTCTGGGGGTGTCCCCCAGCCAATAGATTTAACAATACAAAGGAACATGCTGGAACAATCACAAGTGGCAATGCCTAGGTGTATTTGCCAAATGTATTTGAAGGGTGAAGGGGAAAAGGGTAAGACTTCAAACTACAAAAAAGTGCAGGAACGCAAAAATAAACTTCATTAACTCGTAGTAAGCATTCTATTCCACCTAAATTGTTATTACATTTGGGGTTATATGGAGTTGTTGACAACTTATGACAATTTTAACTTGAATAGACCTTACTTACCACGAGTTGATTGTTTATTTTTTCGTTCCTGAACATTTTTGTATTTTGGAGTCTTACCCTTTTTCTTTAATAAAAAATGAAGGATACAGGTCTTCATTTTCATTTTAAAAAAAAGAAGTTTTTGCCAGAAGTTTTAACATTTTATGAATGGGGTCTTGTAAAAAACACTATTTTGTGAAATGGAAAAATTCTAATTAAGGGTGAAAATGGGCAATTTCAAGTAGGTACGCTAAAAATGGCAATCTCAGACTCAATTGTCAATCTTTACTGTTAGAATAACGTGTAGGTTCGGATCCAAAACTAATTAGGAATACCCGCTGGTCTACGGACTAATTTGTACTAAATTAGGCGCGAATTATTTTTTGATCTACCCAAAATTAGCATTTAATGCACAGGAACTGACGTCATAGCCTCGTGGGGAAGACTTTGTTTAACTTTTGTCAAGTAAATCATTACCTCAGGGCCTCTTACTATTTCATGGGCCATTTCATTGGGTTAGAAAACAGGAAATACAAAGCCTGCAGCTAGTCCCTTTTTAGACGTAACGGGTTGGAACTATTTTTATCTGAGATTATGGCAGATACCCAAATGTTTTGATCCTATTGTCATCCTGCGTTTCTTTAGTTTCGTAGTGCATGCGAGGCTGATACGAGTGTCTGAATCTCACTGATAAGAGTGAAAGAAGAGTTTTCGTCATCGAAGCTTAAGGGGGACTATCTTATCGACTGATAAATATGACGGTAGTGATGATGAGCGTCGGGACTGTAAAGTGTGTGTTTGTGTTTCAGCGAGGAGAGAAGTCATCACGGCCTTCTACATTGTGTTTTTGGGGATCGTGCCGGCCATCGCCATCGTGTCGTTCTTCGTCTACTACTACAAACGGCAGGCGCCGTTCCGAGGGAAATCCCGCACCACGATGTACGTGAATGGTTTGTCAAAAAGTGGTAGTCCGAAGTCGGCATTGCAACCGCCTAAAGAGCACCAAATATCGCAAAGTGTCATTAAAATCCTCTCAACCGAAAGGTCCAAGTCCGCTCAAGCTGTTCGTCAAGTGAGCTACACGACTGAACGAAAACTCTGCGTCGAATCGCCTTCGCAATCGGCAGTTTCTAACCGGCTGAAGACATTTTTTAAATTCAACGCGCCGGTGTCCCGTTCAAAAGTGAACGAATTCAAAGACTGTGACAAAGTCCGTCCACTCGTGCTTATACCGCCGTTCAATATGGCCAATCCATGTGATCATAATGCCCTTCAAATGTCCACCAAAATTGTACCAAGTCCTCCTGTCTCACCAAAGGATCCAATTTATGACGAACCATCTCCACGCATGTCAGTTTCGGTGTTCTCTTCACCCGCTGATAAAAATAAACCAAACAACAGTTCGAAACAAGTTTTGACCCGATCCGCGTCCAACTCAACGAAAAATGTGCCGACAATTTTGCGAAATGATGGGATTTCGTCCCGTAACATGGCAGTAGGTTCCCGTGGTGTAGATTCAAAATTGCAAATGCCGTCCTCGAGTGCACAGGTTCCCTCCCGGTGTGGACAAACTCAATTGCCCTCAACGGACTTCGACCGGGAGCCCGTTTACGAAGAAATCCCCGAGTATGTTCACAAATCGGACCGAGTCCCACGTGAAAGCGTAGAAAAATTCATTACCAGCGTGAATCTCATGTTTACGCAAAGCCAACAAGCGCTTGACCTTCTCAAAAAGTAATTGTTTTATGATTTTTTATGCTTTTTTTTCGTGATATTCAACTGGCGGTTGCTTGACTTTGAGGGTTCTTCTTGTTTGCATGCTTGATTTTCTGTGCAATTTGTTGTTTTGTATATATTATGCTTTTTGTGTTCTACAACGCTTTTGTGTTGTGTTTGCAGTCATGATAAGAAGACGCATCATCATGGAGGTGGGTCAGGAGGTGTGCGGGGGCCGCCTCCGCCGATTTCCGGCCCGCTTAATTTGGACCATTCCCTACTTCTGCCTCCCAAGAGTGACGATTCATCTTCGAACGATATGCACAACAACTTGCTTGGGCAGTTCGTGGGCTTCAGCATAACGCCGATCCAGCACCCGACAAATTCGGATTCCCCCAAGATCGCTCCTAGTCGTCCAGCGCCGAAAGCTCCTGGACCTGATCTCAGGAGAGCGCCCGAACCTCCGAGGCAGGTGGAGCTACCGAGGTACCAGGAGAAGCAGCAGGAGGTTCCAAGGCTGCCGGAAGTGCATCGTCCACAGTCTACTCATGATATGCCGGCACCCGCAACCGTCCCAGATAGTGCTTTAGTGCCATCGAGACCTGCTCCTACTCTCCCGTCTGTCGCAGTCGTTCAGCCAACCAATGAAAAGAAGAGCGTTCCCACCCTTACGAGGATAGCTTCTTTCATGAAAGGACAAAAGCCCGATAAACACGACAAACGAGCCAAATTCGACAAAGACACTCTACGTGGTCTCGAAATTTCTGCTCCCATCCCTCAAACGAACGTACCTGCTCCACCGAGTGCTCCTGAGAAAATCCAAAGGGTTCAAAGCATGAGAGAACCAACCGTTGCGAAGAGACCTCAACTTCCACAATTTGGATCAATGCGAGTTGGCAATGCTGCAAACAAGCGTCCGGCTTCTATTCCAGCAGCAATCAGACCAACGTCACCACCTCCCAGGCCACCGTCTGCTGCCGTTGACCACGACTACGACGACTGCCTGGTCAAAGATACGCAGCTGCAGTACGATGACTGTCTTAATCGTGCTGACGCTTTGGCTCCATTGGCGCACATTGACGAAGAGAGTCCACGGGAGAACATTTACGCAGTGATTGAAGAAGGTCCCATCGCAGATTTGAAACTGCCATGTTCACCAGAACCAAAACAACCTGAAGATGGACTGCTGGGAGAAATAGTGTCAGAAATTGAGGCGTTGAACACGGAGTCGATTTATTCTGCTTCGACCCTGAAGAGAAAGAAGGATAAGGATAAGGACCAAGATGAACCAGCTGGTGCTGATAAGTCTGACACATACCAGAACACGTCGTGGAAAAGTGATTCAAATCAGAAATCATCGACTTCATCGAACTCGTCAAGTTCTGGCTATCTGAGCCCAATCAACGGGGTGAACCCTCCAGCGGAGCCGCAAAAACCCATCACGATCAAATCTGGGCCGACTGTCCCGGATGAATCAGCCCCCTACAAACCCTACAGCTCCAGCTTAATCAGAAGCTCCGGGCCCTACCTCGCCAGCGCGAGTTCCCCCAAACAGGCTGACAAAGACGTCAAAGCTCCCCTCAAAAGGACAAAAACCCCGCCGAGCCTCGTCGTCAACAAAAAAGGTCCCACTCTGTCGGTGGCGCCAAAAAACGTGAAGCCGACCCCCAACGGGAAACCGCTCGCCAAACCCGATTTGGTCTCGTCGTGCGAAGCGACCCAACGTCCTGACGTCATCACTAAAACCCCTCTTCAAACTGCCCCCGTTAAACCTCCCGTCGCCAAGAGGAAACCTTCTCTTCCTAGCCAAAAATCCGCCAAAGTCGCCTCCCTCCAAGCCAAATTCGAAAACGGCAAAAAGGACGCAACTGAAAAAGTCACTATCAACAGATGAAAACGCCTGATTCACGTAGGCGTTGATTTTAATTTACGCAACTTTGCAATCGCTTCTATCGACATCTCCGTGAGACTCTAAACATCGTCGAAGCGACTCAAAATAGTCCAATTCGCGTGAAACTGTCCCTCTTGCGCGTTTGTCGCCATCATTCACGAATTTGGCACTTAGATTCCAATTGCAGGGCTGTGAGATAGCTGTAAATGGAACGGGTCATCTTTCCGACCAATCCCCTTAAGAGTAGGAATGTTGTCCTGGTTGTTTTTTGTGTTCCCGCCGATTCTTTAGGTTGAGGCAACCAGGGTAGTCTAAAGTGTACCACCGAATTTGATTTCGGTTCAAGGAACAGGGATTTCCGCTGGTCTCTCAGGTTTTGTCTACTTAGTGTGTACATAGTGTGATATGTGATAAGGACAGAGCCTGGCGTTTGAAGGTTTTGTGTTGAAAATAGGTTTTGTGGGAATGAAGAAATTTCGGACCGACAGTTTGGTAAGTTAACCAGTTAATGTCCCTTTCTAGCTGTTGTACTGGTCCCTCAGGACTGTGAAATCCTAAAAAAAAAAAGCTCGTCTGTACTGAAGAAAATTCCTCGGTTATTTTTTAACAACTATCTTTCATATGAGAGGGAAATCATCATATTTTTAGCTCACAACACTTCCCTACAATAACTACCTCATTACAGAGTACACCACTCACAGGGCATTTCATGGTCTTGTTATCATCACAGGAATTGTCAGTCTTGTAGTGATTTTGAAAATGTAAGAGAATTCTCAATTGCTTCCATTCCCATCGACAAGTCAATGTTGATGAAATTGAGCTCACCGTTAATTTTATGAACTCATTTTGATTTTTTTAAATATTAGGTTTTTAAAATGTTTAAAATAATCTCAAACTCTTATAATATGAAATTAGGGTTTTTTTGATTCTCGACTGGGTTGTTTAACACTGTGGTGGGATCTTGAGGTTCAGTCAAAAAAGGTTGAATTCTAAGAGAATTCAACCTTTTTTGACTGAACCTCAAGATCCCACCACAGTCTTATAATATGAATCATCCACTTTAAAATTGTGTTTTTTCTATTTTCCCAAATTATGTATCAATTAATGGTGATTACCAATTTTGCTTATAAGTGTATCGCTGGCATGGCATTTTTATGTTGGTATACCTGATTGGTTGCTTCAACAACTGAATGCACCTCAACGAATTATCGTGAAATCAAGATTGGATGACATTCAGCACCTCAACGAATTATCGTGAAATCAAGATTGGATGACATTCAAACTAACCGCAGACGCGTCAGAACCGCAGGTATACCAACATAAAATCATTCGATTCATCCGACTGTAACTCTCCGTGAATACCCTGATAAATCGTTAAATCTAGACCATCCGACGGTCAAGAATTTTTTTCTTTTTTCACATCGAGGGGCCATGTGGACCTCTGTTCCTCCACGCACAATTTCGCCAGTCCCAAGCGAAACCGGAACCCTTCCCATGTACATATATTTATATCTAAAATAAGTCTCGACTGAATTTCATGTGTAAATAATCGGATATAGTTTATTACGTGTATAGCATAATCGTGAGATAAAAAATATTGGTGTTGCTTTGTTGTGCAAAAACCCTGTATGAGACAGCTTTGTACACGTGATTTAAAAATATTTTGTGATTTGGCAAGTCGGCGTAAAATGAAATTCCTTTCTCCAGCGACTGTTTCGTTACAGGCTGTTTGCCTTTGACGACTCTTTTTTTGTCGTCAATGACAAATCCCGCCTCAGAAAATGACTTTGAAAGAACTTCCTTTTACACTACAAGCCGTGTACTTACTTAAAAATGAGCGGATTGATATAAGAAATCAAAGATTCTTTGAACTTGTTCCCGCCTGATGTTGCATCATTTTGTATTAGCCTTGTGTGTTGCTATGAAAATCTACGTGTATCCCTCAACCCCCATCATTATCCCCAAAATTGAGCTGCTTATGGGGGACATTTGGTGCTTGTTGAATTTTTCGTCAGTTCTCGCATATTTCTCTGCCGCGATTGTTTAAAACAATAACTCGAACCCCTTTTTTGTTGTAAATTTTGTAAATTCCCGATTAAATGGTAATTTATTGAGTTTCTGTAATTGTATTCATACTTTGGGATTATCTTCTTTCTTTTTTTTCATGTATTTCAGTTTGTAAGGTTTACATTTTCGTCTTGAATTTTGTGATTAAGGAGACATTGTTGAATTTTTATTGATACCAAAGATATTTTATGTATGGAAAATTAAACGTTATGACAATGTTTGATGTTGATTACACGGACATTACTTAAAAAACTAGATTTTGTTTTACCCCAAAACACTCCACTACGCTTATTGGCGTATTATTGGATGCACGAGGAACTATAGTTTAGGATTAGGTAAGTAAATTTATTTTTATAAAACTACTAGCTGACCCGGCGACGCGTTGCTGTCGCTGAGAGGTCCTAAATTTTAATTATTTATAAAATGAAACATAATTTGTCCCGTATAAACTGGATGACCATGTTACGAAAATAAAATTTAAGTACACTGTTAGTCTGGAATAATCTGGAAGAAAGTAAGACATCATTGAAGGCTGCCGAAATGAATGCTGCAATATTGAAAAGAGTTCGTGAAGATTGAATTAATGTTTTGTTGTTTTACGTATCTATCTATCTATTTTACAAAGTAGTCCTCAATTAATTAATTAATTTCAACATTTTATTAATTTGCCAGCGCTTTTTGGTAGACGACATTTTTTGTTTTGTTGTCTGGCGCGAAAAAAAAAACAAATTTGATGGTTTCCCAACACGGGAACAGGCGACATATAACTGACTGTGTGAAAAGCATGGATTTTCTAGATTCACTCCGCAAATACTCGAGGACTGCCCTTGCGATTTGTTTATCGACATTGCAAATGCAAGCTGCACTGGATAGGGGAGGTGGGGGCAAAAATCCGCATGGGGCAAAAGTCCGCAGGGGCCTTTTTGAAAAAACTACGAAGTGTTCAACCACACCGACACCTGTTGGAGGCTCCTACAAGTTGTTATCAGTCACCAACGAAACATGGTGCTCGACCGTGCCCGCTGCCGGGAGAAAATGAGGAAAGTTCGTTTTTTCTGGTTCTGATGTAATTATTTCGCCATGTTTAGGTCGTGCTTACTCACGTGGAGAATCTTCGTTGCTCCTGAAACCAGTTTACTTACTTCACAGACCCTTCCAGTTATGTTTTAGTGGGAAAAATATACTTAGGAATCGTGACACGTTGATACAGCGGATGGAAAACAAAAGCTATGGAATGGGGCATGAGTCCGCACGTTTTTTGGGGCAAGAGCCCGCACCCCTGAATGGGCGGATTTTTGCCCCCTTTGAGTGAGATACGATTTTTACTCCCTAAAATAATATTTTATGTTAGGTATCCCATATTATGTTGGTATCCACAGACTATGATAATATTCGTGTTTCAGGAAACATCTACGTCTAGGTTTATGAATATGATCACGTTTGGAGATGACTTGAGCGGACTTACCATTTTCTGAAATATTTTTTTCTCGTCTTCACTCTGCTTTTTGTTTTTTAGCGCAACCTTTTTCCAAAAAATGGAAAGGTGCGCTCACCTCCTCGACATGTATGTTTTTTTTTGTTTTTTGTTTGTTTGTTTGTGTACAGAGCATCACGCCCGAGCGGCTCAACAGATTTTCATGAGGGTGGTCTCATTGTGATCAGCGAGTTCGGGGGGTGGTTATAGGCTACCTTGATTTTTCCTCCCTCATCCCCTTCATCGGTTTTCGGGAGGTCCTTCACGACGAAAGTTGTTTATCTCTGATGTGTAACTAAGGAGGCCTCAAAAGGGGGACGAAAGTTGTTGCCCGATTTCGTTGGTACAAGGGTCTATGGAATGAGCTTTTTAGGCTGATTCCAACGACTCCAAAACGATTTTTGCAGCCTGAGCCGTTCGTTACCTCTGATCGGCATAAGGTTTTATTAAGCATCGGTCGTTAGGGTGCAGTTGTTTACGTAGGTAATGAGCATCACGTGGATATTTTTGATGTGTTGTGTGGCATAGTTTGGTCGCTAGATACCTACTGTTTTTTAGTTTCTCTTGCTCATTAAATATATCGTAATAACAGAAAGGTTGCGCTCATCTATTCAATTCAATTGATGGCTTGTTGCTTGAGGTGCTTAAACATTTCATTCTTTTACTCAAGGTATTTTTATTTTTTCTCTGCTTCATTCTTTCTTTTAACTTTAGTCGTTAACAAAAATTTTGTCACATTTAATGTGATTCGTTTACTACCTATGATTTTGTTTTGTAAGTAGCAGATGTAGACCTACATCTGCTACTTACAAGTACCTGTACTTGTCGATCTCTAAAAACTAGTCCTTAGGTCAAACTTGAATAGCTGTCCCTTGTTATGTGGACAGTAACGTGTTTTGAGGAAGATTTCCTCTCATGATACCATGTGTATTCTTCAAATGCCAATGTGACTATAATTTTACAGTCATTTAATATGAAAATTAAATATTTTTTTGGAGTGCAAACTTGTGGGTGTTTTACCAGGATATCCATTTGAACGTGAGGTAATGTGCTTTTAATGGCTGTACCGGTTTTTGAGTGTTTTTGACCAGATCAGATTATTAAACCTGGTGTGAAGTGTTGTGAGGGCATGACTGACAGGGGGCGGACTCTTGCCCCATCGCCTGGGGCAAGAGTCCGCACGAGAAGGGTTTTGAAAAATCGTCATAGCGCTTTTAATTTCCATGGAAAATTCATCAGATTCACAGGGGATGTGAGGAAGATGCTCTTCTATCAGAGAGAAGAGGAAAATTCTGGAAATTCGCAACTCAGTTTTCGGGAAGTGAAAAAACCAACTAGTGCGGACTTCTGCCCCCACCTCCCCTATTGCAATCGTTTGAAGTTAAATGGCACGTCGGTTGGAATCATCGGAATTCGTGGGATTGAAACATCTTCTCCTTTGTATTTTCCCTTAAGAATTGTAGCTTCAATAACGTTATTCATTAGTTTCTTAACCGCAAGCCTAGTACCTTGTACCTAGTACCTAGTTACCAAGAACATGATTCATGGTCCCTACTTCATATAACACTGGATCTTCTTCATTATTTGGAATTTCCGCTGATATGACATCATCAATTTCACTTGATCTGATCTTGTCAATCAACCAAATGAGAATATGTGCGTGGGGCAAGCCTCGTTTCTGCCACTCCACAGAATACATCCAGCAGCGCGTCTCACCAAACACGCAATGCGTAACAATGAAATCCATAAGTGATTTTAACTTTTGCTTGAAAACTCTTGCGGTGATGTCATGGCGATCAATGGGCGATTGGCCTGGAAATAACTCTCGTCTAACTTCTAGCCACTGCGGATTACACGTGATGAAGAGGTCGGGTGTGCCGTAATGACGTACATATGACATGGCATCCTGAGCGTATTCATGCATATGTCGCGGACTTCCAACATATGTTGATGGGAGAATAGTCATTCGGCCAACATTCTCTGCGTTTCCATCAGCATTGATGGCATCTCGGAGATGAATGTACTCTTCAGAACGGAGTTTTTTCTGGTTAAACCTGATGAATGCTAGTCGTTCGGTTTCAACTTTGACGTACATATCAACCGCATATTGGTGAAAGAGACGCCGACATTTCAAGATGTGATTTTCTTCATTTCCCCGCACCATAAATCGGTATGAATAATAATTCATTGAACTAATTTTTTTGTTATTTTCAGCACCTGTAAGTGGATCGACCATGTTGATCAAAAAATGATACCCATCTTCACCTTGCCAAAATAAGATGGGATATTGTAATGCATCGTATGATCGATGGGTTTCAGACACACGTTGTAGCTCACCATTCCGGCGATGTAGAACAATATCACGGTTTTGTAAATTTTCGCCCACGACAACAATGGCGACTTCATCAATAGTTGGCGCATTAAATCGTCTTGCGTGTTGTCCTGTTGGTGTTTTATCTGCTCTAATCACAATTTTGTGATCATCAGATGGCATGTGGTCCAATGCAGTTTTGAATAATGCGACCAGTCCATTGTGGTGATGGAAGAAAGTTTGCAGCTGTTCTACAATTGGTCTCTTCACTGAACTGTTGTGTGCACAACGCTGGTCGACTTGCTGTGCTGAATTACCCATGAAATATATCTGCAGAAATTTGTAGTCTACATCTGGTGGTGGCAATAGCGAACCTGTTCGATGATATATTTGACCTTGGATCTTAAAAGTTGGCATAAAAGTATCCCGAATTACGTTTGTCGCACCGAAAGATGTCATTTGGAAGCAATTGTTGTACTGCTGGATATGCGTTAAAAAATGTGTGGACTCTGTCCCCTTTCCGGAAACCAATGAACGCAGTGGCTCCTACAGCACCAAAAGAGAATCTTGGGGGGACCTGCTGGGAAGGGGTAATAATTGGAGATTTTATTTTGAATTTGGCCGGTTTTGCAACTAATTTTGGAGTTGGCCGGTTTTGCAACAAACCAGAGCGAAATTGATTCAAATGTCGGGAGTTTAGTCGTGAAAAAGTCATCAAAAATTACCTTGACAACATTAAATTTCATTAAACAATAGGTATTATTAAACCTTGAAAATTCCAATCTGAAACTACACCAAAACATTTAAGCAATTTCAAATATGTACATAACTCTTAACCATTAAAAACGACTTAATAACCCTAAAACCCCTCTTTTTTTAAAGTTTTAAAAACCACTTAAATCCCTTAAAAAAAAGAAACCCCCTCCTCTGTCGGGGCAAAAATGTCTGGTGGACCTGTCAAACCATGCCTTCGTTTGCTGAGAACGTTAAGCTAGCCACAGCAATCTACGGCCGAGGGGGGAGAGCTTGTCGGACCTACAGTCGTAGTGATAAGGGACCACCAGAAGGCAAATAGAGTCATCGGTACCATACCAGTGAACAATGTGCCGTCAGGGCGAAAGTTCAAAGTGAGACTGCGTTGATTACATACACAAACATTGTGGTCTCTACCCTGGTTGGTAGACGTTCCCACAAATTGTATAGCCTCCAATACCAACAAAAAAAAAAACATTGGAGGATAATATCCTCCAATTATAAAATAATCTCCTCCTTTATAATTAATAAAACGAAACACGGAGTTTGAATCTGCGGGGGTTTGACCGCGAGTCTCTCCAACATCAGGGACGTCTCAGTTCCAGTGAATCTTCCTCATGTTTCAATCTCCTCTGGCTTTTTCTCGGCACTATTTTAGACTCGAAATTGTTCGGAAATTTAAGAGCATCAAAGTAAACAAACATAGTGAAAAACGTAGGAGGCCCCTACTAGGAGCCTCATGGAACTCTTCCCCCAGCCACCCATACAATAATAATAATTATTATTATAAGGGTCGCTAGGGGAGAGTTCCAATGGAATTCCATTTGAATTATTGTAAGTAAATTATTTACTCCTTTAGTTTTCGTCTAAATACACGAGCAAAGCTGATCTTGAATTCCCCTTATAAATTGTGGTGTCAGACTGACACTGCCTATGGAGGTGGTGTCAAACAAATTCCCAGGCATAAAAAATAATATCAACAGAACGGGTTCACATTTCATTTTCACTTTAATATAAAATTTTACACAAGGCGGTTTTCTGTTCATGTAAATTCACATATTCAATAGCAATTAACTAATACATAATTACATATCACCACTTTAAAAAATCTTCAATTGTACACATTTTATTCAATCAAATACACTTAGGTTTTTATACGAATTTTCGTTTGAATCCAGAAACCACAGGAAAGGCGACTTTTTCTTCACTCAGGAATTTCTTACAAATAATAGAAGTGTTCATTTGATGACAAATTATAATTAAAGTGCAACTCAACGCGTTTCAGTAGCAGATCTATGCTTTTCGAAATTAAGAAATTAAACTTTTTTTTAAAAATAACTACTGGGAAAATATAACAATCATCTTCGAAATTCATAACAATTATAATCAAAACAAGATTTCAATGAGCAGCATAAGGGGACATTGCACGATCTTGGAGTACTAAAATTAAAAAAATCACAGCTAGAGTATGTATAAAAAACCGGGAATTTCTTCGTTAAATTTCCTTATGGAAGGGGGGGGGGGGGGGGGGGTAAGCAAAAAACAAACGTTTGTCTCTAAAAATGAGAGAAAATTTGGACAAACAATTTGTACTTGTGGTAGCTTTTGTGGTAAGCTTATGTACAAACCTAGTATTTACATAGTATTTACAAAATAAGAAGAGTAAAATGTCACGATTTGTTAATTTGTGTTGCCGTCTTTTTTTAGTGGCATCTGAAGCGCTCTGCCGAACTATTTGTATCAATTCTAACATTTCAGTTGACAGGGTCGGTCATTTATACCTGAAAAATGTGGAGTCTTCGCAAATTCTATTAATTGACAAAACGTTAGCACCGCGAAAACCGGTTTCGGTGAGGATGCTTGGCCCTTACAGTTTTGGGCATTTGGGAGTGTGGGGCGAAAATTGACAACAGAACCGAAATTGTGAACGGTCGGAGTTTAGACGAAGAAAAAGGCAGGCGATGGCTGTGGCACCACAAATATGTTCATTAAAAGTCCTGTGGATGAAACTGTTCGGGAAATTGAGTGTCAACGTTAGGTTCATAGATTTTAGGTTCCTAGAAATATTTAATAATCTGTACAAGTCATGATTGTTAGTATGTTTTAAACATGTGGTGAGACATGATGAGACAAAGCTAATTGTAAAACATAGAAGTAATGGAGGAAAATTGAGATCAGATTGGGGGGGGGGGGGGGTGGAGAGAAGGGAGAGGACATACTGTGGGGCGGTAAAGTCTTCGGGTGTGATGTTTTCGTGAAATGACGCTTTGGAAGAGACTGGTGCATTGGAGCGACTGTGCTTGGCAAGTAGCTCACCCTGATAGGGTCCAATGGCTCATATGATGGACCATGGACTCCACCGGTCAACAAGACTCGTTCCACGTGAGCTGCGCCAGGTCCAAACTCTTCGCCAGTTTCTCCCTTCCCTTCCAGAACGACTGTCATAATCAAATGTGGCTCTCCAACGGGGAGTCGACAAGAAGGGAGTGGGGCCTGAGCACCAAAACAGGGCGAGACACGTCGGTGGACAGATCTGGAGAGCTCGTCCTCCTCTCTTCGCTCGCTTCACGCTCTTTATTGTCAAGCCAGGCAGCCTTATCGAAGTCCTTGGTCCCTCCGACAGTGTGTCTTCGCTTGATCGACCTCTCTCCACCTCCTCCCGTTTTCCTCTTCATCTTTTTCGTCGCAGCTTCCAACGCCTGCCGCCTCTTGCTCAGGTTCAAATCAGTCTTCTCGGTTTTCGTCAATGAATCAGATCTCTTCAGCTTGTTTGCAGCGACCGATTCCTTCTTGTTCAACGACTCGCTGCGTCGCAGCATTTTACTTTCGGTTTTCTCTTGACGCTGTTTGAAGGACTCGGATCGTTTGAGCTTCCCGGCACTCACCGCGCAATTTTCCTTTTCATCGTCTTTTTCCACCTCGACCTTTTCTGAAACTTTCTCTTTGTCCCCTTCAGCAGGAAACTCCATCAACTTGAACTGCAACAAACAACAAAATTTTAGACTCAAAAATAATTTATTTACCAATCAATCGTAATCGAAACTGGTCCACACCTCAAGGTTTGGCGAGGTGAAGCTCCTGTGAAGAGACGGGTCCCTGAAGGAGTCTCTAAGATGTCCTTGAGTTTCGTCTTTCTCAACATCCTCTTCCGCTTTCTCGTGTGTCGGAGACGTCAGTCCAAGGGATTTCAATTTGGCGTCGAACGTCAACGTCAGAGTCGACACGAGGTCGTTACTAGTAGCATCTGCAAATTTATACAACACAATTAGCTCATGATGGCCGTAAAAACAGAGAAAGGTTAATTATTATATTGAATATGAGTGTTGAGTGATCAAACAGGTCTGGGGACATCATAAACCAATTTAGCAGAAAAATTACAACAAAAACGTCACCGCACCCGTCCTTCTGCCCAAAATCTTTGTATTTCTACAACAGAACACACCGTCGGTGAGGTCTGACTTGTATGGTACCCATTAATTGATTCCACGTCCAAAATTACTTTAAAAAAAAAGACCCGTTGGCCAAAATCCTTCAAAAACCCCAAAGTTTAGCCCCTCCGGCCCGGTCTGAGATCCCAATAAATCGATTTTTCGTGGACAATTACTTCGATAACGATACCCCACTCGACCCCGTATCCACAATCTTCCAAAAATCTCATCCCAATAGAAGCGAAGGACCTGAAAACCTTTCGGATACAACTAGAAAGGGAGTATTTCATCAAAATTGCAGATTAAAAAAAAAAAAAAAAAAAAACCTAAATAAATTTATCATATTAGAATTTGAAATAATATCCCACCAAACAACACTAAGTTAGTAAAAAATACGTTAAATTGTGCACACGTTCGCTAAATACAAATTGGTACATATCGAATAATTCACAGGAACCAAAAACTGTCATCAAACGACGATGATGATGATGATGAAGAAAAAAAACAACAAAAAAAACATGGCCCATTAAACAGTATGAGCAAGTTGAATGATTTTTCCGGCATGAGAAGCGCAAAAGTTGATGATTTTCGTGATGTTATTGGTGGATGGTCGATATAAGCGTTAATGTTCTGTAGCGTCCACACTATACTATCACAAACATAAGGTCACCTCTTTGGGTCAGTGCTGAAGCCTCCACGGAGGTAAAAGCAACTTTCTAGAGTAGATAAGTCTCGTCGCTAAACAAAATAATACGAAAATGTTCAGAATTCGAGACTTTCTTTTTGGACATAGTCGATAGGTACGTTTAGGGTTTTGGGATTGTGGTCAGTTGGCTGAACGTTACGTGGTAGTTGGGCGATATAGAGCTAAACATTTGCAGTAGGTAGTTAGTAGTGGAAAAGGTTGATAGAGCGAGATTGGATCTCCCTCGAGGTGGAGGATTTCCTCAAGAGTTCTAGTTGAGGGGGCCATGAGCAACGTCGAGTATTACTCATCAATTAAATTTTTAGTCTATGAGTAGAGTTTTTTTCGCCTGAGCCCCTATTGAGCAGTTTTTAGAGTGGGTCGTTGTTGTATTAGCAATAATAAAAATATCGATATTTTCCAAACGATTATTGATCATAATTATCAACATTGTGATCCCGAGCTAAAGAAATGTTCTACATGGTTAATATTTACTCATTTTTATTCATTCTTTTACTTTTGTCTTTCATTAATTGGCAATATCGATCCTTTCCTTCAATATTTTCAGAATATCGATATTAGGTATGTCTCAATAACTATAAAGGAAAATTATATCGATCTTTTCGAATTTGACAACATCCTCATTTTCAGGCGATTTGGATGCCAACTGTCACCGAGGTCCTGTACGTTTTCATGAACTGAGCCTGTCGGCCAAATGTCTTCCCAGAGAAATGTTAGGAATCTAGTTTTCAGTAAACCTTGGAACGTACTGTCGTGCGCCGCCGGAGGGTTGTGGAGGTTGGCAGACCCGACGTCCGAGTCGGTGAGGGAGTCGAGCGAAGAGCCACGCGGCAGACGCGGTGACGACGACAGCGACGCCGACCCGTCGATCCGGGAAATCCGGGTGAGCCCAGGGGAAGGTGACCCTTCGAGGCGGCTGAGCGCTTCAGTGCTGCTGTCGACGCTGCTGCTGAGCTGTGACGCCGGCGGCGAGGTGATCTGCTTCCATCGGGCCAGCGGGCTCGGGAGGCTCTCGTTCGATCCTGCCTGTCCTCTCTCAGCTATCTTACTTCCTATAGCTGTAGACAGAAATAAAACTTGAATAAACAAAAATTAACCACTGTATACATACCACCTAACAAAGGAACGAGTATTCGTTTAATCCTGGTCTTCACAGTAAATGTATCAACACGTCCAGTGCACTACAAATTACGTGCCTTAAATCCACAACCGCAAAATTCCACGCGCCATCTTAAAATATGTACCTGTCTACATCCCAGTAGAGATACCATTTCCTAAAATCTACTCACAAGCTTGTTCAAGTAGGAACCAAATACATCAAAATACGCTAGGAAATCAACTCTATGAAGGACACAACGTCCCAAGAAATGCAGAAAAACAATTGACGCACAAACTCACCAAACATCATGTCAACCAACCTAACCGGCAGGATGTACGAAAAAAAACTCCATTATAGAGGAATGAATTTCTAGTGAGTTTTCAAAGAAATTCAGATTTAGCGTACTAACAAAATCGCTCGGGGAAAAGTTGCTAATTTCCACCACAAACATGCCGAAATTTGCAAAATGCAGGGCTCAATGTCGTCAACCGGGTCAAACCTCGGGGGCTCACAGCAAGGCCTCGTCAGGAACTTACTAATCTCGCCACCCTGCGTCCTAACGGTACGAGTGGGGACCGAATTTCAAATGGACGTGACTTTTTGCAGCGTGATACAGACGAGGGACGTCGGCCTCGAGGGAGTCGACGAAGGGTCAATGTAGGCACCGAACAGGGTGGTCGTTGTGGTTTTGGTGTTGTCTACGACTCCTCCTAAAGAAATTCCTCAAAATTCTAGGCATTGCGGAAGGTCGTAACGACTACGGATTTAGGACCCAGTAAAGACGGTTTAATGCAAGATGATCGTCAGAGACAGAGAGAGAGAGAGAGGAAGATGTCATGAGAGAACTCACCTGGTGGAGCTGAAGGTTTCAGCCAATCCTTGTTGTTGAGGATTTTATCTCTCTGGAGCATGGCTTTCGTCTCCATCTCAAACCTGGAAGAAACATAATATGAGAGTTGATTGGCGGTGATGGAAAATTTGTAAAAATTGAGATAAAAAAGACTATTAAACAATACAACGTGTACACACCTCTTGATGCGTGCCTGCGTGGTTTCTGAAAGCCCTTGATATGTGATTATGGTACCATCGTTCGCTGTCACCTGCTTCGGAGGCTCCGGTTCCTTATTTTCGTCCTTATCTACAAAACCATCAAAAGCGGATGAGTCATTTACCCAATAAACACTAATTATCACGCCTGTTCCGAACCAGTCAAATATTTACCATTGTCATTGAGGTTGGGGGCGATGATAGACTCAGAGAAGAGGACTGACTCCCTGACGCCGGCCGCGACGGCGCCTGCGATGCTTTTGGCGTCGGGCACATCGGCGTCGCCGCTCCCGTCGCTACTTTTCCGCCCGCCTCCGCTGTCTTTGCGCTTATCACCTCTCTGGAAACAAAAATCGGCGTCGGTTGACAAACAAAGTGTCGCAAGGCTGAAGAGGGACCGGACGGGTTCGTGGGACGTTCGAGTGCTCTATCAAGTGGGGCCCGTGAAGAGGACTTGTGCCGGAAATGTCAATAAAAAGATTCATTAGAGATAAGAACCTCAAATTGAAGGGTTGCACAAACCAAAATTTGGTCTCCGCTTTGACAAAATCAAACAAACGAGCCATAAAATTCGACCCGACCACTGCTGCCAATTTAACCATTTCAGGCAAGGCATTACAAGTCTTAACTCCACCCCTTTGAAATTACCGAAATGGCATATAGCTCAAAAATAACCTACGTCTGCAAAATATTCAAATAAGTGACCAGCCATTGAAAAGAACGATAATAATTATAATAAAACAACATAAAAGAACTGGGCGTTAAGCTTTTTGCTTCATGGGTCATACAGCTTGTATATAAGCAAATAATAAGCAGACAGCCATTTTACGAATGTTTATAGAAATCCACGACTTTCGTAAGCTGCGTTAAAAAATGGCGGCTTTGAGCTTGCAGCGTAAACCTTCTCGTTGTAGTTGAAAAAAATATTCACGTTTATTGGCGTTCAATCAAGTGAAGTCGAAATATTGTGCGGTGTAGAGCAGGTGGCAATTTTGGAATAAATGATCTACCATACCGAGGATTGTTGATTCAATATCGGTCGTGGCCGGGTTGACTACGTCAATTTATATGGTTTGATAATTGAGTGACTCACTAGCGAACTCTCCCAGCTAAGCAGGCTGGTAACCCGAGTTTTTTTTTTTTTTTTTTTGGAACAAAACTCACATGCCGCCAGTGGGCAGACCTGTCTGCCCCACCAGCTACCCTTGTCTCTTGCGAGAGAGGGTTATTCAACCGCGCCAAATAGTGCAGATTGCAGTTACACCCCTAGTGCGAGGAGCCATTTAATTGACAAACGCCTTCCTGGAGCAGGCACATAGAAACACTTCAAGCCAGGCTTCATGTAACTTCGTGCTGCATAGGTTGGCATGGTCAGTTTCCTAGGCGTGTATTTATACCTCAAAATGGCGTAGCACCCGTTAGATTTTAATGACGAGATATAGTTTCGATCACACTGTCAGTTAAGGTGTGATTATAATTTTTAGCGAATTGCGAAATTTTCAAAAGTTTCCAAGACCATTCACGTGACTGAAGATTCGCATGTGAACTGTCCGGGGGCTTAACAAAAAGGAAAAAAGGTTTTGATTAGGTTTGGTTGGAGTTTTTCTTCGACGTCTCGCAATGAGTAACACTAAGTCTTGTCAGAATAAAAGCTAATACACACAGAGAGAACAGCGTCAAAATGGCAGTAAGTACCTGCACGGTACAATTAGTACGCATAATTTGAGTTTTATTTTTCGAGTATTAAGCGCATTTATGGATAAATTAAAACGCATCCGAGCTGTCGCTTACTTCCTAGAGGCGCCTACTATATAAATGGCGGTTTGTTTCGTTAAGAGAAACACTAAGAGACCAAGCAGAACACATTCAGCGACACCTAAGCACATGCTGGCTGCAAGCATGCGATGTCAGCACGAACGTGAATAAGAACATGTATTTAAATAGGATATTTTTATATTCATGGGGCATATCAGAGAGAACTCTTCTCTTCAATTAACATCACAGAGTATTCGCAAAATAAGGATTGATTTACTCAAATTTCCATCTCTCTTGATATGCCCCTAAAAACACTCAAAGAAAGAAACAGAATGAAATTATAAGGACGAGGGATTTGGGTTCTACTCACATCAGCAGCTGCCAGCGTTTCCTCCCCGACTGATATCCGGAAGTGTTCCTGTTTCCTTCCTTTGGTTTTCATCATCTTCTTGTTGGCGGCGGTGATGATGGACGTGACTATCGCTCGCCTACTCACTTCGCTACCGCCTTTCATTCCTACGCCGCCGACGAAGGTGACAGGAAGCGGAGATGAGAAGAGAGCAAACAAAGAAAAAGGAGAAAAAACCGGATGTAAAAATAAACCAAAAAATGAGTTGGGAATGAAAATATATTTTAAAAAAAATTAACCAAACCAAGGATGGAGAAAAAAAGGGGGTGGGGGGGGGGGGGGGGGGGGGGCAAATCGAAATAGGGGACGATCCGGAGAACAACGTGCAAGTTTATCCATAAGCCACAACACATAGTAAACTTCTAAATAAGGCAGTGTCGTACACTGTGTGTAACTAGACTTCACTTGGGAGGTAAGCTGTTTTTTCGGGATGATAAAATTTTAAGATTTGGATTTGTGGGAGCTTTTTTTTTCAGTCAAATGTTCTGTAATTATTATAACAGAGTTTCATTAGAATAACCGAAATCAATTAAAAAACACAAGGTTCAAGTAGGTAAAAAGTTATACAATAATTTTTCATCCTGAACAAGAAACTTTTTGGCAATAATATACGTAAATTTTATCCACATGTAGAGGATGAAAATGTGAACAATCATACAATACGAATATTGCATGATTGTATTGTATTTATAAGTTGTCTACCATCAGTCCAAATCGGCCATTGACTCACGAGGCCACCCTAGCAAGTTACTTGGGGCAGTTGGCGACAATGCTTTTCAATCCTGATGACCCCCTTCCATCAAATTAGCGAAATTGCGGTCCATTTGGAGTTTTGAGTAGTCAATTTAGACTATTACTGATTCTTCAATAACGTGTACTTTTAACAAGAAATTTAATGTCGGAGAAGAAGAAAATTCGCAACAAATTGAGGAGTTTGATTCCAAAAGGTACTAAAGCAGAATGGCGGACTCTTGTCCGTTTTGATTCAAACAGTATTATATCCAGTAGGTATCAGGTTGTATAAAGGTTTTGCAAACCTTACCTATCCATTATTTTCTATGATTTCTCGACTGTTGGAGATACTTTTCGAAGTTTTTAGTGGTGAGTTTCAAGTGTTCGCGATTTATTTCAATAGAATATGAGTTAGCAGCACTGGTGAAACCCTAATCATAAAAAATAATGAAAACCTGGCAATGATTCACACTCCGTTATTTGGCGAGTAATATTTACGTGAATTTAACTAATTTCAGCGTATGCAATGCATCAAAAATTGAAAAGTGACCAATAAACTTTTATCCCCCGCAGAAAGCAAGATGAATGCAGTTGAACGTGGCAACTCTCTTCCATGACATTGTGCTTATTTCATAAGTTTGTCTTTCCGTATTATTATGACAGGAAAACTCTCTCCAGTTCCTTGAGCTAGTGTTTTGTGTCAAAAGGTACTATAAAAAAAAAGTATTACTTTTTATATGTATATCCATAAATCCGAAATTTCAAATCTCCTTTCAAATTAATTGAAACTTTGAACCGATTTACACTTTTTACCAAAAATATTGTTATGAATTCGCTCACATTAAGAAATAAGAAAAGACTCCGTTCAACACCAAAATCACGAATGGAATATATTTTCCAAAAACGTATCCTATCACCCCAAGAATACTTAAACACCTGATGGGGTCGACTGGAGAGATCCCATCACTATTCCCCCTCCATTTCTTCGGAATGGGCGAAGGTGATATCCATATCAACTTCTTCTGGGGCGCAGATCATTGCGACATCGTCCATATTTTCTCGAACGTGAATGAGATCTTGAACTTGAAGAAGAGCGACCGTAGCGGGCCATCTGTACTCTCAACTCCCTGCCGTCCAACATGCGCCCGTCCATGGCGTCGAGCGCGCCTTCGGCATCCCGTTTGTCGTAAAACCTGACAAACGCGAACCCTCGACTCTCCCTGGTGAACCAATCTCTCGGTATGTAGATGTCCCCTACTTTGCCACATCGCTCGAACACCCTCCTGAGGTCCTCCGGCGTCGTCCGGTACGTCAGATTGTCCACTTTGAGGGACACCATCCCATCAATCCGGGGTGGCGGCCGTCCGTAACTCCTCTTCGGACAATTCGGCTTCTGATGGGCTCTTCTTTTTGTGGTATTTCCCCGACGCCGCCCACATACCTCACAGCCTGCACAAAATCTTTTCACATCACCCTGCATCCCCGGCCAATAATATTGGGTTCGCAACAGCAGCAATGTTCGCTTCCGCCCAAAATGCCCCGTTTCGTGGGCCAACTGCATGACTTCCTTCTGATGAGTCTGAGGAACGAGGAGCTGCTCCGTTACCTGGGTACCTGCATCGTTCTCCCATATCCTATACAGGACTCCATTCCGGATTCGTAACCTAGCAAACTGAGCCCAAAGTGCCTTTGTGTACGTGCAAAATCTGGCAATGTCATCCTTCGGTGGTCGAACCCCGTGGGACACCCATTCGTAGACTGGGCCAAGCATGACGTCTGACTGTTGGGCTTCAGTCCATGGTCGTTCGACAGCTTCTAACCGAATACGCCGGATACTTTCTTCCTGATGTCGCTCAAATTCCTCTTCTTTCTGCGCTTTCAAGCTCGCAATTTCACCCACCAGTTTGGCCAACTCCGCTCGAAAATTGTAGTTTTCCCTCCTCACTTCTTCCTCGCGCTTCTTCGTCAACGCGTCGTTCTCTTCCTTGAGCGCAACCATTTCTTTGTACTGTTTAACTTCGGTTTGAAGCTGGGCGATGATGTTGTCTTTTACGAGGTTTTGCTGCTTGAGAGTTTTCAAAGAGGCCTCGAGCGGTTCTAAAGTGGCGATTCGAACTTTCGCTTCTTCGAGGTCCGAAATGAGGTTTTTGTGGAGCGACATTTCTTTCGCCAATTTGCTGTTCTCCTGCTGCAGCGAGACTGGCAGGAAGGGACAAGATCGAGCAATGTGACCAGAAACTCCGCACCGCAAACAAACTAGTTGTGGTTGTTGCCGCCGTCGAGGTCGTGCTGGAGAACTCGGTGCCACATTCCTAAGGCCACGATCTGCTGGAGGTGGGTCTATAACCTCCACAGCCCGTACCTGTCGAGACAGTCTTGCAACATTTTCGTACCGTTGAGCCACCGCAACTGCTTCATCTAAGGTCCTTGGCCCTGTCCCCATAACCCGTTCCCTGAGGAGTGTGTCCCTAAGGCCCATCATGAAGTTGTGCACGACCAGCTGCTCAAGGCCTTCAGTGACACTGGATGCTGGCCAGGCTTTATGAGCCAAGGTGATAAATGCATTGAAGTACTCACCAACACTCTCAGTAGGGCGCTGCTGCCGTGCTAGCATCTCTGTCATGAACCGGTCAGCATGCCTTCTCTGTCCGTACCTACGCTCCAAAGCGAGTACTAGTTTCTGAAAAGTGCGTGGGGGAACGACATCTAACAGCGCTTCCACAGCGTCACCCACAAGCGCTGCTTCCAAGGCGCCAGCCTTGGTGTTTTCATCCCACCCGTTTCTTTCGGCTATGCCCTCGAACTGGATCTTGTATCCATCCCAGTTCACCCCACTAAAGTCTTTGGGTTTAAGGGTGGGTACTACCTGTCCGACACTCCGTGGCAGGGCCCCGTGCTGCTGCTCAACCAGGATTTGTTCTCGCGCGAGAGCCAGCATGGCATCCCAGTTCTGCACCATGGAGGTTGATGAAGCTCCAACCGTCTCCGGTAGCGTTGGCTGGGCGGCGTCCAGTCGCGGTAAGGGCGCCGCAACTTCTTCTGGCGGGGGTGACCCCTGTCGACTTCGTCGAGGCAAATTCCTCGACGAACGTCGTGGCATCCCACCGCTGCCACCAATTGTTATGAATTCGCTCACATTAAGAAATAAGAAAAGACTCCGTTCAACACCAAAATCACGAATGGAATATATTTTCCAAAAACGTATCCTATCACCCCAAGAATACTTAAACACCTGATGGGGTCGACTGGAGAGATCCCATCAATATTTATCCTAATTTAGAAATATAATAAAAATATCCTTGGTTTATAGCACGTTTTTCAAGTTGCGATGGTTATTCGCGTTTTTTCACATTTTACCAAAACGGATAGTGTCCGTAATGGATAATAACTAACGGATAATAAGTATATATTATAGTACCTTTTGGAATCAAACTCCTCAATTTTATCTTTCTTAATATTGGAAATTCGATGTAATGGAGCATAAGGCATAGGTGCAGGGGTATACGAAGGTACGGTGTTACGAAGGTCAGAGGACTTATGAGGCAATACAAAACCACTACCGAATTAACACAAGCGAACTTCACTACAAACTAAAACCTACAGCAACCTTTACCTATCCTTTGAACTTAATAATGTCTTTAATACTCAGTGATCAAATCAATACTTATGCAAATTTCGAAATGCTCCACACATGCACAAAGGACCAAATGGAGATTGAAAATATGTTGAGAAATAGTGCAAAAATTACAATGAGATGAACCAGTCTAGAACTAGAATTAATAGAGAGTATCACTATTCGCAATACCATAGAAAAGTTTATGCCTAGAACTCATGCTTTCTACGGCTGTCATTGTAAAGGTGTTTTTGAGGTGTCCATGACCCCCTTCGTTAATAATCTACAAGACTTGCTGAATACCCCAGAAAATCTCTAAGCACCGAATAACTAAAAATAAAAGTAAAATGTGTAAAACTAACTGTATTTTGCACTTCTAAAGTTGAAGTGCACTAATTAATAGTGCAAGTGAATTTCAGCATTTTTCGGGAGATCTTGTACGACACTGTATACTTCATTACGAATGAGAAGTAATTCACGAGCGTGCAGATTCAAATACCTCTAATTTTGAGGATGCGGAAAAGGAGGGAAACAAACATAGTTTGGAGTGCGAAATGGGCGTGGGTACCTTCGAGTTTGTGAACGTTTCCGAGTAGGAGCGACTGGTTGGGGATGGCGGAGTCGGACTCTTGGACGGAATTGGAGTTGTCTATTGATTCTTGGAGCCTCAGGCTGTCCAAGGCCTCCTCACTGAAGCACCAATCCGCCTAGAAAACAAATCAGATTGGTTAGTCAAATTCAAATTGCGAGGAAAGCAACTAGTAGAACAAACAAGCTTACGTGTTGAATGAGTGTTTCAACGATACGGCATTGATGTGACATGTCGGTAACCATGGTAACCATATTGTCGTCGTTGGCTCGAACTAATGTCGGCCCGAAGACGATAGCGAGGTTTCGGGCTTCCATTTTGTTGACGTCCGAGTGCTCGACGATGAGCTTCAAATGCATCATCAGGTGCCTAAGGGTATGGTGGTGGTAGTCTGGTAACTCATGAACCTGGAAATGTAAGAAATTGTTCAACTGTTGGATGAAGTGTGGGGCGACATTACCATGATATTATTTGGTCACCACCTTAACTGTAGGTTCATCATCACCTACAGTACAGGTCGTAAATGGCGAAAAACAGAGGCTGCACTGACGGTCCCCTTCAACCATGTTTTGCTGTCGGATTTCGGCAGAGTGACTTGCTACATGTAGTGGAAAAAGGGGCTTTAGGATCTCCCATATTTACGGAGGGTTCATGGAGAAATTTCACTCTAATAGCTGAGACTGGGGTAGGTAAATAGGTCCACAGGGTCCAGTATGACAAGTAAAGTATGCAATAGTACAGAAACAAATGACACCTCTTGATATGGCACTTCCGCGGGTGACCAGATAGGTTGAATGAAATAATTTTAAAATCACAATAGATCAAGCCTAGTCAACACCAAATAAATTAAATGTTGACTTGGCAAATTTTGAAGCATTTTCCCTCTTAGGACAAAAATGCTACAAAACCTGGAGGGAATTCTCCTGATGGTCAACATTGCATGTTTGTGTTTAGGTTCAAGGATTAGGGAAAGTTGAAGGGTCTCGCAGCCCCGTACCAATACTGAGGCCCCGTACCAATACTGTATCGATATTTCGATACATTGGCAAGCGTCGTACAAGGTATTTTCCAACCTCCCTGTCCAGAACATGTTACGGACAATCCTGTGGATCAACTGCACACGGTTCTTTCCACCTGGAAATATCCAATAATTGCAATTGGTGTACTGAGCAGTCTTTGGACAAGTCCACGAACTCCTCCAGTTACTTGGCCCTGGTCCTTCGGGGATCCCCACGTAACTCCTCATCCATAATCAGTTTTTGTGCAGAAAATCCAGCATTAGCTGCCAAATCTGCTTCCTAGCTGATTTGAGCCTCCCATTACACTGGACAAGTAGACCCCATATTATCTCGGGATTGATTTGATCAGGTGACAGTCTGGGGAAACCTGGTATGGTCCCTGCAAGAATTCCCACTTTGCCATGGCACTAACCAACCTAATTCATTCTTCAAATTCCCACAGAGGGTACAATAACTTTCTCCAATGGGCATAATGTATGTAACTCACAAGATTTCTGATGGAGGATATCCGAAGGTGGGGATCCTCGATTTTGTCCGCCTTGATGAAGCTGGGGTACAGCTCAGTCGTGAGGAGGCAGTCTGGTAACCTTCTGAAGAAGAGTTTGAGGAGGGAAGAGATGACATTGACGTCCGACCACCTCTGGTCCTGATCCAGCAAAGCCTCTTTTAGCCCCTTGTTGACAGCTTCTGTCAACGAGGTGATTGCCGCAGTGTTCCCGGGGACCCTGAAATTCACTTCAACTATTAGGCAACTCTTAGCGTAGGACGTATCGTATTGGTGTAAGGAATCACTAACCTGTATATTCCAATTATATCGAGTCCTCTATCTTCCACTATTCTCGTACACAGCTCGACAAGGTAAGGAACATAGGCATTGTTGATTGACTGCAATAAATTAAAAAAAATAATAATGATAATATTTGAAACAACTCGATTTTACTAATATTTTAATAATTATGTATGTTACCTTAGGACAAAGTTCGAGGGGTACACCGATGGTGGCGCCCTCAGGGTAAGAAGTAGGGGCAGTAGGGGAGACAGGAGATCCGCTCCCAGACTGGATTTTCTTCAGCTGCTTTGCCACCCGAACTTTCCACGTCTTGCTTTTGGCGGCAGAAACGGCCACATCTAAAACAGCAGAAGGAAAATTCAGTTAAACCGCAAGGATGAGGGTAGTCATGGCGTGTCAAAACGAGAAAATTTTACCTGTCTCTGCAAAGATCCCATCCTCACGAATTTCGCTTAATTCTAGCATTTCTCCTTCGAAGGGATCATCGTCTGCCATAGCAAAAAAACCCATCCCCCAATAGGCATTCTCTTCGTATTTTAAAGGAACGTAAAACGTCATAACGAGTTTTCATACTTCAGACCCTTGAAACAATACTGCGAGCTGTTTCGGATATCGATTGGCACTGGTAACAACGATATTCTTGCGACTTGAGTGACATTATTATTATCTTATTTTTATCTACTACGAGCAATGAGAATTGTTCGTACATTAACGTTCACAAACAAAACTCGCATATTACAATCAAAAAGTAATAATATTATAGCAGATTAATCATCTTGGCAAATGAGGGGTCCATGCCATTAGAATGGAAAATAGAAAGTATCATTTAATAATACGATAATAATGACGTCATGTAAATAAGCAACTTTCAACAGCTTGACGACACAGGAGATAAGGGAACAAGTCAAAAGATAGTCATGGCATCATCAAGCTTCAGACAGGAACATAAATAGCCCACAAGTCTACTCAGAAACAATCACCCTAAAGAAACATCAACTAATTCTTGAAGTTCTCTATTATGTCTTGAAGACGGCCCATACGATACACCAAAAACTGCTGAATGGACGAGAAAAATTACCTCATCTAGGTAGTATACTGTCAATATGTATCCAATTATTGGATACATATAAAAATATGAACTAACCTGACTGGCTGGGCTTTCTGGTTTTATTGACGGGGGATTGGCCGGTAGGGGACCTGTTCCTGAAGGTGGTAGTGATGTTCCTCATAATGCCTTTGTGAGCAGCCACTGGAGACACGTTTTGACCGGACCCGCCGCTATTCGCCAACTGAAGACAAAAAAAAAAAAAAAAAAAATGTATAAAATTATTTTGTCGTTAATTTCTGTCGTTAATATCTCCTTTTCAGGGTTGGGGGAGATAGTTTTTCTGGGTTAGAAAGCCTATGACCCAATATAAACTATAGAAATCTAGTTAGGAATTCCTCATAATGGGAATTTGCTTTTCGCCATAAACCTTTTGTTTTGGGAAGTTTTACCGTACCTGAGTTACGTTTTCGTGGGAGGCGAGAGCATTGAGCCACCTCTGCATCTCGTCGGCGGTGTCGGCCTGGAGGAGGATCTCCGACGACGACGGCGTTGACAACCTGAAGACATGTCGCCGTTTGGTGTAGTCCTCGGCCGGTGAAACTGTCGCGTTGCTCAAGTCCAGCCTCTCGTGATCGACGGGGGTCTGAAATTTTCGATAAAAAATGGTAAGTTTAAACAAAGTGATTACGTTGAAAGACAATCAATAATCAATAATAATTATTATTCTGACGTTAACCACAGTTGGATCAAGGCAGGAGCAACAAGAATTACGTTCCCACACAAATTTCTTAGGTGTACATTCCAAAGTACACAGCGAAGTGATAAATGAGTGTATAATAGCCCTGTGGGAGAAATTCCGCATTGTGTGGAGTTGAGCTGGCACATTCCCATTAGGTACCTCCAAACCGCCTTTGGTCTCGTTTCACATATAGAACCTGTCTGTGTGTCAATGTGTTAGCTCGTGAACGCACAATTTAAACGTTAGTGTTTCCCCTCGATGTTTGCGAAGCTGAAGGTTTTTAAAGTTTCCAATTTTACCAGACCCCCGATGCAAAAATAAGAGGGGCCTTCTTTTCTACAAACAGACTCCAAGAAGGAAAGAAATCTCTTGAAGCTGCAAACTCGCCGAAAAATTGGACAGAAAATGTACACATGCAGCCGTGAATTTAGCGGTTCTGCCGTTTTTCCTGGGGGCGATTTATAACACAAGCAGTTCCTTGTGCAAGGTTGAAGCTGGGGGGGGGGGGGGGGGGGGGGGTATGAAGATCGCGAGTGGTTTGTAAGCACCCTTGGTTGTTTGCAAGTGCTCTATGAGTCATGATGCAAAAATTTACAAAACAATTTGTTAGGGGGAAATCGGTTTCTAAAAATTAAAACGCTGCACATTTTACACGACATATTTCTGAACATTGATTGGACGGTTGTGGGATCTCCCAAAAATAGATACCACGTCCAAAAATACTTCGAAAATAACACCTATCTCGACCCAACGGTCGAAAACTGTTCACGGCTCGAGGCTCTTCTGACCCATCCGACCGCATAATGCTGGGCAACGCTAGCGTTCCCGTCTCGTCCAGTACCAGGTTTTTAGGAGTGGCCATTGACGAGAACCTCACGTTCAAAAGCCATGTAGCCGATAATTAATTCTACATCAATAAAAATTATTTATCTGTGATACAGAATCAACATTTTCACGATTTAAAATGAATAACAATAAACCCTTTAGTAAAATTTGCAGCGTTTATCTACACATCATGACACGTCGTATAAGGACAAATTTTGAGGCCGATTAAAGTGGTTTACCCCCGTCGTGAATACTTGAGGGTATTATCCTGAAAACAATGAACCAAAATTGCTGCAAGCGCATTTATTCGAGGTCGAATCCTTTTGATGATACTCACCCAGGAGCCGACGCTGCCCCACCTTCTCAATTGGGGCCTGGGCTGACTGAAGATGGGCATAGGGAGGCAGGAGACGAACACCTCGTCCTGGTTGATGTACATTTTACCGGCCCTCATTACCCGAGTTCCATAGCGAAGTCACGGCAGGGAGTCTCCCTCGTGTGGGATGTCACGATTTGGTCACGAGTCACGGAAGAACCGTGACAAGGGTCGGCTCCGTGTTCCCGAACTCGACCTACTGGAAGTGACACCAGGCTGGAAAAGTGACGTCACTAATGACTTTTGAACTGCTTAGCGCCTCGATTCCGTTATTTGACCATCGACGTCGGCTCGATAAGGTGGACCACAAACGAGAGTAAACAAAGACGGCATATCGGACCAAAGACGGAAGATCAAAGAACCCTTACGTAACACATCAAGCACCAAACCCCCCCAACCACCTTGATTTCATAATACAATAATCACTTAAATGATTTGTCGACTAGCATCATAAATAACGTTATTTTCCACTTGGAAAAGACCATTTGGGCTCAGAACCGCCCCGTCTAGACCGAGTGGGCTGACTCCATTTAAAGATAAAACAACTCCAGTCGACAAAACTGGGTCCGGTTTATCGCGAAGAACCAAACCAACAAAGAAATGCGTTTGATGAAGAAATACGACCTGCACTACCGGCTCCTACCCAAGTAAGGACTGAAGAAGATTGTATCGCGATAATGACGGTTAGTTCAAGCCTGCAAGCCCAATAGGTGTTCATTTCACGTTTTAAGAAAGCCACGATTTTCACTGACATGACTGACAAATAGCAAAATTTGCTATTTAATCAGAATTAATCTGAAGTGACTCTTCGGGCGCGATTGCCGCCTCCGACGAAGAATAATATTTCAAGAGAATCAGGAAAAGCCTCAGGAATTTTGCCCGATACCGGAATAGGGACAAGAAGGTAAACTGTATTTTTAAAGGCGTTTTCGTCGATGAATTTGACGTGTGACAAGTTCCGTTCCGTTCTTTGTTTGGCTTCAAAGGCTAAAAATAGCGATTCGAAAACACTCCAGACGCGTTTTTGTATTGGCAGAAGGCCCTTAAAAACAGGGAAACTCATTCAGACTTATTTCGTCTAGGGTCCAAAGTTGATCAATCTCTGGGAGAGTCGCTTCTCGTTCTTCGGTCATTGTTGGGACGTGAAGTCTTATTCACAAAGGGTTTCCTGCGCAACTGTAAAATGCCTATTTCGTTTGTAAACAGAGAATAAGAATCGTAATACATTTTCGGCCGGTTGGAAACAGGTTGTTCGACCTCTACAGAATCCCTTCCTGGTTCCTGAAGTTAAACGCCAGTAGGATTAGCATTAAGTAGGGATATTACGAGCGGGGACGGGCCAGTGAAAGATATAGTGGGCGGGTGAACAAGACAAGTGGAAATGCTCGAAAAAACTGGGAAGTCAGTTAACACGAGTCCCACACGAGGCCCACGTTGGATCATGGTGTGTGTACGAGTGGATAGACCCAGAAATCAGATGATCTTCTAATGGGAAAAGCCTCTTAGGTTGGGAATTTTCACGGTGCCGTCGACAGGAGGTCCTTGAAGTGGTCAGTCGTTGTCAGCTTCCGCGTAAAAACTGCGAAAAAAATTAAAAAAACGCACCGGAGTTTTACACTACAAGGGTGGACTTGGTAAATAGGGCGAGCCCACGTGCAGCTAACGACGCGTGTAAAACGTCCGCGGACAGGCCATTTCGCTATCACGGTGACGGGCAAGACGTGGCTTACAGTGAGATATCGCGTAAGTATGACATAGAAGAGCTCAGTATAGAATGGGAATTCACACAACAGGCAATATGGCGACGCATCCAATAAAAACTTAATTTTTTCATATTTTCTACAGATTTGAAAATGTTACCGTTTTTTCTACTCTTGAAACACTCAAGACTGCCAAGACAGAATGTTTGTTTGTTTGAATGACCAATGTTTGTTTTGGTAATTTATCGAATTGTATTTTTTTAATGTAACTACAAAAATTAGTAGAGCTTAGCTGATTGTTGATCACAGTTTTTTAAATGCAGATCTGACGATGAGAAAATCGTTTTTAAGTAGGTACGATTTGCATGATTATTTCACCGAATTAGGTGGAAAAAATCCTTCTAATATGTACGCGCTGAAATGGGTCTCAGATTGTCAAGAAACGTATATGGAAAGATTTTCAACCAATTTCAGGAGCAACCAGTAAGTGGCAACAGTGGTTTTCCGCACTTCAACATCAATGTCGTAGAAAGGAAGTCAAACTCCACTCCATCGGATTCGTGCGCCCTCACGAGATTTTCTTCATCTTAAATGTTATTATATTTAAGAATTAAGTTCAATTTTTGTTGAATTCTGTTCAATTTGGGTTTTCCGATTAATCAATTCAAATAAACAAATTTGTCCAAAATTTGGGAATCACTGAAATATTTTCAAATAACTTCAGTAATTTGTTAACTAAATGAAAAGGTTGAGTTAACCACTAGGACGAAAAGAGTCTGAGATGAAAAATAATTTTTCATCTCAGACCCTTTTTTGTTGATTATCTGAATTATTCAGATAATCAACAAAAAAAAGCTGAAAACTTATTAACCAAAAGTAAATCAACCCAATGACAAACATAAGACTTATTCATTTTGAAAAGAGTAAAAAAAAAAAATCCAAGTACCCAAAGTACCTATAGGAGGTTCTATCACGTTTTCCGGGGTTCTAGACGACTGTGCGACGTTGGCAACGTTTATGCCATTACAGAACAAATTAAACCTCAAACCTCTCCGACTCTGTGTATCGCGTGTACCACTAGAGGAGATTCAAATCTCCGGTAGTTGTTCTCCAAGCGCGCAATAAATCTCATCTTGACAACCCTCCGGCAACGCCAACAGCCGTTCACGCATTCCAAATGGACGCCGCGAACATATTTGACGGACAGACCAATCAGACCGTGTTGGATTGTTCAACGCCCCGCGAAGAGGCCACAACCGGTAATGACCTGTTTTGAAATCAGGAACCTCGGTTTACAATAACAAAATAATTAGTGCGCAAACACCAACAAATAGAAGGAACCTGGGGCGGATCCAGAAATCCTCAGGGGGAGGGGGAGGCAGAATCTATATGAACTTTCAGAACAAAGATGAGTTCTCTGCTCATATTCTGAACTGTTCAAAATGAATTTTTAAATTTAGCGTGAGAATAATATCTTTAGCACTACTAGTTTCTCTTCGGACAAAGTGGCTATACTGAAACTTTCAATATGAAAGTAATATAAAAATTTCATACCTGATTAAACAAGACGATGTATTTACAAGATTAATTTTAAAAATGGACCTGTTTGATAGTTATTCGAACCTGGAAAAAATTTTGAATAATTTGAAAGATGAATCACAAATTAACAAAAGTAATTAGAGATGAATTCGACGAGATTGAATTAAAATTAACAAACAAAAAAAAAGAAGAAAAAAAGTGATGACAGATCCTACTAATAATTAGTAGGATCTGTCATCACTTTTTTTTTTTTTAAGGATAGGAAACAGTGAGGACCAAGCTATTCACAGATAAATCTGTGAATTTACAACACATCGTTAAAATCGTACAGTTTTCTGTTTGGTATATGAGGCTGGTAGAAATTTAGAGATCTAGGAGAGCTTGCCAGAGTGACAAGAAAATTTTCATTTTCACTCAGCCTCATGCACCGAATAGAAAATGGTATGGTTTTATCGATGTAATAATTACATTAAAACAATTATAGATTTATTTTAATGTAATTCTTAAGGCTGAAGATGGACTTAGTAGTTCAAAACCGGTCCCCATGCTAGATTAGGTTTTTTTAAAAATTTTTTTGTAAAAGAATAAACAGTTTGAAACATAAGAAGAGTACTGTTCGAACACAATTAACTTGCGGATGTGTGTAATGGTAACAATTAACTGCAATGTAATGATCGTCGGACAGTAGGCATCTTCTTCCCTACCAATATCCCAGTTGGATTGAAGCTTGGCACCTTCCGCCAACAACTTTGAGGCAGATACTTTCTACGTTTCATGTAGCAAAGCGGATACATTTTTCTTTAGGTATATTAAGCGCGAACAGAAAAGTAAGCACCACTGCACAGAAAAAGTAAAGAAAATAAATAATAAAGAAGAAGAAAAATTGGTTAATATTTCAATCCTATCTAGGGACCAAACTTTTCGCGTTATTGTTCCTATCGTCTAAAGTCCGACTCCTTCCCCCTTTTCCGGAATTGATTACCTAGTCGTCAATCAAGGGAGCCAAATACACCAAAACAATCAGGCGCGGTGACAAATGAAAGGACCCTACGACCAGGAACTCCCCCAAGCCAAGCCAAGCAGACTCCTTTGATTCATCTCCTCGCCACATGACGTCATAAGCTATTTTGCCTCTCCAGGACAGTATTTCTCATCCTAATGGGATCTTCTTCGGAACGGGAATGTTTACACACGCACAAACGAGGGGCGAGATGGATTTCTGACCGACTAATCAAAGCGTCAACAAGATTTACTGTGGCTCTATCTTTTCTATCCCCGTTACAACTTGCAGACGCTTTGAAAAAGAGCGGATCCTCCTCTTTCCACAGCCCAAGTATTCCGGCGAGGTTTTTTTTTTTTCTCAAGCTCCCTTCCCTCCTTGTTGATTTTTTAAAGGCCTTTAAAGCGTGTAAAAGAGGAGACTTTCAAGTTTCTACTGGCGATTTTTCTGGGCCAAGAGGTGCGGGAGCTTTAAATCACTTTGAAAACATAAATAAACGCGGATCTTTTTTATATCTCTTGTTGGGGAGTTTTCTTGCTCGACGGGGCCTTGACATTGCTCAGAGTTCACCTGCCTCTTCTCCACTCCGCCCGGTTGGTAAACGATTTATTTGCGTTAAAATCCTGCCTCGAACAAACGGTGTACTAAACAAAACTGCAGGATCGGTCGCCTAAACACCGGCGGTAATATTCGCTTTGCTGGCGTATAGATGAGAATTTGGTGTATGTTCACGGATTATTCATTCTTCGAGGAAAGCCGTCAAAAAGGCCTATAAAACGAAATACGTGTTTGAGATATTTATGAGATTATAAAATACTCCATTTGCAGCCCGGCAAATATGACATTTTGCCAAGTGACGTAACCTAACCGGCCCCTCCCATCCGACAGTTCGAAAATCCTAGCGTATTTATAACATCAAATGACGAGACGTCAACCTAAAATTACCACCGGCGAGGACTTTCGGAAGAGAATTCGTCTCGCGAAGAAAATTCCGTTCAGCGCTATAAAAAACCGTCACGACCTTTTTTGCGTTACGAAAATACACATCAAACATTGCAACAATATTTTGAACCAGGGTGGCCAATAAAATATCTAAAAAAATCACCGACGTCTTCCACGCCAATTTGTATGGTTTCTTGAAGAACAAAAAAGTACATTTTGTATACAAGTCGTCTGACAAAAGACGTACCGACACGTTTTTGGGATTTCTTCGGAAAAAAAATCAATTATAAATTGAAATACCTGAATTTATCATTTTACAATGCTCTAGCCAATTACCGATAGCCTAAACCAGGAATGAAAATGTTCGAAATTCTGATAATATTGAGAAATACATGCTTGATTTTAATTTTCTCGGTGAGTTTTACTATCTACTCAAGATAAAACACTGTGCACCAGTCAATTTCCATTAGGGGTGAAGAAACCCCTAAGAACGATGATGGTATGGCTTACATGAAATGTAAATTTTCTTCGAATGCGTTACAGAAATCTACTTTTAAGTCCACAAGCACATAATATGCATATTATAATTTTGATGATTTAGGAATTTTTATTCGGAGGAGGTCTCCTTCTTTCTCCCGCCACAATGTCTATCTACGCATTTGAACATTTCCAACTTGTCATAAAACCCAACTGACTCTTCGGAATTCATTCAAATGTACTATTAAAAACCAATTTGAGACGGAGGCGTGAGTCCAAGCTTCATCTCAATTGGATTGCATACAACGAAGACACAGTAGCACTAATTCGCACGCAGCAAGAAATATGGCAAATAGTTGCGCCGAACAAAATTGTCAAACAATTAGGGGATACCATTAAGAATAAGACAGGTAAATTAAATTTAGCTCAAATTTCGATTTGCGCGCATTTGCGCCCAATCTCACTCCGCACGGCAGGGATGAGAAGTCGGTAGGAGAAAGCCCCGACATTTTGTTCCTTACCGGGATATTAATTTGTACCGTATTTTATTGCAGCGTGATAAGCTTGTGACAAAATACTGAATTAGTGGTATAGATTTCAGGCCAAACATCTTTCTGCAGTTGACTGGTAACCCGACAGCATCCTGTGCAACCAGATAAAATCAAATGAAATATTTACTGACCCAACTTTTTACGAGACGGCATTTTTACTACCCCTCGTCGGTACCCTCTGACTCCACCTCTAAACTTACCTTAGGCCCAGTAAAAGCTAAAGTTAGGGGAGACCATCTCTGAAATAGGTTCCAGGTTTATTCTCAAACGTCATTCTATTTTCTACGTGAAGTGTTAACTCTAGAAATAGCCCTTTTAATGGGGTTACATTCCCTAACACTCAACCAACCAGAGTCTTTCATTTTTCCCTGTCATGTTAAGAATAAAAACCTTCAGTAGTGAAGATGGAAAGGAATCTGTTTGAAAAATGAATCTGATCGATGGCCACAGTCACACGATTATTTTTGGTTTCAAAAAATGGAGCAGATGTAGTAGTCCATGACCGAGTATTTGGATGACGGGTCATTTTGAGATTGTAAATAGGAAGAGAGATATAAATGAGAATGTTTGAAAAAAAAAAAAAAATAATAATAATAAAATGAAATCAACAATAATTGTTCATTGAGAAAATTTTAGAAAATGAGAAATCTCAATTACTCTACAGAACTCTAGTAGTTCTTGCCCCAACTTTTCCCCGCGAGTTTCTCGGGTTTTGTCGAAAAATAGATTTCGCCGCGATTCCAACGCTACCAAAACGATTTTTGTGGGACGAGCCGTTCCCCACGAACGGGAAACTGCGTCATAATTTTTTGTAGTGAACAGGTGTACAATACAGAGGGCGTTCTACTCACTCGAATGGCCGAGCGAAGCGATGCCCCCTCCCCCAATAGGATGGCTAGTAGTAACCTATTTTAAACGTTAATTCGGGGCATGCTGATTAAGAGCCCGTGTCATTAACCGGATATCTTTCACCTCAGCTTTTAGTAGGAGCATTTTGAAAGTATTTTCACTCTCGTTAACTGTTTTCTTCTCTCTTTTCCCTCTATTTCTCTTTCGTCCTAGTTGGTTTTTCCTTTTAGCTTTTAGTTGGTTATCTGTAGGTACTGAAGGAGCGGTAAGGAGTGGTATAGGTACAAAGATATCAGTATCTGACGTCTTCCCAGGGAGTTCCCATTTAGTCGCGTGTCTGAGCTGATTGAAGGAGCTTGGATGGGGAGGGAAGGTGCCCTTTGGCTTTGGAAATGGGACCAGCGACCCCCTTTTAACGACCGCCACGCCCTTTAAAAGGAGGCGCCCTGTCAGCTGATGAGCGATACGCCGTTTGGCCGTCCTTGACCTTTCCTTAAGGGCTGACTAATGTCCGGGGATTTTATGATGACGTTCGTTAGGTAAATTGATGATAAACAATCTGCATTGACGGCTCAGCACGACACGAACGAGATGAAATGAGCTAAAAGAGTAGAAAGCCAAAATAATGAGCGAAAGATGGCTGCAAGAGGAAGCACATAACACAATCCCGAAGGACGTTCCAAGTTACAGTGTCGCTTGCAGATTATTTCAGGAAAGGATCACCGTCCAGACGAGTGGGAAGGTCTGGCTGACCGACTGGACACTTGTTCAACCTCCACAGGGCACGTCTTGTTCGGGCAAGGTGGTTCATTAAATACTCCTCACTCATTTCGTTTAATGATAACCTACACGGTGCAGATAATTGGACCTGGTAAACTGCTCGCGCATTTGAGCACGAAATTGGCCCAGAGCGGATATTAATGGGTCACTTCCAGGCTGGTGAGCGGATATTAATTCACGACTGGTTTTCCCTGAGTAAATATGAGTTTTTAATAAGCTTATTATATCAATCACCACTTCAAACCAAGAGAGTAAGTGTGAGTCTGACGTTTTCAAAAGAAAAAAGAAGGTATGATGAGGAATAAGAAATGCCAGGGCAAGGCAAAAGCACCTACCTGCCTTGTTTACGCTGGAAAGAGAAATGACATCTTCAAGGAAGGGAATGATTAACGGTGCCTGAGTTCACTTCATCGAACCAAACGGTCGCAAAAGGTAATCAAGTTCCGAGCAAGTTGAAAACCACGTCATAAAAGGACTGGGATTTGGCGGGTGAAATCCTAAAAAAAGGGTCAGTGCAACGAGGTCGTCTGAGACTATACGTAACAGCTGTAGGAACGCAAGGAAGGGGAACTAGCCCTTGAGGTACGTGGCATTTGTTATTAATAAAATTTATTTTAATATTACAACACAAAACACTCCATAGAACACGTCACAGCAACTAGAACGAATTTTGTAGTATTTCATCGCAAACGAGCTGACCAGGTCAGCAAGAAGTTTGTTATACAAATAAGAGGCAGTTATTCAACCTCGCAAATCCACAATGATTTCGCTTCAACGACGCCCTTCGATTTACGGCCTCATGAATCTCATCCTTGGGAGGGTGTTGGAGAGTTAAGGAGCTACGCGTCCCATACACGGGAACGAAATGGAAAAAAATGTACGAAGAAAAATCAATTTATGGCATTCGGGCCTTGATCCACTTGTAAAGCCTGATCTTCCGATACAAGGCCTTGGTCAGAGGCGATGTTACATTCCATTACGAGTCGCACTTTCCAAATCCGGCAGTCAGTCCGAAACAAGGCCTCTGTTCAATATTAAAAATTATTATACGGCCTTTCAATTAAAACTGATTGAATGATACGGCGAAAATTTGGCGTGGAATCCCGACGTTTATCATACAGGATCCTCAAAGCTGTGGTGCTTCCATGTGACTCATTAATAAAGCAATTATTAGTGATTTGTTGGCCTTGATTCGTACGTTATTTATACTTGAAAATTGATTCGTAGTAAAAAATTTCAATTATTTCTGCACGTGTCAGCCAACGTTTTTCTACGCCAATGAGTCATTGTCAGTAGTGTGAGGTATGCGTTTTCTCATTTCACTAGACAACACCGCTAATAGCCGACAGTTATGCCAGTAATGGAATCAGCTGCGAAGCTTCATAGAGCACTTAATGAGTGTACTGATAAGATTGAGCTCTTCGCTAATTATATCCTCGAGCAGCGTTATATCTGCTATTGCCGGTAGAAATTTACAATGCAATGATCCCGCATAGTTATATGTCTCCGCGTCAGTAGCGTAGTCCAGAAACGGGGTCGGATTGGCCGTCCTCGGTAGAATCGGCTCGCAATTAACGTGAACACCTTCCGTGGGCACCCAGTCGTCGAAATCAGACGGGGAATTTCATGGCATTTGAGTTTCGCGAATTGAATTACACGGCGAGACCGATCGACGAGAAGGGGCCAAGGAAAAATCGAAATGCGGAACGAAGCGGGCCCAACCGTGAATTAACATTAAAAGGATAACATTAAGCTGTGTAGAGAGGATATCGATGGCGTTTCAATCAAAATCAGGCTACCGTGGCAAGCAAGCCTGGAGACTTCGGGAAGCCTTACAACTGAGCAGAGGTGGTACATGAAGAGCATGAATTAGGTGACGAAAGGAGGAGACAAGCCCACCTAATCTTCGAGTATGAGACGATTCTTCACCCACATGGACTAGAGAGGACCCGACCAAGAGGCAGGACCACTTGAGTTTAAGAGATAACGCCCAGGTTAAACCCCCGAAGGGTCACCGAGAATGGGAATCCGTGCGGAGCTCGGTCAAGTTGGCAGAGCCGTTTGGTCGGAATAGGGGTCTTCACGTTGTTGACGAAAAATGATAGGAGTTCAGACCACTGTTCGATACGAACGATATTAAAAAATTTTGTTCCGATATCAACAGTTACTCTTCTCTGACTATAATCGAGGTAATGATACCTGGAAACCAATAATTGGTTTATAATATAATACAGTTATTAAAATATAATAATTATAGTTTGGAATAAACCAATTATTATAATAATATATGAATATTTGGAAAATGAAACAATTTGAAGTTTATATTTTATTATTTTTCTCAATATAGATCTTCATTTCTTTAAAGTATCGTTAATATCGAAGTATCAATACTTTCGAACTGATAATATCGAGGTATCGGTGTTTTAAAAAATCATTATATCAGGTATTTAGTGAAAAATATCTTCTTGCAACTATCGATACTCGAGTGCTATCGAACGTCTCTACATGTCCCAAGTTTAGGGCCTTCCAGGATATTTTTCGAAATAAAACATCCTTGAAATGAACAGTATTCAGCAATGAATGAAATCAATTACGAAATTGTTCACCACCCCATGACTGTCCAACACTGGCCTTTACACTTTTCACTCACATTAATCCCTGCTTGACAAGTCGTTATCGGCCCGAGGCTTGTCCTCTAACTGACCAATGTGTTGTCCTGGCGCTTAAAAAGTCAAATCGACCGCTTTGGGGTTTTAAAGGGGCCCTCGAGGGACCAGTTTCCGCTGTAAATCACGTCAGGCTTTATTAAAGCCAATGCGGCCTAATGTTTCCTCCGCTTGAATATCTTCATTATCAACCTAATTCTAATGGGATGGGAAGTTGCTTCATTGAGAATTTCTAAACCCTTATCTAATAAATCACGACGAACTTGCAACACTTCAGGGTTTATTGTATGGCGTAAAGCCGTTGAAGTGGCAGGATCAACAAATTTTCTCAAGCTTATTCCAGATGACAACATTTATGAGGGATAGAAGATACCAAAATCTCATTCCGGATCCATAAGTTGAGCAGAAAATCACGAACAAAATTCATTTCGGATCTAAGACAGTCAGCAGAATAAAACCTCCAATTATATTGCCGGCATATCTAGGGCATGTCGTACGACTGGTGTCGGGTTTCTACGATTGAAACGGGTTCTCTCTCGAATGTGTAAATTTGCATGAAACAAATCAGGACATGTGAGACATTTTGCGGGATAAAACAGCAATCATCGGGATTGGAGGGACGTTTCTCACGGCCGACCGCAGAAAAACCTTTCGAAGTTGAATCGAGCGCGAATCGGGGGATATCGAGTCTATCTTACGATATGTAAGCAGGATGGGATAAAAACAAGTTGACGACCCCAAGAACAGGAGGGAAAAATAGACTTCAAACGGAGTTTTTATAGGGCGAGCAGACTTCATGACAACTTGCTGCGGTGGAGGCGTTTTAAGAGAGTGTTCATCCTGAAAAACGGGGTAATTCCCGGGATAAGGGTCGATGGGGCTGTTTGTCGGCACCGGAGTGATATGAAATTTTGTTGATGCCAGGAGGGGCCAAGATACTTCATGGAAGGGTCAACGTTCTAAAAACACGGCTATTTGCTTTCAACACATAGGCATCGCCATCAAAACTAACGACACACGAAGAAATACCACTTTTGAAATGGAATCGTGCAAGTAGAAAAACCTGCACTAAATTCGGGGAATCATCCACACGAACATGGAGCCCATAATGAACCTCTCAGTCACACAAACGAAAAATTCGGCAAACCGGTCTAGAGTTCTCACTTCATCACGCAGAAACCGCGATTACTTATACAACGCAAAATATGTTGAATTATGGAACACTTCGTGACCAGTTTTCCAAAGCGAAAAAGCGTGACCCAATATTTTGGCGCAGATGATCCAGAAAGAGTACTACTACCCAGCGATGTCGTTACCACACGTGCATTGTTATACAAGCACAAGAGGAATTTAAAAGCAGGCAGCAATAATTTTGTGCTATTTAATGAATGGCCATAAGAAGTAGTAAGTCGAGATCGATAATCAAAGGAAAGGACATGCTTATTTCAAGTGTAGACCTCATTTTCGAATCGGAGCTAAATTTCCTGTATGATTAGTAAAATGCTCAGGTACAAGTTGTTTGATGAGGTGTGAAAATCGAGCCACCACCCGCTTCTGTCTTGGCCAAGCCAGCAGAGCTCTCACTCCCAACCTAATGGATCTGCCCAGAAGGGGATGACAAGAAGGCGAGAGGGGAAGGTGCGGGCGACGGGGCCTAAAGGTACTCTTGTAGGTCCTTAGAGTGGGTTCGTTACACTACACGGCACATCACTCTCTTTGAGCCAGTTTACATGACTTTAGCGTGTGCAATGCTAAAATTTCCTGAGAATGCGTGTCACTATTTAAACCACGTACAGCAGATCTCGCTGAGAAGATTTAAGATTATTTCTTCTAGTGAATAGGATAATATCCTGGTAAGTATTAAGATATTATCTTAATACATACCAACATCATCCATGTAGACGGATGGGTATTAAGTAGGGGTGTGCTCCGTCGCTTACCGCCACTGGGAGGCCCTGAAAGATTGCATTCGAAAAACCTTGCCAAGTCAAGATTTCTGGTGCCAATGTTGACAAATCGTGTCAATTTTTAATTTTCGCATATCCCCCAAAATAGCTCGTGACGGCTCGTGCAGCATCGAGATTTTCTACCTCACTGGAAACTTTATACCTAAGTCTATTTCCAACGGCCCCAAAACTAGGAATCCTTGTGAAGTCTTAACCCGTTTAATGCCATTGCTTTTGTTTCGTCTCACTTTGAACGTGACTTCCGCGAATCCCGGAATATCTTAAGTCGCAGCGAAAATAGCATTTCTTTGAGCCCGTATTGTAATGTGAAAGCGGACCAGCTCGAATCAAGTCAACTTTTGGCTGTGCAACGCGAGGGCCTTACTCGACATTGGGGGTCACTCAGATGTAGTACGAACTGACATGACACACTTAGCGCGATTCCTCTGCCAATATCCTTCTACGAGAAAGTTTTTTTATTCTAGAGGATGTCTGTCATTGAAGTGAAAAGACCGTAGTGTCGGGTATTGTGTAACGCAAGGCGTAGGCGTAGATGATTGATGTTTCTCATATTTTTCCCAGTCGACTATTTGTTCGTTTTGTTTCCACTCGTATTATTTTAGCTGGAGAGAAGGTACTACAATACGGAACAGTTTCTATCGATTTAATTGTCATCCCATTGTTTTGATTTTAACGACTGTTAAAGAATTTGATCACATTTAAAACCCAAAACGGTTTTAATAGTATTTTTGCTTCTGAATATAAATTGAAAATCCATTGAAATTCCCAATCGGGACGTGGTCTATTCTTGTATTCAATGAACGTAGACAACAATTAACCATAAATCAAAGGCAGTGAGCCGCGAACGAGGTTTATTTTAATGTCCCTACCACGTGTAAGTTTTCACCCTCATCTCCTCCCATTTCAACTTACACGTGTCTCCTTCTTATCCGCATAGTCAACATTAATCCAATATGTGGACCGACAAGTCATGTATGCGTCCCAGATGTGAACAAACGAATTATGCCGCGAGAGGAATCTGAAGATGGAATGAACATCAATGGAAGCAGATTGAATGTAAAGGGTGAAAAATCTCATGGGAAATAATAATTACTGGCACGATTAGGGAAAATCTGGAATCTTCAAAGTACTAGTGAACGTCAATGTGCGGTGTGAATTAAATCAGAAATCGTAGGTCAATAAACGGAATCGAGGTAAAACGAAAAACCAATATTCTAAAGAAAAAAAAAACACAAAATTAAATCAATTACTATGTTAAACGAAACAAAAAAACACAAGCAGTACCTAGTGTGAATTTTTTTAAATAATATTAATCGTACCTCTCGGGAGCCGAAATTTGACGATAAAATATTTTCAACTAAAAAAATCACGATATCGTGAAAACGCACTAAACACCGCGACTGGGACACAACATGTCTTATCTCGGGACCGCTTGATCGCCGACTGACGAGCCGAGGGTGGGACAAGTCCCACAGAAGACCGGCAACCAGCGCCGAAGAGGCTCCTGGCGGGAGAGGTAGGAACTGATCCCTGCACGCTACATAGGATATTTGGACACAAGTACAATCCATTATGAGCGGACTGGTTTGCCAAATGAACTTCGCGACACGTCCAACAGAATAGGGGGGGGGAGGGGGGGGGGGTTCACAGAAACTCAGACACGTAAATACTGTCTCGCTCAAGTTCGGCGAGACATCATTCAGAGAAAGAAAAGAAAAGAAAAAAAAAACAAAAAAAAACAGACTAATGAAACTGTCCCAGGGCAGGAGAAATACAATTGCCAAATTTAACAAACGCTTCCACGAAGAACTTTGAGGATTTTTTCAGAAACCACTTGATCAGCTTTGGTCAGTTCTAGTGATTTTTATTAATAACCTACATCCCAAAAAAACTGAATAATTCCAAATTTCAAGGTACATAGTCATGGGTGCAATAACGAGACGGTTTTTCGGGCTACTGGTCCGTGATCGCCGTGACCCCTGATACTTAAGACGTTTAATCGGGATGGAGGACGTGAAGACCAGGAGGACACAAGAAGAAACCACCGGTATGCACTATGTGGGCACCAAGGGTGTCACGCGTCAGAGGGCACGATTGTCCGTTGCTGGGGCAAGCGGTTTTTTTTAATCTACGACGACACGGGCTGTTGAAGAAGGGACGTAAATACCAATGAAGAGAATGCATGTCGTACAAATTGAATTAAATAATAAAACTTTTAAAGATATTAATAAACCTTCGGGTTCGTGAAAAAAACTAGGCCTTTCCGAGTAAAAAACCTTTCATTTGATAGGGTTCAAGTTGAGTGGAGGAAACAAGACCGCTAAAAATACGGTGTTTCATCAGTCAGGTGAATCCCGCTTTCTTGGAAATCATTCTATTTGTGATGTACCGAAGTTTTCCTTCCGTAAGAGTGATTCTACGTTCAAGTGAATTCTAATTTAGGCCTGATTGAATATTACTTTGGTCTTTATTGGCCTCCATATTTCGCAATCACGATTCCAGGAATTTCCAGGGAGAAGGCCTAATTAAATTCTCCCTGGAAATTCCTGGAATCGTGATTGCTGATTGAATATAACTGGATGATTATCCAAATAAAAATTGGACTTTTTGAGCGTACACAATTCGCAAGCGTTTGACATAGTATACATGATGGACTACAAGCTCAAAAAGATGCCACCAGCTAAATATGTAGAACTGTTACAGTGCTATTGGTCGAAAGATACTTTGGTGACAAGATGCATTTTTGGAGGCGTCCAAATACCCGGAGACCCACAAGGAAGTGTAGTTGGGCCACTCTAGTATTATACTAGATACCCTATAGGTATGTCTCGTGCAATTTACGACAATAGCCACGTTTGCAAACGGCAGAGCTATGAAACAAATCATGAAACTGTGAACGAAAAGAAATCTTCCGAAACTGTGAAAAACCCGAAACCCGAAGATCTATTAAGAAACCCCAAGACTGGACATTAAAATGGAGCCTCCAGGTGAATGAAACAAAATCGGTTCATGCTGATTTCACCAATCGCAAGCTCGACTATTAGCGAGACAATACATGTGTGTTTTCAAGACAATGAAGGCATATATCTGGGCACGTAATGAACAAGAAGGCAGGACTTGTACTCAAGTTCAGTCAAATTTTACTGCCGATTAATGGATTGACAATCAAAAAAGTCGATCCAGAACCAACGCAGTAGGTACGATCAAGTCCTCAAGCCAGCTAGAATTTATGGAGCGCAGACTGCAACATCTTGTGGAGCTGCAATGTTCAAAGCCAACGTGATGTTTTCTTACGGTTCCAAAACTAGTACTGAGCTGTGTTGCGAACGGATATCGAAACACTACAAATATCCAAAGTGATCAAAATTCAAGCATGACAAGAGGCCACGAGCACAATGAGGATTCGGTCCAGTTGCTCGACGTTGTGGATCTAAGTGTAGTTTGAATAGAAGGTGACGTGATTTTGTATTTTAAGACACTCCTAACTATCCAAGGAGACTGACTGATCTGCAAAGATTTTCAAAAAAAAAAACCTAACGTTGCAAATTTTGCAACGTTAGGTTTGAATCAACCTTACCACATTTTATGGTTGATCAAAACAGCCTATTATTTTAAGATAACGATATCGAGCGGTATTATACTATAATAGTTGAGTGGAAACAGCAAGACGAAACCGGTTCAACTTCAATCCAATACAACACCCAAATCCAATAAATCATGTTCAAGAGCAGCCTAAATATATGTGTTGGATTCAAGGTATCTGAAGGTATATTTAAGCCAAATTGAAACTGAGACAAAAAAAATTAATTGTTTGTATAAGAACAACGAGAACGCAAAAAAAGTAAAAAAATAGTTTGCCTAAGAAGATTACCTACCAGATTGGGGTTTGTTAGGCCGAAATTTGGATATAACAATGAGTCGAGGCAGACCAGGAAGCGCTAGTCATTCGATACCCGGGTTATAAATCGTTCGGAATATCTAAGTGCTACATTGCCCGTTGATAATTGGAGGGCTGAGAGTGAGGTTGAGGATTGAGTTGTTCACCATTGCGGGCAAAACCGGACAGCGTGAACTAAACACACATCCAAGGGCGCGTCTAGCTCGGGAAAGCGTGAAATGCTACATGTTGTGTTACACCGATCAATCAAAAAAACGTTACGGTCAGAGCTGTGTCGTCAACCGTCACCTGGAATCACTCATACCTCAAGTTAAGAGAGAGAGAGAGAGAAAAAAACGGGATAAAAGGTCAGAAAAATGAAATTAGATGTAGGCTCAGTAAGAGTGGAATTGCGTTAAAAATATGCTTTTATTGTTTTTTCAATTGGCAAATTTCTATAAACTGTGTTACGAATTGTTGAATCGAGTAGATAAATCACTTTATCTGCCCCCGCGATCTGACCTGAGTCACGCCCAATTCAGTGGATATTTTATCGTTTCCTCGGTGTTTGGCACGAGCCACAGACGCTCGTCAAAGCTCACGCACGCCCTCTGCCCGACTTGACCGCCTCATGAATAAACATAACATCGTCCGCTTGCCCATATCGGGAATAACCGCCCGAAGACCTACGTGACCCCATATGGGGCTCAGGGAGACTGGTGTTCCCAACTGTCCCATATGAAGGAACCTTCGGGAGACCAGAGGCATTACGGAATCCGCGATGACGTCTGTTTAGAGTTTGCTTTATTTCAACCCAGTTTCGATATCGCTGTTCCCACGTATTTGGATAAGTGAATTAGGCTTATCTAGGTCACATCTCGGAAAAGTTCAGGAGCTACTGGACTACGTTTCAAAAGATATGGACCGAGGATAAGCAGAAGATGTTATGTTGAGAGGAAATTGATAATAGAAGGAAATAATAATTCACTTAATAATTAAAAACTACTCGAAACGATGCTACAATTCTACCAGGGACTTTCCTTGAACTTCCTCATCTTACGAAGATGCTTTCACTGTGGCTACCCAGACACGGGTACCTATACGGTAAGAAATGTTAATTATTCGGAAACAAAGATGGCTATTAAAAAAAAAAGGGTCTACACCAGGAGCATCGTCGAGCACCATGACTCCGCATGCGGGTCGAGAATAATAAGGAACGTTATCGGAAACGCGTGTCCAAAGCGCCATGTCGTAACCGCCCTTGTGAGGATTGTTTCACATTGTGAAGGAAAAAAAATTCGAGTAAAAAAACTCGGCAATGATGGGTTACTTGAAATAGAGCACTTAGGAGGTTGTGCATTTTGTGTCTGTGGATTGAAATTTGTGCATTACGATTCGGTTATCGTATACGAACTCGTACTTGAATAATTTTCAATACAAACGACAATGAATAATAAGGAAGGGCTGGTTCATTAGCAAGCGACCCTTTCACCTTTCATTAGTCCGGTTTTGTTTTCTTTTCTTGGGCGATAATTCGGTCAGATAACGCCCCACAGACGGAAGGCCGAATATTAACCTCAGGCAAGATCCCCCAGATTAGTATTTCTAATTGGACGGGAATGCGACGTGAACTTATCCTTACGTTCGTTTTGGCGGTCGCTCCAGACACGAAATTGCCATTCTGTAGTATCTGATTACGTATTGCGTTGTGAACAAGTAGGAATTGTGACCTAAAAACCTATAAAGCGAGTCACGAATTAATTGAGTAAAAAAACAGCTTCAAGAGAGTCAAAAAATAGAAATAATAATTACTTCAATTAGGTATCTACCTAATAGAAGTAATTATTATAGAAGTTCTAGGTACCTACTAGAACCGAGTTCAATTAAAATACAATCCAACAAGAAAATCATCACTCAAGGTCAGTGAAGTGGTTCATAAAGTCACACCATTAAAATCGAACAAAACAATCAATACTATATCACACCAAATCAATCTCACGTACACACCCATCATCCTACCAGAGTTTTTTTTCCTCATCCCATTTGAGCAAGTCACGACTGTCTGTTTACTTTTAACCTAAGCAATTACTCGATGTGAATTAAAACCTGTTTCGGAAACAATTATTTCTGTATTGAAAACTAATTACGGAGGCCCCTAATCGATATAATACATGGAGCGTATCCGATAAAAAGTTAATGGTCCGAAGAATTGGAACTAAGATATCTTCCGTAGTTGTTGCTGCTGTACCTACTGCCTGAGGCTGAAAGTCAAGTAAAATCGCAAAAATACTTTCTCAAGTGCTTCCGCCTTCTCCCTAAATTTTAACGCAAAAAGGTCAAAGCGATTGTTGCGAGGAAAATTTATGAACAAGAAGACTTGTCACTATCGTCCATAGTTGCACGTTACGTGACTCAGCTCGTTGAAGCGGTTGTCAAATAATGGGAGGCCATTTATGTGGATCATTTGGTCGTTTGGTTCGTGGTTTGTTGGTCGTTTGCTGAAATTTATTCCCCATCCGCAAATCCCGGTCACCGCCAATTTGTGCCAAGTATGAGAGAAAGTTTTCAGAGCTGAGGCTGTACAGTGTATACAGTTAATGTGTACATTTTAGACGTGAATGGGTCATGTTTTCCAATGAGTATACGGGTTGTAAATTAAGTACTTTACTAAACAACGATGAAGATTTCAAGTCAGTCTTACCACATGAATTTTTTATTATTTTTTATTCACCTAGTGTTTGAAAGGGGTTCAAGGGAGCTTGCGGTACATTTATGTACAAACAATTTCCTTAGGATCCGGGCAATATGGAGTAGAACTGTCTTCTGAGCTTCGACGCATGTTCGGGGTGGCAAATCCAATGCAAGAAAACTATCATGCAGTGACTTTGTAACTATTCCCTCGGCAGATATTACAAATGGAACGATTTGGACTTCTGTCGTACCCCACATACCTTTAATCTCATAAGCGAGATCACCGTACGTTTCTCGTTTGGTGCTGATGGTGGACAAAAAGTTGTGGGCCAGTGGGACAGCAATGTCATTCAGTCAAGCTTTCCTTTTTGACTGATCCACTAAAATTATGTCTGGCCGGTTATGAGTTACAGTCCAATCTGTCAAAACGGTCGGTGGTTTCAGGTTTGCTGTGGCACATTCTGCAGGAGTCATCTTCCATGCTGGGTTCCTTGATGATGAACATCTGGTAATTCTTAGTTTTGACCACATTATCTTGAATAGCCAAAATGGCTCCCTCCGTTTCCACGCACAAATCGCCTTCGTTCATCTGCCATCAGATCAACGTGTGGTAGGTGAAGCTTGTTAAAATGGCGTCCATGGTTTGCTTTCTGAGACCACTGGTGTTCTAGCGCTGAAACAGCTTCGGCTTGCTGGTCCGTGGATTCATTCCCCAGATTCTGAGGGGTGGCACGCTTATCCGCCAGGCACCATCATAGGTTTCGGCATGTCTTCTTCTTCGATTAAAGAAGTCCTTCAAGCCATTCACCTACTTCGACCAGAGACTTTCAAGGTTGACAAGACGGCGTCCTCCTCTTGATCTAGGGAGCAGGTCTCTCCATGGCTGATTTCGGGGGTCGGCCGCGGGCTCGGGTCAGTAGAACTCGGATTTCACGTTGGAGGGCCCTTATATCAGTTCTCGACCACTTGATCACGCCGATCGAATAAGTCAGAACTGGGATGGCGAAGATGTTGATGGCCTTTGAAATATTTAGACCATAGCTTAGCCATTTTAATCTTTTCCTGAACTCTTCAGTGATCTCTCTTTTAATGCTTGAGTGGTCTAGGCCTCTTGATTGTTGAATGGCCAAGTATTTGTTAAGATCCCCTTGTTCCATGGTGGATGTTGTGACGTCATTGAATGAGCCATACATCATTAGATATCGTTTGATAAGAAGTTTATCAATAAATCAGCTGTGTGATTCGCTCTTGCACGTGTGACCGTTTTTCATTGATCCCGTTCCGTAATTTAATTAAATTAGTAATTGCCAATGGTAAGTGCCGTGTGGTAATATAGTGAACGGCGGTTTGGATTCTTAATTGAGAAAACCCAACAGTGGAGAACACTGAGGGAATGTGGCGGTGGTAATTGCTCGGGTCAGCACGTTTCCCTTTTTCCGAGTGGATCTCTTTACATTTATCCAGCCCGAATTCCATGTTTGTGCCTTTGATGAAATCACATGAATTATTATTATTGATTTTTGTTTTTTTGCTTCGCGTGTAACTCAAGTGCAACACCCACAGTGAAGCGATTAGGCAGATACAAGACGGAACGAAGCTTCCCCTTTGGTGCAATCAAAACTACAATCTGAGTCGCACATCGCACATTAAACCAAGTTGCATCATTTGGGGGCTCCAATTAGTCAACAAAATCAGACAATTACGAGCGTAGTAGGAGTTATGGATCACCACAGATAAGGAGAGGTAGCGTATGGGTGAAAAGAAAGCGAGAGGCTTACAAATGTACGAGTTTCAAGCTATGTGATTTTAGAGATGATTCAACAAGATCGGCTGCGGAATGGGTGAACTTTGACCCAACAACTAGCGTAAGACGCGTGTACTTACTCATATCTAAGAGTGTTGTCCTATTCTACTGGGTTCGATCTCTTCCTGGCCCTCCCCTGGTAGAAAGAGAAAGTGTCTCGTCACGGCCCACGGTGGACGCGCAGATCGGGACAGTGAAAAACTACACCGTTGCGGTTTTTATTGAACATGCGAGCGATTTACTTAGCTGCCCTCCCACACGACATGACGCATCTTGGGGCGATAAGAAGAAACCGAACCCTTGAAAATAAATAGCGGTCCCGATTTCTACAAGGAGTCAGGGGGAAAGAAAGACTTATCAGCCTAAGAACACCCCCAACTCACGTATGGACGGAAATCTGCATAAAGATGTTCAAGGCACAAATCATCCAAAACAGGGGAAGTTGAGATGATTTGTCGTCTATTCAGGGGGCGCGGCTTCAGTTCAAAAGGGAGGAAAAGGAAACATGGAGGAAAAGAAGAGCCTGGTGAGCAGGAAACAGGCAAATCCTCCACTTCCGCACGCCACCTTCACAAAATGCCATTGACCACACGGACTAGATGAGCAAGTGTTCGAACCAACATAGATTTTCTGCCCAAAGAAAGCCACTACTAAAATGGTTCTCCATCTTCAGCCGCCAACACATTAGACGAAAAAGATCCTTAATCCACCCGGGCAACGGACCTCACTATGTAGCACGCAATATCTTCCTCCCCGACTTGCCCAACCGGGAGATCACTACCTCAGGATAAGCGCATTATTGGCACACTTATACTTGATACTCATCTACGTCGTTCCCACCATTTCCACGTCCGCTTTCCCAAACAGGACACCAAAAGATAAACAGTGACACTAAACGCTACGTGAAAAATGAAATACCCCTACCAGTCGGAGAGCTTACTCAATTTTCAATCAACGTGGAGTAAAAATTCGGCAACGGTAATAATATTACTCAAAAATGCATTTGTTGAGGTTCGTCAAAGAATAAGCTGCATATGGCGACGTTTGAGAAGATTTATTCTCCTAATAGGTGATGATAATAGCATCATCAGGCTTTTTGCTTCTGAAAGACGGAGATGGGTTATTGATTTTTTTTTTTTTTTTTCAGTTAGTTGAGTATGTATTTCAGAATTTTTCTATCAAATCAATCGCACATTGACTGCGCTGGGCTGAACTTGGGCTGTGTTGACTTTCCGTACCAGTTTGAGCGGAGTCGATTTTTCTCGAATTTCTCACACTCGAAATTCAAATCTGAGTACACCATTGGATCGAGCGCGTCATTATCTATGAGATGAGAATTGTTGCACCTTCACAGTCGATATGCAATAATTATTTTTAATGTAATGAATTATTCGACAATTAAAATTTACGAAACTATCTTCGATTAAAGAAATGATATTTTTATAAATTACTTTGCCAATCAAAGCCAAAGCTGTTCCATAGAAAAACATCGTCGTATGAAAAGATAATGGTGAAACTGTTTCATGAATAGGCACAACAAAGAACAAAGAAAGTAGACACCTAGAAAAGAAACTAGAGAACAAAACAGCCCTTTCACACTCCTCCTTCGAGTCGAAATCGGTCGAAAGGTTAGTAGGCGGTGAACTTGTCCTAGAATAGGATTTTTGAATACAAATGCTCCTTCGATAAAGGAACGTGTGCATCCATTCAAAGTGAAAATGAACTGCTGATAAGATCAGCGAAAGAGAAACTATGAGACACTAGTTTTATGAGGGTATCGGCCCGCACGGATGAGTGGCGAGGAGGCATGGCAATAGGAAGCTGGAGGAGAAATGCGAAACGGGGATTATCGTGATGTACAGACGTAACTCACCATAGGGAAGATGTTGGACACTTACAATAATATAGGTAACTAGTTGTCGCATATTGTATAACCGTGTTGTATGCCGGTAAGGCTCACCGCTAATAACGTGTGTTCTAATTTGCGTGAGGTTCATTCGTGTTGGTTCAGTAGATACTCAGTGGCGGACTTGGATTTGCGGTGGGGAACCTAATAAGTTTACACAAGATGTTGCGGTGCTCAAGACCTCTTCGAATTGGCTGAGTGAAAGAATTTTCTCAATGATCTTGAGTTCGGTAAGATACGCTGAATAATAGCTAGGTACGGATGTTCCATACTTAAAACCCACTACCCCTGTTATTATACGCGTCATTATAACGACATGTCTCTGGTTATGCGCCTTTCATAAATTATTCCGAGGGTGGCCCACACGAACAATAAAGCAAACGAGTTGGGCGCGTCTCCTATCAGAGAAAGTAAAGCTCAATAAAGACAGATTCAGGGAGGCAGTTCGGAAAGGGCAGGCGATGCAAGGTAGGGCTTTCACTCTGAACTTCACCCAGCAACTAGAATTACAGGGTAAAATCTAGAAGTTTCGTCTCCTGCAGACTAATGTATTCCACATTGAGTGGCGAATTCCTGCCAGGATGTCCTTCCAGAGCCCCTCTATCACAATCCTTCAATCAATTATTGATGCACTCCGCCCCACACAGCCCTCTCAAGTTTATACTTGGTCAACCCGTTTCGGGATGATCATAATTAATGAATGTGACGACGTCGTGACCATATCGGCCGAAGGAATGCCGTCAGAAACGTCCGTCGAAAGACAATGAGGTCAGGCTACGCGACGGTTGAGCAAGGTGACTTAGCCCGCATAATCCAACCAGGTCCTCAGGGGGAATGGACGGAAGTCTTAGTTTCGGTTTTGCCCATCACAATAAGGGTCAACGGACGTGCCAGGCGTGTCTCTCGATCAGCTTACCGTGAAACGGTCCAGGCCTATTGCACTCAAAGGTAAAATATTGCAGGTAAAACAAACATAGGAGTCGAAAAGGAGTGAGGGAGATTTCTTGTGTCTCTTTAAAACCGCCAAAAATTCAACGAATTTGATAACCATGAGCTAAATCCCCGGTACACAGCCAGAAGAGTTTCCGTAAAGACAGTGCCAGGCGTCAACCAACGGTTGGGGTAACTTTCGAATGTCAACCTTTATAGTTCAATAAATAAAATGTGAGAACTTGACAAGACTCTGGGGAATGTAGCGTGTCAACGTGTTCAAGTGCATCTAGTATTAAATTTATAAAGACAATAAATGCCGTGTGTTGGAGGTTTTCAGGAAGGGGAAAACTGGAAAAGGAAGCCCCCTTCCACCTGGCGTCCAGTGGCAAAAGGTGCTCCAGTCGACTGCCCCCGGAATTCTGGACTGTCAGATCGGCACACCGAACTCCAACATCCAGAAATGGTAGAGAGAAAACATACCAAAAGTCCCGGCGTTTTTGGGCCTCGGAATAGAAGGAAGGGTGGAAGGTCTTAGTTTCTAGGGTTTCGCTCATAACCCAAAAAAGGAGCGTTGTAAAGATTATAGAAAATTTAATTAGCTTAAATTGAATATAGAGACATGTTCTACAGATGCCGGATCGTTTCCGTATAGGAGCGAAAAGTGGACTTGGACACCCCCAACCAAACCATCTACCTTATTCGTAGAGCCAAAAACGTCGCAACTTTTAGTGCGTTTTCTTGCTATCTATCCTGAATCCATTTCCGAATAAACCCCTTGGATTGCAGACAACGCACCCTGCACCCCCATATAAGGCCTTCATTGAGTGAAGTACAACCGATAAACTCTTTGGATATCCTCATGAACGCTGGAAGCTTCAGCCGGGTACGGGGAAAAAAGTGGATCGGAAGGAAACGACCCAAAGCCTCTGCTCTGGCGTAGTGATTATTTATTCATAGTCAGCTGGAAGTGGCGGACCATGAACTAAGTCCAGGAAGCCCCAAATGCCAGAGTGCGGGACCTCCAGAGCGGGACGAGGGACCTCATTAGAGCACCTGGTTCCAATTTTACAGTAGAACCTGCATTAAGTTCAGAAACGATTTCGAGCAAATTTATCGTAAAAGGATTTCACTGGAACGAAATGGGTGTATAAACTCTTTGTTATATTTATGCGCAATTAGGCCATGAAAATACTTCCCCGTCAGTTCTTTCCAACATTACACAATCCACTATAAAATCCAAATGTTACAGGGAGTTGATATGAGTTTAATGAGAAGAGTGACCACCTGCCAACTCTCTCTACGTCGTGTTTGTATTCCAAGTCGCCTCATTACCGCCCTCTGTCGCAAGGGAAGGCGTCATCCCGATTTATTTCTTACTAGCCTTTATGAAGGGAAGTGACCTCATCGTAAACTTTCACCTTTTTAATCGTAAACGTCCCATTCATAAGGTGCAGAGCATATTAAAGGTAAGGCGACCCTTTGGCCCCCCCAAGCCCATACCTCCTCCTGCATCTTAACTATCCCTTGACAGTAATTGTCACCACATTATCATAAAACTTTCTTTTCAAGGCGAACGGATTTGAATTTCAACTAATCATTGTTGCTCTGAAAGCACCACCCTGCTCCGCCCGTTCATGGCCAACAAATCAGATCCATTACGTCCATTATTGTCTTTTCTTTTCAACGCGTGGTGTGTCGGAAGGGTTCCCACGTGTAGCCGAGAGCAAGACACCAGTGGCACGATGACTCCATCAATCTCCAACTTCCATCTTAATTGGAACTCGTTTTCTTTTGAATTCATCTGACAAGCCGACTTGTTTTCATTAACTCGCCCAGCCTTCCAACTCTACGGAACGTTTTCCACTCATTTTCGTAAGATGTATACATCCAAAATGTAGATTCCACCTGTAGGTTTCATGGTCGATTTTGAATTCACCCAAGCCCGAATTTCAAATGGAAACGAATCAGCATGCGAGTGATGTGGAAATAATTAATTATAGATAATTAAATTTTTTTACTTTAGATAATTAGATTTTAAAATAATTCATAATTACTTATTAAGAATTTTTTTAAAATTTAATGATCTACTATTATTTATTTAATACTCGGCTGTGAATGGCAAGACACGCTGGAGACAGGTTGTAAGAGAAAGGTGGCCAAACGGAAAGGCCCAAAGCGAAAAAAAAAACCAATCAAGGTAACCAGTAAATAAAAACTTAACTCTGCACTTGATCCCAACGAGAATGTTCAGGTGAACCAAAGATGGGAGCTCTGTGATACTCATCTTCCAACAGACAATAGGGTTAGGAGAAAAATCAAAGAGAAAGCTCTCCATCGAGAAAAAATAAGCTGATAAAGATCTTAAAGGGTCAAACATTCAGTGTTGAGCCTATTTAGACTGTGATCGACAGACGAAGGCAGAGAAGAACAATGCCATAATAAAACGTTTGGCGGGACCCCCTCCGGGAGTGTGAAGTCTAACGGGACGTCTCGATGTCTATTGTCAAGTTGCATAACCATGTAACAAGAAAATAAGTAAAAGTTGGTTAGTAGGGTGGATATTGATAATTTAAGAAACATTTTTTGGATTGAAAGCGTCAAATTTTGTCAGCATTTGGATGAGATTGTCAAACAGTGGATACCTGTTTTTAAATTTTCTAACGCAACTGTGGTTAACATCAAAATTGTTGATCGCCCTCTCTGACCGGCAATTCTTAATAATTAGGTACTAACCTCAGCAGTTGCATCTTTCTTATCCTTGAAGAGGAACAGCACTTCGCCCCTAACGACAGCCCAGACGGCCCTCCACGAACGACCATGTGCTTTCTGTAAACAAAAAATAAACACATGATTTAGCCATTACAAGATTGTGACTGATTAACGATGGTAAGACTTAATTCATTATTCGATGGTTTGAGGGTGAATTAGTAATTAATAACGGGAAACACAACTTGTCAGGTGGTTCAAAATAGAAACAAAATATATTTTATCAAAATGTACACAGAATGAGATAGTCGGGTGATTTTTAAACTTTTTTTCCTGGAAAGGTTATCTTTCAAAAGTTACAAAAACGCTGCAAATGTTACACTAGGGTTTATTATTCTTTGAAACAGGTTACTTGAGCATAAATTTAATTCTGTGTCAATGCTTAAAATTTTAGAATTTTTTTTTTTGGAATTTTCAAAAAATTTTCGTTTTTTACTTGAAAAATATCTGACCCCCTGGGATCTTTTAAAAATCCCATTAGTAGCCCCATGAAAGCCCTACGGACAGCGCACTGTGTAATCGGATCGTTCCGGGGTCCCAAAAAATGGATTCTACGTTCAAAAATACTTCGAAAACGACACCTAACTAGTTCCCATAGCCAAAAGTCTTCAAAAAAACTCTCCCGTAGCCACACTTGAGCCCCATAGCGCCTCACGGGTTTGGGCGATCGGGCTGAAAACCTTGCAGGCACAACTAGATGGTAAACCCAGTATTTTGTCAAAATTTCAGATTTAAAAAAAAATTCCTACTGCCCAAAACGGCCCGGACGGCGTACGGCGGACGGACATTTCGGTTCTGGAATCTCGACCTCTTGAAACGGATAATGTCAAATTTTGAGGCCGATCAGAGTCGTCGACCTCCGTCGCGAAAACATAGACCTATTATTCCAAGAAAACATAGACCTATTATTCCAAGAATAATAAACCAAAACTGGTCAACGTTGCAAAAAACCCGTATCCATTATTAATAAGGGCTTAAGAAAAACATATTTCTTGAATTACGAGGCTTGAGAGTGGGATGTGACGAGCACAGCTTCATCCTTTTTTATTGGTCCAAAAGATGCAAGTTAGCCAACCTTGCAGGTTTTGGCGACATCAAATGTAGACTCACTTGTCAACAACCTTCAAATTCTTATGGGACGTTAGCAAACCTTCGTCAGTCAACACAAGGAATTCACATTAGCGGTCTTGGAACGAGAAGTGATGTAAACAGGGTTGCCGAGTCGTGCGTGTTTGGTGAAAAAGATCACTGGGCACTCTGGCGGCTCAACAAAGCCTAATGAGTGACGTCACTGTCATTGTGAAAATCTCAAAAATGTCTGCGCGCAACTATGCGGTTATTCGAACTGATAATTGGTATAAGGGGGGTTTTAAAGAGCGCTGAATCCGAGTATGATGTTACAAATGCAAAACTAGGACCTTTTCAAGGAGCTCATTGTCAAGATACTGATGGCCCAGAGGATTATTTGAACGTCTTTTAAACCGGCAACTTTCATTTTCGATATTTTAACGTAATCTATCGAACAATCAAATAATTATGGAAGAGCTTTTTTCTAATTGATATTTTTAATGATAATGTAAATAATAATAATTATTGGAATCATCCAACATAATCTCAAATTATCAGAAGGTTGGGAGTTCAAATCACGTCGGGGTCACCAATTTGTGGAGCATCCCACGCAGCGGGTGTGAAAAGGGTTCCTACAAGTGTTTGTGTACCTAAATTTGAATTTTAATTCGTCATTTTAGGAGTTGTGTGTTTCGGCGGAAAGCCTGCGGCGTTCATGCACGATTTCGCCATCGGTGTTTTTGGAGGAAGGAGAGGTAGTATGGGAATATCCCTATCCTGGGTATAGCACGAATTATTGTCGTGATCTACAAACCAGGTAGGAGATACAGCCACAGGTACAGATGACTCGCTTGCTCCAGGCTTACTTGATTTGTCAAGGTACTGTGGAGAGGCGTCGTCCTCGGAAAGAAGCCGAGAGGAAACCATAGCCCTGCTTGAGGTGCCATGCTGGGTATGGTTTCTCCCAGGGTTCGCAGCGATATCAAAGGCCGTTGGTTCAGCTGCCTTAGTCGAAGTGTCAGCAAAAGCGGCCTGGCCAGCAGGCCCGATCTTACAAGGGAATACCCCTTTGGCTTCCTTAGACGAAGTGTCGTCAAAAGAGGCACAAAGGTTAACGGTATTCCCTTGCGTCGGGATCTCATTTGCTGAACGAACGAATTGTCGTTAGAGGAGGCCTGGTCAGCAGGCTCGATCCCTAAAATGAAACTGCGCGTGCAGATTACCATGTACTGGTAATTAAAATGTGAACAGTTATATGTTGATTGAGGGGAGAAAATCTCCCCTCGAGGGACTACCCTCCCAGTACAGAAAGGCTAATTCATCGGCAGGAGAAGAGGGGTTTGTGCACGACCGTGCCCCCCCCCCCCCCCCTGCTGGCGCTAATCCTGTTGGGTTGGCGATACGCGAGAAGGAGAATGGGGAAATCTGTCCAGTTTCCCCAAAATTCTCATTAGGTATCTTAATGACTTTTATTAAATAAATTATAGTAACATTAATACATTTTATTATAGTCCTTGAAACACCCACTTTTTGCCTAAATTCCAAGTCATTTTTTACAGATTTCCTTTTGAAAAGACGAACCGCTGGGCCACTTTTGTGGCAGTTTTAAGCAGGTGATAATCCGTACCTTGCCTTCCGTTTGTGTCACTTTGCAGAAGAGTTGACCGTCTATGACGGCCTCGCAGTCTTTTATAGGTACAGCAACCACACTGAAACATACCAGAAGAAAGTAAGAAATAATAATTTTAAGGCTAAGCACAAACAATCGATGAATTGAGGCCTTAAAGCATCTTGTTGTCGCCTTTCACAAAACCTTCGTCACAGTAAATACGTTAAAAACTGTAAATTGCAATTCGTAATCACGAAATTAAAGCACGGCTAATTGGCTTCCATTCAAAAAATCGGAAGCGAAACTATAAAGCAGACAGAAATTCGATACCACAAATTGGATGACACAAAACGAGTGAAACGCAATCTATAAACGAGGTTAGATATAAGTTAAGAAACGTAATTGAATCATTGTTTAGGAGGTACTGGTATCTACTAAATGCGACAAGCTGCGAGATAAAAGATCTTCAAATAAAGGGAATTACTAATATTATGACTGGAAGATATTAGGATTTGTCACATCGATGGTGTGGAGAACTAGGAAAATAAGAGAGCTGCTGTGCACGATGATGTACTGATCAGGTAGGTAATATTAGGAATGCCAAAAAAGGCAAAAATAACTCAGGTAGGTGATATACATACAGGACCTATGAGAAAGGTCGGTAATCTATGGAGAATTCAAACAGCAAAAACAATATTTACAAGAAAAGCTGAAAAAGAAGCGAAGTGAAATAAAATCAAACCAAAAATATATTCATAAAAGCAAAAGAAAACGTGGAAGGGCCCAGTATCAGCTGGAAGAAATTAGAAATAACAAGAGAGACAACATCAAAATTATCCGCAATCGGGGGACAATTTACAGGTCTGGATGGTCAAATTTGGAAGAAGCATAAAATAAACTAAGAGGTTAACATCAAAAGCTGCGTCTGAGAAGGTCAACGGTGAAATGACCAACCCAGACACAGATTAATAGCTGACTAAATAAATTCAAGGTTACGAACAACCGGGTGAGGGTTAAAAGTACTTTCTGGTCGTCTAAACGGGGGAACCAAAAACCAACCATGAGTCGAATATCGTTGGCATGGGTTCAAACAGGCGGATAATCTTCTGTATGTCTTCTGGGAAGAGAGGCGGCCGCCATTTTCTCGAGCCCCTGCAGGTGTACATAATAACCGCATACATGTGATTTCAAAGCCAATAGAAGCGCCCATAAAATGAAAACAGAACGTAAATGTTGACTATAGAGAGGCGTTTAGTTTTAGGGAGTTTTTCATGTTGTACACTGGTATGGAATGTATGTGGCTTAAAATGTCGATTGTTCGAGGTATTATCAATGAACGTACGGAGATATATAGTAGGCAATACCTTCTGTGAGGTGACAAGATGGGTTCGTTATCGCTGAGTTCGAGATCACTGTCCATATGAACCCTGTCGGCCCAAGTAGCTTTGATGTAGGAGACCCGCCTTGTAGCCCGCTCATCTTCAGATCCTGCAAATAAAAAATGTTTGAAATTAGAGTAAATAAATTTCGCTGAAAAAGAGAAGAAACCTCACGCACTTCTGCGCATCAGAAGGAGCAAATTGAATGGGTTAGTGTGTATCATACCGGCTAGACTGGTGAATCTTTTACACCGTCGCATCAACAAAAACAACGCCCCATGAATATTCGTTGAAGTGATCGGCATTTCCCGTGTACACAACTGTCAGACGCATTACCGAGCGAGGTGCCTTTCAATGATTCGCAGTGCATCAGTGAGGCTGATGGGTTGAATATTTCAGTCAAAATATGCCTAACGCCCCTAATCAGGGGATCAACTGGCAGGTCAATAAGTGAGGGCCGCCGCCGCAAAAGACGGTGTTTTCATAGTACGGTACTGCCAATTTTCTCAACCAACGATCGGGGAAAACCCAAAAAGTGTGGGAACCGTACCATAATTCCAGATGACTCTACCATAATACTAACCTTGATCGTCAGAATTGAGGGCTTTGGCTCGTTTGACGACGACATCAAGCAAATGGGGATCACCCAACCGGTTTTCGGATTCCGGAGTACTGATGGAGCTTCCACCTTAACAGCACAACAGATCACTTTTCAGTAAATATGTTCCCGTGTATACAAAAAAATATTTGCCATAAATTTCCTATCGAATGAAACGACATTTCAACACATTTCAATTTTGGGGCAATTTCGAGACACCCTGTACATGTTTTTAAGCTTTTAATGTATGTAGTGCGGTCAGATGCATGAATGCGAAATGAAAAGCAAAAAATAATGAACACAAAGCTTTACCTTTACTGGTGTGGAAGAAACCTGCCGATATTCTAAAAAATCTTCGCTTCATAGCACTGATGCTCTCATTAAAAATTAAAACTATTAAAACATGCTGCATGCAAAAAACAATCTATTTACAATAAACCTAAACCATGCTTGGAAGTGAACCTCCGTCCACGCGGTTCTTCGAACCGCAGACGACTGTCGGGGAGGTTAATCGAGTTTGAACGGATTAGTTTGATGTTGGGTTAGGCAAACACAATAAAGGTAAAGTTCGGAGTCCTCGGATCTCAGCTGGAATTGACGTGAGCCTTGTAAACTAATTTGCCCCAGGGGAGAAAGCAGCGTTAATTCACCAAGGGGTTCAAGGATCAAACGAAAAGGGGTTTTTGATCAGACGAAAAGCTCCTATACAAATTATGTACAGTGAAACAAAGGCCGGATGTGACGTGAAAAAATAGTATGGATGTTTTAGAATTTTGCGGGGGGTGTGGCGTTAGTGCATACAAAACAGCCCAGGATCCCTCAAAACGAAGAACGAAACCGACAAAATCCAAACTGAGATCCACTTGTGGAAATACAGGATGTCCAGTATCGAAACGGTAACGGGGTCAGAAGAATCGAACCTTGTCTCGCAAAAGGTTACAAATTGTTCCGGGAGGGGAATAAACCCAACAGATCCCGCCATTTTGAGTCCAACCTGGGGAAGACGGCGAGTTGGTCAAAGTCAAATCCAGCCTGGTGGGGCGCTGCGGTCGTTTGACCGGGGACGACTCCAAAATTCTGATTTCCGGAGCCTCGTCGACTCGGTTCTCATTCGTCTTCCCGGTCGTTTTACGAGGTTTCTCGGCGGATTTCTTCTTCTTGTCTTCTTTACTCGCTAAACACTCAGTTATTTTCAAAATACATCCAACTCCACCACAAAATCAAGCAAAATAATACTCACCTATTTTAGAAAAAGAAGAAAAATACTGACATGCAGCATAACCGATTAAACGACTTTTGACCTAACTCAATTACTAGGTAACTAAACTAAAAAATACCTCCATAAATCGATTCAACGTCCGAGTTTCTTCGAACAATTCAATCGACCTTCTGGACTAAACCCTTCAAAATCCCCACCAGTTGCCCCAAAGGACGACAAATTTTGATTTGATTTCCCCCCCCCCCCCCCCCCCCAATCGTGAAAACGGGTAGTCCACTCCAAGAATAATAACCCAAAATTACTAAATTCACATTTTGCGATAGCTTTTTTTACCTACAACAAACATGAAAAAAAGACAATTTATTTTCTCACAAATTAAACCTGGCCGAAGAAGGGTACCTACGCTTAAAAAAAAAAAAGTAAAATAAAATTTAGATCTTCAAAGAAAAGATTTGGACTGTAAAATTGCATATTACAACCAAGCAATCTTATTTACAACGCACAGGTGTGACACAAATCACATAATTTTTTCAATCAGTTGCTGGCTGAGATCAATAATAATTATTGATAATATCAATAATTGATATTATCAATAATTATTATTGATATTATTATAATTGAATTATTGAAACCGAACACCATGTTTTTTAAATTAATTTTTACGAACCTATTTAATGTTTTAAATAATAGCAGTATTTAATGAAAGAATTTCTCCGGCGAATTGAAATTTTATACATATTATAAAGGACGTTAGTAAATACCATTTAATAGGTTCCTTAATGACACGTAATGAACATTACAGTCAGTATCAAAACATTTAACAGCTGGATGTTTCAAGAGTCAATTATGAAACTGGTTTTTTCATAAGCATAACATTCCTCGGGAACCTTTGTGACCACCAAATCGAAAAACACTAAAAACACCCATAACTAGCAGGCATTCGCATTATCAAGCTATTTCACAATGCGCACAATATAAAATGCACTCTCAATACAAGCTGGTTTAAAACTGAACTATATTTACTGAGCGTGGATACTAACAGCTTCAAAAGTGGCAGAAAAGAAACTAGTAAACAATTAATTAGCCATTCGGTGAATGATACGTGGCGGTAAATTGTTTGAAAGTGTGTGAATGAAAGTTGTTCAATATCAATGAGATCAGGCTTGGGTGATTCCCCAATAAATTGTGGATAATCTTGAAATTGGAAGACGGTCGCAGAGGAACTGGGGCCAAGCAACGTTGATGTACTCCCATGATTTTAAAAAGCATAGAGGAGACGAGACTCACAAAGTGAGCTTTTTGTGTAGTCAGCGGGTTTTATATCTGGGGGAAAACCTCGTCGTCGAAGAAGTCTTACCGTGCAATGGTTTTTTCACGGCGGCGAGATACGAATCTTGTCGAACTGCCTTGTGCCTTAGAGGCGGGTCGCTGCTGCAGCTCCGGGCAGTTTTCTTTTCGTGCCAAACTCCTTCGACAGAATTCGACCGAGGCCTCACAGACCTTCTTTGCACTTCTCCCACTGAAAATAAGAACAAAACATTAGTGGGCTTGCAAGGATGCCTACGAGGAGGAAGCAGGGTTGAGTTAGCATGGAATCTCCCTATCGTTCCCAAACCCGGTTCATCGATATGTCTACATATTTCACAATTTCCAACTGGTCACAATGTCGTAACAGTCCGCTAGGCGGCAACGAATGCCCAACAGCGCGCAATGAGCAGCCCGCCAGGCTGCCCAGGAGCCAACAGGAAGTGGAGTGGACGTAAAAGATAAAATAGTTACACCCATATGACGGGTATTGGGGAAAAACGACAAGTCTTTTCAGTCCACATCTAGGTGGACATGAGCTGGTCGTACCATCTAGTGGCAATTCGGGAGTACTACAACATATAATAATCAATCAAAGGTAATAATGACGCCAGTCCTCAAAATAACACTAAAAAGAATCACTGTACTGGGGAAAACCGACGTGAGTCCAAGCGCGCCTGGGGAAAATTACTTCAGGAGTCTCAATGCAGCGCCTGGGTTGTCGCAGACCCAGCGATACTGGTGGCCACTTGTGTAACGAAACCCCTTTCTCTCAAATGAACAGAATTGTCAAGTATTTTTACTTTTCACTCTCAAATTTTGGAGTGGAAACCCAGTCCTTTTCAGGTGATCAGCAGGGTATGTTTTGAATTTCAGAAATGGAGCACCTTTAAAGGTTTAAAGGAATTCTTTCCTCGTCATACCCGCAAAATGTCCTTTTCCTATCTCTATAAAATCCTGAAAGTTGATTCGAGTAATATTTTTCACAAAACTACATTTTCGGACCCTTTTCAACAATCACCAAAAATGAGAAAACCCGCTAGAACTAAGAACGATCCATGAAGACGCATGTTAGAGAAAGGTGGCGTAAGTCCACTCCAATTTTACTGAATCTTTTAATTAACGAACTCATTAGTCTTTTCGGTACTTTTCCGTTATACCGCCCCCACTCGATTTTGGTTGCGTTTCGGCCGCTTTTGGCGCCGGGAGGGGTGTGTATGAAACTCGAAATCGAGTGGGGGCGGTATAACGAGAAGTACCTTTTTTTCTGATGTTCTTTGAATTAATAAACATAATTCTGAGGTAGTCGCGATTTTTTTTTTTTTTTTTTTCCTAGCACCTAAAATACGTTAGGAGTTGGTGAACTAAAATTTGATTTTACTCCAAATCAGCCGGAATCGACTTCCCCCGAGCCCTTCCCATATTATACGCTCAGTATAAAGTACGCTACAGGACGTCAAGTTCAGAAACAATTTGAAATAAGAAAGTTAGGCGCAATTGCGCCAGATCGCATCCCACATAGGAGGCATCCCGATCAGGAGTTGGTATACCCACCAGGGAAAACCCAGTTGCGTGTGACATGAACACTAGCAATGACCATAAAATAGGGGTATAGATTTGGGAGAGTCTCACCTTCGTGGTAATCTTTGGGTGGATCACAGTGAATTTTCGTACTGCCAATCGGTATCGTTCGATTTCCAGCAGGCGTTGGTGATAGGCTCCCTGTAATAAATAGACAATTGTAAACCAGAAAAAATAAAATTCTACTCAATTACACAAATTTAATAATCAACGAAAGAATACGCCAATCAAATTGTTTTTAACCTACCGTAATAATATCCTATGAGGTGAGTGGAACAAAAATAATTTCTTTGAAAATGATATTTTGTAAGACACAACAAGAGAAGAGTGCTGTGGTGTTGATTGGTGGTATGAATGACGAGTCTTTTTCTCTATGGCCAAGCTTTCGGGTTATATTTAACCAACATCAGGGCTCTTCTAAAGTAGGTAGTGGACACAGTGCTTAGTTATATGTCAGGTTCCTCCGTACCGGTCTCCAACCATACGCCAGAACGCCAGGTTAAATAATATGTTAAATTATGTGTTCTATCCTGAGGAGGGCCGATTTCATTATGATTGTTAGGTCGCAGTCATCGCACTGTGTCAGAAGGCATCGGATAGGTGGTTCTTTATTATGATGGCTATTGTCGGTTTGTTGGGGTTCAATGCACTGGTTTAGATGTAAGGGAGGGGGAAAATTTAAGGCGGAAAGTCCCAAGGGGGGCAGTCGTCATCCCCCTCCCCCAAAACCAACAACCTCCCCAATCACAATTTTCGCTAAACTAATGAATTCTGTACTTTCTGCCTTAAATTTTGCCCCACCCCCTCATCTAAACCAGTGCATTGAACCCCAACCAACCGACAATAGCCATCATAATAAAGAACCACCTATCCGATGCCTTCAGACACAGTGCGATGACTGCGACCTAACAATCATAATGAAACCGGCCCACCTCAGGATAGAACACATATTTAACCTGGCGTTCTGGCGTATGGTTGGAGACTGGGACGGAGGAGCCTGACATGTAACTAAGCACTGTCCACTACTTTAGAAGAGACCTGATGATGGTTAAATATAACCCGAAAGCTTGGCCGTAGAGAAAAAGACTCCTCATTCATACCACCTCCTATAACCCCACAGCTCCCAGCCGGCCAGACAAGCGAAGGAGGATACACAAGATGTTAACCAACAAGAGAAGTAACAAGCTGTTTGATATTACTAGATTAGCAAGTATTGATGACAAAATTCAACTCCGGGGTTAGTAAGAAGAGTCATCAAGCACCGCAAGACAACCAAACACTAACGTCAACTTACAAGAAGGAGACTGGCCTTCTGAACCTACGCAAGGCGATATTTTAGTCAAATTCCCATTCTTGGGATCAAACATTGAACTGTAGATCATTAAAAATGCAAGACTGGTTCACAGTGTATACCTGATGTCGAGTCTAGAGATCTGGATTCCCTATTGTGCCGCCAATCAGCAGCTCTGTTTTCGAATTCCTTCCGTCTCACCGCCACGTTCGGGACATTCCTTTTGTTTCCCAGCCTCGCCAGTTCACTCCTAAATAATAAAAAATAATAATTAAATACGCTCAGTCTGAAATAACTCAGCACAAATGATCAAAAATGTTAACAAATGACGAGAATAAAATGACTACCTAACCACATCAAGAACATTTTTACTAAGCAGCTCGGATTTTCCAGGAAATGGAACAGTGGACATTTTGACGAGGGATCGAGCATAATTTTCAATTTGATAAGAATTAAGAGCACGAAAATGTCACACATAGCATGGAACATGCAGAAATTGAACATAAATGTCAATTCATACAATTAATCGTTCTCGCTAATAAACTTTTTCGAATCGACGCCGATAAATCCCTGTGTCCGACGTCCGCGCCGCCTACTGACTCGTCCACGGATCTGGTTTTAAACCGTTTGGCCTTTCAGATAACGGGAGTTTTTTCTTTGATAAAAGAACGATAGGAACTCAAATATTTGCTTGACGTGGGAACACAAAGAGGGACGAATATTCTCAAATTGTTGTGTGTTGCTCGCAAGGAGCCGCCTCTGTTATCTTCATTCTGTTCCAAATAAATCGTGATTCAGATGAAGAGGAGAAAGACGCTGTTTTTCATTTTAAAACACTTAATAATAGATTAGCAACAAAAATAAGATATTGATTGATTTGGAAAATGGTGATTAGAGCAGTCACGCGATCAACTCTGCGAATTTCTATTCAAGTTGTCACACTTACCTGTAGAGATCAGTTTTATCGGGGTGAAGGAGACCAGACTCGAACTGGCGGGCTTTCTCAGAGACGTAACGTATGGGCTGTATGCCGAGTGGTGAAGAACCCCTGACCGGTGGAGAAGAGTGTCGGGTGCCGTTCGGAGGCGTCGGCGAGGAGCCTCTCCGCGTCGGGGACGAGCACCTTCGAGTCGGCGAGGAACCCCTTCTTGTCGGGGACGGGACTCTCACGGGTGGGGACGACAGCCGCCCGCCGCCGCCGCCCCCCTCCTGTATCCGCCCGAGGCGTCCGCTGGGATAGCGGAGTGACGGGTCGAGCATGGGGGCGTTCGTCACCAGGCCACCGCAAACAAAACCTGGAAATTTAAAGCAGAGATGAAAATTCAGTCTCAAGTCAGATGGCCAGGGATGTGATGCTCCCATAACCAGCAGTGGTTGCCATAGGGCAGCTTCTGTCAATCCCACCAGGATGAGGCACTCTTCAGTTGATCTCTCTGATCACACAGACCACGCTTATGAAAAAGGCTTGAAGGTAGAGTACCTCTAGGAAGGGGCTGCTGACAATCAACAGGGTACGCCTCCTTCGGAATAGGTTGCTGGACAGCCGACGCTGGGATGGCGGGCGGCCACACCGGCGGCGTCAGTTTCTGGGGACGCGAGTAAAACTCGCGCAGGGGGCTCGGACTCGACGAACCCACACCTTTCAAGAACTCCTCCTTCTGTTCCAGACTCTTCCTGAACCTGCCAAGAAAGGGTATTTATTATTTGAATTTAAGACAGGCAGGGAGCTAAGACTCAACATGAGCAGGGTTTACCTGGACATGATAATGGAGTCATCTGAAGAGTGCGTGGTGTCCTGTGAATCACGACGGGATGAGCCTCCGTCCAACGAAAGACGACAACCGGCGAGATTGGGTGGAAGAGAGTAACCGCCCGGCATCGACTCGCTGCTGCCACTGTACTCCGGCTCCCCAGGCATCTTACCTGCAACAGGAAAGGTCATGTAAACCATGTTGAAGGGACCGTTTAAAATTCGCTCTAAGTGTTACACCCAGGCTCATTAAAATTACGCCAGAACCCCAACCCTGGGAACTCTTACCATCATCAAAGCAGATGAAACAAATAACACCCTCAAAAGCACTTGACCCTAATGAACATCTCGAGACAAACGGCAAAAAAGCCAGACATCTTCCAACGTTTTCTTTTTACACTGCAAAATGACCGGTTTTCACCGAAATTGCCCGAACAATCAAGAACGTTCCACAGATGAGCACATTTTTAAAGACGAAACACTCAATTTTGCAATAATTTCAAGGACCTCTCCTCCTCATCAACCTGCTTTCACCTATGAGCCAATTTGGTTTATTATTCTTAGAAAAACCTGCATTTTTGTGGCCCTCGATGTAATAAATAATTTTGGTCATCTAAAAGGTAAGGTAAATAATATTTACTTATTTTAGATGATATTATCATCCAAAAAACAATTCTTACAAATCGTTTTTTCCATTGGTACGGTCAAGTCCACAGAGGATTTAAAAATAAAAGCGGTTATTGTTTAAAAAAAAAATTAGAGATCGAAATTTTTAATTGCTGCATAACGTAACATTTTTTTTTTTTTTTTGTAGGTACATTGTAAGTACCTACATGATATGAATAAGCTGTTCAAAGTTTCTATGATTCTCAATATACCTACCCATTATATTGAAAATTTTAGAAACTTTAAAGAGCTTATTCCGTTTAAAATTTGATCAGCAACTAATCAATGCAAGATGTCCATCAATACAACATCCCTAGACGGTATCAGGACCGCTCATGCTGAACGTTAACTGCCGTAAAAGGGAGGATTTACCGAGTTGTAGCGACAATGGACAATAAGAGGAAATGGAAAACGGCGGAGTTCCAAAGGAAACGGGTCGAGTTTCAAAAGATCGTATGAATTTCACGTTATCTGACGTCAACACTGTTTTTCCCCTATTGCTTCCTTCACAATGCTGGGAAAAATAGTGATTAAATGGTTTTCGAAAGAGTACTGTCAATGAGACGTTCACTTTAAATTTTTTGGGGTGACATTCAAAATCGTTTTTTCCAACCGTGAAGCAAGGTAAAACGCGGCAAATTTTACACAAGGGTTTATTATTCTTTGATATAGGTTGCTTGTGCAAAAATTTAATTCTGTCAATAAAAATTTTTTTGGAAAAAAACATTTTTGGTTAAACATTTTTTCCAAAATCTTTTTTTCAAAAACTATGTTTTTTTTACTCGAAAAATATTTGACCTCCTGGGATCCTTCAAAAATATCATTTGTAGCCCCTTGAAAGCCCTATAGATCGCAACTGTGAAATCGGATCGTCCCGGTACCCCCAAAAATGCATTCTACGTCCAAAAATACTTCGAAAACGACACCTAACTCGAACCCATAGCAAAAAGCCTTAAAAAAAAAACCCCACGGATTTGGGCGATCGGGCTGAAAACCTTGCGGGCACAAATAGATGGTAAACCAAATATGTTGTCAAAATTTCAGGTTTAAAAAAAAAAAAAAAGCTTACTGCCCAAAACGGCCCGGACGGCGGACGGCGTACTCCTGTACGCGTACCTCTGTCGCGATTACATAGGTGTATTATTCCAAGAATAATAAACCAAAATCGAAAAATATGAGCGAGAAGGAATACACATCGGTGACGTAAGTAAACAGTTTTTGGGGTGCCTTTTAATCCTCAGCTCTCGTACGTGAAGAATTTGAAAAAAAATCTTCCTTTAAGTCGAGACGTATGTACTGAGTGTTCTCAAAGCAGGGAAAAATCGAGAAAAAAAAGTCCATTTCAACCTGAGCCTCACAAAAAAGGGAAGACTTCGGAGGACACCCTCTCACAATATAAACATTTGTATGCTAACAGCCGGGATCAAAAGACCCCTGAAAACCCGATACGACTTCTTCAACTCCGCACGCCCTCCCCTTCTGGAAATATGAAAATGAAATACACTTTCATCTTCTGCCGTATAAAAACTGCTTGGGGCATTCCGTGTAACCCCCGTAAGAATTCGGGGGCACATGGGACTAGGGGTTGTGAGGGGGAAGCTGATTTGAATACGAATAGAGTTTGTTTGACGCTTATCTCGCCACCCTCATCTTCATCGTGTCGGCTTACTTATAGGAATTTTAGGGGGATCTAGTGGGCCCTGATGAGTTTTTTGGGTCGTTACAAAAGGGGGAAGCTACTGGTTTGGAGTTACGTACGGTTTTTATAGAATTGTCGGGTAGACACAAGGGAAGGTGATTAAGGAGTCAGGAAAGATCCTGAAAAGAGGGTGTATTTCAATAAGGTGGTGCTCACAGGGCGGAAATTCATCTGGTTCGAGTGAAGAGCCCACATTCTCAAATATACTCAAGGTAAAATCCGCCCACTTTCAACACATCCACCCTCACCAAGTCCTTGACCAGTAGTATTCTCTCCCCTCGTTGAAAATAAATCTTAGAATAAGTGGCAAACTATGGGCCAGTCTTCTAATTTTGGGGGAAACTCCCAGGGAATATACGGCTTTCTGTTGGCCATTAGAGCCCCTGGGACATTAGCAACTGTTTTTCACGGGAAAGTCGTTAAGACCGGTTGGGGTTTCAGAGGAATCTTCCCGTCTTTGTAACAAACACAGTAACAACGACATCACGCATTCTGTATAATTACATCGGAGTTGAATAGAAAAAAAGAGTTGCAGAACTTCGGGAATTCACCAATAAAGATTCGATTAAGATTTAAGAGTAATAGCGATAATAATTATTGGAAAAGTATTAATGGGTTCTAAGAGATCATTTTGAAATCAACAATAACGGGTTTTTGAAGGCGAGTTGCAAAACAAATATGTACCCAATAGAATGGCCATTTACGGCGTTGCGAAAGAAGTTATTGGGCGATTACGTAAGGCATTTACACCGAATTTTGACGAATAAGTCCCCTGAAGCATTTGGCTCTGGAGTTTCGTCGAGTTAATTTGTGGGTTGAAACGGCAATGAAAATTCAATAGACGGCGAACATTGGGAAAAAACAATCAAAGCTGAAGGAACAATCGGGGCCGAATATGAGGTCTTTCAATTTTCGCCGCTAAACCTTACAAGGCCGGGAGATTTCACCGCAAAATTGAGTTAAGTGCATACTTGCGAAGGATAGAGATACGAACCGAGGCGAGTAATTAAATTCTGTCAATGAAACAGCTCTATAAAGAGCACTGACTTAAAATCTCAAACATTGGAGAAAAGATTTTTACCAACGATCAGCGCAAAACCAATTTCGCAACTTCGAAAGACGAGAGCTAACGTCAGGGCATTCGAAAAACCTCGAGATTTTAAGAATTTTTTCAGTTTTTGGCCTATATTTCCTTAACGGTGTGCGTCTGAGAATAAACGTTATGGTGGCTGATTTAAAGTAAACTGAATTCCCTACAACTTGAGTCCCAATTTTTTCAGGTGCAATGGTTTCCGAGATATACCGATCCAAAAATTGGTCTTTTTGATTCCCTCAAAAAGTCAACAAATAAATGTTTGACCCTGTTTCGGGTAAAATAAAGACAAAAATGTTCGCAAATTAGCAACTTACGATTTTAACTTGAGTAAAACGTGGTAACTACTGAATTCCACGATTATCAGGCGTTCCAACGAGTTTTCAAATCTTCACATGAATAGTAACTGTTGTCGACCGACTCAATTTTCAACAAATCCGAATTTCTCCTATTATTCTCTTCTTTTTTTAGATAAGGAGAGAACTATTACATGCCGAATAGTTCTCTCCTTAAGCGTATATATATACGCTTAGTTTTGGTATTAAATTGAAGCCAAATCATTGCTGTTCAACTTCATCTCTCATAATATTCTCAATCACATGACCGATATTTTACCCGAAACAGGGTCAACACTTAATTTCAATTTATGGAGCGCGGAATCTCGGAAACTACTGGACCTAAAAAATTGGGACTGAACTTAAATTGTACGCCATTCACTCTAGTTTAAAAATGGTTATCATAACGTTCATTTTCAGAAGCAACATTTAGGGGATTTAAGCCAAAACTGAAAAAAGTCAAAAGATTCCGATTTCTTTAGAAAGCCTTGAGGTTAGCTCACGGCTTTCGAAGGCTCACACAACTCGTTGTTACACTAACAACATTAAAACAAAAAGACTTTTTTACAAGAACGTTTCCAATGTTTGCCTCTTTTTGTGTCTCAAGTCAGTGGGCTAAATGGTTTTGTTGGCAGTTTAATCGGACACTCATACATAACATACTGTGACTCATCATAATACCACCGGCCCGCAAGAAAGGTGACAAAACTCTAAAAATTTCAATTTTCGTTTTATTTCACAAATAGGATTGGTTTGGTCTTGTGTTGGGTACTTTTCCCTTATACCCCCCCGGTCTTTCGCGACTGTTTCACGCCCGCCCGATGTTTCTAGGCATTCCCTCTTACTTACATTTGATATTTACGTACAATTCGTAACAATTTCAAACTGTGAGAAGAAATTATATTATTTTTAAAAAAGAAGGGGAAAAAACAATTACCGTGTTTTCAGAAGTTGCCGATGTCGGTGAGGATTTGTTGAAACAAATTGTAAGTATTATTTCCGTTCCTTATCGCCTGACCTTTGTGAAGAGATTAGAAGGTAAACAAAACGGTTCATCGGGAAGACATTCGACCCGAGCAAGAGCGCAGCCCCCGTGTTCAATAGAGTTACCTACCCCCTTGTTTTTCCAAGAATTCACCTATGCCTCTTCACTCTTTCTATCTGTGCGTACATTAATGAAAATGTGAAAAGGGATCATTACTGGTGCCTAGCAACATCGGGCGGGCGTGAAACAGTCGCGAAAGACGGGGGGGGGGGGGGGGGGAGAAAAGTACCATGTCTTGCAACAGGAAAGTGTCATAAATATAGTTGCACGGAAAACCGCTAGAGTGAGCGATGAGTCACTTTGCCGCCATCGAAAACGGAATGAGATGGCCTTTGAACAACGACACATTTCAGTGCATTTCGGTCATCTTGAGGGCCGGCGATATGATGAGGTTTCTGAGGTTGATTCGTTTTTTTGGCAAGCTTTGAAAATTCAAAATACCATTTAATGGTACTCCAAGAACTTAGAAAAAATATTTTTCCACTCAAATTACAACTTAGTTCCGGGAAACCTGAACGATATTATCTCATCTTCCAGGCACACCTTTTGAAACCGATGAATAATACTACAACTTTCCACCGTCTTATAAAATAAATACTCCCCATTCATCCTGTCCTGTTATTATGTTGCTTACACGCAGCTTTAGGAGCTGGAAACTGATAACAATCACGCAGATTTAAACTCCTGTTGACTCCGAGCTTTCGCCAATTTATTTGAAAGTCAGAAACGCGATCCCAAGCGTGGGTTTATTTCTAATGAAAATTTAACAACTTTTAATCTGCCTCGTAAATCTCCCGCCCCGAGGGGGCTCCCGGGGAAGTTCCTCGTTGTTTAAACCATTTTCGACGAGAGGCTCACCACAAAACCCATTTTTAAAGTCAAAAAGTGAAAGTGGTTTAGTGCGGTATGAAGGTGGCTTTAGAATTCTCCCTTGTACGAACCGGGTGATTATTTTACAGTGAAATACGAGTTAGTTTCGTAGTTTTTGCTCCTTTTTCCGGGTAGACGATTTCTCCCACTTGTCACCACTCTGACACTTCTCGGGTGTTGCTAAACCTAAGAAAATTCCAAGTCAAAAGCGCATTTTATGGTGTGCCTGTCAGATGGGTGCAGTCCGTTGAGCTAATCCTCCAGTGATATACAACCCGTTCTTGCACCTCGTTTGAAAATCAAAATAAAGCGGTTTTATGGGAGGGAAAGCTACTTGCGAAATCTCGTTTTCAACGAGTTTATTTGCTGTGATTTTGAAATACGCATCCTTGAAAGGAGGGATTCCCGCGTGAGAAGACCACCTCAACGCTCCACCCGCCACTAGAGGTACTCGACACTGTGATGTAGAACTTACCAAGATAGTGGAGGCTGTTATCGATCCTTCTGGCCGGGGAAGACGAGGCTGGGCTCCTTTGTGGGGACCCCCTCGCCACCCGGGGTCTTTGGTTTGTCTGCGGGTTGTGTGCAGTGTCTCCGTAATACTGAAACGAATTGTCAACAATTTTTTAAAGTTTAAAACGTTACAAAAAATTAAGGAAAATGTTGGATTCTTACCAGTTGAAGTAAATCCTCTTCTTTTGGGACGACAAGCAGATGAAGGTAATTTGGCGACGCTTGAATTAGGTGGACGACTTGCGCGTAAGATCTGCCGGCGATCGGCTCACCGTTCACGCTAACCAATTGATCCCCTGGAAAAACACTAATCAGTATTGGCTACCCACACATTTACCAGATATTATCCTTTTTTTTCATTTCTTACCTGAGGCCAATCCTGCCAAAGCTGCACCGCTTCCTGGCCTCACAGATTTGACGAAGATGGTGTCCATTGGCCGGTCGACCGGAGCCCCTCGCAGTCCGTATCTCCGGTCCGCCGACAGTAGCTGGAAAGAAAATAACAACAAATTATTGTTTTGAACAGCATACGGATGATGCGAGTGAGAAGCTTGGCTTAAATTATATATGTATATATTGTGAAAGGGCGCATCCACACTATGCTGCTTGGCACGATTCGGCGAGGAGAGGTTCCACACAAGTTCGGTTTTGCCGTTCGACCTAAGCCAAATCGTGCCATCACACTACTAACCCCCCCATCTAGACATCGACTTGAGCCAGCCAATTGACGTGGAACAGTTTCTCCAGCCTTGAAGTCAAAGGTCAAAGGCGTACAAGGCGTTGTTTTTGGTGCAGCATAAGAACCCCCATGATCCTTCTTGGGTATTCTCTGGTTAACGTTCCGCAGCGGGAAACATGGAGCAGAGAAAGGCTTTTCCTTCATGGCAGGGCTGATCGAGCCTTCTAGTATACTACAGTCGGAGCTCGCGAACGCCATCGAGGTGAGAAAATGAATATGACATGGGATGCAGGCCAACAGGAAGAGCGGTCGAACCCTATTGGATCCCGAACTTTGCCAAGATTTTGGCTATTGTTCGGTTGAGGCGTGCAACCACGTAAATTACGGGTGCAGTGGGATCGACTGAGTGTGCCTGGTTCCCAGAAGATGGCTTATATTTTCCATCGGCTTCAACAGGAAATTACGTCCCTGGTCAGTGCGAATCTCCCAAGGAACACTATGCCTGCTGAATACGTGGGAATTTCAGATGTAAAATTGGGTGCTATTGACCCATCGCGATCTTTCAAAGCCGAGGAGATACTGTAAACAGTCATTGAAATTTATCGGGTATTTCGAAAAGGTAGCAAAATAATCTACACAGTTGATAGGATCTATCAAGGGTTAGGGTCCGCGACCCCGAAGCAATTTTCACTCGAGCTCGATTATTGGGTGATTTCGTACTCACACGCCAGCCGCAGACTCGACCAAACACGCAAACTCCGCGTAGATGGGCTTCGTCAAAACCCACACATGCCGAAATAGAGGGGTTTTAAAGGCTTTTATAGCCCCTTCGAAGAGCCGAATCTCAGTGGTTGAAGCAGGTGGGTGGACTCGGAAATTAGAGAGCACTCATTTACAACTTGAGATGTCGGCCAAGCGTAAAAACAATGGGGCACATCAACGGCGATGGTTCTCAGGATCATAACGGTTAACTTAGTCGAACGTGTAAAGCTTTCATTGCATCTTCGAACAATTTGTTTATATTATAATTTAATATAATATTATTACGCTGTTGGATCTGGAAGCCCTTCAGAGGCGGGAGGAAATGACGAAATTCGCCAAAATCATCGAAATTCATCACCTGAAATCCACTCCCTAACAAGGGGGAAGGCAACGGCCGCCAGCCGATTTTGATGAACCCACTCCACGACTCTGGTATCACGACTCGAGTTTAATAAAATGTTAACAAACCGTTCGTGCAGAAAACTTTGTTATCATACGGGAGCAGGTGATCTCATGTATGTTGCGACATATGACATTTGCACCCTAGTCGCATAATCGTGATCACATGTGCCTCCAAGGTCCCAACCCTCACCAAAAGGAAAAGGCGTCCGATCATCGTATTGATAGTCAAAACCTTGGAACGATTTCTCATTTTTCTTCAAGTTTTTTTTTTTTTTCTTGACTTCGATTTATCAGATTTAACCCTGTTATGTTTCTTCTGGATCTTATCGTAGCAGACAAATAGTTACTGTTTCTCAGTTTTCTGATTCACGCCGACTGTTTTTCTACTTAATCGTACGACTGCATCTTAACAACTTCTTCACGAACTTCGCATTTTTTTCCCTTCGGCGATTTCAAGGTGTCAGAAGCGATTTTTCTTTTCACACCTGGCATTATACCAGTGCAAATAGCTTCTCACGCAGGGCGCGGAAACGTCTGGATCGCCGAGGCGGAAAATACAGGGTTGTCGGACTATGGGGCTGTATGCGGAAGGCCTGAGGTGAAATCGGACGGTATCTGCGTCATGTGTTCTCTTCAATACAATAATAAGGGGTCAAAAGAGCATGCACGGATACTTATATGGACATGACTAGTTTAAAAGCGACAGATAAAAATATTTTGTTCATTTTAATTTCAGCTAATTATCACACAGTAAAGTATTATTAAATACTTCCAAATATTGGGATCATTAGAAATTGGGATTATTTTCAAAAACTTGGATATCATAAGCATGTGAAAGTAACGTGTTTTTCCAAAGGTGTAGAAAAAAGTTGAAAGTTGAAGTTGCCGTGAGTTTTACGGCAAGATTTATGACCGAATCGGCCTGAAATGACGAGGGATTTTCTAGGGCTGTCATGTCTGTTCAAAGTAAAACGAGACAACGTAAGCTACGAGAAATCGGCAACGAAAGCTTGTAGAAATCGGGACTTCTTCAGGAGGAAAATCGGAGGGACATCACCACAATTTATTTGAATCTTATTACAATTATTTTTATTTATTTTTTATTTTTTATTTTTATTTTTGAAAATAGAATAATATTCTCTTCATATTATGAAATCTCGAAAAAAGTAGGAAGGTAATGAAATACGCTCTGTTCAAAATAATAGGTTCAGAATTGAAATTTAATTTCAAGCAATGTTTAGTATCACTGACGAGTCATTGCGCGTATTTTTCTTTAGCGCCGACTAAACGCAGAACAACCCTTTGTTGTTTGACTTAGGTGGTTGAAAGAAATAATCTTTGATGCCGATTTGGAAATCCCACCCTAAACTCCTGGTTTCCTGCTTTTAATCCTTCCCTCCCAAAATAGTTTGAGGATTCAATTTATTTAAAAATGGGGACACCGTCGGAAGAGCAAAACACTTATCAGTACAGTTATTAAAATCGGGGCGAGACACCCGGGACACATCGAAAATCTGAACTGTTGGCAGTCCTAGACTATTCACTTAAACCCAGTTGCACTTTTATTCCCGAAAATTATATGTTCTTAAACAGGATTCGAACCCGTGGCCTCATTAGAATGCAGCGAGAAGTTATTAACGCCCAGAACCACTCCGCTAATCTGGCCGCCAAATGAGTCAATAATTTAGAAAATTTATTGAAGATTCTGTTTGAAATAACCTAATATGCCGTGGCCAATTACAACGCTTCATACCAGGTCCTCCACAGGGCCCAGATGTGTGGCCATGGAACTTGTAGTGGACAGAAAAAGAGCATCACGGCAGAGTAGGGAGGTTTATTATGCAGACGCAGACTTATTTTTGGAAGTCAGAGCGCTCTGCTGTCCTTTGAAGTACTAAAGCGATCTAGTTGCGGCCTATTTAAAAAATAATTATTCGTTAAAAAATTAAGAAAAAAACAAACCGTAATTTTGAGCCGAAATTACTGGTACAGGGGCTTTTGAGAGTGCCAAATCCAAGGTGTGTAAAACGCAAATTTACGACCTCGCAAAAAACCTCCCGTTCGCACAGTTCAAGGCCAAACCTGAAGATAGATAAAGATCCAAATGCAAGAAACGAAAATATTATCCAGGTGAAACGTGGATTTGAACTTTTTGCTAATATCTAAAAGTGAACCTTCGACAGTTTTCAAGTACATCAAGGACCCTTCCTTATTAGTGAAGGCACAGAAAAAAGGATAAATTGAGATGTTTTCTTTTTACTCGAACGGAAACCGGAGACAGCGTGAAGGATGGTCTTGAAAAATGGAAACCTCAGCGAAGTGTAAGTGACAGTGCATCACTCCTGGTTAATGAGACAGGTCTCGAGCCCACCAGGTCGACCTCCCACTTGGACTACATAACCCACCAGGAGCCTCACAATAAGCCCTCACGTCATTGCACGAGTTATCTCAAATTAGCGGTCAGGTCGGGTCAGGGATGTTCCCATCTCGGCTCCACTCAACCCAGATCTCGATTTCTGGAGAGCTTTCCAGAGCAAAGGTCGACAAGGCTCGGTAGACTAGGAAGCCGAGAACTTCTCAAAAAAAGTAAGACAACGAGAAAAAAAATTATGACTCCTGAAAACTCACACCTCTCAAATGTACCTCTAGGGAGTATCAAGTTACCAAATACTCACACTCTGAAATGAAATCTCCAATGTGAAATATTTTCAGCCTCCTAAGCTATAAAACCTATTCTTAGTTGATGGCGCAACGAAGACCGATCCACACAGAACGAAACCGCCTTCTGGTAGGGTCAGTTTTTTGAACACTTGGTGTAAAGGTCAAAATCACAACTTGGAAAGGCCACACGTTTGTTGAACTCAGCCCCGAGGTTTATCAGCCGGAAAATGTTCACCGGACCCCCACATATTTGTTTGCTGCAAAAGGGAAATTTCCGGGGGAACCGAAACAGGGAATTTATGATCCTTTAAATCGCCTTTCGATAGCATTCAACGGTGAGATACATGAGACCTCCGTGGGTGAATAGAAGATGATAAATTCTCAACGCACGAGGAAGGTTTCCCTGCGAAGGTCCACAATTTATGCTAAGTGGAAGATGAATCTGGAGATTCGGCCCCGGACCGAACTACGGAAGCTATTCATGGAGGTGAAACCACGGAGCTAAATGACACTTTAACATCAAACGCCAAAAACCGTTATGGAAACGGAAATTATTTGAATTTATTTGCCATAGAAAGATTTTGACTTATTTCTGACATTGATAAGTGCCGTCGTTGAATAAGATGAGCAAAAACTCCCCATAACTATAAACAACATAATATTATTGCAGTCATCCAGATTGCAATGTTCCACGTAATATAGCAGGTTTAAAAAACCACACCAGTCGTATACGCCTCAACTTTGTTTACTCCTTGCGAGCTTTCGGTACCATGATGTCCACCCTCATCAGGCATAAAACATCACCTAAAAGCAATGCATCACATCAAGTTAACATTGTGGAAGGAGTCCTCATCATTTTCCTTTATAACTAAATTATTAGGCAGGTACTTGTTATAGGTAAATGAAATATTTACGGAAAAATATTTACAAAATGCACATTGAAACTTGAAACTAAACAGGGTAGTGACTTGAAAGGGTGTAGGAGGGATTATCATTATCACCCAGGGCTGTATCGGTGGATAATGCTCAGAAACATGTTGGTCTTGGTGGGTGAAATGATTTTATTTTGGTCCTTAATCAGTCGGATATCTCAAAAGGGTAAAGAGTTGTTCGTTTCCTCTTATTTGGTGAATGCTATACCTCTACATGCTTTGTTGAACTCAGAGAACAACTTCTTGATGGATGTCTCTTTTACCCTTTTACCTTTTTTGGATTGCTGAATCATCAACGTACTTTTTGGTCCATATGATATTCCTGGAAAATGTTTTCGTGACTTGCTCAAAAATCTTATCTAGTAATAAGCCAGCAATGATTGGACTCACTGGAGACCCCATTGGGACACCGGACAATAAAGTGTTCCACGCAATAATACGAGGTTAAATCTTAAAAAATTAAAAATCACTTCCAACGCACTTATTCTTTTCTTCTCCCGCAATACCGCCTCTATCCACGTTTTCAGTGGCCTCACAATCTGCAACACGTTTATTTTTGGATGTATCCCCCGGGGGAAATCTGATTAGTGCGTGAAATTACACACAGGGGCTCCGAAGAGGCAAAAGAAAGAAAAAAATTCCACATAACGGTAAGTCCACACTTTCTCAAGGTCGGAGCTTCTGTTTTGGGATGGTTTGAGGGCTACTCTATAATCACAGGCGATGGCAGATAGTGAGGGAAGTTAACAAGGACCCAACATAAATGCGATTGGGAGACAATTCTACCAGAACAAAAATTCTGCTTCAAGTGTTTGTCCTTAGGTCCTTCGAAATGTTTAAAGTGTTAATGGGAGAGGCAATAATATTATTTGTGCGATAAATGTCTCGCTTTTTCAAGAGGTTCGAAACGAAAATATCCAACTGCTATATCCACCGTCACAAAGTCCTTGGAAGCCAAGCTTGTTGTATGGTATAATTACTTTCACTGCCTGGATACCTTCCGCGTCTCTTCCTGTATCAATCCCCCAAGGGGCTCTTCTGGAGCACAGAGGTGGATTAGTCAAGGATCGCGCCCTAATGACAGGTTTACATCGTGTTTTCTAAATGGTCGCAGGCACTGGAGGGGGGGCCACTTGACGTATCTCGGATGTTCTTGATTACACGCTCCGTCACCCTTTTTAGCTGCTTTGGCATCCCTGATAAGATTCGTTCGCATCACCTGGGAACCGTCCGATCGACCTGCCCTATGCTCGAATCTATTTCACATCTTTCATTCCCTGGGGCGCTTTTCTGGACAGGCAGGGGTGAAAGATCGATGCCCTTCACCTACAGGGCAAAAACCTCCAGGCCAAGAAACATACGGTACGTCAACGGGCGAGCAGCAAATCCTGAACTGACCCATTATAAATGAAACCCACAAGTTGCCTGAATAAATTTGGAGAAGTAGGTATCCAACGTAAAAATAAACACATCAAAGGACTTAGTCAGCTAAAATCATTTAGGACGCCAAGATATTCCAACACGACCCATGTAATGGACTGCCTTATCAACAGAGATAAACAACGCTCTTATAATGAGCTACTCTGCATGAGAGGAATAGACATCCATTTCCAAATCCTTACACAAATGTACCACAACGCAGTCCGTTTGGGTAGGTCAACTAAATCCATCTATGAAGACTTAAAAAAACTGTTTCTACGTTAACTTGAAATTCGAAATACTAAAAACTCGCGTATCCAGAAAAAAGCGGCCGTTGGGCCCAAATCCGAGTTTGCACCGCTGTGAAAGATGAATTTTTCAATAATTTTATCGTATTTGGCCATTTCCATCGAGAAGGAAGTTTCTGGCAAAAAATGGAAATAATTGGCGGAAATCTGGAAATGGGTTTGAAAAATCAATTTATACGAAACACTTTTTATGGACACCGGACGAAGGTAAAACGAATAATAAAGTGCTGTATATTTAAATAAAGACAAATTTCTACTTTGAAAAGAGCGACAAGCGAGGTTTAGGAGCTTAAAGGCCGGATTATAGGGATGGTAATTTCTTTTCCATCGGGGCGGAGAAAAAACCCTTCTGAATGTGGTTCTCGTTTCCGACCATATTAGTCGATTGGGGACGTGTCGTACAAGTCAACGCTAATACATCTTCGAATGGGCTTCCACGAGCGTTCAAAGATGTTTATAGACATTTAAACTTTTCTGTTTTTCTGAGCCGTAAACTCAATAAATTTTTAATAACCAGCTATAACACGTTTTTCAATTTCTAAAAAGGTATCTATAAAACGGAAAAAAGCGGGGCCATTATTTTCATGGAGAAGGAGAGCGGCAAGTAAGAGGTAAAACTGGGAACAAAAATGCATGAAACATTCTGGAAATGTTTGAAAACAATTTTTCAGAGTTTGGGGTGTGGGTTCTATCCGGAAGATTTAAAAATGATGAATGGTTCATCCATCATGTTGTCACTGGTGGAGGGATAGTGACCAGCGGGGTAAGTGTCGCTCGAAGGCCTTGTGACCAGCGCGGTAACACGCGCGAATATCCGAGCCACTGAGCCCGCAAGTGTTCCGATTTGAATATGAGCAGGTTGGAGGAGCAGACGAGCATAACAATGAGACCCGATGAATCGAACGAAAATCCGAGGAATCGCCAGAGGCAGACAGAACAGCTTGAACGCTCCAAGGCCCTTATTAATATTTCACGACTGCGATTCCTTTATGGGTCGACAAGCGCAGGAGAATGACAAAGCAGCCCCCACGAGACGTAAAAAAAGTACACAGAAGGAATTCTCAAGTGAGGAGCTCCCGAGTTGACTTACCGACGATCAATCAGGTTCCCCTGCTAGCACATTATTCATCTAGCAAGGACTATGTACAAATGAATGAGGCTCATTGAGCTTTATTCCATCGCTTAGTGCTGTAATGTATTGCAGTAGTACGAAAACGTCGCATAGATGACTGAAAGGCAGATTAGAGACTTTGACGGATAAGATTAGATTCTGTGCGCCACTTCAGATTGTTCAGAGTAAAACAAAAGCGAACCATATCGAATAATCTATTCCATTAGCATACTGCAAGGTCGAAACGAGTTCAGCCAAACACTTCAATTGAATGTTCCTAAGAATCCAAAAGGGGTCCAGAGCTGTTTTAAATGCCCAGGCGAGCAGCACCGACCGTTTTCTTCCCATTGTTCCCCAGACCGGGATATACTCTTCCTTTTTACTTATTTTCCATTGCGTCCCGAGTCGGCCCCAACTCGTTCATCATTGGGGTAGGGTTCTGGAGCTCATCAGTGCGTCACGACTCCATCCCGAGTGATTGATTCTCTGCCCAAATGTAGAGGTCAAATCCTCCAGGAGCTCTCCAACTTTGGGCATCGCATATCGGATTAGGTTTAATGCTAAGCATACCCGTTTAAAAATGCGCATATTGGAATAGCAAAATTGAATACCCCTAATACCCGAAATGGATTTATTGTGCTTTTTGATGCCGAAATTCATCTCAGCTGCAAGGAAAACTGTTTACACTCTTGATTAGAAGAGGCAAAATCTTCATGAAGATGCTGCAGCAGTCCAAACCTCTAAATTATCATTTAAATTTCGGCCACGAGAGCACCAAAGCCGGACATGTCAATCAAGCAAATTGGTTCGACCTCGAGTAGTTCAGCTCCACCCGAATTGGCAAGTCGAAGAAAGAAGATGGAGAAAGAGAGCTCGAGAAAGACAATAAATTCGTCACACTGCGGTACATTGGGCCTCAAGGCCGGAATGCGAGATCAGATGAAGTGCCATCCCAGAGGCTGGAGTCACACATACGGACAGTTCGTCAAGGAGCAGACTTGGAGGGGGAAAAATGGCCTCAGGACCGTTTGGGGCGTGCCCGGGATGGAACACGCGCCGGAATTATGCGGATATGCTGTCATATGTCGACCCCTGACGGTTTCCCCCTGGGGCAAATCTTGATAATAGAACGTCGTAGAGTTGGAATTGCCGAGTAAGACGTCCACCATCTCACAATGGAAAATATACAAGAGTCGCCGGTTGAATGGAGGTGGGCAGAGTATGTACAATACAAATGTACAATTTGACGGTTGCATCCCTCATGACCACTTCTCACACCTCAACTCGACACTACATTTCAGGCGAGACTTGGTAGACTTTACTAAATGAGAGCCATAGCTATTTTCAACGAAGTAGAGTTTGCCGATGCTTTAAAAGTCACATTTTTTTTTTTTTTTTTTTTTTTTTCAAAAGCTCTGAAATTCAAACTTGGGAATCACAATCCCGAAGCAGGGGGGACAAGCCCACCGTCATGGCTAGACGATGGTGCCCCTTCATCCTGACAGGATTTTGATCCCCAACGGCACTGCAGTCCTCAAGTGGACTGATTGTACGCGATTGAACTTCAGATTCGACGCATCCATGTGTTGATGTCCTAAGTCCCTAGGCCAGGTTTTATCTCATACACATGTCAACATGAGATAGAGCCGCCGGAATTGCATGTTTTGCCACTTTTTATTGTTGTAATTGTCTGGAAGTTCAACGAGAGCTGTGAAAAGGAAAAGGACAAAAAACCTTATTAGAGACAGCCTCGAACTCCAGACACCTGAGTGTGGACCCGGCATCATAACCACTACACCATCGACGGCCCCTTAAAAGTCACATAGTTGTTAGAGTAAACTTGAGTATTGTGCTCAACAGCTTCTAGTCTCTCTGGTAAGCTCCTCATGATATTTCATTATCAACCAATATCTCATAGAAAATTGTATGAATTTAGCTACTAATGTATCCGTATCATCATTTCTGTTTCTCAGTTTTGCTATTTATAATTAAAATTCAATTTATCCTCCAAATTAGTTGACATTCAACTTAATTTCAAATCAGTCTTTCTTAGTTTGTTTTTACTGTGTCAAATGGACCTTTTTTAAATTACTTCTGTAAATTATCCATCACATTTGCGCTGGTTTACTCAAGTATCAAAATTAATCTTTAAATTAGGACGCTCTTTAGTCCTTTAGGAACTATTTTGGTCAATATGAACGCGGTCCATGCAGGTTTAGGATAAAAAAAAGGGTCTGGAATGGATAAATGACGTGGCGGAGGGAGAAATGAGGGAATTATCAGGATATTTCGAGAGCAAGGGTGAGCATTTTTCATCAAGGCCTCTGGCCAACAGCCAAATGGTCGGTATCACTGGCGCCTTAACTTTGTCGGCAACTTAATCACATAATCGCCTTTCGGTTGGAAAGGGGGAAACCCTGGATTGGATCGGAGGTTCTGACCCGTAGTCGGCCGAATATGGCAAGGACTTGAGACACCCAGGAACTTCTAAAGGCCGGTCCCTGGTCGTACAAGATCCATGGGAGGGTCGGAGGGAATTGGGAGTGGCTTAGGGGCTGGCGCACAGGGCGCACATATTCAGTGATCGACATCTACATGCCTCATCTTCAAGCGCCTGAGCAGCGGACCCACGAGGATTCTGAGAACGCCTAAATGGTCCAATCATCTCTCATTCCTCTAACCACAAGCGGCGGCGTGATTTTGAACATAACGCCATCGGAAATTCCTCCATCACACCAAAAATTGATTGTTAGGAACTCCACCCCATGTAGGCTCACATAACACCAGATCAAATCCCATAAAATACTTTCACCCGGAAAAATTAAAATATAATAAAATAAAAAATAGAAAAAAGGTTTGAAGAGGCTTTGAAGAGGCCTTTCATTATAATGAATGATGTACTACTTATTCTTGTTACTGTTGTAAATGAGATTAACAGCTCGAAACGGTTCCCACGCTAGAATTGTTCATTTCTAAATAAACAATTTAGACCATCAGCAGAGGGAGTCATCAATCTCCCTGATCTCCTATTGCTATTTTGAATACCAATTTAACAAATACTAAACCCCAAATTGACTAAGAGGGAGAATCATGTACCAGTGCTGCTTCTCCGGAAGTTATAATTTGCTTTCCTAGAATAAACCTGTTACCGGTGAAATGATACGACGCAGCTGCGTTTTCATATTTGTAAAGAAACGGAAACGAAAAAAATCTTGGCGGCGCAAGGAAACAAATTGCACACTGACGGTGAGTGTGGGGAAGGGGGAGACCCCTATCAGACAAATCATTTCTCAAGATTTTATCTCGTAGAACAGAACCAGGCGTTTAGCCAAAACACTTGTAAATATTGTGAATCACCGGGCCAAACTTAGCGGTTTGAAAGTTTCAGGAGGGAGCCAAGTGGGAAAATGGCCGGAAATCAGCGGGATGCGATTCTCTCGGGTAGTTTTCGATAGATAGAATGCCTGCCGATTTAGTGGCCCGGAGGACTTGGCTGTAGGCCACGACGAGGGAACACCTGCATACGCATGATCAACTTGCAAGTTGATCCCATGGGAATCAGTCCAGTGTACATTGAAGTGGGGACAAAATTACTCGAAGCATGTAGCAGTCTGCAGGACATAAAATATAAAGTTTAGGGGAAATCCCGTATTTTCCGAAGTCCGATTATCCTACAAACACGGGAGCTTAAACTGTACAAACCCAGGCGGGCTCAACTTTTCAAACAATCCAGGTCACTCGTGTATTTAGTGTGCCAACTGGAGCGAGAAACGGAGAGAGGGATTTCTATCGAGCAAGAAAATCTTCACGGGACTTGCACTGCGATACAAAACTCCTCCATATTGTCCGAAAACAACTTCTTTTGTTCGGTAGTTTACTATTTCTGTTCCGTGAGGGGTCGCTAATGAGCAGTCTCCTCTGCCTCTATTGTTCTGGACAAGCGCGTGCTTTTGGAACAAATTGGAAGGGAGATGAGGCACAACTGGGAAACGGCTGACCCACAAAACCGGCGCGAGACCTTCGAGTAAAGTTGGGATATCTCTTTTTCTCACCTTCGTCGCACGACGGACGTGAAAATTCCTGCACGCGTCATCCCATCACAAATGATTTGTGACAATTATTGTCATCATCGCCTTTTACCGGCAATGAAAGTGAATCGTCTTGTTTGGTGGCAGAAAATAAGGGTGTGTGTGTGTGAAACTAAACAATTATAGCTACAATGTCTATTACAGCATTAAACATTGATGCCTGCATTGATTGCCTTTTTTGAGATCGATCAATCAACCAATCAGACCGATTAGTCATCGGGTGACCGAGTGAACTTGAAGATCGTTGACCCAGGCTCGAAGTGAATCCAGTTCAACCCCACTCAATCAACAATGATGCATCACTGAATTGACGTGATTCCATCCGTCATTCGACCTGGTACACGGCTCAGACATACAAACACAAAACTATTCGTCATCTTTGACGTCGCTACAAACCTCCGACCGCATTTACAAGCGTCGAGGGCACTCAAACAGTTGGTACGGATTAAATTAATCATTAAAAAAAAATTTTCATCGTTGAAAGGGGTCAACAAAGAAGGAGAGACGGTCAAGGTTGGGACTAATTGTGTCGAGTCAACTTGCGTTCAAGAGCAGGAGAGAGCGAGATCAAGTCGTAAGAGGAAGTTCCTATCATGCAATCTCAATCACGTTCTCGACTTATACCCAGTGTTGACATATCATTTGACTATGATAACTCAACGGCACAAAACCAACAAAACATGACGAATGAACACATTTTGGATCGAGATTTTTTTTCTTCGAACGCAAGCACAAATCAAGTGGTGCTTTAAAAATCAAATGACAGTCAACTCAAGTGCCAGGATTTATGGCCGTAAACAAGCCGTATCGTCAATTTACGACTCAGTTCATAAATCAAGTAAACGCCCAAACACTGCAAACCATTAAATGCAAATTTTGGCACCAGCAAGACTGTTCTAATATTCATATTAAATCTGATCTTTTTAAGCTGTTAGTATGTTTCAAACCAATTACACCTACATTCACCGTTGAAGTGGAATTTTGTCAGACCTTAAATATGACAATCAATTATTGTCAACTGACTGATTATTGAAAAACTGGAGCGATTCTTCACTTGAAACATGGTCGACACGTTGCAAAAAATTTTTTTTTCTCGCGGACGATATAGTTTCTTCAATACCTGTTAGCAACTGAATCAAGGCATAATGAGATTCGAAGACCTTGTGATATACTTCACTGGCAACCAAAGGGCTCATTAGGAACACTTATTCATTGCAAAGCTCATGCATCCGCTTTTAAATCAACCGAGCCGCAAAAAACCATAAACCCTATTGAGCTTTTTCTGCCGTACCGCAGTAATTTAATGAGTGGGTTACCGCGGGGTTGGTGCAACCGTATGGTGGGGATTTTTTTCTTTTCTTTTCTTTATCGTGACAGCGTTCGGAAGCTATAACTAATAGGTGGCTAATAGCTAGGTAGGCGGGTACTTAGGCGGGTTAGTTAGGAGGTCTGGTTGGGGTGGTCTGAGGAGATCACGACCCAAACCCACCCAGGAATACTGTAGGAGTGAAGCTGTTGCCAGCTTTTTGCGCAAGTTGTTTGGTTGACTTGGTCCCCTTAGTAGGATCTAAAAGAAAGAGGAAATTGAAATTTATCATGACTTGTGCATGGGGAGGATTGAATATACATAATATGAATATTGTTAATAAGAATATTATTACTCTCAGGAGTCCAAGCGGAAAGTCAGCAGATACTGACACAGAAAGGTTGATACCATGCATAGATTAATATTACGTTTTTTTTACCTAAGCACAGGTACACAACCCAGACTTGAGCATCACAATTGGTCCACATATATAATTACATCTCTTTATTAACCATTCTGATGCAAAATAGGTTCTATGGATCCATTTAAGTTTCATCAAGATCAGGAATTTCAAAAGTGGTCGAAATCGAATATTGGATTCTGAGGAGTAGACTAAACAAAAACGGGGTCGAAGAGGTCTAAAAATCTACCAATATAATTAACAAGAGATTGTATTTAAAACTTTCAAGATACTGTGTGTATTCGTTACATTGACCTTCTCTAGGAGTTTTCCGTAATTTGTAATCACAAAGTAATTGAAAGGTCTACTTATTCAATAGTACGGCTATTATTATTGTCAAATTTTGACGAGGAAAGTATGTCAAGTTTACTTATTTAACCAACCGCAAAGCTTTTAAATTGGTATGTAAGTATTTTCTACCCAAAAGGAGAAAAACTATTTTTCAAGTGGTATTGATTTTAAGTTTTTAAGGATTTAAGTTAAGGAATTTCCATTGGAAGAACACAGGAACTACCGTCTCGGATTCAAACCAGGTGGCCATAATGCGCTGCTAACATGAATCACTATCTTTATTTTTATAATGGCAACTATCCCTGTCCCAGGCAGCTCAGAACTTCATCCACGCTAAGTCCTTGCTCCGCCGTTGAGATCCCTCTAATTAAGGACGAGAGGGGAGCAAGGAACGCCATCCTTCCCCCCCCCCTCCCAAGGGCCTCTGCGCAAGTAATTTTTTACGAACTTGCTTCAATATTTTTTCGAATTTTATTGCTTCAATCTGGGGAAAAGATGTAGAAGCTGCAATGTATCCAAACACATGGGTTAACCCAGGTGGAAACTGAATGTGTTTTACAGATAAGGTTTTATTTATTTATTTATTTTCAATTCAACTGGAAAGCATTATTAGGCATCGCACGCCTTGTCTGAGTTCTCCATATTTTATATTCTTAAATATCCCACATGATACTTCCCTCTATCTTAACCCCGCAATAAGTTTTTTTCGTCCTCAAATGGAAAAAGATGCAGATGACTCAGTTGACATGACCGCCTTTTTTAAATAAAAATTGAACGGGTCGACTTATTTGGATATGGAAACTGGTCCCCGAGAGACAACCAAGGTGAGCCAATCAGATAACTTTTGGACACGGCCACCATCCCTCGCGCACGACCGGCTAATCTTCCGTGCAAAGGAAATAAAATAGTTCGCCTGCAATTTGCACACACGATCAGAGCTCCCGAGTTACGGTTTATTACCGATGGTTTGCCCGAAAAAGGCTATAGAAATCACTGTCAAAACCGGTCGAAGGTTGATATCTGACCCTGATGAACGCGAATCGTAAAATTCATAGAGCCGTAAGGTTGTGCAAGTTATGCGTAGAAAGAGTGAGTTTCTCTTTTATAATACATTTTTATTATATGACAGGTTGTCACGGTCTTAATTTGGTGGTGTAGCGTGTAATTTGTAGTCGTTGTTGGTTTATTCGCGTAAATGGTTCATAAATTCTCCCCAAGATGGTGTTTACCCTCCAATCAATGTGCCGTCATTTACTGAGTTGCGCAAAGCTGTATTTCCAACATGGTGGTAATTGAAGGTCTAATGTGGAAGGACGGAATTTCATTTCGAGTAAGACACAGTCTAAAATAGTTTGGAACATTAATTCTTGGATCGACGTGAACTAACGATATCAGGTCAAGTTGACTGCGGTGTTTCCTGAGGGAAAAGTTTCCGAAGGGTTTACGACAAAATGCTCCACTTCCGAAACCCGATTTAAACTGCCAACTCCGGGCGAAATTGAATAAGTTTTTCAGCTCGAAACCTTTTCCGAGTTCTTCAACTTTTGTACCTAACCTGGTTCCTAAGCGATTAGTTCCCTTCCTGTGGTAGCGAGAGGCAAAGATTCTCGGGCCAGAGGCAGGCGAAACTATTCATTGCTTTTGCACGCATTAGCTGGACTTGTAAGTGTAGTTCATATCAGTCACGAATTCCAACGACCTAAATGGAAATTGTAAAAAACAACTTGGAAATCCAACAATGATGAATTGTTGACTTGGTGGCTGACACATGCCAACTCTTCCCAGCTGCACTGCAAATTCGAAATGCCCGAGACCGCCCAGCCTTCCAATTTCACTCCCAGAATAGCCGAACCAGGACTTGAAGCCCTCCTAACACGGGACACTCCTCGGACTCATATTTTTAAAATAATCAGGAGGGGGATGCCAGTGTGACTGAGTCACGCCGGGTTATTACGGCGATGTGTGTTACTTCTCGTTGTAAAACGGTGAAGATGACAACCCCGGAGCCTCGCCGGTTAAAGACGTGTTGAGATGATTGAGTGAATGGGGGCAGAATGTCTTTCTAACCGGCCGCCTTCATTGCCTGAAAAATACGACAAAACCCGCTACGTTGCTCACAACTTGTTCTACAACGAAAAAAAGGCAGCTCGTGCATTTCAGAGAAATGAGGTGAGGACGCGTAAAAAAAAACTAAAAACAAAGCAGACATGGTGTATAACTTTTCGCCTTAGATTTTCCTTGCGAATCGCCAACCGCAAGAACTCATTCAAAGATGATTCACTCTCTCATCTGAAGCTGATTCACCAAGTCTGCCACATTAAATCAACTAGATGGTGCGAGGGTGAGAGGTTTAGTCATTCAACCCAAGTCATTTCCTCCTCCCAAGTCTTCAATCAACATCTTCACAAACCCGCTGTAACACTTGGCCTACCGCAACTTTGAATAGACGAACAAAAATCCGAAAAATCCACTTTCCCGAAGACTTTCTTCGATGACTGCACAAAATTTCTCCATTAGCCCAACTATCGTCGGGATAATGCTTTCTTTTTCTCTAGTCGTTAATATTCCGTTCATGAGCTCCACTCACACGAGCTACAATTTCACGTGGTATACACATTAGACTCTGGCGAATCCCCGCCGAGGATCATCAGTTCTCATGTCACTGCCGGCGAGAGTGGTTTTTTTTTTTTTTCGTGTGCCAGGCACGTGATAGGTCAGAGTATCCCGTTTCAGAGGAAACTTTGAAAAATTGACCCTCTAATTACTCGTTTTCTCTAGAAGGTGCGGACGAAACGTCTCAATTTCGACGCCTAGCGCAGCTTAGCAGTAGTAACGATGTTCAAGAAATGCTAGCATCGTTGAGGGTTACGACTCGTCACTTACAACCATTGTTTAAATTATAGGAATTAAATCCCGTTAACAAACGTTCGTTCGGCTTGTAGCTTGGGTCGTGGCATGCACCCTACCTAGACTGTATTGAAATCGTTTTGATGAGTGATATCACTTCAATTCTTTTTGTTCCGTGTGTGTCACTAAATTGAAGGAAATTTTAATTAATTTTAGGAGCTGTTGTGGTAGCCTCCAACCCACAAAACACTCACCCTAGATAATCTGGTTGTGTAGGTAACGTGATGCGTGTATTCATACAATCATCATAAAAAGAAAAACATCACGGCCCAGAGGGCAGCTTATCAGGAATTTCTGGCTATCTATTATAGATATATAATGCAATAATAATTATTGCATTTTATTTTTATTATCTTTGATCAATAATAATTATTGATCAATTATTGATCAATTATTGATCAATTATCATTATTATAATTGATCAATTATTGATCAAAGATAAGAACAAAACAAGCCATCAATTGAATTGAATAGATGAGCGCAACCTTTTTGTTATTACGATATATTTAATGAGCGAGAGAAACTAAGAAACAGTAGGTATCTAGCGACCAAACTATGCCACACAACACATCATCCACGTGATGCTCATTACGTAAACAACTGCACCCTAACGACCGATGCGTAATAAAACCTTATGCCGATCAGAGGTAACGAACGGCTCAGGCTGTAAAAATCACAGATAGAGAGTCGTTGGAATCAGCCTGAAAAGCTCATTCCATAGACCCTTGTACCAACGAAATCGGACAAAAACTTTCGTCCCCCCTTTTGAGGCCTCCTTAGTTACACATCAGAGATAAACAACTTTCGTCGTGAAGGACCTCCCGAAAATCGATGAAGGGGATGAGGGAGGAAAAATCAAGGTAGCCTATAACCACCCCCCGAACTCGCTGATGACAATGAGACCACCCTCATGAAAATCTGTTGAGCCGCTCGGGCGTGATGCTCTGTACACAAACAAACAAACAAAAAAACATACATGTCGAAGAGGTGAGCGCACCTTTCCATTTTTTGGAAAAAGGTTGCGCTAAAAATGTTCTTGGCGAGTCAATTTCAAACCTCCAAATGTACCAAAATTTCTAAATGACCCAAATAGCCCTTGGGAAAATAGAAGGGGGTAATCCTAGATCAGTAAAATTCGTCGTACAGTAAAGAAGCGGCGTCCCCAGTTTCCCCACGCAACGTGAGAAGCCAGAACTATTATATAACTATTATAACTATATCGGCGTATAGACAAAGCAAAATCGGTTTGCATGTTCTATGCAGAGAAGGAAAGTCTTACATAACGTACCCGCGCCGTTATTTGCCAATAAAAATGTGTACGTTTTTAATTGAAAAATGGAATTCAATACTTGCCAGTACGTTCTGTATAAAACCAAGCAAGAGATCAAATTTCCAATTGGGGAACTCCCCTTTACTTGTACAACTAATCCCAGGGATTCACCTGAACTAGCAGAAACCCCACGGATGAATTTCCCTTGAAAAAGGTAAATAATCCAGTTTGTTTGATCTAGCAGACGAACCAAATTGGGGACGGATATTGCGAAGCGGTTTGATGGAGCGTGGTGGTTTTCTATTTTCTCTGACAGGGATGTTTGTTTGGATAATCCAATACCGCCGATTCCCACGAACCGCTAAAGTTGTTGGGTCGACACCGTTGGAGGGCGGTGGACAGAATACAGTGAAATATATTTATCGTTGAGAGAACAAGTTTTGGATTTTAGTTAGGTGCGGGAGCGCCATGGATTCTCAAAAAAGAGGAAAAAAGGGATGCATTGAATCCCAAGGGACTCAAGAAAAGAAAAGTAAAAAACGCTGCAAATTTTACACAAGGGTTTATAATTCTTTGATATAGGTTACTTTCGCAGAAATTTAATTCTGTGTCAATGAAAAATAATTTAAAAAAAAAAAGAAATTTTTTTGGGGATTTTTTTTTTTTCAAAACTTTTTTACTTGAAAAACATTTGACCACCTGGGATCCTTCGAAAATCCCATTTGTAGCTCCATGAAAGTCCTATAGATCGCCACAGTGAAATCGGATCGTTCCAGGACCCCAAAAAATGGATTCTACGTCCAAAAATATTTCGGAAACGACACTTAACTCGATCCCATGGCTAAAAGCCTTTTAAAAAAAACCTCCCATAGCCCCATTTTAGCCCCATAGCGCCCCACGGGTTTGGGCGATCGGGCTGAAAACCTTGCGGGCACAACTAGATAGTAACCCAAGTATTTTGTCAAAATTTAAGATTAAAAAAAAAAATTCCCATTGCCCAAAACGGCTTGGAGTCCGAGCCTCGGACGGCGGACGGCGTACGGTGGACGGCCATTTCGGTTTTAGAATCTAGACCTCTCGAAACGGATAATGTCAAATTTTGAGGCCGATCCGAGTCGTCGACCTCCGTTGCGATTACATAGGTTTATTATTCCAAGAATAATAAACCAATAAAAATAAAAAGCTGCCAATTTTACACTAGGGATTATTATTCTTTGATATAGGTTACTTGTGCAGAAATTTAATTCTGTGCCAATGTAAAAAGTTTTAGAAAAACCTTTTTTTTTTTTTCAAAAATTAGTCGTTTTTTACTTGAAAAATATTTGACCTCCTGGGATCCTTCAAAAATCCCATTGTAGCCCCATGAAAGCCCTATAGATCACACCAGTGAAATCGGATCGTTGCAGGACCCCAAAAAATGGATTCTACGATTCTACGTCCAAAAATACTTCGAAAACGACACCTAACTCGATCCCATAGCCAAAGGCCTTGAAAGAATCCCCCACGTAGTCTCATTTTAGCCCCATAGCGGCGGTTTGTGCGGTTTTAAAAAAAAAGAAATATTCGAACGTGAACATCGTATACGATGCCTATAGGCAGTGAAAAATCTGGTCAGGAGAACATTTTGGAATTTTACGAAAGACGAAATGAGAAGAGAACTCTTGCTTCCAGAGTTATGGTTACGGTCAGGCGGTGGTGGTCAGAGGGGTCATTCATATCTCATATCTCAGTTCAATGTTAAACTTTTAATACTCATCATTAAACATATTTTTGGGAAGACAACTTCAAAACTTTTATATCGGCTTTCTCTTTTTTGATATTAAAACCCCAAAGACGAAGAAACTAGAATACAGTGGTTACTGTTGGTTCATAAGTAATAATTACTAATTCGTCATAATGGGGTTATCACACTGTCGGAGACCGATTCCAAGCCGGGACGACGAGTGAGGGAAAGTGGGAAAAAAAAGGTAAATTTGGCGTCGAGTAGGGAAGAGATAACACTGTCGGACGATCAACTGTTCGTCGAAGCCGCCATTATCGGGCACCCTCTCCCCCCCTCATCTACGAACGCCCGACGCCCCGCAATCCATCGTGCAGTTCGGACAGTTCGTCCGAATCCGATTCGGGCGGACGGCCTGGCGCGCATGGATGAGGGGGGGAGGGTGTGGCATCGGACCGACGGCTCTCACTTCATGACGTCATTGGCTCTAATTGTGACGTCAATGGCCGCTCGTCGGCTGTCCGGCTGTATCCGACAGTGTGATAACCCCATAAGTAATAATTACTAATTCGTCATTACATATTTAATACGTAATAATTATTATTAATAAATTATTATTATTATTTCAGGGATAAAACAGCTTGTCTAACGTCTGACTATTTTGACGAATTTTTGAAAAACCCGATTCGTTACCAACAATAATTATATTTCTTGATAGCGATGTTTAGTTTCAATTTTGAATCTAATAAAAAAATCGGTTATTTTTCACTGATTCGCCAATCGAGCACATGAACGTAAAGGCCAATGAAAGGAATGAAATAGGTCGGCAAATAGGTAACTAACTGAATTGGGAGGATTTTTTCGCTTAATTTTTCTCAAGTTTTTGTATTTTTTAAATAAAGAAAATTAAAAAAGGAATAAAAATGTGTTTTGAGCAGGAGTGCTCCTCGGCCTGAAATAGTGATGATCAAAATGGGTGTGTTCCCTAGGTGGAGAAGTCCATTCCAATATGGTAGGTAGGTTAGGGAGAATGAAGGTGGTTCAAATGCTTCATAGTATTGCTGCTAATCCTATCTCTCATCTCCAACTTGAGTTTAGAGCTCAACCGCTCTATGTCACTTTGGGCTGCAGATGCACGGCTGATCGAAAAGGGGCCCCAAGCTACATTTTTTCATAAATTGCTAACAAGCAATTTGACCAGCCGCAGAGACGTCATTCTCACAAATCTCCCGAAATAGTCATGAATATTTGATGTAACACCGACCTTCAAACTTACATCCTCAAGGAAGACAGTAGCTCAGGTTTGCAATGTCCTGGGGCTGACACGTTGATCGAAATAAGCATATTTCAAATACAACGAAACGTCTTGATTTTCTTGAATTTCCCGCAAGGGAAGACCTAGACCCGGATTTCGCTCTCGAAATTCGATTCGGTTGTGAGAGCCGTCTTTGATTAGATGCCAAGCCTCGGAGCGTTTTACTACCAGCAACACTTGGAAGAATAATATCATTTTTGACGTCCTAACACACTCGCTGACAACACGAACCTGAAACTGACACGCACGCCTATTATGTATATGAAACTTTGCCTTGCTGTTGAAACGTGGAGTCAGTGGTACAACGTTGACGTCGGAACTACTCCGGAACCAGGAAGTCAATGAGATCGGTTGGAGGAGTTTGAGTAAACAATTTCCGGGGAAGAGAACAAAAGGTTGATGAGTGATGGGGCTGTAGTCCGCAACCTGTTAAGGAGGTGGGCGCAGCGCGTTTCTCGTTAGTATGCAATGGAGATGGTTCTCCTCCAGAGGTAGGTAAGGATGGTGAAGAGAATGGAAGAGCAGTTGGTTGTTTCAGAGGGTGACTGCCAGAAGCCCTTTCATCAACAACGTCGTCCTCAACAGAGTAAACAGGTTGAATGGATAAAGCTGCTGTGGAAGGATGAAGTTCGTGAGGAGAGGCATGATTTCAAGCCGGCTGTTTTGCGATCGCTTCAACCGCATTGTTGAACATCTTAGCAACAATTTCAGAATGAACTTCAACAGTACGTGAGCCGAATCACCCATTAGCAATCACCCACATTGTTGACCCATTTCACTCATACTTCCACAACTTTTGGTATGCGTCTTACACTCCTCCATCAGCGGGGGCGACTTCGAGCATTCTCATTGAGCAGGAAGTTTTCCTCGGATCAGCTCGTTTAATATTCCACTCAACTGGAAGGGCGCGAGTCCGCCTACTAATGCAGACGAATGACATACCTTCTTCAATTGACGTGGTGTAACCAGCCATGCAATTGATCTCAATCAGCTCTCGTGGGAAATGTTTCAAGTTTTCTGTTTCAAAGAGTCAAATACAGCAATTATACAATTTTAGCACTTGACCGCTTTAAAACTGTCGATCATTGTACGTGGAAGAGCTAAAGAAAATTACACTGCCAAAAGCGGGATAAGCCGTTATTAGTGGGCCCTGCAACGATGTTTTCCAGTAAATTGTGCACAGTGAAAGGCAAAATTTGAAGGTAATTGGGTCACACCTGTCTGGCAACCTCGTCCTTGCTCATTCAGGAGCCTCATGCGCTTTGTCCCATTCATATGTCGCACCTTCAAGCTCTTTACGGTCGTTATTCATTTTTCACGGCCTTTTTTTCACCACCTTGACTCATTGCAATCTTATGAAGAGGCCCACGCCGGAGAAGTTGATAGAAAAATGTCAAGCCCAAGAGGCACGGTTGAAAAAGAAAAAAGCACTATTGCGCTTTGTCCTTTCAGGGACTCCAAAAACTTTCGTAGTCTAAATAAACGTTTTAAGTATTCCAGGAAACGTACGAGACTTTCAAAAACTTCACCGTTTTCCAATTACAAACATCGCTCACCGCCATAATATTGTTTTCATAGATGGGGTTTCACTATGTGAGCGCTCCCGAACTCGAACCCATCATTTATATCAGATAAAATCTGGCCTTTCACCTCGGTTTTCCGTTGTATTTCCATTCCGAAGCGGCTACTAACGGCCTATAACCAGACCCAACCCTTTAAGAACCTTTTCACAAAACTAATTTATAAGTTAATTTGAATCTTCCCGGCTCCAAGCGTTTAATTACGCCAAAAACCCCGGATTTTCTCCGACAAACCCCGCCCTCTCGCGGTCTTAAGACTGCACCACGTTGAGTAATTGTTTTTTGTGTGCATAATTTCACTCCGCTACGAGAGTTGGGATGGTTTTTGCTAATTCTTCTTTCCACTAGGATGACCTCCGGGGCGAACTTACCTACCGCAAAATCCACAACGCGAGTAATCAAACAAGTATAATCGCAAGGACGTGCTCGTCGAAAATGAAATAGAGAACCGACTTCCGGAAATTAATCCGGCAGGTTGTTAATCATTCGTTTTAGAGAGGCACGAAACCCATTAAGAAGTCCTCGGGAAGAGTTAATTGAATATTTCAATAAGCCCCACTCTCGCTGCTCGAGCTTAAACGGGCAAAAATCGAAAGTAATGACAAGCACCAACTTCGGCCTGAATTTGAGTATCCAGAAAATGATTCCACATACCGTATAGGATTCGGGCGGGTAGACGACGAAGTGACGGAGTGTAAATCCGAACCCATTATCGGATCTCTTCAACGTCAACTTCCGTGGACCACCTCTGCTCCGCCGTTCCTGGAAAAAATCACAAAGCAAAATATAATAAATCGTAGTTGAGAAAAATAAAGCAGGTTTTCAGAGTAAACACTGCCATTGTAATCATCGTTCCGTTAAGAGAGGACATAATTAATTGACTGCCCCTTAAAATAATTAATTGCTGTAAGGCAACGTGAAAAGTTGGCAACATCGTACCTCCAAAACAACTCAACGGTCAATTTTATTCTATTGTGAACTTGTAAAAAAAATACCAACTCGTCCAATTCGTCCGACGGATGATCGTCTCACCACTAGCACATAACAGTCTACAATGCGCGTCCAAACGTAACCAAACCTCCTCCGAACGTTCTTTTTTTCCCTCAATTTTTTCTTCCTTTTCCGAATTTCCCAAAAGTCCAATATTCTCTTGAAAAGTGTTTGTTTCCACAATGCCATGCCGTTCGAAAGGATCCACGAGAGTGGTCGATAGGAAAAACGCACTACGAACTACACCTAATACCTAATACGGGTACTGACGAAATCATAAAAAATAAGTCTGACAATTATTTAATTTGGCGTTGCTTGGTGAAGATAAGTAGTATTTCATCAGGCAATGTGTTGCTAAGTGCTGGTATAATCGTCTCTACCATTCTCGAGGAACGAAGGGCAAACAGCGGTTGTGAGACAAACCCAAATATTACCCATGAGTTTATTATTCTTCGGGCTAAAATTAAAATCTGTCCGAAAACTCAATCTGTAAAAGGAAATTTATTTTAAATAAATATTTATTCCAAAAAATATTTTTGAAAAAATTAAAAATTCTGTACTTGTTTGGAAAGATGAAGAACCCCGAAAAATGTATTTTGGGTCCAAAACTATTCGGAAAACGACACTTCTTAGAGACTCCTAGTATCCTTAAAAAATCCCGTTTGTAGCCCCACGAAAGCCCCATATATCCCCACAGTTAAATCTGATCGTTCTGGGACCCCCAAAAAGGGATTCTACGTCCAAAAATACTTCGAAACGACTCCTAATTCAACGCCACACCCGAAACGCTTTTTAAAAAACGCTGCAAATTTTACACATAGGTTTATTATTCTTTGATATACGTTACTCGTGCAGAAATTTAATTCTGTCAAAGAAAAAAATTAAAAAATATTTTTTTGGATTTTATATTTCAAAAAAAGGGATTTTTTTTTTTTCTTCAAAAATTCTTTATTTTTTACTCGAAAAATATTTAACCTCCAGGGATCCTTCCAAAAATCCCATTTTTAGCCCCATGAAAGCCCTATAGATCGCCACAGTGAAATCGGATCGTCTCGGTGCCCCAAAAAACGGATTCTACGTCCAAAAATACTTCGAACACCTAACTCGATCCCATAGCCAAAAGCCTTAAAAGAATCCCCCCCCCCCCCCCGTAGCCTCATTTTAGCCCCATAGCGCACCACGGGTTTGGGCGATCGGACTGAAAACCTTGCGGGCACAACTAGACGGTAAACCAAGTATTTTGTCAAAATTTCAGATTTAAAAAAAAAAATGCCTACTGCCCAAAACGGACGGCGTACGGCGAACGGACATTTCGGATTTAGAATGTATACCTCCTGAAACGGATAATGTCAAATTTTGAGGCCGTTGCGAATCGTCGACCTCCGTCGCGAAAACATGGTGTATTATTCCAAGAATAATAAACCAAAAGGTTGGTCCATTTAGCGCTAGGTAATCCAAAATTCCAAAATTCCTTCCCAAATTCCTCAACACGAATTCATTTCCGCGAGGACCTTCAATCAAGTTCTCTTCTTCTCTTCGAGCCATAAATACCATAAAATTTGGGTGGAAGCAGAGATTTCAACATTTAGCTCATTCCCTTCTCAATTCATCATGAATCATGAAATTCATTAACAATCCTTTCAGCCCGTAATATTCTAGAGTTCAACGTTTACCGAATTCTACATAAAGGCGGCGCTAACACATGGGTATATTATTTAAACAATAATAAATCAAAAACGCTGCAAATTTTACCCAAGGGTTCATTATTCTTTGATAGGTTAATTTTGCGTAAATTAATTCTGTTGTTTCTGTTTCAATAAGAAAATATTTTTGACAAAATAAAAAAATAAAAATTGTTTTTTGGGCAATGTTAGGACGTCGTAAAAACATGTTGATTATTAAAAGAATAATGAACCAAAACAGTCAAAAAGCTATTATCACCTCTTCAAACCGGTTCCAATACCCCAAAACCAGTTATCACCCCTCTGAAAGTTTTTCTGAGCGTCTTTCAAACGATTTTCAATCCCTTCCGAACGGTTCTGAGCGTCTTTCAAACGATTTTCAATCCCTTCCGAACCCGCTAATCGACCCCTTACACTGGTTCTTAATCTCTTCAAACCAGTTTTCAAACCCCAGCTATTGCCCGAACCGGCTATCGCTCTGCTGATGCATGAGAGAGCTGTATGAATGTATGAATCTCCTGGCCAATTTAGATGGCAGACGCCAACCCATTGAACGCACAAATCTAAATAAATAGGTATATAATATATACCTATATACATATTATGTAGGGTATTAAATTTAGAACCATTTTTCGGAGTCATCCCCATTTGAGCCACCTGGGCCTGACCAATTTGGTCAGGGTCTAAACTAATGTGATTCTTCCTCAAGTTAGATCCCGTTTTTCTTTTATCGCCAGACGTAAATTCAGACCAACAGTGTCGCTTTTACGGTCGAGTTTTTACGACCCGAAGATGAGTGAGCCTGGCACGTCGTACTGGTACCTAGTTACAGGAGTCTCCAGCCTCGCAAAAGTCACAATGACAGAAAGGTCCGAATGGTCCGGTTGTCTCCGTTTTTAACGGGGGGGACACATAATTTAGGGTCGGGGACGTTGAAAATACGCGGCTATTCGACCGAGGAGACATTTTTGCGGGCTGGAGGAGACTTCAGTAACTGCACAACTGTTGTGAACCGTTTGGCTCGTAGAGACATTAAATCAAATTTTGATTAGAGTTGGCTGTGACAGAATCCCCAAATTTTAAAAATGATTTGGCAGACAGATCCACTGTAGGCCAGTCGGGTCGGAGTTATCCTTCGTCGATTTCCCGCTTTTCACATAACTCATTAGGAAACCGTAAAAACTTCAGCAAAAAGGGTAAAAATCGGCAGATTTCAGTCATTCCTCGTGGAGAAAGTAACAGACGCTGAAGCCGGCGGTACGTGCTAAGTTACATCGTGCGCTAAGTTACACAAGTAGCATCCTTATCAGCCCCTACTTGCTATCTGAGGGTTAAGGAAACGCGAGTAAATGGGTAGAAAGTCCGCGAAAAAAAGCTCGCGTTGAGTGAGATTTGCAATCTGGGTCCCAAGAGTCATCACCCTTCTGGAGCGGTTTATTTAAATTCCGACGTTGAAGTACCTGCGTTGAGAAAGTTCTTTGAGCGAAAAAAAAGAGTAGCTCACGATTCTCGGTGGAAAGAAGAGATCCAGAAGTCGGCGACGAACGTTTTTGATGTGATGCGGCGGAGGTCACATGATTTTCTCACGGTTTCGACCGGGTATTCTCCGACAGTTTACAGGCAATTATACGCTGAAATACGTCCTCTCTTGTTCGAACCAAGCGGCAGTCCATGAAAGGCCATGAAAACAAGGGTCAGTCGCCTATTGAATTAATTTGATCAATTTGAAATGAATGTTCGAAAAATTCGCCGTGTTGGCGGACTCCGTGGACTTGACATAAATTGAAGTTCAACCTGGACCTCAGAGCAAGTACCGCATTTCAGATTCGTAATTTTTTGACGCCGAAAAGATTGCAACGTCTTCCGAATTCCTCACCGTATTACTGACTTCTGCAAAAAACGCTGAACAGAGGATTGCACGTGAGATTCTTCACGCACAGAATGGCGGACGTAATTCTTGGAATCTACAGAACATAAACAAGTCCGATGATACCGACAACAAAATTCGACCTGTCGTGAAAACAAAACCTTCCTTCCCCCATCGTCACCAAAATTATACTTATATGCCATTATACTTATCATCTTAAATTTCAAAAATTAAAAGTTCGTCCGCCGTCCTTGGAGCGGTTTAGGGTAATAGGCATTTTTATTTAAACCTGAGGTTTTGACAAAATATTTGTTTCTCCATCTAACTATGTCCGCAAGGTTTTTTGCGATCTGGCAGAAAACCCATGGGGTCTGAAGGGCTAAAAAGGGACAACGGAAGGGTTTCGTCTATGGGGTTGAGATAGATGTCGTTTTCGGAGTATTTTTAACGTAGAGACCATTTTTGGGGGAATCCCAGAACCATCGATTAAACCGTGGGGATCTTTGAGGCTATAAGTGGGGCTTTTGATGGATGTCAAGAGGTAGAATGAGGTGTTGTTTTCCGAGTACCTTTGAATGAATAATCCATTTTTTGGGATCACACATCTGTTCGAACACAGAAGAATAATAAGCCCCTGTGTGAATTTGCAGCGTTTTCAAAACGGAAAATTTTCAAGCAAAGAGTACCTATTTTATACTGTGCCAAACTGATAAGTCGAGTTGATTCCAGAAAAATCTACTACACGATTTTTACACCAAGTCTTGATAAATTGAATCTTTATGAATATTCATTCTTCCAAAATAAAATACCATGAATACATTTAACGCATACAGCGTCATACCACCAACTCAAGGGCTTGTATGTGTTCACGGGTTGACTTTTCCTGATCACAGAAGATTTTGATGAACTCGAAGAAAACTCATGCGTGTGTGAGGAGTATTTACAATGTTTCACGCGGGAGAAGTTGGTGTACTCTAAGGTTCTTAAGTTTAAGACCAAGTTTTCAATCTGTGGAAGTAAAGTGTACCTGTCGAGTATGAGTTCGACTTCTTGCCAAACAGAGAAGAAAGTTATTTTCAAGTTTTGGGGAGATTCATAATCTGAAGATAAGGGAGTGAATTGAGGGGTGAGGGATGGATAGATTGCAAACGAATAGATCGAACACGTGTACTTACAGATGATTTATGTCCGGTATGTACTTAATTATAATAGTACAAAGTTGAAATATTGTTTTATCACCACAAACTGCACCAATTTTTTTAATTCGTGATCTTCGCACAAACACGATTTTAACGTATTTCAAATCACGCAACGCTCAATGAGTTTTCTCAACACCCCGCGGCCGGCCCGTCCGCACTGAATCGGTCTTCCCGTCTCGAGATATAACCCGATATCTTCAGTTCGGGAGTCGAGAGCGAGAGAGAGGGAAGACGTGTTGCGGGGGAGTCAGAGCGAGAGGGGGAAACAAGGAGGAGGAGCTGGAGATTTAAAATAAACGGGCAGGGCGAGTAGGTTCCTTAGAGCGCTCCGAAGCCTCGAGAAGAGATGAGGTGACGCTGAACAGGTTCCACCGACCGCGGCTCAGCAACACGATTGGGAGAGAACGTAGGGTTTGCAGCATGGACACACCATTATGGCCCAGAACGCGGAAGAGCAGGCATAAGTCTCCTTCTAAGGGAGTTAACAATTAACGAATTATTTATCGAAGGCTTCAGGACATGGGAACTTCAAGAAACAACTCAATATTAGGGTGATAAACGAAGTTGACCATGCGAAGATGAAGGCGAAGGTCAGTACGGATCACCGCCGCTCAGCGTTGTCGTCGGTGGACTTTGAGCGGGAACCCGGTAGTCCCTTCATTCCCCATAATTCGAAGTCAGCGGGCCCGAAAGAATATCCGGGAACCTCCCTCTCGACTTAGGTCTTGACCAGTTGCCTGAAAAGAAATTCCCTAATGCGAGTTGGATCCCGAAGTCAGAATCTGCGGAGCCGGGAAGATAATGGAGTTCCATGAGCTTCATCACACAATCTGCATACAGTTGAGGATTGAGTCACCCCTATCAAGTGCAAAGAGATGGAGCTGGTCAAAAGTCCAACCTGCCAAGTTCCCCACGTTCCAAACTGAGCAGCAAGCCAGCAATCTTGGTGTTGAGTTCGGCCACAAGGCGCTTTCATGCTCTTCCTGGCATGAGAACCGATCCTTTTCTCTCCACAGAGACATCCAGCACTGACTAACCGAAAATCAGCACAATGGGCAGTCAGGGGTGGCAGGGGGCCACGAATGAGCCCATCGAGATACACACCAAAGTAAACATTCTAAAATACACAATTTAAAAAACCAACAATACAGGCACGACGAAATGGATTTTCATCCATAGTCCTCAATGTCCTTCGCAAGAGAAAGTGAAAAGGAAGAAACCCAAATTACAGTAACTCGTCTACAAATGAACATTAGGCTCAAACAAGCAGACGCGTAAAAGCCATTACGGGTTAACCTCAATGAGTCAGTAGATTAACCCCTCTTCGTTTTATTTGATATTTAGGTTTAAACGCCACCTCCCTTAAATTTTTTGTTAGGTCGGCCTCATCCAACACTTTCACTATAAGTAAGAGACGACTGGAACTAAATGAACATTGAATTCCACTACCATCGCCATGTTGAGCAATTGGTAAGATAAAATCGTGGGAATAAGGACTGAGCAACGTGTGACGACATCTTCAAGCTTTTATCAATCTAAGAAAAATAAATGGATACAACAATAGCTATTACGTCCCGTTCCCCACTTGATTAGGTACGTATCTTAAGATTAATTACTCATTACCAAACGTAGTGATTCTCTTCTAAGAATCGAAAATTTTGAAAGTCGATCAACAAGACCCAGAGAGGTTTTACAGGATTTCTCAAGATGTGAATTTAAATTGGATTTTCACATTTTAAATTCAAATTTGATGAGGATCCTTTCCTTGTAAGGCCAGTCTAATAAATTATTGTGAAAATTAGGTGATTTTCAAGTTGGCCCTGCAAAATTCATCTTCGCCCAAAATGAAAAAAGATTATTTTACAAAAATTTAACAACCTGCAAATTTGATGGGTAGGAGACGTCAAGAAAGTAACATTTCCAATTACTTTGGATTCGCTACTCTCCTTGCTACCCAAGCTTGTTATATCACCACAACGAAAAGAAAAAAACCCATCCTACATATCTTAGGAATGATTAACGGATTTATTTACAACCGCCCGGAGCGTAGCTATATAAGCCCAGTTCTGATTATAAAACACAGCTGAGAATTTCCATATCGAATTAAGAAAGGGGGTGAAACGACCTCATCGCCTCATATCCACTTTCCCTACAAGTTCACGTCCACAGATTTAAAACTTCCCACAGTGGATTCTTTGCGGATTTATTTTTAGTTCAGGAGAAAAAAAAGGGACCGGTCCTCGTATTCATGAATGAGTGCGAATCCGGAATGGTCAGTTTAAAAAGTGGATAAATTTATACGAGGAACGGGCCTCTACATTTATTCTGACGGTTCAAAACGACGAAACAGCTCCAATTAGCATAGCGGGAACTTTCTCGTCCACAATTACAACTGAAATACGACGCAAAGCTACCACCGAAATGGGTCAAATTCGTAATTTTAGTAAAATCAATTTTGTGATAGTTCGAGATAGATAGATGTTCCAAGAATGGTTCAACCAGACCAAGTCCGGGGGGAAGATGACGACATGAGATCGTCACGCTCTGCTGACGACCCCTCAGGGAAAACCGACTAGGCAGGAATTTCTCTTCCTTAAACCAAACAACGCACCAAAACTGCCGCCATGTAGCTTCTCTTCAGCTCACAAACCGCCACAAAGAGGGTGACGGCCCGTTTACCACCACAGAAAAAAAAGACGGTTTTCACGTAACTTCCGCAAAGGTTCATTGCGCTTGTGCTCCCCTTCGAAGTTCGATATCCTCCCAAAGTAAACCACAAAACGGGAGTTCAGCGAAGACAGCGATCAACCGTATGGAGCGGAATCGTCGATGATTAGAACGATAAATAATACTCACACGAAAAGCTATGCAAATTGTACACAAGGGTTAATCTCTCTTTGATATAAATTGTGCAAAAACTAATTCTACTATTTCTACGAATATAAATGATATATTCGGTAGAATTAGGATTTGCACATTTTATATCAAAGAGTGATTAACCCTCGCGTAAAATGTTTACCCAACCTTTGATAAAATTTTACCAATTAATGTAAAATTATGGTAGAAGTGACAATGAAAAATTATTTAAAAAAATTTTTTTTTTTAATTCCCGTACGTACCGTTTTTCCGAAAAATGGATTCTACGTCCAAAAATACTACGAAAAATACACTCAAGGACCCCACAGCCGAAACTCTTCATCTCCCCTCAGCCCCTTTTTAGTCCCTGGGCTTGGGCCATCGGATCTTGCGGTCACAACTAAATGGAGAAGCGATTAGTTTTTCAAAATTTAAGAGTACTTACTTATCAAAAATATTCATTTTCATGAAAATTCATTTTTGAAATCTTCACATCATGAAACATAATACCATTATTTTTCATAATAAGTTTCATCATTATATCATAAGGACAAATTTCCAGGAAGATCGAAATGACCGACCCCCATCACAAAAGGTATATTATGTATAACATGAATAATAAACCAAAAATCTTCGGATCTACCCATGTGGATACAACCAACGCCTGAACTTTGGAAAAGACAGAAAATAGCCCGGATCTCCAGTTTTTTGTTTATTACCGGAAAGGGAGGGGAAAAGTTCCATTTATACCGACACGATCAAGAGTTGTTTCGGGCTCTGTTTATTTTGACAGGTCGAAGAATGTTCACTCCCTGTTCATCATTTTCTACCGGGTTTTTGACGGCTCGGATCCACAACTTCTGACGAACGGGGAAAAAAAATCGCCCCCCTCGCCGCCGTTCGAGCGTAACGAGTTTGGACCGAACCCAAAGTGTTTAGTTAGGGCTTGATTTATCAACATTGTTTCTTGGGTTCTCAACGTAGGAAGGGAACCGATCCTCTTTGGAACTATTTCAACAGATTTCTCTTTCAACGGTGAATGCAGTTTGTTGAATTGGATTCAGATCAGGAACTTCATTGAGCAGCACAATGTTTCGTCTCTTGGTTTTTTAAACTTTTTTTTTTTTGCTTTCAACGTTTCGTTGACATTTTGAACCTCAATCACAAGTGAACCAAGCAAGAACTTGCCAATTGCCAGGTTGTATTAAGTAATGAGAAACGTTATTTCAAAGTTATTCAAACAGTTTCATTACACTTTGAAATGAACATTATATTATTAATATAGTAAAGAGAAGTAGAGACGTACACGACTGGTTTGGTCAATCACCCCTCTCCATTATTAATATCCGTTCTTCGGGATGTTTCTTTCCAATTCAAGATAGTTCATGTAGCCATGATTGAATTATAATGCGTATTGGGAGAAGAGCGATTGTCCCTTAACAACCTCTCTCATTGACAGAATATTATTAGACTGGTGAAATATGAGACCACCCATTAGGAAGATACACTGGTATTGCGTCATTTGTGTTGAGAAACAAGCCTTTGCCAGTTATGGTCGACAGGATGACCACAGCAAAACACCACGTTTGAGTCTCCGAAGACAATTACGATGTTGGGCGCGTAGGATACGCCGTGGCCGGCAGAAATTGTGTATCCAAATGACGGACACGGGTTTTCCGGGACAGACCTCTCGAAGTTGGTTGACTGCCAGGTGCTCCTGTTAAGGTAGGTAGGTAAGCGAACTCCTCCGACAAGGAACGTGAGTTGTACACAGAAACCTAGCGGAGAGGTGATAATGGGGGTGTTTCAAATTTGGAATATTCCAGATACACCGACTTTACACTATGTTTAAAAAGCTGCAAATGCAGGGATTATAATTCTCTGATACAGGTTAATGGTGCAAAAAGTAATACAGCGTCATCAAAAAAATATTTTAAAAAAAATTTCCTGTACAAGGACAGATATGGGACCCCAAAAATGGATTATGCGTTCAAAATTACTCGGAAACCGAAAGCTCACTTGACCTCCTGACATCGTTCCGAAGCTTTATTGAATAAAACGGCCCCACTAGCCCCACAAAAGTCCCATAGATCTCCACGGTGAAATTGAATGGTTCAGGAACCTCCGAAAATGAACTCTACGCTCATAAATACAACGAAAACGACACCGAACTCGACCCCATAGCCGAAAACCTTCGAAAATCCCTCCCGTAGCCTCTTTTAAGCACTACGGGTTTGGGCTATCGGGCTGAAAAATGTTTAAGTCAGAATCTTCAATTTAAAACGTCGACTTTCGTGTCTGTTATTGCCACTAGCGGTTGATACAGTAAACGGTTGTCACTCTCAATTTCACATTTAAAAAAAAATCAAGTTTTAATAATTAAAAAACAATTTATCCTCTCCCAAACCATTGCTCAAATTTGGATTCGACGAACTTTACATAATGTTCTACTCGATTTTCAACAATGCAATAAGTAGAGCACACTGACCCGCACAACCGCTGAGTCGTGAGGGCGAGGAAAACCTTCAAAAACCTTCACACTCAAATTCTGCACAACATAATAATATTACCTATGTCATATTATGACACATTGTGTTCATATTATGAAAATTATTCCATTTAGAGGTTCACTAGTTTTAATTTTTCCACTTTCTTTAATTAGTGTATCCAGGTGTTCCTGGGTCATCTCCATCAGTCATCAACCGATTTTGAAGAAATTTGGTTCACCAAAATCAGAAAAAGACATTCTTCCAATAATAATTATTGACGTTTTCGTCATACTCGTACTATACGCTACAAATTTTACACGAGGGTTTATCATTCTTTGATATGGGTTAATTTCGCAAAAATTAAATCTCTGTCAATAGGAAAATGTTTCTGAAAAGAAAAAAAATTGTACAATGTTTGAACAGAAGCGGGACCTCAAAAAATGGATAACGGACCCAAAATTACCCGAAAAAAGTCACCTTATTGGACCTGCTGGGATCGTGCGAAAATCCCATTTGTAGCCCCCTGAAAGCCCCATATCCCCACGGTGAAACCAGATCGTTCGGGAGCCCCCAAAAATGGCTTCTAAGTGAAAAATACTTCGAAAACAACACCTAAATCGACCCCATAGCCGAAAACCTTAAAAGACCCTTCTCGCAGTCCCTTTTTAGGCCCACAGAGCCCCACGGGTTCGGGCGATCGGGCTCCGAATGATGACAACTTTACGGGCGCAACTAGATGGTAAACCGAGTAGGTATTTTCTCAACATTTCAGATACTTAAAAAAAATCCTACTGCCCACAACGCCTCGGACGGCCGTCATGAAACGGATAATGTTAAAATATGGGATGGATCAGAATTTTCGACCTCCGACACGAATTATTCCAAGAATAATACCCCAAAAAACGAGGTCCCCCTCAAGAATGCAGTTTGGCTAAAAATATAAATATATATACGTCCAGTGCTGGTCAAGTTAACCAGTTAATGTAACGGAATTTCTCATCAACCTGGCACGCTAGGTTAACTGTTTGCATTTGACCCACAACCCAGAGAAACTAATTGTTCACGAGTGACTCATCGCTTCCAGTTCCAGGTATTTCACATAGTTCAAATCTCTACAGCTGGATGGGTAACCCACCCTCCATTATACAGGTGGTAATGACCCGTCTCATTTCCCGTAGTTACATCGCAATCCGCAGTCACCTGAAAAGATTGATGAGTTTTGCTGTTTTGTTTCTCACAAAAGGGGGAAAAAACGCAACAGAACCCGGTGGCGCGTTTTGGAAATGACAAACAATGAGGCTCATTTCGGGGCCTCGCAACCTCTCATCAGCCCGCAGAGGCTCATCTTACGAACAATCAGTGGATATCAGTGGGTGGATCTCACCATCTGTATTCCCCCTCAGATATCCCGTTGTGCTCAAGAGTTCGAGCTACTCCCAAGGGAAAACCTTGTTGGCAGAAATGTAAAAAGTAATAGGGGTTGAGTAATTTCGAGGTTAGCATGCAAACTGACCTGCTCGTTAAAGTTCGTTCCAATATATGGAGCGTCGTTTTGCGAATGCCTCTTAACATGAAGCATTTCCATACGGTATCACATGACCGGCCTATTCTTAGCGCTATATAATAGACTATGGCTGCTTTGTTCAACCCTCTTTAGATTATCAACATTCCTAATGCTGATCGCTCCAAGTCGACCCCCGTCGTCTATGTCTTGGCGGACTAATGAATTCCAAGAGAAAATGCCGACTGTTATGAACCCCGGGGTCTCTTCCCCTCAATGATGACAGGAATTGTTCAAGACCACGTCCCATCGTTTATCTCATTGAGGCATCTTCATTGCTGATTCGCTTTTGTTTCATTGCGGGGTCGTTGCTCTTATGGCGTTTCCGAGAGACTTTGCCGGTAAGGTGATACCCTGTTTGACTTGAGCGAGGATTTTCGGTGATGGGTTTTCCCCTGGCGCTGGAGGGCTGATGCCCCGTTCTAATTATAACATCACCTGCGTGGGCTTGCCAGTTTCTCGTAAACAACAGGATAATAAACATTTTCGGAAGAGAAGTGTTTTGAGTTTGTAACTGAAAGGCGGCAGGCGGCCCTCTGCAGACTTTGTTTCAGCCTCGTTTTTCACTCTTCATTCGTGAAAATTGAAAAACCCTGAGTGGCATATTTCTTAGAAGTGACATGGAAAGAAGTAAAAACAACACAGTCAACAAAATTAAAATTTTCAATCTACGCTTTTAGGAACGTTGTTTTCCAACAGTTTAGTTAACTAAATATTGTATGATATAGATAAATTATTTCAATATAGATAATTGATTATATCAATTTGAAATTAATAAAAAAATTATTGCGTAATAATAATTGTTAATTGGTTAAATTTTAACCGCTAAAATATAATAATTAAAATGAATAAATAAAACATAGTATAAATATTAAATATTTATAGAACAAATTTTGTAGAAATTTGATGCTCTACATCTAAAAAAATTCGGCTAGAACAAATTTTGTAGAAATTTGATGCTCTACATCTAAAAAAATTCGGCTATCGAAAATTTTAGTACAAACCTTGTGATGCAAAGGATCAAATTCCTGTACTGCCAACTGATCGGAGGGAACACGAACCTGAAAACAGAATTATGATACATTTTAAAATGATGCGTGAAATTACAGAAAATTGTCAATCTATCAAATATTAAGGTAACAGATGCTGCTTGTGGTCAGAATTGTGATTTCGTGATAAACAAATTTAGACTGGGGGGGGGGGGGGGGTGGAGCTGCAAAGACCACCTATAGCCGTGAGGGTCTTGAAACGGTTGAGTGCTAAAACCAGGATCCACTGCAGAGGAGTCACTTGTCCCCTGATTCTACAATTCTCCGTTTTTCGAGGGTTTGCTCGAAGTTTTCTTAATATTATTCTGGTTCTCTAGGACGGTTATGATAAACGCCAAAGATCATCCTGAACGTCTGAACGGTTCCAGAGATAAACGGAAAATATTGTATTAAGACGAATGAACTGCTGTTGGGGGCAGCTGCCTTGACGAAGAACTGGGTCGCGTTTCCTGATTTACTTAGTTGGGAACTCCCTTCCACCACCCACCGCCGGTCTGTTGATCCGATTGAGAGCTTATTAAGAATTCTTCAGACCGCCCCGAGCGGTTCAAGAGAGGGCTTGGAATAACAACAAACTTCTGAGGAAAAATCGAGGGAATCCTCGTTACCTAGTATAGCTCCTAGCTCCACGTCTTATTTCCTTTAATCCCCAAGTGAGTAAATCGGCCCCCTTTATCCTTCCATCAGAAAAAAAACCTGACCAAAACAATAACTAAGAATTCACACTCGTAAAGTTAGTTCTAAATGCAGCCTAGCACAGTCGTGTGGCTTATGATGTCCTTGAACGGAGGACACCCCTTTTTTCAGATTTGTAGGGCAAATGCTTTTTAACCTGGTGACCCCCGCCCTTGAGTTGGCGAGGTCAGGGACCCGGCCAGGCATCTCAAAACCACGATAGAATCAAATGATTGGTTGATCAGCCGCAATCACGTTGAACGGGCGGTCTAACCCTTGACTCCCCCCACCAATCAATATTGTAAAGCGAAATGGGCGAAGGACAACCATCGTGTTGAGGTAGGTCGCTGACATACAATCCTAGGATGCCGCTGGTTGTAAATTGAAATGAGCCGTTATTTGTGATTTCCAAAACTGTGTATACTCTCATATCACTTAATTATTGGCAGTGGAAGTTACTTCCTTGTATGATACCCTGCCGAAGAGCTGCCGGGCGGACACGAGAGAGTTTGTAGATCCGATCAGAGATAGTAAAACAAGGCCTTTCTCCTCCCAACGGATTTATTTGCTCTGGTAACTTATTACACTTTGAGTCTCCTATCGTTAGGTTACAGTGAAACCGTATCATACCATATTCGCCTGAAGGGGACCTCTAATCATATCTGCCAGACCGTCGAGGCCCCTTCTAACTTGACTGCTATACGAGTTCGGTCTCATAATAGCTCCTCCTTCGCCGATAAACCTCGTTCAAATGCCTCGCATCCCTCGTATCGCCTATACTACAATATCCCCTTGAGGGTAGGTCGAGAGAAATCGATCCCTTCAACGAGACATCACCGTCTAAATTCAGTTAAGGTGCAGGCTCCCATTCCGAAGGTTATCTTTCTATTCTTCACTTATCTCGAGAAACTTGCATAACATAAAACGATGAGTTATATGACACATGGTAATGCTCAGGCTTTAAGGGCGTGTCCTGGAATACACCTTTCATAATCCGATGGAGGTTGTCAGAGGTCAGGTCTCGTAAACGCTCCTCGTTGACATTGCAGATTTGTAATTATTAATACGCCCAGACAGTGAGCTCATTTTAATGTTAAAAAATCTTGATTAATGAGAACCACTCAGGAACTTCCGGGTCTTCTGGCAAAATGAGGTCAACATAGCAAAGAACCCAAGACGGCACCATCCACTTTGATTTACGACTGTCGCTGTATTTTCTCTAACGTCAGTTCGTCTGGTTGTCAAGATTGTTTTTCCTCTACGAGCAACTCTTTGTCTTTGGAGGTTTGTTTACGCTACACAACTTTGTGAGAGCACAGAATTCAAGTCCGCTAATGAAAAGAACTGGTATTGTACACTTAGGGTTATATTACGGACTCCTTAATGCTTAAAAGTTGATTTTGGGAGTGAGGATTACAATAATAAGTGAATTGTAGGCAAGATTTATTGAGCGAAAATATACACACGACTCTTCTGCGATGCTAGCTGACTTCATGAAATTGCCAATCAACGCTGCAAATTTTACACAAGGGATTATATTTCTTTGATAAAAATTAAGCAACAATTAATTCGAATGCCAATAAAAAAAAGTTCTTTAATAATTAAAGAAAGAATTTTAATAAAAAGAAAAAACCATCAATTTCATTTAAAACTTCTTTTTTTTTAATTTTCTTGTTAAGTGTTTCGACGGATGTGGGATCTTCAAAAATGGATTATCGTCCAAGATAAATCGGAAAACGACACCTTATTCGGCTTCCTGGCACCCTTCAAAATCCTCAATAGCCATCTAAAGCCCTCACGGTGAAATCGGAAGGTTCCGGGACCTCCACAAATGGGTTCTATGTGCAAAAATAGTTCGAAAACGTCACCTCACATGACCCCAGAGCCGAAAATCCTGCGGACACAACTCCATGGCGAACCACATATTTCGTCAACATTACAGATTTCTAGCAAATTTCTACTGGCCAAGCCGGCCTGGACGCCCAAAGATTTCTACCCCCATCGCGTATACATAGGTTTATTATTCCAAGAATAATGAACCAAAACAAGATTAAAAAAAAAAATTAAAAAAAAAAAAAAAAATATTTAAAAAAATTCTAGATAAAAATCTTAAAATACAATGTCATTTTTTAAACATTCCAGAAGTTTCAAAAAAGGATTCGTAGAGGAAACTTTTTTTCAAATCATCCGCTCTAATGATTTTACATGTTCATACACGTGACCTTAATTGTTGAGCCGATGTGTTCCCATTTTCCTATGATATCAATTATGTACTCACATATTGACTTTTTTCCATTAAAACGTGAGCGGGAGTGTTGGTTTAACTCCTATAACCAAGACAGAGACCACCATGCTATAGTCGTAAACCAACCATTGATTGAATATTAATTACAATAATCAGACTCCCGCATGATGAAGAGTTACAAGGGAGATTTCTCGATAAGGCTTGGTCCTTACCTTTTACGTACGCTAGGCTGATTCACTTTTTGTTCCCGGCGAGAGAGAGAAAGGTGTAATTAAAACTCATCGAGGCCAAACCATCCGTCAAACTTTTACCTTGACCCTCTCGTGATCACGTGTGGCATAATGGAAAAAGGAATTACAAATGGGAAGTTGGGAGCTATCAAAAAATCCTACGCCTTCATTGTTGGGGGAAAGGAAATTTTCTTTTATGGGTTCTGTAATGGGTTGCGTCAAGTTCATTTAGAGAACAATAGGGCTGGACGGTCTTTATCTGTCCTGGAGGCAGCCACGTCGGAGCTAATTGCAGGTTAGAAAGTGGAAGGTGTCCGCGCTCCTCAACCGGTAAATCACCTACTCTTTACATTCTATTCAACTCTAAGCGTTAATTCTAATTTTTTTTTTTATACTTTCTTTTCAAGGGAGTTTCCAACTTGTACTATTTTTAAAGGGGGTTCTTTCTTCACGGGTCTTTTCGTCTTGTCAAAACACCATTAACTCTTTGGTCACTAGTCATGTTCTTAGAGCACGTCAGTTTTGACCCGAGGCCTTTTGTTCCCACGACGATTGAGCCGTCATATTGGATGTGTACCTATGCAGAATGGGGGGCACTTCATTAAAATGTAGATCAGGAAATCCCAAAGAAGCTGATATCTACTCCTTGGGATCGAAATCGATTTCCGAAGGGGTCGACCAGGTCTGAAAATCGACCCTAAATAATTAACACAAGATATTATTTAATCTTTAAACTCAGGATTCTTCATAAGTAACTTACGAAGTATCTTGAGTTTACACAACTGTTGTGTTATGTGTAAATAATTAATTTCTCTTGATATTCACTGAATTTCATCTCTAATAATTTTGTTAAATTATGAGGACAAGATTATCTCGTTTACTCACTTAACCAACCGCAAATTTTTTAAATTGGTCAGTATTTTCTGTATTAATAAAAAGAAATAAACAACAGAATTAGTGATTTTCAATGTAATTTGGCCCTAGGGAGGTCCGAGGTATCAGTTCATTTTGGAAAAGGAGCATCTTGCTATGAATAAATCGGGAATCACTGATATAGATTAATTATTCCAGGTAGAACAAAACCTACCAATTCTTCAACTTGTACGACACGGTAGAGACCGATGACGGAGCAGTTGACAACCGTTGTGAACGAAAGTATCGGAAGGAACTGATAAAACGGGAACTGCGGCCGGCGACATCCTCCCTCAGTTGCGTTCGCAAAGCCGTCAAGCCCGACGGGATTTTTCGGGTCACTGGTCCTTTTGAACCCCGTCAGACACAATAACGGAGGGGTGTCAGCCGGAAACAAAACGTGGTGAAACGGGGTGGGAGAGAGAAAATGTCATCGTCCGACGGTAGTACCTAATGACTCTACGAGATTGCATTATACATTTTTTGTTTATTCAAAAACAGCATTTAATGGGAATGTGCTCATTTTAGGTAGGTACCCCAAAAAAAAATCCGATTTTTTTTTTTAGTATAGTTACACAAGACAAAAAATTCACTTTCAAAGTCAGCCGCGCACAAAAAAGCCAACAGGAGGCAAATTTTTTTAAAGTGGCAAGGAATTTTCATCAGATAATATATTATCTGACGAAAAAATAATGAATGGAAAGCACAACAACAATAACACTTCACAGCTGATTTAGTAATGTGTACATTGACTCAAATGCTGTGAGTAAAGATGATGCGAAGGATCATTGCCGCTAGATGTGACGTTTTATAATCCTGTGTGAGGACAAGGAGAACCGCTTCTCCCCCACATAACTCCTCCATTTTCCCACACGCACGCAGAATTTATCATGTGAATGAAAACCCTTTTCTCGGATCTGGAGATAACTCTCAATCCGAGGCAGGAGTCAGCGGACCCTTTGTATTTTTCTATCTGGAAGTCTCCAGTGAAAACACTGGCACGCCACATCCAACGTCTTCAGAGAAGTAGACCCAGGAAGTTACTTCTACTTATCATATAACCTGGAAACCCAATCCAGGAAATCACTGTTCAAGACAAAAGGCGTCAAGGACAGCGCCAAACAACAATCAAACCCAAACAAAAACTAATTAAAATTAACTCTGCCGTAGAGCCCAAATCGGGTTCAGTTCCCATACCCGGTTATGAAAGATTTTGACAAATCACTAATAAAAACTCAATCAAAACAGAAATCCCCCATTTCCACAAAATAAGAGATATACTCGATTCCCCTCAGTTTACAATAAAAAGCTCAATAAACCGCACAAATCCCCCGAAACCAACCCCTTGAAACACACCCCAAGTCAATCATGAAAGGGACGATTAAAAAAGTCTCCATCATAATTATGATAAGCGAGAAAGTCATTCAAAAAGCACGTAGGCGACCTTCAATGGGCTAAGTATGAGATAGCAGACGAAGAAAACACGTAGGATCGTTTCATGTGTTCAAGACGAGATGAAAGCGGTTGACATTGAATTAAAACGTGACATGAATGAATATCAACTGTTTTTTAGGGCTTTCGGGAAGGCGAGGAGATGGTGAGTCGGGGAAAGCAAGAAATATAAAAATATAGATACCTAATAAGGTATGAGCGTGAAAGATTGAAAATGTTCCCACCTGCTGGAACGGAAATACAAATAGAAAACCCGTCTGTGTCAATAGAAAACGGGAAGAGAAATGGTGAGCTGGGTGAGGAAATGTTTTCAATTACGGAACGGTTTTTAACGAGTCAGGATGTTACGGCGTTTTCGGGAGGGTGAGTAGGCGTTTGAACGTGATTTGCCTGAGGGAGTAAGTCTACTCCACAGGTAACGTAGATACATACACTAACGAGACGTCATGATAAAAGATTGAATAGTGTAGAGAGTGGAGAGATGAGTTGTACAGTGTGACTCAAACGTAAACTTGTGGTGACTAATTAATAGAAAATAGCCTCGTTTTGAACTAAATAACTGCGGGGTTACATTCACCACGTTCATTTCCACGGACCATTTACCCTGACCTAAATGTAATACAGCGCCCACAGCTGTCGGGTACTTTGAACAAAAGCCTGCGCGGTGGAGGGGTTTACGGAAATAGAGAACACAAAAAAAGGAAAACATCCCGTTAGAGTTAAATGTTAATAACGTAGCAGCTGCGGCTTTTGTTGCTCTCATATCCCTGATGAGCGTATCAAAAGCGCATTGACCCGCGATGACGACGGTTCTCAATGTTCTCGACGCGCACGGGTTAAATTTGTCGATGTTACTACATCACACACTTCACTGAGGCCCTCAGTCTGAGGGGAATCTTCCGGCGTGCGGGTATTCTGCACTAGGTGTAATCGCACTAAGTTCAAAGCGTTTCAACGCTCGCCCGCTTGACGGACCTCGTCCTGCCCCGCTCGTCGAAACCAACGCGCCAATGAGTTCACGACTCAATTGGTTTATAATTCTTGAAATAATACACCTATGTAATCGCGTGGGAGGTCGAAAATTCTGATCGGCCTCAAAATTTGACATTATCCGTCTCAGGACAAGTATACCTGTCAATGGATGATGGATGAGAAATGGCCGTCCGCCGACCGAGCCGTTTTAGACATTAGGAACTTTTTTTAAATCTTAAATTTTGACCAAATACTTTTTTTACCATCTAGTTGTGCCCGCCAGGTTTTCAGCCCAATCACCCAAACCCGTGGAGTTTTTTGGGGCTAAAAAGAGCGACGGGAGGGTTTTTTTTGGAGGGTTTCGGCTATTCGGAGTGAGGTATCGTTTTCAAAGTATTTTTGACGTAAAATCCTTGAAATTTTTGGTGGTCCCATAACGATCCGATTTCACCGAGGGGATCTATGGGGCAACAAAAAGGGAATTTTGAAGAATCCCAGGAGGTCAAATAAGGTGTCGTTTTCCGAGTAATTTTGGAAGCATAAACCATTTTTCGAGGACCCACGTATATACATCCCCAACATCCGCTTTATAGGGTGCACCGACTGTATAACATTGCATTTGTACAAAAAGATGCCAAACACGGCAGAACGTTTTTCGGACTTTTTTCAGTTTTCGCTCCTTAGTGCCTGAAGTACATATGCGTTCTTGCGCGAGGATTGCTAATAAGTAGGTATCTTCTCTGAACTAAATAAAATTTTTTGCAATTTGGGCTTCACCGAAGATTACAAGCTGTGAAGGAAGATTGGAAAGGCTTTGTGCCACTAGAGTTGAAATATCTCATTAAAATAGTGCTGAAAGTGTTGAAATTACCATGGTACTAATGTCAGGAACCTCAACGCTTCATTGCTTCATGCTGAATGGGGATCGATCGTGATTTGCATATCACAGCAGCTTGGTCCATTGATAAGGACATTAGTTAGGATTAATTGGTTAGTTCAGGTGATTTCGGATGCTGGTTTCATTGGGTCGTTCACGGAACGTCCATAAAAGTCGTCCAGTTGATGGCGCTCCCGAGTCCGGAGTCGAAATAATGAACGAGGCCCGACGATATTTCACCCTGTCGTATTCAGGGGTGGGGTACATATCTAATTTGATGCGCACAACTCTCACTTCTGTTACGGCTTTCCATGTTTTATCGTCTTGTTATTTTACTGGAGAGGGAGGTTTTATCGAGCCTTTTTCGGGCCCGTCTTTCGAGGGGTCCAGAGGGCTTTCAATCGTGTACACAGCCCGATAGTAATTTATCGGGTGGCGAACGGCGATGTTCGAATAACTTTCATCGGGTCGCAGATAAGCCGTGACAAGACGATGACCACGTGCTCTCTCCTCACGAGAAATTCGTTTGACGGGGAGAACTCGGTATTTTACAATCCTTGTTACAATATCGGTACTGATAAATGTCAGGAGCCAAGATATACGCCGGACACTACTTAACGATTCAAGTTCTAAGGTTTTCTCTCACACAATCCGCGCTTACAAATAAAGAGTTAAATGTGCGTGTACGGTAGAAATGTAATTCTACTCGTGTGATGACTCAGTGGGTGGATGAACTCCAACTTGCTAACCAAGCGGATTTATAAGGCCGGGCACAAAAAGGTTGAAACTTCACCCAGTGGCTTAGCCGTTAGATAACTTCCACGTGGAATCAACGAGGTTTTCGGAGCAATGAACAATGCAAACCACCGAGCACAGGAGAAACCCCACGCAATGCGTATCGATTAGAAAGAGCCCCGCATGTTTTATAAGGATTCCGCTCGGCATACCTAGCACGTTAAAAAAGGGGTAGGGAACTTCTCCGTAAAGAGTTCGAGGAAAAGGAAGGACAGCAAGGTGGGAAAAATACGGTTTATTCCAACGATACCGCAGCACAGCCAGGAATTTCTTTTCGGGGATATCTTTCATGGCTGCCAAGTGGCCTCAGGGGGGCAATAAAAACGAGCCGTGAAAATTTGATGAGCGCGTCAAAAAGACCCCCCAACAAGCCACATTTCTGCCGCAATAATAAACTGCTGCCGAATTCCACTTGCAAGTTTCACGAAAGCTTCTTGTAAAATGAAAATGGGTTTTTTCCTCAACGCGGCTATTTCATATTCTAATCAGCTAAGTCGGACTTAGGTTGGGCGAGAGATGACTATGTAAATGTTGTTAATCCTGATTACGCGGGACCACCTGCGAGGATGAATATCAAATTAAATTTTAACCCCCCAGGGGTCATCTGACAGGTTTAGACACGCACCTCCGTGGGTGTGCTGAATGTGGTCACAGTGGAAATTCGTATCCGTTTTTGCGTTGTCGCCTGCGTTAAAACATTGTCATCGTTGCAGAGTTTTCCGGCGACGAAACGTGGCAGAACTGAGAAGTTGGAGCACGACCCTTCTCACTGGGACGAAAACTGACGGTGACACTGATAAACCACCCCACATAACTATCTTGACTTCGAGTAAGCACATTTGAGTCCCTCGCCGGCCAACAATTTCCCTGACCTGCAACGAATTGAATTACTAGCGATCGTGTGACCAATTATGAATCGAAATTTTACTCATAAGATGAAAGGAAGACACCAGAATGGGTTCGTTAAGGTGTCGTGTGACATAGGAACTTGGGAATTGGATACGCCCCACCCTCGTTTTCCCCCGAGACCACAAAAGAGGAGGTGCGAGTTAGGTGGTTTGGTGAATGCACTTCACTCCTGATTGAATCATCCGGAAACAACCGTGTAGGGCATCACATTGTTTAGAGGTATATCGTAGCTCCCCACTATCACTATCGACAGTGATGCCCACATCCGGACGCTCGTCATCGGGAGGATAAAGACGGATCCTAATAAATAATAATAATGAAATTATTTGTGTTAATTTAGAATCAATTTTTGAGTAAAGAAAAATAAAACCAGAGATAAAATTTTCGTTTTTCCCCACATCAACCCCAACTCTCCAGATCATGTAAAAACCCGATGTAAGAAAGGTAAGGGATTAACCAAGGGACAAAAATGGTCGTCATTTATCAATTCAAGACGAGTAGGTACGACGGTCGAGCTCCACTCATAATTTGGTCCCAATCCCGTTGAATTGGCACCGTCCCAAAAAATGTTCCTCGTGGTACTGGGGGAACAACTACACCTTCCCGGAAAAACAATTTAGATAAAGTTCACAGGGAGATTCACCTTTTCACGATGGTTCACGAGGTTGAACATTCGAGGGGTCCTTGTGGGAGTGCTGAAAGGCACGCGATAAAAATACAGAGGGGTTTGCCGGTAGAGCGAAAAATTTATTTCTACGACCCTGCACTAGGGGAAAAAAGGAGAAAGCCCAATTGAGCCTCAGATAGATTACAACATTTCACGACTGTCTTAGACAAGTCGAGAAACCGTGTTGGTGCAGTCACAAAAAAACACGCTCCTCATAAGCACCAAAATGGCATTTAATTCATTTAATACGATCATAACGTTCAAATGTTAAAGTCATATCGTGATCGAGTACCTCAACACTTCCTTATAGCCATAAACCGATCAAGTGGGCCTCTCGGGACGTACGACTACCAGCTCCGTGTGGTAAAAAGTCGAATAGAGTCTCTAGAAGTGTGAGGACTGTAACGATAAACTCGGGATAAATCGACGATCGATACTTTCCCCGATGCGGTGTAAAGCACCAAAAGCGATAAAGCCCGAAGGGGGAAAGAAGTTCTCAAAAGATGCTTCGACCCCGATTAAAAGCCCGGTGGGAAGCCGAGACGATACTTGGGCTCTAGGAGTGGGACAGTTTTTCAACTTCCTCCTCTTCAAACTTTTTTCTCCATCACCCCCTTTTCCACTTCTGCGAGGGGGTGAATTTCAGTTGAGGACAACTTCTGATTAATCGGATTTCGGAGGTAGAGACGATACCAGGTAAGTGATTACCTGCACTCCCCAAGCCAATAAAATCTACCACGTCAAAATATCAACATTTTTCAATTGTAATATTAGGGGTGACAACGTTTTTGACGTGGAACACATCTTAACGTTGACCTATACCAAAAAAAAACTGTCGAGGCGCAATACTATCATGTGACCCAATGTTGAATGCCCGGTAAGGAAAGTACTGCTTGATGAAGAATAGGAGCAATTTGGACCCTCAACTTCAAGCAGTATTCCTGGTTTCTTCGGGTTACATCAAAGGTAGTACGGCGATCTACCAGGCGAAGAGCCGAGTTCTTCAAACGACTCAACCAAAAATCGAAAACGCTGGAAATTAATTATTTCTACATCAATCAAAATTAATTTTTTAATGAATTTTTAGAACCTACTTTACAAATTTCGTTTCCAAGTCTGCCAAAGGTAGCGGAAGCATAGTTTTCATATTCGGGATAAAAAAATTTGTTGTCCTCCAAAATTAAAATTTCCACATGAATTTTGCGTTTCAGAACCCCCTGAGCAAATTTGATTCCGTGTCTGTCTGTCCGTCCGCATTTCCTTGTTACAGCAATAAACTTCACAATTCTGATCCGATTTGGGGCAAATTTTCAGGGATTGTGCGGGTACGCCGCACTGAAATTCGAGATCGAGCCCTCCGGGGAGTACAAGAGACGATTTAAATGACGGGCATTCCTGATCAGCTGAGTGAGCTAAAATCTCTCCAATTCACCCTTGGACGATGAAGTTTGAGACGGCGCCCTTCTGGGTTTCGCACATTAACGTAGTACGTGCAAAGCGGTATTGATGGGAGATTTAAACTGGGACACATACCATAAGGATTCAAATTTTGCTTCAGCCCTGGAATCCCAATATAAACTCACCAGAGCCCTTCCACCACGAGTTCCAACCACAGATTTTAATACGCAGATCTGCGTATCTATCTATAGATGTCATTTTTCTTTAAAATATTCACTCGTACATGGTTAATACGTATTTTGGTTTATTATTCTTGGAATAATACACCTATGTTTTCGCGACGGGGGTCGACGACTCCGATCGGGCTCAAAATTTGACATTATGCGTTTCAAGAGGTCTACATTCAAAATCCAAAATGTCCGCCCGCCGTCCACCGTACGCCGTCCGCCGTCCAGGCCGTTTTGGGCAGTAGGAATTTTTTTAAAAATCTTAAATTTTGACAAAATACTTGGTTTACCATCTAGTTGTGCCCGCAAGGTTTTCAGTCCGATCGCCCAAACCCGTGGGGCGCTATGGGGCTATAATGGGGCTACGGGAAGGGTGTTTTGAAGGCTTTTAGCTATGGGATCGAGTTAGGTGTCGTTTTCGAAGTATTTTTGGACGTAGAATCCATTTTTTGGGGTCCCGGAACGATCCGATTTCACTGGAGCGATCTTTAGGGCTTTCATGGGGCTAAAAATGGGATTTTTGAAGGATCCCAGGATGTTAAATATTTTTCGAGTAAAAAATACAGAATTTTTGAAAAAACACATTTTGAACAAAAAAATCCAAAAAAAAAATTTTTTTAGATAAAAATCCAAAAAAAATTTTTTTTTAATTTTTTCATTGACAGAATTAAATTTCTGCACAATTAACGTATATAAAAGAATAATAAACCCTTGTGTAAAATTTGCAGCGTTTTTCAGGTCATAAGTCTCTGTACCTAAACATTTTATTCTTTGTTTGTCTTTGAATTTATTGGGCCAAGGAAGTTTAATGAGAGTACTCGCACCCAAATAATATTCATGATAGACTAGTCAAATTTCCATAACGTGTACCCTTTTGATGAAATATTTCTTTCAACATTTCATACAAGCTATGTAAGCTATGTGCCATGTCCCAATAGGGAATTAAATAAATTTTATTAATTCATTTCAATTAAAAAACCGAATTTCTCTACATTTGGATAAACTGTTGATGATGTTGACTGAGTCAATGAATGCGGGTAGAAAGTTTCCATTTGGATAGATGTGTGACCCCGAGAAATGGATTATACGTCCAAAATATTTACCAAGAAGCAACCTAATTCAAGCTCCTTGCCCCCATTTGTAGCCCCACGGGTGAGAACTATCGGTCTGAAATGCTGGGAGGCACAACTGGATGGTGAACCGAGTTTTTGACAAAATTCCAGATTAAAAATAAAAATAAAAAAAATAAATAAAAATATGCTACTGCCCAAAACGGCAGACGGACATTTCAGTTTTGAAATCTACACAACTAGAAACCTAATGACAAATTTGGAGGCCGATCAAAATTCCAAGAATAACAAACCAAAACAAACCACATAATAATACACATCATTCTGTAGCTATAATTTTATCACAGATTTCTATCTTAATTGGGAGAAAAGCACTCACTATGAATGATCGATCGGCACCAATAATTTCGATCGTCGGATAAGGATCTCCTCTTTGGGTAACAAGCACCCGGCAGGATTCAGTCAAGTTTTTATAACTGCTCCGGTTGGGTTCAATTTAACGTTATAAATTACAGGTGGATCGCCGATTCGTTATCTCGTTGGTTGCGTTTTCTAAAAGAAGATTTGCTCAAAGAAAACGGGCTGATAATTCCTCGCTTTCTCTTTGTACTAGACCTTTTTTTCTCGCTTTAAATGGCTTTCTCGTTGATGAAAAGGAAGAGATCAAAGATAGGAGTTAAATTTGGGGCTATGGACGGGCAAAACATCGATTGTGGAGTAGTCGGAATATTACAGCGTTCGATGTCGCGTTCGTATCTGATTAACGGGTATCAACCAACCGTCAACCGGGTCTATTACGAACGGCCTTTTTGAGCTTTTGACAGAAATCGACCCGTCAAAAGAGATAAGTTTCGGAAACCGATATTGGGCGCCGTTCGGACCTTCTCAGGCCTTCCAACTCCCACGCGGCACACGACTGACGTGATGTCTTCGCGTCGGGACGGTAACATGCCGCGTGGGCGGCCGAGAGATAGACTTTGGCGAGTTATTTCGTCTGACAAGTGGCGAAGAAGGGCGATGGTGTGGGTGATTCCCCAATTGAATGACATCACCGCCACAATGTTATCTCATGCCCTCAAACACCAGGAAGGAATCACAAACATCAGACAGAACAGGAGAGACTACAACCGCAACACCATTGCCACGTAAAAGAACTTTCCCTCTCGAAAATTGAAAAAGAAATCTTGAAGTGGGGAATATCGAGATTCTATCCTAAAACCATGGAACAAGGAAATTTCCTTGTTCCATGCCTAAAATGAATATGTTTCAAAAATAAAAATAAAAATAAAAATAAAAATTCTACTACATTTCCTGTTTTGTTGACTAGTAAATTAAGATCCTTCGCTCTTCGCTTAACCTATAATAATTCATATGTTATTTGTAAGATCAGACAAACAAATAATTCAAATAACAAATAAACAATTCAAACAATTATAGTTTGAATTGTTTATGACATTACGTGGGTACTGATAATTTAAGTTGATCTGCCCATCTGCACTAAAATGTTTCTCTTACTCTTACTATTCACAACGACCCGATTGGGTAAGAGGGCTTCAAAAAACATTGAAAGTTTCAATAATACACACTTGAATCACAAAGTAGAAAAAGTGTAATGTTGTGATTCTATATCTTCTTCCTTGAAGGCTGTGACATTTGTTATGAGAATATGCCACCAGAACTAGATTTGGTTGTATGAGATTTAAAATTCAGTTAAACCTTCATAGATCTTAGGCTGGTGTTTCGGATAAATCCGGAATTAATTTTTCAACTTTTTGGACGGGGCAATCCCCGTCATTGACTGAAAGCTGAATTTGAGAGGAATGGATTTTTAAGTTTACCAACTATTTCACAACTCTGGTTGAGTCCGTGATCACTGGCGGTTGTGGTGGTGGTGGTGCGCTTTCGATGGGAAAGAATCATCTTCTGGCCATTGAGCAATCTCAAATCACGCCATCATCTCAAAAGGTGCCATGCAGACTGTAACGCCATGAAAGCCCCATAGATCCCCACAGTGAAATCGGATGGGTTCTAGGACCCCAATAAAGAGAATTCTACGCTCCAAAATACTTCAATAACGACACAAAACTCGACCCCATAGCGGAAAACCTTCAAAAACCCCTTTTTAGTCCCACAGAGCCCTATGGGTTCGAGTTATCGGACTGAAAAGCGGTCACAATTAGGTCACACCTAGATAGAGTATTTTGTCAACATTTCAGATTAAAAAAAAAAATCATATTAAATAATTTGGAACGAAAAAAACAATGTTGAAACGTATAATGAAAAATTTTGAGTCCAATAAAAAATGACTACCCCGTTGCGAAGACATAGGTGTATTATTAACACAAATTGGGAAAACTAACCAAAAATATAGCAACAACATATTTTAGAATAATAAAAGATAATCAAAATATCGATATATTTTGAGCATCCCTATCAGGAAGTGTTTTCATCAAAACCCCAAATTCCATACAACGCTTCCATTAAAATCAGTTTAATTCATCCACCGATGATTTTCCAGAATCGAACAACCGAAGGAGAATCCCATAAAGAACCCAACACGTGGCGCTGCAGCATCCATAAACACCATTTCAGGCCACTTCACCGCATGTGTGTACATTATTACCATTCGAGGTGAGAGTTTGTGTGGTCTGATGCTAATGAACCGACTGGAATCGATCATTTATTCATAAATTCCGTTTTGTACGTCCTCCCAAACCGATCGGGCCACAACTAGAAATCCCTCTTTACCCGCTAACATATCTCCTCCTCATTTCCAACGGTGAGGTTTACTAATATCGTTTTGACGTATTCGACGTCCCGATAATTTCGGGTTTTAATGAGACGAGGAGGCTTTTATCCAAATCACTTTTCTCCTTTATCGGGCGTGTAGGTTAACTCAAAAGGAAGTTGAGCGGCTGTGAAGGTGTTTTATTATCGCGTTAATAGGATCTGTGATTCACGCTCATGCTCCTCACTTACCAAGTGTCTTCTCCCAAGGCCGTATTAAACCTCATTTTACAGTAGAAAGCTGCAATTTTCATGGTGCGACCTACTCACCTAAAAAGGGGACGTGTTGACGGGTTTTATGCAACGACGAAGTACGGATCAAGCGAAATATTGCCACTTCAAAATCACGCGGACCTTCCAAGTTTACTATGTAGGTCAGAAGGTTATAAGATGCTCCGGTCGATTGATCGCCCTTCGGAGCGTGTCGTCGGTGATGAATATTGATGAAGGTTGCACCGACCGCTCTGCCGTGACCAGATCAATCTCTTTCCGAAACGATTCCGAAGGATGTTAAGTGGATTTGAAACATTTTAGGTTTGAAAGGGACCAAACAAAGAAAGAGAGATCACTTGGTTCCGGGAGCTTGCGTATAAAATGTTCCACGTTTGGACTGTTTTCATCTACGTCTCACATATCGTGCCATCTACACTGATTTAAATTTCAAGGCCTCCTCAATTGCACTTATCGAAAGATTTGTGTCTCAACTTGCCGTGAATTATGCCTAGGTCGGCGTTAGGTAATGGAGGCCCATCTCCCTCCGACAATCGCCAAATCGTGACGAGCGGCGTCGGCCTCACAAAACCGCTTCGGGGCCCGTTTTGACGTTTTAGCGAACCCCCATTCAACCCAAGGGTGGCGAATTGTTGGCTTACTCTGTCGGGGTGAATGCGCTCAATCGATTAGTCATAATGGCACAACTTCGCTAAATGCCAAGAAGGCTAAGGTCGCTGAGTCCGTTTCTCCGCTCGGCAATGAACGTGTGACGACACACCTTTTTTTTACAATTTATGCGGGAGTAGGGGATACGGTCACGTTTGCGTTAGGAATGTACTAACCCGATAATTTCAACATTTTTACTTCATGTAAATAACGAAGTCAATAACCTTGCATTATGTTACACCTCGACCGCACCTAGAGCTCTGGATCGTAATGTTGTCCAGGCATTCAAGACCTAACCGCACAAACTAATGAATCAAAATTCAGGGTCGTACAGTAGGGATTGTAGGAATCGCCCAGTAAAATATTCTCTCCGAAAGGGCCAGGAGTCCGGACCAGGTGTGGCGCCCCAATGAAGATTTAAGAACTGCAGAAGGTCTTACATTGCAATAAGGGCATTGCATCTAGGCCTTTTTTGGTTCATCATTGTTGGAAAAATCAACCTGCATTATTGCGACAAGGGTCGAAAATTTTTATCAGCCTCAAACATTTTATATGTTTCATGATGACTAGATGCCAATAATGAAATGCCTTCCGCCGTCCAGAAAGTTTCGGCAATAGGGATTTTTTTAAATAAGAAATTTTGACAAAATACTTGGTCCTCCATCCAGTTGAGTTTACAAGGTTTTCAGCTCGCTCAAACCCGTGGGGCTCTGTGTTTTGTTGTAGTTGTTTTCAAGGTTCTTGGTAATGAAGTCGAGTAAGGTGTCGTTTTCGCAGTATTTTAAGACGTAGAATCCATTTTTCAGAGACCCACATCCGTCCAAACGCTGTACGCAAATACAGGTTGTTCCAATTTTTACAACAAAAAAAAAGGTTTTACCAACATTGAATTAATGTTTGTACAATTTTTGCCACAGTACAATAACCGGAGTGTAAAATTTGCAGAGATCTGAATTTGGATTTCATTCCACTTCGGCATGGTTCCTGAGATGCGTTTCTAATCGTTTGAAATAATTTTAGAAACGCTTGAAATAATGTCATAAATGATTTTAAATTTAAAAACATTTCATAATAATTTCATTGTAATATAATGGAGACGGAAATTTGTGTTCCACGTCATAGAATTATCCCATATCACCTCTGGAATTTAGATTTTTCAAGCACTTCTCAGTCACCAGAAAAGTCGGAAGTCGTTTTAACTCAACTCGTGGGAGTCAATGGGAGTGAGCGCGCTCTGGTTCGTGAAATGGCGAATCACAAACGTAAAAATACCTGCCCGCTTTTACCAAGCTACGAAATTAACTAAATTTTTCCTAGTGGCCATTCTAACGTGTCGTAACGAGCTAGTTTCATTTTATACGAAGACTTTCGAAAAAAAAGCTTGGCACAAGGTAAAATATTTGAGATAAACGTACGTTTCATCATCAAGCTCTCCACAAAAATGAGGGCAGGACGGAAATGAAGACGACTGACGGATGGTGAATATAGAAAAACAAATATAATTTCAATTAAATTTGAATTTTCTAGTTTCATCCAACTAAAATTTGGACGAAATATTACACAGGGTGATGACGCAGGGGTCAGAATCACCAGTCCTGGCGTCATCGAGCTGCCCACCTTAAATCCTAATTATTCACCTTGCTACTGTTTGGATTGGCATATAATGCAGATGCTTACTACATAGATACATAGAGAACAGTTGTGATATTTCCCTGTTCAATTCAATTTTTTCCCCAAAGTCAAGCTTCTACTTTTTGGTGAGAACCACTCGTACAACAACTCGTATTAAATATTGAAATTTTCAATTATAGATGTGATATTCTTGCTTAAAACGGTTACATCTCGCCTTAAAAATACAAAACCTGACGCTATGGAAAAAGTGGCTGGTATCTGATCAACAAGCCACCTAAAGGCCAGAAAGGCGGGACCCCTCTTGATCGGGCATGATTACAAATAATCAAAAAGCTATTTATAATAATCGATCGGATGAATTCGCACGTCCCGCGGCGTATTATCGTCTGCCAGGCGCCTTCCAGACGATCAAACCTAATCGATTGGGCTTTCTCTTCGGGGCTAATGAGCGTCGGATTTTTACCGATGAGAAAGGGTTAATTAAAAAATGTGTAATGAACTCCACAGGCGACAGTTAATCGAGGGGGATTAGGAACCAAATAGTAATGGATTAGTTGCGTAATTGTGGATACTTTCAATCCGCGGAACAGGATAGAAGTAAAGGAGTCAGGAAATTAAATAACTTGCATACTCAGGCTAATAAAACTTAATGGTCAGTGTGCAGATTTTGACAAGAAATGGGGTATTTAAGTTGTAACTGCTGCCAACATAGTAAACCTCTTTCGAGCGACTTTCACGTGTTTTCATATTATAACGAACTAAAATACTAATTACAGTAATGACTGTCTTAACTGATATACTGTATATCGTAAACTATCACTGCACAGTTTCGTCGGGTATTTTCTAGGTTAGGAGGAACCGCCGGGCGTAAGAGTGAACTGCTTGTTTTGGACAGTCGAGCCATTAAAAACATCTCGCTCCAGTTCACAAGTGCCACCAGATCCTACCACTCCAGCTTCAGTCCTCTTCAGCCCGATAAACGACCGTATTTCCTTCACTATCCCATTATTTTTATTTTTTCTCTTCGCCCCGACAACAAAACTAACAACCCACTTGGGGCCCGTCAACTACCGTGTGAAATAAAAGTAATTTTCGTCGTACGTCTGGCGTTGAGGGCACTTGAGTCAACCAGATATTGGTACTTCACAGAGGCGATCAATCACGGGATGCTGTCAAGAAACAAATCCTAGCACGACCTAAACAGATACTTCCACCAAAATCAGGTCAGTTTACTTCCAAAAGAGAACTCGTATGTAGGCGATATGTCTTTTGTGGGTTTTCTGTCTTCCGCCAAAAACAGTTCTAATGGAAAACATCCAACACTGATGAACTTCCCATAGACTGAACGCTACCAAAATCCTTCTCTTCTCACCAGGTTGACCTAATATTTACAAATACAAGCTTGTAACAGTAATTAATTCACTTCCCGTTGCCTACTGACGATCAGTGAAAGTCCTGTTACAAGTCGTTAAATGAGAAAGGTGTTCAAGGGAAGTCGATTTAGAACTTAATGATCCGACGTAACACATCCAACGAAGTCATCGGACGTAACCTTCGCTCGAATGAGATTTGAGACTTCGTCCGCCTCGCGTGTAACCAGATCGATTTGTCAGATCAGTGGAACAGATTAATTGAGCGAGATTGGTTGTGTTCTGTCATGAATTTCCTGTCTTGAGGCCGTGAGCTGATATTAAAGGCGTGTTTCGCGAGTGGTTTCATGAAGTATCGCGTTTCAACAAAAGATGTCCCAGAAACGCCTTGCTATACCACAATGTGGTACATAATTATTTCATAATATGGGGTACCATATTATGGTACACCGTAAACATTGAAATATTGTCATCAGTGATTTCAAACATTTCAGGAATTCAGGGACTGTTGAATCCGAATAAAAACCAAAGAACTAGGTTTCTCGTTCTACCCCTTCTACTTGGAACATTCCTTTCGAAGGCTCACGTTGTTTTTCGCCCTTAAAATGAGCGAGTGTCCTCAACGATATCTTCCCAACTGGGGCGGCCTCATCATTGAATACAGCGATTACGAGGTCGTGAGTGCAGACGGGAGATAGCGAGGGTTTGCTGGCCCTGCAAATGATAATGCCCCGAAATGACACCCATTTTCGGAATCTGCAGTGATTTGATGGGGATAAAAACGGAGGCTATCAGACAATTATACGGTGAGAAAACTTGCCTAGGGACAGCAATCTTCGGTAGTTTAAAAATCGGCAATATGATTGAAATCATGGAATTCGAATATGTAAAAATGTGGGCTCAACGGCGCCTGACATGCCATTCTGAAACTCACCTCCTTCCGAGCTTTTGGCAACTTTCATAACTGCCGAACCGCCTCATAACAAACTTTTAACCCATTTTGGAAAAAATTGCACATCTTTGACGTTTGGTATCAGCCAGGTGGTTTAACCGGAGCGGGCTTAAAGGGTACTCAAACGACGCATAGTTTTGTCCTCAAATAAATTATGGTACAATAATTTTTTTGTTAGACCCTTCCTTCTGGGTAAAAATGGTCAGAAACCAAAACACGTACAAATAAATCGCCGTTTGTGAGCCACCAAAAGTCAAGCTCACCTCCCACGTTGGAGCAAACTCCTCACATTTCCGTGGAAGTCCGAAGTCCATCAAAACCGTTCCAAGCTTTCCGCCAATTATTTCCGATTTGGTCAAAACACTGCCTCATTTTACTGAACTTTTTTGGAAAATGAAAATTCTGAAATTTTACTGGTTGAAATTAGTTGCCTTTTTGCAATACAAAATCCACTTGTTATAAGATCTCCAGCGACAGCCGCTTGTTGCGAACGGCTACCACAATTTAATGCCTTGAACTAGCGCCACACAAATGGAACAATTTTCACGACACCTAATCAACACGTCCTTATAAAAGTTGCCGTCATCGTTTTCACTCTAGCAGTCCCCGCATGAAAAATTCCCAGTGCTTCACCAACTCACATGGTGCGCAGCCATAAACTCCGAGACCTTTCAACGGACCCGTTTCATAAAGTTTAACGCAACCCTTAACCCCGTTACGCAACTGTTTTCCCGTGATAAAATCCGCTCGGGGATAAATGTAAGTTTTATGCACAATTTCTCAGAACATGGTGGTAATAAGGGCAGAAATGGGAGTTTTTACGAGTCAAGGAAAGATAATAGCTAAATTACTAACTAGACATCGAGTAGAAATGGAGTTCTTACGAGTGCTGCCACCAGGGCACAAAATGACACCTCTTTCTCCTAAGTTCATATTTTATAGTTGGTTTAAATATTACGATGACATTATCCATTTGGAAACCATCATTTTGCCGACAACCTCAGAAAGACGACCAACAAGTCTACGAGAATAAGAATTCCTCCAAAATTGCTATTTCAAGGATTGTTCAAGAGAAAGATCCAAACTTGAAGCATCGGAAGTTTCATAAAATTGACGCGTTTTATTGTGGTCGTAAAACTCAGTCTCTCTCCGACAGTTATACCCGTCTGCCCGCATACAGCACACTTATAATAAACATACGCACATCTGTGGGGGCTTTAAATTTCATCGTTGGCTGGACAGTAACAGCGCGTGGAGGCAAATTCGCATTGGGGACTCGCCGTTATGTTACATACAAGGCTATAACCGTTCAGTATGAGTGTTTGCATGTACGGTAATATAAACATTCAACTGCGAGGTGCGCTTGTTGGCTCTCGCATGGCCGTTTTGGCGTTCCGCTTTTAGCTGTAGGGTTTAATATCTCCATCTGTATTTTACTGCCACTCAGAAAATATGGAGAGACAAAAAGGTGCCATTCTGCTCTCAACTAGTTTTTGGCGAGGTAAAGATAACTGAATCGTTCCATAGCGTATGAAGTTTACCGGACAATTTTAAATTCTAACGGTCAAATAACAATTTAATTAATTCACTGTTTTGATCGATGGTCACAATAATAGTTATTATCTCAATATTTTACATCACAGGCATCAATAATAATTATTATTATCATCACAATCTTTTACATCACAGGCTTAGGGCGAGAACTTAAAAAGTGGGAGTGTTGAAATTGGTCTAACCATGGAGGAATAGAGAGGAGAGCTCACTCTGTGTTAAACCGCGTTCCCAAAACGCCAACCCAGTGATGGAACGGCGGGGGGGATTGCGACTGCAGCACGACCCCTACGAGACGTAGTGAACTTTGAAGGTGGTAAGTTACCAAAACTGAACAAGAAGATGGCGCCCTGCGAATTCCGACGTGTCGTTTGCATTCAAAGTGTACACAACTACACAATCAATTTCGTTTAACGAAATTCGTTATTCAGAGATGGTTCCTTAAATTTTTCCTTTAATTGTAATAGCACAACAGTGGAAGATAAATCCGTTTAGGGAGGTATTTGGGGCTTTCCTTCGTAAGAAGGGCTAGTGGCTCACTCTAGTCGGGTTTGAAGGTACTATGAGTAGTTCACTACGTTCCGTAGGGATAGCGCCACCGTCGACTATGGCACATGAAGTCCTATTCAGTGAACTCTCCTCTCTATTCCTCCATGGGTCTAACTTAGGAACGAGGGCGTAAATGTGTAAACCGGTGGTGTAAAAAAAGATGGAACCTGCCGTAAAGTGAAAGAGTTGATCCTGTAATATAGGGAACCAGCGAAATCGTCATCGTAAACTGTGCAGAAAGAAGAATCGAAGTTCAGCTACACCTGGTTACAACATTTCGGGAAATCTGTTGATCTGCTGACAATTTTTTTTTTCTCTCCCAAACGCTAAAAAGCAGGCGTTTGAAAAAAATCCCGGCTCAGCTTGCTTCACTTTCAAGTCTGGTAAAACTGGCCTGAAACGCATTAGTCACACCACAACAGTCACATACAGCCGCAGCCGGCCCGAGCGTTAGCGTTAGTGGGAGTGTAAAGTGACTCTGATACTGATTGTGAGTGAAGCACATTAGGAGCGGATAAGAAAATGGAAACTGGCCGTTGAGATAGCAACTTTTAGGTCAAAGGTTGAGGACAACTCACGACGTCGTATGGTTGAGCTAATTTCGGGTTAGTAGTCCTACTAACTGAGTACTGATATCAAAAGTAGAAAGCACTATTAGTAGCACTTATAGTAATCGTTAAAAAATTAACTAAAAGACTTCATTGGTCGTTTTCTTACCCCCCTCTTCAACCCCATCAAAAAATAAAATGATTATGTTGGGTACATGAGAGATCCCTTCAAAAACTATCCAAGTCCCTGTCCACCTTTTTCCCATAGAAAGTGTGACACAGGTGAAAGCGTTCGACCAGGTTTTTATAATGTAAGAAATGAGAAACCGAAGAGATGAAATATCGAGCATAAAAGGACCCGACGTTCATCTCCGAAACCAACATTTGGGGATCGTCATCGTCACAAGAACAAAAAGGCATTCGGATTACTGACGGAATTGGGAACCTTATTTGGAACGAGAGAAAGGGCCGTGAAAATTGGGAAGAAAGCGTGAGTGAATCCCCGAAAATAACCGATTTCGATCGTATCGTGAAGGTTAGTTATCCTAGATTGGATATCTTATCGGTATTGATGTTTGCTCTAGCCTTAAATCCGAGCTTACAGAACTTACAAAACGTTCGAGGGTTTACTCCTTCTCAGTTACTTGAAAATAGAAAGGGCTGGTCGAACAAGTTTTAACATTTGTGTTTCCTAGAAACATTCACATTTGCTCATTAACGTTTTTTAACCGAACTTTGAGCCCGTGAATAGCCATTTAGTCAGGAAACAATCTCAAGAAATTTAGGAATTCCTTTCCTCTGCTAGTACTTCCTTTTAAAAAACTGCTCAACAGTCAATTCAACTCAATTGGCTGCTACAATCCAAGAAACGTACATCAACTGGAGTCCAATTCCCAACTAACAATTCTCTCAAACAAATCAGTGTTGATACGATGATTGATACTGACTCCTCGAATGCGGGCCAATGCACTTTACAAAGCCCACCTCTCAAACGGCCTGTGAAGTTACAAGCGTGACCAATATTTCAAAAGATCATAGAAAACACAACGACCTTTCTTATTAGCGTCTCATACAGATCCTCATCAATATTAATGGTTCACTTAGGGGAGAAAGGGGGTTTTGGAGGCCGGGGATTGTTTTATTTCTCAAACCCCCGTTACAAATCCAAATTATTGCTGTTACGTTTCTAAGTGGACGTCCACTTGAGAATCAGACGATGCCGCTTTACGAGATGGATGAGGTGTCGAAGGTGAAAGCGAAACTAAACATCCTTCTTATCTCCTTAACAGCCGCATTCATTAATGTAAAAAACGACCGAATGAATTGGAAGAAATGAATTACCAAATACTCGTAGTCAAGATGCGTAGAGAGTCTCTTGAAGTCCACTTTGTGATTTCATTAAATTTTGTGGTTTATTATTCTTGGCATAGGACACCTATGTATTCGCGTATATTTTGATCAGCCTAAAATTTTTTCCATATAATAATATTTACGTCCATATTATGTTACAGGACTAGGTAGACTCAAAAAATGAATACCCATACGGCATCCAGGCCATTGTGGGCGGTAGGAATTTTGTGAAATTTCGACTTGGTTTGCCATCTAATTGTGACAGTAAGGTTTTCAGCCCGATCGATCAAACCCGTGGGATTCTGTGGAGCTAAAAAAGGCTAGGGGAGGGAATTTAAAGGTTTTCAGCTATAGGGTCGAGGTAGATGTCGTTTTCGATGTATTTTTGGACGTGGAATCCATTTCTGGGGCCCCACAACCATCCGAATTCACCGCAGGGATACGTGGGAATTTCAGGGGGCTACAAGTGGGGCTTTAGTCTGATGGGGTGGGCGAATAATGTGTCGTTTTCCGGGTAATGTTGGACGTAAAATCCATTTTTCCGGGGTCCCTCATCCGTCCAAACAGTTATTCCCCCCCCCTTCCGATCATTTTTTTTTATTGAAATGGAAAAAATGTTTGCACCATTATTACCAAAAAATAATGAACCTTTGTGAAACATTTTCAGCGTAAAAAAAAAAAAAGTGTTGTAAGAATTATAAAATAAATTTATTTAATATGTAGCACGTATGGGAATCGAACCCGAGGCAGGTGTAAATTGTGTCAATAAGACTTAAGTGTTAGGGTATTCCCACAAATTTAAAATTTAACAAGTTCTCAATTTTTAAGGTGGTCTCACGAACATCAAAGTAGTCATTGAGACGAACTGATTTTGCTTGTCATTTGGTCGGGGAAAAACCGAGGATGCCTGCCCCTTCCCCACATGCCCGGACCTTCGCCAGACAGTAAGTTCGTCTCAATGACTACTATAATAGTGGCACTCCGGCGAGGTTAAATCAGTGCGGAGTGTTTCCCTACAGCAGAAATTGAGTTTTTTCAAGTGCAATCAACATTTCTAAGGTGGAAAAATGATCTGAAAGCGGCGTCAGGTATATCGTGATTGTCGCAGGTACATTCGAAACGTGTAATTTGTATCCGCCAGAGCTTTCTTTAAGCTCACTCATTCGCCACATGAAGTCTGGGAAACCATAAGCAGGCGGAGGATGAGTCATGAAAGGCTGATACGATTACGAAAGACGCAGAAACCTTGTGAGTCACTTTGGGTTCACTCTTGTCATTACCTTCCGAACGGAGTTGTTTTTTTTTTTTGACAAGTTTGGGTCGATAAAAAACGTGACTGATGAAGCGCGGGGAACGTCAGTGACTCATTTGTCGTAACGGGGAAAAACAATAACAACCATTAACCATTTTGTGTAATTCAAAACATTTCACGGCGTTATTTTGGTTTATCGTTAGAATATCATGAATTAGAATTACATGGATAGATTTATTCGCGACGGAATCTAAAATTTTGATCGGCCTAAAAATGTAGCTATAGCCGATACACTACCGATATATGTACTACTTTTAGGCCGATCAAAATATATGGGGTCGAGTTGGGTGTCGTTTTCGAAGTAGTTTTGGAGGTAGAATCCTTTTTGCGGGTCCCAGAATCTTCCAATTTCACCATGGAGATCTATGAGGCTTTCACGGGGCTACAAATGGAGCTTTAGATGGAACTCCGTCCAAACACTGTAATAGAAAATGGGGGGGTTCCAACATTTTTTTTTAATAACTTTTCAACTTGAATTATAATTCTAATTGAATTATAATTCTAATTTTTGGACAATTTATATCAAAGAATAATAAACCCTGCTGCAAAATTTGCAGAATTTTTTTCGAGATATTTACGAAGGATCCACAAAAATGTAGAGTAACATTTTCTGTAATCTTCGAGGCTCCGACTCAGTGGGCTTCCTGCCGCTCACATCTCCTAAGCTCCAAGTTAAATTTATAACAATTCCGGATGATATACGAGACGGTGGGATATTTTTAAGAAACCGGGACTTCCTCGTTGACCCCTCAAGGCTGCTCGGGTGAACCGGGGTCAAGAAACGGAAGCCCTTTCTGCGACGGGGCCCCACAATGCATGTTTTCCGAGTCGCAAAACGAATAGCTCCGGAGATTTTTTTTTCTTTTTCAACTCTCGACGGGGACGACTGAGAAGACTGGGGGTGATGTACGACTTCCCATTTGTAATAGCGGCGATTTGGGGAACTCCTGATTTATGGGAGACGCTTCTCGGATTTCCGAGGGCACCGAATTATCATCGAGCTGACATCACGGCTTAAAGCAGATATGGACATCACCAGGATGTTTGGTAACAGATACATAAAAAAATTAAAAAAAAGAAAAAATCATCCAGACCTAAAGACGGGTCGGTTGGAATTTGTCATTTTGTTGCCTTAAAAAAAATAAACCCTGCAAAGTTTAAACAAGGTTTTAATATTCTTTAGCATAAATCGTGCAATTCCCAGTAGGTACTGACCCGATGTGGGATCCCGAAAAATGGATTCTACGTCCAAAAATACTTCGAAAACAACACCGCACTCGATATCATACCCAAAACACTTTTAAAACCCCTCCCATAGCCCCTTTGTAGCCCCACGGGTTTCGACGATCGGGTTGAAACCCTAGCGAACACATCCAGACGGTAAACCGAGTATTTTTCAACATTTCTGATATTAAAAAATTCCTACTGCCAAAAACGGCCTGGACGGCAGACGGACATTATTCATGAAACCTTCAATGAAAAATTTTGAGGCCACCGAAAACTTATGACCCCCGTTATTCCAAGAATAATAAACCAAAATTGAAACCCTCTCACATTCCGATTTGCACTCGGACCATCCTCAACCATTGCAAAACTTATCAAGATTGAGGAATGATATCAATAACGTCCCAAAAAAATCACCTAATCAGATCAACTTAAAAAAATTTAATAACGTCCACTTGTGGTTTTCAAAATGGCAAAAAAGGAAACTCCCCGGTAAATGAAATACGGTCATCCAGACCATGTGGAGAAGGGGAAACATAAATAACGGTGGCTTCAAGACCACAATCACGACGAGATTGGGGAAGAAAAAACCTGGGGGGGTCAGTTAATCGTAAATCAGGATATGCGACGAGGAAAAAAGAAAGGGAACTTTTTAAAGGCTCTTTTTTGAAGTCGTTACCAACCCATTTTGTGACCTTTTTCGACCTCTTTTTTTTTAAGGGGGAAGGACCCTGACGACGACGCAGGGTCCTCTTAAAATACGAAAATTAGGATATCTTTTTTATAGGTGAGTAAAACAGGGAGAGGCGGAATGAAAAAGCGAAATTAGGTCCGAAGGGATTTTCGCAGTTGTAAATAAAGAGAATCCTTTTAGAGGAGGAAAGTCGTTAAAAATCTTACAAAGAAAATGGCTTGAAAAAATCAGAAAAGATTAGGTTTCACTCGAGGATAAAATGTGGGTTGTGAGAAGGTTACATTCTTGCAGTGGAACGTAATTGATGAAGCGAGAGCCTTCTAAAAAGTACATTCGTGTAAACGAACGGCCCCAAGTTGATAACGGCGGCGATTCGGAATAATTTGGCAGCCTCACATGTAGCCGGTTTACATTTTACGAAACAAAAAAGCATTCGGATGTTGTTCAGGCTGACAAGAAGCATAATTTGAAGTATTTTATAAGGGAAGATACGAAACCAAAACGTCGGGGTCCTCTTATTGGCGCAATTCTCACAAGTCGGGATGGTACCGCATTTGGCAATACTTTTCAAAAATTGAACACGGGGTGACTGAGGTATGCACGAGGCCGTGATCCCAGAGTTTTCAACCTGAAAACTGGTTTTAGCGCTCGGTCCCCGGCCAAAAAACGACAGGAAAGTAGCGGCAAAAGTCGATGGTGATCATGATGGTGATTGTAAGAAGGGAAGTGACTCTTGATTGTACAGTAACAATTTCGACTCCGAAGTAGCGAATTTCGCAAGACCTAAATAATACATCAGCTACCATCTTATACTTATCAGAATATAAGCATTGTCTCTCCTCTAACTCATCAACCGTTACTCCAATAACATTCATATTCATCAACTCACTAGGGGTATGAAACGATTCAACGCCTGGAAATTCATGGGAATCTTGTTCGACCATTTTGCCCCCATAGAGGTTCTTGTAAACAACCCTATTCGGCCCTTCCCAGCATGAGAGAGCGCGAGCAGATCCAAAGTGACCTCCCAATTTCATGTTAATTTAGTGTATACGATGTAATTCAAAGCCTTATACCAGATCTGGAGGCAACTACGGAACCGGCGCAGGCGTCCGAGGACCTTGTCGTTGGGTCTGCTAAAAACTAGCTTTGAATCTGGGAATCAGATTCCTTTCTCACAACCATGGAACCAGCCGGCAGCTCCCCTATAGGGATGGAAAGATCGTGACCGGATATAACCGATATCCGGATATTTCTTTTTATTATCTGGATATCTGTGGCCAGATAGAAGTGGGCTGAAATATCTGGTAACCGGAGATGTGTATCGGATCTACGAACTTTTTCAAAAATTCTGAAAATCGAACATATATGCTTGGAAATAAAGCAGAAGGCGAGAGGGCGTCTGTTTGATGTTCGATCTCGATTCGATTCTCGATCTCGCTCGCTGCTTGCTAGCTACCGCGAGACCGTCAACTGTTTATTGTAGTTCGGAGCGGCCAACGAGAGATGGCGTTAGTATCGGCACTGCCATTCTGTTCTTTGAGGTTTTAGGTCTGCCCTTAGTTTGAAATAAAACCCCATTACTTTGCATTTTACTTCGCCCTGTAGATAGCAGCAGTGTCATACGAAAATGAGCACAATCAAGGATTTTTCAGAAAAACAGTGGAAATATCAGGATGCTTCATCTTCATCCGATCGGATCTCCGATATTCGGATATTAATTTTGGTTTTCCATCCCTACTCCTATGTAAAAGGGAAAAGCCCCAGAGAACAACAACTTCCCTTCCGAGGGTTCAGTAGGAGTAACCCATCTAAATAGTCTTAGTAAAAATGATCCGAACCCAGTGGTGCTCCAGGCAGCACTTCAACGTGAGAAATACGAAGCCTGGGAAACCCACCATGGAACCCCGGGTTGTTTTGTCCAACATGAGCAGTGGCGAGAACGAGTTGAAAGCGTCTACAACTTTCCGCCATTCACATATCATAATAATTAAATTATTAGAAATTCAGGCAAAATTATAGGAACACCTTCCCACGCACGTAAACAAAATACACTCGCTTGATTCCCCCAACGATCCCAACCACCCAATAATCTTCTACATGATCTGACAAAGGGATGATGGGAGGGGGCAGAGAACTTCCTGGAGGTGTAAGGACCGCTAGAGGGCGGTTACCCCCACATTGTTCGCATTCCTTCACCATCCCTTCCTCTGTATACAGATTCTCTGTGCATCCTGCGTCTCCCCTGGTATTTTTCCATATCACTTCCACACATTTAAATTTTACTTAATAATAAAATTCATAAAGTTGGGTAAGACGTGTTCACGTAATTAATCCTTCCAACCCGATAAGGTTCTAATTCTGAACTAGTTGTTACTCCTTCAAACGGGTTATAGTCCATCGAAACCGGTTTCTAACCCCTCCAAACTGGTTATCGCGGCAATAAAATTTATTTAAATTTTCTGAACTGGTTTCTCCCACCGAATCGGTTCAAAACTCCGCAAGGCCGGTCTTGCTATCAGTTTGTTGCTCTATTTGAAGCAGCTTCAAAGAGTAAGCCTTGTAACCAATGTGCTGTTTTCTCCTAGTGTACTTAGGAGAAGGTCTTGTTTTACACCGGTTCAGTGGGATCAACTTCTCGAAAGCTCGACAGTAAGGTGATTTAATTATTTTAGCCAAATTATTGTTCATTGGGATGCACCTTGAAATAGAATACCACTGAATTGTGACGATGTGGTCAAATCCGCACAATCATTTGAAGAGGTGGTTCGATCACAAAGGAAACCTACAAGAGTCGTTCCAAATGATAGCCACACCCGTGGGCGTAGATTTTGGCAGTGCGGCGGCAAAAACCTAAAAATACACTTAACCCCACCCTTAAGGCGTGGTATCGCAGACGGGTCTTACGTTTCACGTTTCTGACTTTCTAATTATAAGAGCATTAGAATGGAAGGAAAAAAAGAACTAGACGAAAAAGAGGGCCGAAGCGTGGTTTATTTCACCGAGAAAAACCTTCCATCGCCAATTCGCGGTTCTATCCGCAAGTTTAGCTTAAGGACCTAACTTTGGGTTTAAACTGAGACGTTCAAACGGAGCTTTGACTTGTGAAAACTAACAGGGCCTTTTTATGTTCTCGGGAGAGAAAATTGACTTTGAGATGAAGACGCGAAAATAAACAGACTTTCGGGGGAAACGTCGAGTTTTCGGGCGAAAATTGGTCGGCAAAAGTGGACGAATAATGTATGTAGCGGATCGATGCGACCTGCAGATATTTTACACAGAATTATCGCACTGAATCAATCGTGTTTCAATTCCCGTTCACGGAGGGGAACGACTTGACGAAGAGGGAAGAAATTCAATCAGTACGGAAGAGGAGGAAAATAATGTTTCCAAAAAAGGAAATCCACTTTTCTTCTTCCACGTCATCTAATGAAATGCCAGCAGGTCGTTGGGGCGGAAAGAAAAAAGACAGCCTGGTGAAATTGGTTTATTTTAGTAGAGGAAATGTAACAGTACAACTGGAAGAGTTGGCAAAATTGATAAGGGATATTGGATTAAAATGTAAAAATTGCTATAAGATCAGCAAATAATCACTTTTAACGGGAGATGAGATCGAATTTATCAGACAAGATACGTTTATTATTTTAACAATAATACACCTATGTAATCGCGACGGAGGTAAAAAATTCCGATCGGCCTCAACATTTGGCATTATACGTTTCAAGATGTCTAGATTCCAAAACCGAAATGCCCATCCGCCGTGCGAGCCGTTTTGGGCAGAAGAATTATTTTTTAAATATGAAATTTTGACAAAATACTCGGTTTACTATCTAGCTGCGCCTGTAGTTTTCAGCCCGATCGCCCAAACCCATGGGACTCTGTGGGGCTAAAAAGGGGCTAAGGGATGGGTTTTTGAAGTTTTTCAGCAATGGGGTCGAGATAGGTGTCGTTTTAGAGGTAATTTTTTGACGTAGAATCCATTTTTGGGGGTCCCAGAACTATCCGATTTCACCGAGGGGATCAATGGTGCTTTTATGGAGCTACAAATCGAATTTTTTAAGGATTCCAGGAGGTCAAATGAGATGTCGCTTGCCGAGTAATTTTGAAAGAATAATCCTTTTTCCGAGGTCCCACATATTATGTCCGAACAATGTACAGAAAAAATACCCCCCCCCCCCATGTACTTATTCTCTATTTGACACAGAATTAATTATCGCACAATTAACCTATATCAAAGAATAATAACCCCTTGTGTAAAATTTGCATTTTTTTTTTTTCCGGTTTCGTATGAAATAAGACTTTAAAATAAACAAATATCCGAGTTCTCTAGTTTTCTCGGGGAGCTCCTCCTTTCCTGAGGCCTTCGGATCTTCGTAAAGAAATGCAGGGACACCGTGAAACGTTAGGCGTTTCTTTTCGGGGAAAGAAAATATAATATGTGAGGAACGCTGCGCGTGTTGGAACGTTACAGAACCTCCCGACAGACCTACGAGCTAAGTTCACAACGGAAATTCTGACATACACGCAGAGTGCTTATCACTGTGATACTGATACAAAAGGCACCTCCATATCCCAGAAGAAGACACCACGAACTGGGACTTTTTTCGAAACGCCCTCACGACACATGACATAACCATGACGGATACAGATGTGCATCCGAAATGAGTTGGAACCGACGCAACGCGCAAAACAGCCCGAAGAAAGAAAAAAAAACCCTTTCAGACTATTTTAGGGAGTGCAGCCGCCTTCGGGCCATATCACGAACTGCCACCCTCGAAAGTTCCGCACTAAAGTCACCAGTTACGAAACACGAGTTTCTTTCTTTTGTCACATTATATTAAGTTTTTCGTCACTATCGTGCCACATCTGGGAGAGTAATCTGTTTATACAAAACAATAACTATGCATAACACAAAATGTATTTGGATACCTGATTTCGTAGATAAGGAAATAAAAGGGAGTCGGTTTCATAATCCCTCCAGTGCAGCTCCTCATTTAGAGACTCCCACATTTCTGGAGTCAATTCACCAAATTCATCAACGTTCATTTGCTAGACGATTTGAAATTTTCCGAAGCGAATTCGATTTTCCACGGACTACCTTCAATTTTAGCGTTTCAAGTATTTTATTTCATGCGCAACAGTGAACACGTTCTGAATATAATATTCTCAATAGATTCTTGAGCTTTGCGTCATCTTTAAAAAAATATTGTAAATGAAAACCTCTGCGGTGACGTAACTGGTGAGGTTTTGTGTTACATTTCATGATCTTAGTTATTGTCGAACGAACTAAAATATCACTATTATTTTGAATTTATTTGTTCGCTTTTTTTTCTTTGGGGCCAATTTAACGGTCGACGCGAATTGGGAATTACCGGATCTGGTGACCTGGTTTTTGACGAAGTGACCGGCGAAGAGCGTTTTCTGAAGCACGAAAACGGAGAACACTCACGAGGGATTCACCCAACACGGACCTATCGACAGTCCACGACGAACTGAACCGGATTATCTGAATTGGGATTTTATCTGACGGGGAACCTCCACCTCCGTCACCTTCCCGGACGGAGGAAACCGACCTTGAGGGAAACGCCGGGGAGTAGCTGGCGAGACAAAAACAAAAAAAAAAAGTTCGAAAAAACGGTGGTCGGGGAGTTGTGACAAAATATGGCCGGTGTTGTGACAAAACTAGTGTTTGGAACCGTTTGAAGGCCGTGTGAGCTGCAGTGGTCAATTCACCACCTAGCGGATCAACAACTCCCTGATAGCGACACTGCTGCCAGATCTACGAAGCGAACAACGCAAAAACGGTCACAACGACAATTACGAGGAAGTGCAACGTAAAGCGGAGAGAAGCGAAATCCCATTAGCGGACTGTCGTGGAATGAAATTTATCGGGTTCGGTCAACAATAAATAAGTCAATAATCGATAGAGTGGACGATTTGGCTAATTCGTGTTGTCGCAGCTGTTTCCGGTCGTCGGGTCAAAGCCGCAGAATCAACATTGTGGCCCAACAGAATGTCGCCGGGCGGCAAACTTGTTCCCAATTTGAGGAGACCAACCTGCGTCAGTTCGGCAGTTCGGTCGTCGCGACGTGAACGTATCCAACACCAGAGCACCAGAAACTGTGAGAACTGAGATGGTGCTGAGCGCCGGAGTAATCCGGTTAAGAAGAGCTCGGATTTCTCCCCCTCCTTCGCCCTGTAGTGTAATTGGATGTGAGTTTGAATGCTTATTGGATTAGCCAACGGTGTGAAGGTGGACACGGAGGGAAGGGGGAGGTCCTTTTGTTGCCCAAAGTGACAAGTGAACACCTGGAGTAAAACCCCACCAATGAAAAATTCTGTTATCAATAAAGTGAAGCAAAACAGGCTCCGATTCATTGGTGCGACACTAGATCTCGCTTCTCATCTCGGACACATGAAAAGCGGCACGTCGCACAGTGGGGCCAAATGACCATGTTTTGAAAAAAAAAAAAAAAAAAAAAAAAAACAACAAAACCATTGAACATGTTTTGAAATAGAATAATTAAAATTTCAATTCCCCGAGATAAATCTCCATAACCAAGAGCGTTGAGGCGTTCAAATTGCGTCCAAATATAAAAGAATCATGCCAAAAAAGGATCCAGACTTTTTCCAATGAAAATACAGGTCCGCGAATAAAATTAAAGTTTGTGCTTTCAATCGGTTATTTTCCGACGATTCGAAAAGCCCATTTAGTTCTCAAAGCAGGGTTGCGAACCTATCGCTCCGGAAAAGCGCATCGAAGCTTTATTCAGAGACATGAATCATCGGAGAAAGTTCGCAAAACTCGTGTTCCTTTTTCAGGGTTTTTGCCGCGTTAGCATAACTGCGCCACTCCAACACAACTTGGTTGGCGAGTCCAGGTTACACATTTATGTCAAAACTGAAGCTGAACTTCTCCGGCATGGATGACGGTGGGAAGTTAGATTCCTATAGACAGCTAGGTCTTCCGGATCCGTGGTGGCTCCTATGTTCAAGGGCAAAACGTCGGCTAAAGACAACATCCCTGCCATAGGCCTCGTAAGAGTGTATCTGGAACCTTTTCTATTTAAAAGGGCTCTCTGGGAATACTACCTTGGAACTCCCCATCCCATCCAACAACATAAGGCACGGCGAAAACATGCCCCTTCAACTTTCCACCCTTTAAACCGAGCACAATTTTAAAATAAAATACAATGAAGGAATAGCACTGAAGTGCACGAATAATTAATTACTACCACTTCTAAGGGACGACATCTTGTCAACCGATCATCAAGGACCAGTTATACGATTAAAAGATACCATATTCAAATTCTTGTACATATGTGGTGAATTAGGGTCGGTCGGAAAAGATATGAAGTTTACGCCGACGTTTCTGAAGATTTATTTTCACAACATCAAGCATTCACAAGTTCTTTTACCAAAAGCAAATTTGAACATTATCAATGCAGACGAAATTGGGCCAAATTCCAGAATGGACACGCGTCAGTAGACACCAATGTGGTTTGCTACAGTACAACAACTACCACTACAACTACGACCACTATGCTGGGCAAGTGGTGGCGAGAGGTGCATTAATATTATGTCGTGTAGGTGCAAACGTGCTGAGGTACCTTAAATGAAGAGACGAAACTCTATTTGCAGTGGGTTTGAAATTTACTCGTAGTGTAAAATTTAATCGCTAACAATAATTGCCCTGGCAGAACGCGATGCGAGTGGAGATAATGGCGGCGGGACGGAGCGCAGACGGCACGCAATGTTTCCGCGTCTTGCGTTGTAGTCGAACTCGGCGCTGTGCGGTTTGTAATGTACAGTACACAATGCCACTCCACCTACAACCCCACCGAACGTGCGTAGTCCCCCTACCCCCCAACAATCAAAGGATTCGTAAGGGGCTACCATGGAGTGGGGGGTATGAACACCCTTAGGGAGGGTTCCGGATCGATTAATCCCTAACGACGCAACGTCGTCAACACATCGTCAACCGGTAAAAAAATATACAAAAAAAAGGGTTTATGACAAGCCGACAGGCGACAGCTTCCCCTTCAATGATGGAGTAGCTTGAAAGAACTAAACCATAATTAGGGTAATCGATAAGTCTGCTGGCAGGTCCGTCGCGATGAATTAAACAGATTGAGGCCGGAAAGGGGCGCTTTAGGTCACGCCACAGGCTGTAGTGAGCAACATCAAAATACCAATCTGTGAGTAGAAATGATTGTTGTGTGAATTATGGGAATCGGAATGGCTTGGGACGAATTGCGACACATTATTTTCGGGGTTCCCTAGGTCGGACCCACGAAGGGTCGGATTACGCTTCGAAAACGAAGTCGTTATTAGCACGGTCGTAAAAATGACCGTTCCGAGTACCTGAGATGGCCCTTTGAGACACTCTATAAGCAAGGCTCCCTACACGAAGCACAGCTATATTATGAGTAGGCCTATAGGGGTGAAAACGAGACTACTATAATATATTATAGCGCTATAGTATATTATAGCGATTCTCCCACTAACATACATAATAAATTAGTTATATATTAATGTCAAATTAATGTCAAATATGGGCGTATTCGTATTTGCGAATACGAATATCACCCAAAGCACACCCAACCTGCGAATACGAATACGAATTTATTCGTATTCTCAACTGTAAATACGAATATACGTATTTTCGGATGTATAAAATTTATACGTCCGAATATTATTTAATACGAGTAGTATTTAATACGAATATTCGCCGAAAACATTTGCGAATATTCGTGTTCTCGATGATGAAATACTCAAATAGGTTCAAACTACGTTTGAACATACCAGAAAAAATGAAAATACACTCGTATACCGTCGTCGTATTCGCAGGAAAAAAAATCCGATTCTCACTTATCCAGGTAATTCCCACTTATCAAGGTTAGTGATGGTCAGGGATGGTTAGAGATGGTTAGGGATGGTTAGGGGGGTTTGGGATGGTTAGGAATGGTTAGGGATGGTTAGGGGGGTTATGGATGGTTAGAGATGGTTAGGGAGGGTTAGAGATGGTTAGGGATGTTTGGGATGGTTAGGGAGGGTTAGGGATGGTTAGGGGGGTTAGGGATGGTTAGAGATGGTTAGGGATGGTTAGAGATGGTTAGAGATGGTTAGGGGGTTAGGGATGATTTGGGATGGTTAGGGAGGGTTAGGGAGGGTTAGGAATGGTTAGGGGGGTTTGGGATGGTTAGGATGGTTAGAGATGGTTAGAGATGGTTAGAGGGGTTTGGGATGGTTAGGGAGGGTTAGAGATGGTTTGGGATGGTAAGGGATGGTTAGGGGGGTTAGGGATGGTTAGAGATGGTTAGGGATGGTTTGGGATGGTTAGAGATGGTTAGCGATGGTTAGGGGGGTTAGGGTTGGTTAGAGATGGTTAGGGATGGTTAGGAATGGTTAGGGGGGTTTGGGATGGTTAGAGATGGTTAGAGATGGTTAAGGAGGGTTAGGGATGGTTAGGGGGTTAGAGATGGTTAGAGATGGTTAGGGAGGGTTAGGGATGGTTAGGTGATCCTGTTGGAATAATCTGCCATAACTGGCTAAGTAAGAATCACCTGGATGAGTGAGAATGTCCTGGATAAGTGAGAATTACCTGGATAAGTGAGAATTACCTGGCTAAGTGAGAATCACCTGGCTAAGTGAGAATCACTTGATTCACACTGATTGATTAGGTACCTGATTCATTGGTTTGAAAAGTATTTTGTCAAAATTTCAGATTTAACGAAAATTTTATACATCCCAAACGGCCCGGACGCCGGACGGACATTTCGGATTTTGAATGTAGATCTCTTGAAACGGATAATGTCAAATTTTGAGGCCGATCGGATTCGTCGACCCCCGTCCAAGAATAATAATTATTCCAAGTAAGTAAATTATTCCTAGAATAATAAACCAAAAGTGGTAACTCATTAGTGCTGAACATTACTTATATTATAAGTAGTGAAATTTTGGTGATGACCTATACCAAAAGACCTAAGTCAAGAGTTTTATTTTACTGCAATTTAGTATCTCTCAATCCTGGACTCCGGGCAGTCGGCCTTCTCACTTGAATTAAGGTAGCCATTGAGTATTGACCACTTGAGGAGGTTCTGGCACAGCTCGCCTTCGTCAAATCGGATTAGCCCGTTGACAGCTAAAGGTCTTCGAGACTGCCCAGGTATAAGTCCAGGTATGGGCAGAAATCATGTGTCGCAATTCGTCTTTTACCATCGGAATGGAGGATGGGAGCCACCTATGGTATAGTGGTTGAAATGCCGGGTCTACAACACAGCGTTCCGGAGTTCGAGACTGTTTAGCCTGAAATTTTGAAGAAAAAAGTTACCTATATTAAATATTGTAACTACTACCTACTTATTATTATTATCATGTAAAAATTAGTAGTATTTGAATCGTTCCGGAGGCAAAATAGCATATGGAATAAATTCAATTTGGAGCAAGTAACTAGTCAGGCCCCCGATATCAACAACGCACAGGATCGAATGCGATATCCTACAACATAAATTCGTCAAATGAATTCCATGATCTCCGTGACAGTCGGACAAAAAAGAAAGATTTGTACGCACCATTACTAAATTTGAAAAAAAAAAACAAAAAAAAAACAATACGGTGGGGGTGAGGGGAGTTCAAAGCTGGAGGCGGTGATGCAAAAGAAGGTCGTGTAGGCTGGACTAGTGATATGACTAAATTTGGGGAAAAAGAGGGGAAGAAATTAAACGCGGTGCAATGGTACCAACCTTGTTTTAACACAACCCTGGGAGGATACTTACACTCAGAGGAGAAGACACGAGAGGGTACTTACATCGGGACGAGAAGGTCACGGGAGGGTACTTACATGTTTTTTTCTCAGCGGGAGGGTACTTACAAAGTCCCGTCAGATTCTTGGAAATTAAGAAATGTTATAAATTTTATTTTTATTTTCGTTTGGAAGTCTCCTTTGTTCTCTATTGCACTCATAGTCATAGTTTAAATTGAAGCAGGCAATTATTATTGTTATTATTATCATTATTATTTATTTTATTTCGTTTTTGTAAGAGCGAAAACCGAATGCAATGTATGGGTATTAATACCCGAAGAAAAAAAGGATATTTGCTTTGATTTGAGATCGATACTATCAAGTAACGAGATTTTTTGTCACTTTCCTTTTCACAGCTACGGTTTAACTTGAATAAAGTAACAATAATAGTAAAAATAGCAAAACACGCAATTCCGGAGGCTCTATCTCATGTTGACGCGAAAATCTGGCCAAGGGACTTAGGACATCAACACGTCCTATATAGGACCACTTGAAGACCCCAGTGCCGTCTGGGATCAAAATCCTGTCAGGGTGAAGGGGCACCGCCGTTTAACCATGACAGACGGCTTGTCCTCCCTGCTTCAGGATTGTGAAACCCAAGTTTTTTGGATTGGATGAAAAAAATTTAAAAAAAAACTACATTAATATGTTTCCTTTTAAGAGCTCTAGAAGTCAATTACGTGGTCAAATTGGAAAATTCCTTTCAATTCAGGATGACTACAAGAATTCAGTGAATAACCGCGTCCGATTCTATCAGGTCGACAGGAATGATTTTTCATCGATAAAAGAAAAAGGAAGTTTCAAACAATTTTTAGAATAATTTGTTTTATCTACATTATATAGGTAGGTCTAGTCCTAATGGAGTCAATAAGATTAAATCTGACCCAATCATACTAATAACTTAATAACTCCTGAAACTTTCCCTATGATGAGACTATTTTTGGTATAGCGAGATACCAAGGTTGGTATAGTGAGATACCAAGGTTGACAACAAAAACGATAGTTTATGTCAAATACCGAGACATCGCAGACAGATGGTGCTGAAAAATTATTCCTTAACCTTCAAGTTTTTGAACAATATTGAACACTCTAAGGCGAACGATGAATTTCTCAACAAGAAAGCTTACGGGACCGTAAGGTTTTGTCAATCGTGTTTATAGTGAGATGGAAATGACTCACATGTGTCTCCTTGTAGATAAAACAGAGAGAAGTTATTATCACACAATACCTGCCCAATGGCAGAGGCTGGTGCTCCCAACTCGACTTCCCCCTTTCCGACAACAATAGAGCTATAAATCTTGCACGCATGCGCGTTGAGACGCTAACGTTAGTCTAACGCTTGTTGTGACGGGAAAGTGTGGGACGACGGGGGTTTGTTTTTCATGGTTTAAAAAACCTCTTTTCCACGCGGAGAAGGTTTACAGTGACACTGGCCTCCGGAGCACAGCTGATCATATCTCCTCTGTGTCCGCTGTCATCAAGGATGTTCAAACAACGTACCCGATGGTCATATAAACACAAGAGTCCGCCAACATAAACTAAACACCAGACATCATTCAGAGTTAATATTTACAAAGGGAAATATTGGCTTAAGATCTACCACATAATATTGTGAAGAAATATTCTCACCGATTGCGGTAAATATAAAAGTATTAAAAACCAACGGCTCACAAACGACGCATCAAACACTCCCATCAATAAAAGGTCCTTCAGGCGAGGATGTTTTACGGCTGATTTAAATACAAGTCCATTTTAGACCACTGTGCTTGCGGTGGCCATTTACAAACGCTATCTGCCAAGTGTATCAGTATCAGAAGGTTTATGCCCTCCGGGGAACGCTCATTTATCATTAAAATCCCATCTTTATGGGGTCCGAAGGTTTACACGGAGTCTCCCAAGACCCCATTCATTGGCTGGTTTTCAAGACAATACTTGCAACTTTGGGCGGCCCGAAGAATTTAGAGAGGGAATTGTCAACAGCTCTGAAATGAATTTATACCCTAGATTGTATGAACTATGCGAGTTCCAACGAGACTCACAACGATTTTGGTGGCATCGCCCAATTTATCGTTTCAACTTACTAACTCCTGATCTGTAGAACTGTCATCACTCGTCTTGGAACATACCTGGAACATAAAAGTGGAATAAGCATTAAAGTTTGTAATACGCCAGATGAAAAGAATACGATAACGACAGACCACTTCGGTTCTGCTCTCTTCATTGCACTTTCATGTAAGTACCTTTTTTATGTATTCACTTGCTCATCACGATCTAGCAATTAGCTCTTTCTGCATCATACCATCATTTTATCCCATGTCAAAATGTTGGTTTTGATTGCATGTACTAGGGGAAGTGGGTGAGGGGGGGGGGGGGGAGAGAGATTTCAAATTTATTTATTCGTTGTTCAATATTTTTCTAAGTTTCTTATCTTCTTCTTCCTTTTCGCTTTAATTTTTAATTAATATTTTCCCGCATTTTTCTTTTAATTTTTATTGATATAATTTTTTTATCCCTCTCTCACCTGCTTAAAAATGTTTTACTGTTCAAATCTTTATTCACCGACCACTCCATTCACACCAGTATAAGACTTATAACTTCTTAGTATCTATCCAAAAATAATTTTAAATAATAAACCATAAAAACTACAATAATTGAAGTTATTATAGTTATAAATAGGTATACCCTTTCATGTTTTTTCCTATGTTGTTGGCCCACTTTTTTTTTCATTAGTGCCATATTGTCCCCAACAGTTTAAAAATTTGTAAGTTTAGTGCCCAACGATCTACGAATTCGTACCACAAATCATTTTTTTGTTTATCCCATTAGACCCTGAAGATTAACATCAATTCATCGCCCTATTTGACCGAACCTGTACAACTTACCACCCACATTCATTCAAATTGTCAACAAAATCACCAACATTTGAAAAGAATATTGTTAATCCTTCCAAACTGGGAAGGAGAGCCAAGTATTCTGTCAAGATTTTAAACTTGAACAAAATCAAACTCCCGAAAAAGGGTGGCGGGGTGGTATTGTTTTTCGACTTTCAAAAGGATAAATTCTGAAGTCAAATCTAAAGTCCAATCAGGTCCAAATGGTTAGAAAATAATAACAAAGTTTAACGAACAAAATATGGTACACTGAGAGGAAACTAATCGACGATCGCGTTTTCAAGGTCAATAAAAACTCACCAGCTGTGAAGAATTGATGGCTAGCTCGAGAATGTGTAGTTTGTTCTAGATGAACAGCTAGTAACTTAGCACAATAAACCAACACATTGGAAGGATAAATTAAACATACCCTCAAAAGGACAATTAGATACACTTTTCAGAAACACCAGAAGCAATGGACTTGATGAAAATAATAGAAATCCGTGGCTAAGCAAAATTTAACGCTTTCAAAATTGTTCCAAAACCGTAACCGACGATCTAACGAAGAACTCCGTACCGACCCGTAAAAACATAAGGGGCGAGTTAACTTTCACACGCCGTTTTCGCACGTTTAAACCTCCTGTGACACCCCCGGGGTAGTAAATTGACGCGATTTGGCTCGTAAAGCGGGGAAGGCCGTAAAGGGCGTCGCACAATTAACCGGTTGGGTCCGCGCCGGGAACGCGACTGAATCGCTGAAAAGCGGCAGAGGCGATTTCAAGGACGAAGCGCCGGAGTGAGACGGAAGAAATGGAGAGAGCGAGAGGGAGCGATGGGCCCATCCGTACACACGAAATGGAGCATTGACTTGAGGAATTGACTTCACGAGGTTATGATTTTCAAGCCATTAAAATGTTGTCTAGGTTGCGTGTAAAGGCGATAAAAGTCATCAAGAATCTTCTAGCAGCTTTTTCGCATCGTTTTTTTCCTCGCGGAAAAAAAGAAAATACAGTATCATCGAATGACAAAAATTATTAATGAGGTCTTGAAATTCCAGCCATCAAGTCCTGCTTTTTAACACAGATTAATGGCGACCTTTACTCTAATTTTATTTAGGGATTTCAATTCATCCCATGCACATCTATAGACTAGTCCGCGAATTAACAACGGACGGCCCAGCCGAACGGAACCGATTCTGACGGAGAGGGAAGACCGGACGGGACATCAGGCCCGGAACGGACGAAATGATGGACGAAAAAGTGAAAACTGAAAAAACGGAGAAAAAAAGAAAAATACACTGCCAAGGCAATGTACACGAGGTTCCTCGTGCCAAGTTCAAAATGAACGTAACAACTGTAACAAGAAAATTACGTTCGCGCATGCGCAGAGCGTACCGCTGATTCAATTGTGATGAAATTCGTATGGGACCTCAAGGAGCCTTATCCGCATAATCCCTCAAAATTTGAGCTAAATTCATTCAAAATTGTGGAAATTATGGCTGTAACAAGGAAATGCGGACAGACCGATAGACCCACAGACCGACAGACACGGAACCAAATGTGTTCAGTAGGCTATGAAAAGCAAAATGCGAGTGGAAATTTTGAATTCGGACAACAAAAATTTTTTTTCTTCCGAAAGTGAACACAAGGCTTCCGCTGCTTCGCAGAATCGGAAGCAATACGTGAGGGGTGAGGTGGGAGGTGTCATGGTAGGTGCACTCCACCACGAAGACTCCGTAAATGAGCTGTCATGCTGTTTAGCGAATTTTCAGATACTATCAATGACCGGGATCAGTTTGCCGAATTGACCCACTCCCCACTAAAATCTTTAAGAAAATGCTGCAAAACATTTAATGTTAACCATTGTTGTTACAGAAGGGAATCAGTAACAAAGTATCGATATTTCAAGTCGATTCAAAATTCGAACAAAAAGCATTTAAAGAATTTTCATTATTCTTTGGTATAAATTTTGCAAAAATCAATAACTTGTGAAAAAAAGAAAACAAGATTAAAATTAGAAACAAAAAACACTGTAATTTTGTTCCGTGCTCGGACAGATGTCGGACCCAAAAAATTCTACGTCAAAAATTTCTCGAAAACGACACCACATTTGACCTCCATCCAATCCTTCCCAATTTGAACCCCCATGATAACCCCATCGATCCCCACGGTGATTCGGATCGTTCTGGGTCCACAAAAATACTTCAAAAACGACAACTAACTCGAACGCACGGCCAAAAATCTTCGGTAAATGATACCGGAAAATCGGTATGGAAGATTCGATTCAGATAACAATTGGACACCTGTGTACCGATTCAGCCTATCTATTTTTCAAAGAAATGGAAATCGGTACATTCTACCCCCATCCATAGTAATTATTGGTAGCAATTTGTTATTATTTTGTATGGACTAGATTCTAGTCCCTTCAAATCACTACAAGAGAAGCCAATAAAAAATAATTTGAAATTGAACTGACAAAAAAAAGTATTTTTGTGCTAAAACAGCGCTTTCAGGCGATAAAAAAGTATTCCTTAAGGTCTAGTTTGGGCATATTGCTCTTGCCGTTTCTCCTGAAAGGGGCTGTCTACAGCTTTGAAGCTCGTTGATGAGCCGTGCAAAACTCACAACCAACCAGAACCACAGTTTTTCTTTTTTTCCTCCCATCACAAAAGTGAAACAGCGACCTTCAAAGGAGTTTCACTTTCTAAAATTCTGAAGAAAAAAAACCGACTAAACTCCCAAAAAAACTCTTGAATGCCTTCAAGTAAAAAAAAAAAAACTGTTTCCACCATTGGACAGGCAATTCCCTTTTTCGTCGGGTCAATTAAGTGAAATGAACGCGTTGAGTAAAGAATGACCGTCAGGCTAAAATCCGAACCCCGTTCGGGCTGCAGCTCCTGTATTTAAATTAATTAAGTTTAATTAAAACGATAGCTTAATTAGAAAGCCAGGACCCGAAAAAGAGCTTGATGGAAAATATTGATTAGAAGTATCAGTTCAAAACGGGCCGCCTGAAGAGAAAAGGGGGATCGGGACTCCCGATTCGGGAAGTACTGGGTTGGGAAACGTAGGGCGGAATTGAAAGATTAATTATATCTTTTTTATTTTGAATGCACAACCTTATAGTATTAGCCTTCGAAAAACTGTCAAAGCCGAATATGGTGTTTTAATTTGTTTGAGCAATTCACATTGCGAGTGCACTGTAAGGTCGAACCAGGACTGCAATTGAAAAGCGCGCCATATGGACTGTCAGAGTTAGTACATTTGACCACCTAATGAGCCATTTAGGGAAAACATCACGTAAAAAAACGGTTTTACCACCAAAAAAAGTTTACATCACACTAATGAGGAGAGTCGGCGCATAACATAAATCACCTTCATACACCCCAACGTCCAGAAAAACAAGAACCAGTACAAGTTGACCCTCCACCTTCTTCTCTCATTAGGTATCGTTTACATGCAACTCGACACACCCCGATTAAAAAACGGGGTTTTAAAAGGAATCATTTATATGCCACGTGCTCGAAAAAAAGAGAAAATGCAAAATGTTCGACTCGAACGGATTCCTTAATCAGGCGAAACCGGCTGGCACTGAGTTGTGGTTGACGCACAAATCAACAATACCCGTGGCCAAAGGAGAGAAAAGTACAGGGGGGTGGGGGGGAATGATGTACGGATTGGAGCACGAGGCTCACGACCTGGTCGCAACATGCATACAAACGAAGCTGATTGGAAGTGTTGAGGGCGATTTTTCATCCGAGCGACAGTACAAGTAATGGATTCATGCAAAAGGGCTTTCATTTTTGCGCTTAAACATAAATTTTACCTGTCACGACCGGGAATAAATATGTTTACTTCAGTAGTCTCGTTTTCTTGAAATTCGCCATCGTTCACATTCCGAGAACGATCTCCGAGCTTCCGTCTCGTCGACTTCTCAATGCAAACGGATGTAGCAACTCGGGCGGAATTTCTATTCGGGATGGTAATCCGTTCGCATGACGACTGGCGATTGGTTGGGTTCTGGTAGACTTTTTTTCCTTACCTTTCGTGTTTGGAAGCTAATTCTATGCTCAGGCACGACCCAGATCTACTTCCAAGGACCCCCCCAACGGCCGGGAGATGTCGCCGAACGTCAAATCCGACCCAGTCCCGTATTTCAGTGGGGTCCCGACTCGGGACTCCCGAGAGAGTCAATCTCAAATCAAGTACGTAGGTGTCAAAGAGGTCGAACTTATTCGCCAAAGACGAAAGTGGTCTAGAAAGTAAAACCAAGGGCGTCTGATTTACGACGCAGCTTGCGGTGACTTCGCATATTTGATATCAGATTTCCGATTTTACTTGCAACACATCCTGGCGATATCGTCTAATAATACATTTTCAGACTAAACTTATGCCTAACTAGTCGATGAGTGGAAGATGAACATTTAGTGTTATTCGCGAAAAGCAAAAATTATATTATTTTACAAATTTTTAAAAAATCAGCCTCCATTCACAAGTTAGTACTTGCATGATTCGGCTTAAGCCAGCAGTAAAGCCGAATGCACGTCCTTCGGCCTCGCCGAAATCCAAACCGAATCGTGCCATTGGACATAATTGAGGAGGTCCGTGCAAAAAGGGCACGTAGACCCCTCCATGTGCCCTTCTTGGAGAGAAATGCAGGAATCGATCCGCCATGTTCTCTTCTATAACTGTGCCAAGTTTGGTAAAGAAATTCCTGTTTGATTTTTTTGTTGGTAGCATGTTATTATCGGATGAGACCTTCTTGGAGGGAATCGCGTTCTTTGGGAAAATCGAGCTATCTTATGTCAATAACGCTTTGAAAAATTAACAATAAACTTAACAACACATATAAAAATAAAGAATGCCATGGAAGAATGTAATTGATCATCGGTGTCCAAATTATTTAATTATATTTTAATCATGAAAAAAAAAAAACAATAAAATCTATTTTCAGTAGGTACCTGTTTAGTTAGTTACTTGTTACCAGTGATGTGCCCCGGGAATATTTCCGGGGAACGGCGAATTTATCGGGAATATTCCCCAAAATATAAATTCCCGGGAAAAATGGGGAATTTATTTTTCTCCTCTTCAATTTACTCAAACATTTTTTCCCAGTTTTGAACCCTTTCTAATCTATTGATAGGCCATAGTACCTGCCTACCTTTGCTTCCTGATGATTCTTGAACCCTGATCCTAACGTCTGCCATAAAGCTTTGTGAACAGCAACACCAATAAATACTGAAATCGAAGAAGATGAAGAAGATTGGGGTGGGCGAGAGGGGGAACTTGTGGCAGCGTGAATCACGCTGCGTGATTTACCTCAATCAACTATTGTTATGACCTGAAGTCAACACTGTTTAATTCTTGATTTTGTTCGCGGCTCCGACTTTTCACTGTTTATATTGGTTTTGAAAAACGGAGGACAAGGAAAGACTGTTTGGGATCATTTCCGTATAATGCCAGGAAAGGGGCCGAGCGCAAACAAGAAAATGACGTGTGCAGGTAAAATACTTATTTGTATGAATCGCGCCTACGCCAAAATACTTATGTATCACATCAGGTATATGCATATGCCTGTGAGATATTATTCTGTCCCCTAAGTAGGTAGTTACCCTTTTAGCAATTTATGAAAAAGTATTTTTGAATTAATTTCGTCATAAATTAATATGTAGGAATCCTAATACGACTAGATGCTGCCTTGTGATATAGAAACAATGGCTAAGTCCTTCTGTGTTCATGGAATATAGTTTAAATAATTTAATTGAGAAAAAATAAATTCACCAAAAATAAATTTCCGGGAATTTGCTCATCACTGCTTGTTACGTGCGAAAGGATTTCAGATACATTGAATTTTTTACTTCTTGTATTTTTACTACTAGTTCAATATTTCATATTATTCACTACACCTCAAGTCGCTTAGACTTTCTCTGTCTGTCGTTACCAAGAGATCGTAGATTTATTAGAGTTGTTATTTTTTGGCACTAACTCGTCACTTGGTTTAGATTGAAAAGATTTCGTAAACGTATTATTAGGTACTTCAAATAACTCAACAAATCATGCGCCGATTTTTCTTGTGAGTTTTTCAGGTTTCATCTTTTCAGTTTAATTAAAATAATATATTTCATAGTTTTGAGTGAGATTTTTGTTGATTATTCTTGGAATAATACACCTATGTTTTCGCGACGGGGGTCGACGACTCCGATCGGCCTCAAAATTTGACATTATCCGTTTCAAAAGGTCTACATTCTAAATCCGAAATGGGCCGTTTTGGGCTGTAGGAATTTTTTTAAAAATCTGAATTTTTGACAAAATACTTGGTTTACCATCTAGTTGTGCCCGCAAGGTTTTCAGTCCAATCGCCCAAACCCGTGGGGCGCTATGGGGCTAAAATGGGGCTACGGGAGGGGTTTTTGAAGGCTTTCAGCTATGGGATTGATTTAGGTGTCGTTTTCGAAGTATTTTTGGACGTAGAATCCATTAACACAGAAATAATTTTTGCAGAAGTAACCTATATCAACGAATAATACCTAAACCCTTGTGTAAAATATGCAGCGTTTTGATTTAGAGATCGCGTGCAGGGAACTGATGGGAGACATTGCTTCCTAAAAAAAGGGTGTTCAACCCTTCTTCAAATGTAGTTATTTTCCCCTTCGATTTATCGTCGATAAGCTTCTAGATGTATCTAAAAGAATAGAGATGAAGTTGGGGGAAAAAGGTTTTGATTCAAAATGGCTCATAGGCGCCGGGGAATTAGAGCTGCAAAATTTGCAGATTTAATCTTTGGAGCCCATTTGCTCGAAACGCAAACGCTTGTGGGTGCCTGCTGATAGCCCTAACGGGCTCATGCAGTTGCCACTTAAAAAAAAAAAAAAAAAAAAAAAAAAAAAAAAAAAAAAAAATGCTCGAAACGCTTTCGTCATAATGTGTGCCCTTATTGCCGTGAATTTTGACCCGGTTTTCCTGAATTCAATCGGCTTCGTAGTTAGAGCCTCATTCGCCACCCCTCCCCCCCCCCCCTTTAAGCACCTACGAAATCTTATTGTAAATTTGTTGACTAAACGTTTATAACATAGCATTTATACTTCGTTTTATGAAACTAATGCGAACCATCATTTCGCCTAATGCCATGTTCGGGCTGCTACACTTTTGACCGACCAAATCCGTACATTTCGTCCTAGTAATTTAACACAGAACGCCTAAATAGTACACAAAATTAATTCATCTTCTACAATTACGAACAATGTGTGTGATTGCAAATAATGCCGGCCGGCGCCAGCCCAGAATGGGTGTTTTCCGTGCCATGTAAAAGCCGACGCCGGTCGTCGGTTTGCCGGGGTATTATGCAAATTTGCCGGCGTTCCAACCGTCTCACGGACGTTACGACGACACGCCAAAAACACACTGGGAAGTCGAGAAAATTAATTGTAAGTTGGTTCTAATTGGGGGGCTCGGAGCCGGGCGACGAAGGATAAGCTAAACACGGGTTGTCCGGCTGCGGCAGACAGACGTACGTCAGAGGCGGACGTGGTCTTGTCGACCTCAAATATGCCGGCCGAATGAATTCCACTTTTTGTTTTCAGAACGTTGAAATTAATTAAAATATCCTGTCAACGTCAAAACTGTGACACTGTAAACTTTACCTAATTTATAATTTTTTTTTTTTCTGCTAAAGCAAAAAAGAATGCCAGTGACGTCGGAAATGTGGCAGTTCCTTCACAATGACGCCGTTTATCGGAAGTCCACCATAGACATGGTAATGTAAAGGAGTTGGCACTGAGCCGAGAGCCCGTGGCATTCCGACCTCTGGGGCGCCCCGTCAGCTCGTCACGTCAGGTAAACTGCTATGCCGTTTGTCGTCCCTACCGACTTGTTCCTGACAACTTCATTTGCTGCATAATTCAAAGCTCCCGGACTTGGTGAACGCCTACGTCCCTCTAACGAGGCCTTTGAGAAGGGCTCGTGAAAGGAAGAATAAAATGTGTATTAATTTATCGAGGTAGCTGCTGAGACACTGAAAAGCAGAAGTAGAATTGTCTGCGGCGTGGGCGACCCCCGTTATCACGTCTTTGACAAATTCGCATGATAAAACACGATCCAAAAGGAGTCGACTGTTAATTAACCCAAGCAAGAAGTTTTTGTGTTCTGACCGCTTCGCTGACCGAGTTCCATTATAAACTGCATGATAAAGTGACGGAGAATTCGGTTCAGTATGCCACTAACAATAAGTCAGGCTCAACATGAGGCCGGCCCTCGTGAACCCACAAGACACCCCCGGAACGTCATAACTTCCCGACTTCTGACAGGAAGACTACAAAACAGTAGCCCCCTCGTCAATCTGTCACAAAGACACACTAACACACAAACACGATTGTCTCGAATTAAATTAGAGGGAAGGCAGCTTTACACGGTACACACCGAGCGGAAAAAAAGATTTAATCGATGTAAATGTCGGAACAAGTTTTGAATATGTTAACATGACGGCACGGAGCAAGAATGGCCTTAGGCAAAACTTCCGAACCTTCCGACAGGCTACCGTCCTAATGATCATCATGTCTCCTACATAAAAAGAGCAAAAACACAAATTTTACAATAAAGAACTTGGGAACGGCACAATTTCAATGTACTTTTCAAATAATATCTTTACATCTTTAATAATTATATTATCATGTTTACATTGCAGCTGAAATTGCAATAGTGAAAGCCTGAGTTTCACTCAGATAATTCGACCTGTTCGCTAGTGGGAGGCTCAGAGTGTGAGAATCCCATATAGTATCATAGAAGCTTCAGGATGGCCGCCAGGTCGAGCCGTATCCGGGAAAAAATTATCGGGCTCTTTGAAGCCGGAGTGAAAAAAGTGCAGCCGAGCCCCCGCAGTTCGTTTTCCGTTTTGCTGCACACCGGCGTCAAAAGAACGCCGCGGACGTGAAAAGCATTCGCACGGACGTTCGATCTTATCGGGCCTGCAGCGCGCAAAAGGTAGCTCTGGGAACGGGGCGATAGAAAGCAGTAATATCAGCTAGACAGGAAGAGTTGAAACAAATTTCCGAGCAGGGGGTCTTGAGGAGCGTTTTTGAATTCGGGTGAAACCTTCAAGAGATAACTTAACCCAATGTGAGGGTGTGTTGCGTAAAGGCGCATACTCCATGTTGCCGCTGCTTGTGTTGGTGGAAATGACAGGAAGTTACAGGGTAGGTAGCCCAGGGACCGCGCTCTAAACGTTGAGGGTGTCCCCTGGAGCTTATCCAGTGGAAGTGACACACGTCCACACTTTTGGTAAACCGTCCCACAACGGGGCCGATGACGCTAAAAGGTGGTGGAATTTATTCAAGGTGACAGACAGACTGATAGGATGATAGATTTAGCATAAAAAAATTCAAAATCTAAATGTTTAGCTGTTAATTATAATAAAACTTAAAATAAATTGCATCAAATTTGAAAAATGTTTTTGCATAAATAATTCTGCTTAAATTTCCGAATTTCCGATCCAATACTCACCCAACATAACGTATGTAAATCATAAACTTATGTGTTTTGAAAGATTCCCAATTGAATCGCTCTCCTAATAATCAACTTGAGGGCCGCGGTGAGCATCCGAGTGAACAAGGTCGTAGATTCTAATTACCGATACAGAGAATATACCGACTGTTATAAATCTGATGGGGTCTTAATGGCTCCGACTTGACTTGGGGCGGTGCTGGAAAAAAGTTCGTTCCAGTTCGGAAGACTGTTCCGCAGGGTGGAACAAGTTTATGGAGTAATTTATTGATTGGGAGAGGCGGTTGAAAGAAATGGCTCAAATAAAGGGGAATTAGTAATGTGTTTGCGGAATAAGGCGTAATTTGTTAGTGCAGATAATAATGAAATATAACGAAAATCATAAGAGGAGGAATGGAGGGGGGATATACTGTTACAGTGCACTGAGAGAAAAAAAAGGGCCTATTCTAGGTTATTTTTCGATTTTTTTCTAGGTTAAATGCTGCCAACCTAGATTTTTTTTGGTTTTCATTCTAGGGTGGAACAATTTAGTCTAGGTTGAATATCATTTAACCTAGATTGAAAATACTGGTGAAGTTACCGTCCTAAAAATTCAAACAACCAAGATTTAAAATGCGCCCCCCCCCCCCCCCCCACACTTTAGTTCTGGGTGAAGTTCACGGTGTGTGCCGCCGCCTCCATCCATTTATAGTCTAGGTTAAAAACATTGTTGTCTTGGTTGTCTCACCCTGGTATTCAATGTTTTTCACTTTCATAGACGGTTGATTTACCCTAAAACAAAAATGTTCTCACCCCACCTCAAACAATTTACAGCCATGGCGCGTTAACCTAGAACCCATTTTTCTCTAGGTTGTGACCCTTTATTTACGAGGTTGTTTCAATTACTATCCCTGTTGTTGTACCAGTTAAATTTCTAGGTAGCTTCCTATTCTTTTCAGGTTGGTCCTAATAAATTACTAGGTGGTCCCCTTTTCTTTCTAGGTTTGCTCCACTTCCATTGCAGGTTGGTTCTATCAACTTCAACTATCTTTCTGGGTTGCCTCTGTTTCCAACTCAGTAAAAAAATTTGAATGTGACATCATAATATGACTGCACATAGTGACAGAAAATAGATGATTAGAATTTGACAGAGATTTGGCCTCAACCCCACCGGGTAAATAGCAGGGGTGCCAAGGCAACGAGAATTAACGCCCACCGCCTACAGTGGTGCTCTACGCGACCGCTTAGCGTACCGTAGAAACAACCTGGAATTTATTGAATGAATTACAATCACTGTTGTTTAAACCTAAACCTATTTGTGGTTTTAACCGAGACTGAAAGTCTAACTTTTTCTTCTGGGTTGTTACCTAAAGTAACAATCTCGCCTTTTAAATCTCTCGGTTGTTTTCAGTTGTAAAACCGAGACTTTAATGGAGGGTAATTATATGGAAGGTCAAATCATTCGATTCTAGGTTACCCCACTTAAAAGTCAAAGATAGGTAATATATTTTCTAGGTCTTCACAATGTCAACCTAGACCAAATGTGAAGTTCACATTTGATCTAGGTTGACACTTTTTTATTCCAGGTTGTGGTCAGAGGGCAGGTTATAACGGATTAGGTTGTTTCTATATGGGTCTAGGTTGTATTAATATTTTTCTATGTTACTTTAACCTGGACCTATTCTTTTCTAGGTTGAATTAATTGATTCTAGGTGGTTTCAATTTCTTTTCGAGGTTATTTCGGATTTAACCTAGCCACTAAAAAAATCTTTTCTCTCAGTGCGGACATAAAATTTATGTTTAATGCCCACGAGTTTGGGGATCGGGCTGAAAACCTTGCGGGCACAACAAGATGGTCCAATTGTCAAATTTAAAAAAATTGCCTACTGCACAAAACGGCTCGGACGGCGTACGGCGCACAGTGTTGCGAAACAGCCGATTCACTGGACATCGCTTGTTTCTGTTGTTTCTGTTCATCGCTTGTTTCTGTTGTTCGCTTGTTGTTGTTGTTGTTGTTGTTGTGTTGTGTTATGTGCGGAGAAAAAAATCAATGCTCGTCCTATTATGTATTTTTTTGTGCTGAATCGAATGGTGAAGGCTTTATGGCGACAGAAGTGGGTGGGTTGACGATAGAACCCATGGAATCTTTCGTTCTCGAAGAGTCTGCGATGCACCTATGTATCGGAATGTTTTTATTCAATGATGTTCAGGTGCACAGCAAACGTTATAGAATAAAACTAAAAATCCCTTCCGAAAGCAAAAATAAATTCAAAAAGAAAAACAACAACCCGGAGTGTTTAGGTAAAAAAGAAATGTAGGAGTAAATTGTAGGTTCCCTTGTAGACACTTTCCCGTTTCAGGTTCATAGTGTTTCTTGAGGACACGGACTCGACTGAAAAAACTCCTCGGGGTACTCAAAATTTCTATCCAGCCATGCTTCGTTCCTGTCAAGAAACATCTGTCTTCTGGACTCCCAATCTTTCCACCTTTTCGTCAAATGTATACAAAAGGTTTTAAGTTTCTGTATCAAGAGAGCATTGCTCCTGTCTGAGACTTTCACCGGCGCATTTAAAAAAATTTCATTTTCAAGAATGTCCGCATTTTTTGGATCGGTTGGACTTACCATGACAAATGTGTGGTTATCTTTAGCATAAAATTTCATTGGACGTTGGTCCATTCCCAATAAACTCATCGAGCATTTTCCCGAAAAATGTCGATTTTTAACAACGATTTTCAGCATCTTCCATTGAAAGCCTACGGAATGACTGAGTATTGGGGATCGAAAGTCTTCGACTGGGACAAGCAGACTCCTTAAAACAGCTGAATTCTAGGGGACCACGGTAGATCCCGTAATTACCATCCAACCCCTGGAGAACAAGGACTTACCGTCTGAGTTATGAGAAGGAGAGATATTAAATTTTCAGGACGACTCCAGTGAAAATACTTTGGTGACGGAGTACCCCCGGCTTCCAACGCCTTCAGAGAATCGAAATCGAACACAATAATATAATCTATTATATTATAATCCGGGAAATTTATTCTGGAACAAACACTTATTTCTTCCAATACAAACGGCGGCTAGAACTTGAACACATCGCCTGATTTTTTTTCCATCAACCACACAGCACCAATTAAAAATTCCGTTTTAAATCACTAGATTCACAAAATGCAAATCGGTTCAATTCCTATATGTGTACCGAGCCGGCTTTAGCTCATGTTGCGTACGCTTGTATTTTCAGGGACTGGAACGCACAACTAGAACTTGAAACTGGGCAAATCTGATTTATTGGCCTCCAACGGGAAAACCGCCGTAACGATTTAAAGTCCGCAAACTCCAAACAGTGCGACGATGGGAAAAAGCCGTATTCAACAAGTTTCGCCTCTCGGGGTGCATTTAAAAGCGCCAAATGACATTATCTGGGCAGTCACGCACGGGGGCTACCTCGATCTGTTACCCCCACAGGTGCCCGCTCCGTAACGTCCGATACAACCCAAGATTAATGCCCGGCTGTTGAACGCTTAAGTGGAGCTCTTCCCCTCCATCACGACCCGTAAATAACGAAATACGAAGCCCGGTAGCGTGAAACAGCAGGTGGGATAATGCTTTACGGTCGGGCCACGCGTGTATCTATCACATGACGAGGACAGTGCTGTGGCTGAAGAACATGTACCTAACTACGTTAGAAACTAGGTAATCCTGAGTCTAGTTCTGCTATTTGTACACTTTTACGATCCTTTTATTAGAATAATCACAAAAAGGGGGCCATACTATCCGTCGACACTTGGCTTACAATAAAAACTGCAACAACCATTGAATGAAAGAAGAAGAACAACTTATTTATGTACATGCTTTGTTTTGTTATGTTTTATCGTAAAGCCAAAAGACTTAAGTTGCTGTCAAAATGAATTTCGGGTTACACAAGACATTAACTCGTTTAAGGATGTGAAACGCTTTGAAAAAAAAAAAGAAAACTTACATGGCGTTGTAAAGTGGAAGCTACAAAATATTAAATGGGATATTCCACAAGAATTATGGGTGGGTGCTCTTCGTTTTTGAAAGTTCAATGTGTCGAAACTGTACTCCGAAATGAAGTTTAAAAAAGGAGCGATAAAAGAAGGGGCAGAAATTATTACCTCTCAGCGTCTTGTGGGCCACAATGGTTTCTAACTGTTTGTCGGATTAGCTCATAGCGTCCAGCCAGAATAGATTACCGGGGATGATGCAAGGGACCGTATTTAAAGGAGTGATGCGGCCCGGGAGATAAAACCTACGGTCCCTGAGGGGGTTCTGAGGGAGATTTTTCGAGAAATGAGTCTCCGGAGGGGCCCCCGCTGGAGCTTAAAGGTGAGGGGGGGGGGGGGGATTGTTTTCCGTTGAGTTACGAGAAGAGACGGGTCAGTTAACTCACGATTCTTTTACCGAGAGTCGAGCTGCGGAGAATCCACACGAGGTCTTAACGAGAGCACTCGCAAAAGGGCACAGGGTTTTGTAGGGATTTCTCAACGAGGCTCAAGTTTTCGAGTTGAGATAAAAAGCAAGAGGACTCCCTGACCTGAATCGTTGAAGAGTTTCCATTTTCTTGAAGGCTCTAGGTAGCAAATTTACTAGGCCACTCCAGGCGGGGAATGTGGAGCGGGGGATGAACCATTCGTTATGATCGTGAAGAATACGAACAAACAAACAACGCCTGTATGGAGACCTCGTCATTCCACATCGCCCGTCAACGGGTCCCCTTGACGCACAATGACGACTGAATGTGATCAAAAGTCCCTTTTGTGTGGCATTCAACTATTCGCCATTGGAATCGTGAACACGATTGGGAACTACAACTCAATCAGCTTCTGAATGGATCAGTCCTTCGCCGAGTCCTTGAGCTCGACCGCATGAAATCAACCTTGCTCGACTCCACAGGTCGACAGGATCTCTTTTTCGAATCATACCAGAAGAGACATTAAGAGACCTCACCGTTCCAATTGCGTCATTGTCGACGACCATTTATTTCAAAGTGACGCCACAGAAAGCTCGCCCTCAACGTGATCACCAGTGAAGGTCGAAGATCTTTTTAAAACGTCAAACATCTTGTGGAGATGGAGCGCATGAGTGGACCAAAGACTCTCACGCCAGATTGGTGATGGAAAAGATTCAGCGGTTTTGTCGAGTACTGCAACCATTTTGGTTTATTAATCTTGGAATAATACACCTATGTAATCGCGACGGAGGTCGAAAATTCTGATACGTTTCAAGATGTCTAGATTCCAAAACCGAAATGTCTGTCCACCGTCCGAGCCGTTTTGTGCAGTAAAATTTTTTTTTAATGTAAAATTTTGACAAAATACTGGGTTTACCATCTAGTTGTGCCCGCAAGTTCGATCGCCCCAACCCGTGGGGCGCTATGGGGCTAAGGGAGGGTTTTTTTGTTTGTTTTTTTTTTTTAAAAGAATTTCGGCTATAGGGTTGAGTTAGGTCTCGTTTTCGAAGTATTTTTCGATTTTGAACCCATTTTTGGGGGTCCCAGAACGATACGATTCCACCTTGGGGATATATGGGGCTTTCGTGGGGCTACAAATGGGAACTTAGAAGGATCCCAGGAGGTCAAATAAGGTGACATTTTCCAAGTAATTTTGAACGGAAAATCCGTTTGTTTTTTTTGTTTTTTTTTTTTCGAGGTCCTACATCTGTCCAAACATTGTACAGGAAAATTTATTTTTTTATTTTTTCAAAAATTTTTAAATATTTTCTTTATACGACACAGAATAAATTTTTGTTCAAGTAACCTATATCAAAGAATAATAAACCCTTGCGTAAAATTTGCAGCGTTTTTGATTAAAAGGGGAATAAAATGAAAGTTCTAAACACCTTAACCATTTTGGCACAGGAAGCCGCAGAGCCTACATATTCTAAGTCAGCAGGCGCAATCCACTGTAAAACCCCTTTTCTCGGGATCTGCCTCAGAACGGAAAAAAAACAAAAAAAAAAAACATTAAAACAGCCATATACGTTTTTATCCGAGCGGCCGAAGGGTTGAAGGCTTCACTCGAAGAATCTCTGGCCTCCCAAAGGTCATCTTGACAGTAATCGGTAATGTTATCTGTCAACTGGGTTTCAAAAGGAGCCCGGAGCTCAAGGACGGAAATGCAGGTTCCCTTGTAACTCGTGAAGGTGTACGTGGAGTTCGTGTCTTCCCTTCAGAACCACTTTATTGAGTAACACATAATTAATAAGTTCCGTCCATGGCCGTGTGAAGATCTTCGATCCTTCAACAGAATCTGACTGAGTCGTGTACATACGTGTAGGTTCAGCCTGGAAAACTCGTAGGTGATGCAGGAAATTGAACACAGTATCAGTCCCCGAAATTAGCTCATTGCGAATCCCCGCCACATCGTATGTTATCGACGATCGCACGGCTTCGGGGCAGGTGTTCGCGAAAAAAAGAAACGGTTGCTCCGACGGTGTAATCATTTTAACGTCGTAATAATGTCAAGGGAGAGCAGAAAATGTAAAGCGGGCGTGCACGTTCCACCGATTTGCAATATCCGAATGGCAATTTAGCGTAGCACGAAGTTTAGTGAAATTACGCCCTTTTCGTCCCCCTCATCGAGAAGTAATTCAATATAATTTTTTCTCATTTTTCATCGTCCCACTCTATTGTGCTCCATTCGATAAGCCGACGATTGCGCAATTACGGAATATCCTCGCGGTCCAAGTTGTGTGCAGATGTTGAGGGATGACGTCACGTATTAAAATCGAACCACGCTTCAGACATGACGTTCTCGAGAGATACGAACAGACGCACTCCACACGAGCAAAATGATTCCAAACATAAAAATAATTATTATTGTCTCAATACATGAAACAAAATCAGTCATTGGCAATTTCAGCTCAAGCCTGTCAACTTCACGATTGTATTTAGTACACGACGGAGAGCCCGTAAAAAGTCGCAACTTTCACCAAATGAAAAACAGACGGCGAAGGAACAAATTCGAGGACCGAAAATGACACCACGACAACCGCCATCGGTACAGTTAGGTTCTTTTAACGGCAGGCAAAGAATGTTAAGTTGCTCGTTCTTCTAAACCGCAAAAAGTAGGTTGCAAAAGAAAACCCATTAACCAACAAGAAAGTAAACCGACGAAACGAAGCAGAGACACAATGTGGGTACAACAACGCGAGGTATTTCAATTTAACATTTTAATCGTGGAGTTTGATAATGGTATAAAAATGGGAATTCAAGAGAAAACCATTACAAAAAATACAGGCCTAAAAAGATTCTACATATTGCAATACTTAATACACAATAGATAACACTCATTCTTAAACCGAAACTCAACCAATTCACATCCCACAATAATGATAGTGACAAGGGGGGACGCCCCCCTGCTGGATACGCCAGTCAAACCTGCAGGCCCATGACCCAAAAACTCGCTTGCCCATGTTCATCATAATTTTGGTTTATTATTCTTGGAATAATACACTTATGTAATCGCGACGTAGGTCGACAATTCAGATCGGTCTCAAATTTGACGTTATCCGTTTCAAGAGGTTCCAAAAACGAAATGTCCGTCCGCCGTACGCCGCGGCGTCCGGGCCGTTTTGGGTGACATTTTAGCATGGAACATGCTTTAGCCTTGGACTAACTAACCGAAAAACGTTACGCGGATGGGTAACGAAATTTTGCTTGGCAACGTTACTAGGCAAAGCATGTTCCATGTTTCTCGAATTTTAGCCAAAGGCTCGAAGCTACCTGTGGGTTTTTTTCCTCGCTCTTCTTGGCTCATTTTGAAGCGGAATTTTGCCCATCTGATTGAAGATTCGAATTCCCCGTTTGAGAAAGAAAGAAATACTTAATGTCGGAGAATCTATCGCAAAACATACCCTTTTTCGGTTCAATTTTAATCCAAAGTTTAATAAGGATGCCTCCATTTTTCTCAAAAGTTCTGCTCTCAGAGACACCAAACGGAGCTACTTTTTGGTGATTTTGGAGTTTTCTCGTACTATGCCTCCTCCTCCTTGTGTTGGGCCTTTACTAAGGTAGACTAAGGAGCCACCTCCAGCTCGCTCCACCAGCCAACCCCCGCTCGTTCCGCCCTGGCCCGAGTGTTCATTATTTTGAGAGCCACGCTTATCTACGACGTTTTCCCATATTTATTGCCGGCGATTAAAATCGAGTTTTTCATGTTTATTACACTACCTTGACGAAATAAAGGATAACGGTCTTTTGGAAATTCGATTTCAAATGTAGATTCAGTTGGAAAACAATTACCGGGACATGGTAGAGAACACGTTATAACGAAGCTTAATGTATAAGTTGTTTCCGGTCCGGTTGAGTGAGGTAAAATATTATTGTGTATCACGCCCGTATACGACTTCAGTCTGCCAAGCAAAGCAAACGAAACGATACTTTGTTGCTAATGAAGGCGAGTGCGTGTATAACCTTATTTCACAAGATGAAATCTTATCCATCAGAAAGCGTAGTTCAGCCGATCTTGAGGCTTGAGAAGCTGCAAGGAGGGGTTTTGTTTTGTTTTGTTTTGTTGATCCTTGAAGAAGTGTAGGGTGTCGGGAAGGGTCCGGTCGGGCTCTAAATAAGGAGCTAACAAGTCCGGTGCAAGGGGACCCTTGTTTCTGGCTTCTGATGGCGTTCCACCCTCCTCCGATCGTCTTCCTTACCATCCTCAGCTAAACCGCATAGCAGTTTACACTGGACATGAAAGTTCAACTCAGTTCCTTTGCCACAAGTCGTACGCCAAGGGCACATACCACGAGATGGAACAGTCGATAACACGGCAGCCTTGTAAGAATCCTGAGCATGGTCATTTTTCGCACTCATGCTTGTCATTCCTTTGAGTTGTGTACAACAGTTGTACTGTATAGGTGATGCAACCCCGATCTCAAACCTATACTTAGAAGAAACATGCGAATCACAAGCTGCCTCATTGAAATACGATTCCTTACACATCTTCCCAAGATTTAATTAAGCATTCATCGCAAAATTACACGGTTTCACCAAGGCGTTCCTTATGACCATTGGCGAATCATCTTCCCACAGATGATGTAGTTGTGTCTAGCGAGATTATGCAAACAACCCAATGTATGCTTAATGCAGAATTTCATTTCACGGAGTGAATGAGAAAAAGTGAAAGGGCGGCATTTTGAGTTTGCACGATTGTTGATTAGCATTTTTGCTTGTATGAGGAAGATCGACGAAGCTGAGTTCAACGAGTTGGCAAACTTTACTTGGCATTTTCTATGCCTTGTTTCAATAAATTAAAAGCGAGATTGGTAACAACTTGTGGTGTATACAATAAATGTTTTCTCCAAACTGGGTTGCTGTGTCAGACAGATCACAAACGCCGTTAATGTTTATTCATGAGGATCAACATCGATTGTGTCGGGTTTTCGAGGGGAGGGCGACCTCATGTGCAGAATGAGAAGAATCAGAGCGTGAAGAAGGACGTGCATCTCCCTCGCCATTGTTTCCAAGTTGCAGGCAGCCTGTTCTTTATTGGTGGGACAGAGACATATTTTATGATAAAATATCTGCTGGCGGTTTCCGGCGTTTCTAAATGAAACATTGATGGTAGGGCTGAATGAATAAGGAATTGAAGGAGTGGAATTCGGTAAGGATGCATCCGTGGGAAAAATCCCCAGCAGATTGCTCTGTAAGAAGCTGCATTGATCCGAAGTCGATGTAACTTAACTTAGACTCGGGGAATCCAGATTCCTTCAAATTTGCACCATCAGGAGGACCCTCAGCAGCTCCAGTAATTGCGGGACAACCCAAGGAAATCCTTGCCGCGCCAGCCGAAGTTCTTACAGCTCGAGGAGCGCCATGGATTCTCAAAAACAGGGAAAAAGTTTTTGAAAAAATTGCCGCCCGTGGGGTGAATAGTCGCTTGTGAATATGTACGTACGGTTAACTATACTTTTACCGTTGTACTGGGGGACACCTCCAGACCCCCGGATTGTTTCTGTTATGATCAAGGATCAAACCAATGGAACACAGAATTTCGGTGATTCCACAGAGGGCCGGTGGAATATGTCGGTACCTAAATGTAATCGGTCATGCATCGCCATGCATGCATCAACACACACATAACAAAGGATTCTGGTAATTCGAGGATTAAATCCTTCCCTCTCCAGCACCATGGTGCTCCTGCAGGAGCGTTGTGCCTGCAAGGCTTTCAGTCCGATCGCAAAAACCCGTGGGGCTCTGTGGGGCTAAAACCGGGCTAAGGAAGCGTTTTTGAAGAGTTTTAGCTATGGGGTCGAGTTAAATTGCAGCACTTAGGTCAGCAGACCCAGAAACGTCTAATTTGAAAAGGCGATAGAGGGTCAGCGGACAATTAGAAGGAGAATATTATTATGTTGGCGGGGTGACGCGTCATGCCAGGGGGGGTCCAGGTCGGTGTCAGGTGGTAGGGATATTTCTGTTGAATCTTATCTTACACCGCCCAATCAAATAACCACCGTAAAAACACATTCATTGTTAAAATGTATGGGATATGAAGAAATAAAAAAATGAAAGAAAAAAAAGGGTCATGCAATAAAAGAATTTGAACGAAGTTTTGGAATTAGAATTAGTGATTTAGATGACAACATTTAAAATCTTTTACACTTTTATTCATTCTCGTTTTGACCTACGATACATTAAATGTTGATCAGCAGGAATTCGTGCGTATCCCACCGAGCAACCCTAGATGTCGGCCAATTTTACCGAGAAACACGTATAACAATCCACACACCAAAAAAAAAAAAAAAAAAAAAAAAAAAAAAAAAAAAAAAAAAACGCCGCAAATTTTACACAAGGGTTTGTTATTCTTTGATAATATCATACCAATATTACAGGTTAATTGAGCAAAAATTAATCAAACCTATATTATAGGTTACTTGAGAAAAATTAATTCTGTGTCATTACGAAAATATTTTTGAAAAAAAAAAAAATAAAATACACTGCCAAGGCAATGGCACATGAGCTTCCTCGTGCCAAGTTCAAAATGAACGTAACAAATGTAACAAGAAAATTACGTTCGCGCATGCGCAGGGAGTACCACTGATTCAATCGCGATGAAACTGATAGGGAACCATCTAGGGCTATACCCACACAATTCCTGAAAATTTGATTGAAATCCGATCAAAATTGTAGGAGTTATGGCTGTGGAAAGGAAATTACGTTCGCGCATGCGCTGAGCGTACCGCTGATTCAATCGTGATGAAACTGACAGGGTACCATCTAGAGCTATACGCACACAATTCCTGAAAATGTGATTGAAATCCGATCAAAATTGAGAAAGTTATGCCTGTTTCAAGAATTTCACGTTAGCGCATGCGCAGAGCGTACCGCTGATTCAATTGTGATGAAATTCGTATGGGACTTCAAGGAGCCTTATCCGCATAATCCCTCAAAATTTGAGCTAAATTCATTCAAAAGTGTGGAAATTATGGCTGTAACAAGGAAATGCGGACAGACCGACAGACACGGAACCAAATTTGTTCAGTAGGCTATGAAACGCAAAATGCGAGTGGAAATTTTGAATTCGGACAACAAAAATTTTTTTTCTCCCGAAAGTGAACACAAGGCTTCCGCTGCTTCGCAGACTCGGAAGCAAAATCTACAGTGTTTGGAAATTACTCGGAAAACGAAACTTTATTATCCTCCTGGGATCCTTCAAAAACCTCTTTTGTAGCCCCATGAAAGCCCCATAGATCCCCAGAGTAAAATCGGATCGTTCTAGGACCCCCAAAAATGGTTTCAAAGTCCAAAAATTCTTCGAAAACGACACCTAACTCAATCCTACTACCGAAACCCTTAAAAAAACCTCCCATAGCGCCCCACGGTTTGGGTCGATCGGGCTGAAAACCTTGCGGGTACAACTAGATGGTAAACCGAGTATTATGTCACAATCAGGTTTTTTTTAAAAATACCTATGTATTGCCCAAAACGGCTTTGTCGGCGAACGGACATTTAGTTTTTGGAATATTGACATCTTGAAACGGATAATGTCAAATTTAGAGGCCGATCAGAATTGACGACCTCCGTCGCGATTACATAGGTATACAATACCAAGAATAATAAACCGAAAGGAACGAAAGAAGTGCTCCGAAAAAATAAACTACCCGCCGAAAAGAAAAAGAAGTCGGCGATTCGACATTTGAATAGGCACAAATGACCTTTCGAGTAGTCAAATTGCGCCTAATTCAGGCAGAAAACAGATTAGTCATTCCTCAGAAGATTAGAATACCAGGCGTCAGTGTGGGGAACTGCTCGCCACCAATAAGTCAAGAGGAGCCCTCCGAAGTCGTCATAGACGTGAATATGGATGAGGTACACGGGACCCACCGCACGGTTTTTTTTCATGGGATTAGCTCACCAACCGCGATGGGCGGATTTGGAGATATTTTTTTCTTCCGTTCCATCGCATTCAATGCAAAGTGCGGTCTAACAATTGGGTTCTGGCCCGAGTTACGGCTGTCGTTAAATAAAACCAGGCGATACTTTCATTTTCATATTCTACAGTGTCGCAACGGTCAAAAACTATTAGTTCTAATTGAGCCTATAACATTGTCAATCACTTCCCGTTATGAAAGGTAGGGCGCCAGGTCACGCGTGAAAGAGTAAAAATTAGTCGACTTCGAAAGGCAGAATAAAAATACGTTCCACGTTTAAACATGTTCATTTTGCTCGAAGCTTCCACGTCTTCATTTAGTTGATTTTGGCAATTACGTTAGGCTGACTAATTTCTCAAGAAATGAGAAAACGAATCCAGTATTGTTTCTAAAAGTACGAACTTTGGCCAAACTTGGGATCCAACATTTGGCAAACCCTTATTAAGCGGTGGATACGAATGTTGAATTAACTTAGGTAGAAGAGGAAAGTTGTGGGTTTAGTTTGGGAGGGAAGATAGCGATCGGCGGCGGAATGAGTTCCTAAAAGCTCCTCATAATTTTTTGCCCGCAAAATTACAATCCTCCCAAGTGGCGTATAGAAAATTAGAACGATTTCTTCAACGAAAAGGAATTTCGCACTGACCCACATCATAATCAAGGACCTTTCCCCATCGATTTGGGCGTAGGCACGCGCTGGCGATTTCACTTCATCATAATTCACACGATCACCAAATTGGCAGAAGGGCTGTAGATTTCGTTTTCATAGGCTGTAGATTTCGTTCTCATAGGAACCGCGTATTCGGTCAAAATCATGCTTTATAATGAGTCTTTTGGAACTAGGGATGGCCAGAAGTAGTCAAAATATCGATATAGCGATGTTCGACAGTATCGTGGATGAAACATCGATGGCGATATATAATATGTAGGTATTATCGTACTTGAAGCAACGATACTCTGTGCCACCGATACTATCGAATAAAAATATCGATAGTTTTGGGAAAATATCGACTTTATTAAAAAGTAAAATAAAAATAAAAAATTCATTCATATCCCTAGCTTACTTCCTATTTCCACAAACAATAATTATTGTGATTCTTTGATGATATTTTTCAAATTTTAAAAGAGAAAATACAATAGCAAGCACTAGTTAAGGATTATTATTATTATAGTATTGATGATGGATGACAATAAAACTAGGCAAATGTTCTTCATTTATTCCTTCATTTCTCCTCCCCACAACAACAACAACCGTCGGAAGGTTACTTTCCCCTATTCCAATCGATCCTGGAAACTATTTCGTCCAAGGGACGATGTCGATAGTCCTCCTTGGTGACATGGGTGATAAACTCATTAATCGAAATTTAAGGGAGTCTGTGAAGAATACTATACGTCCATAATAGTTCCATGAGTTCCATATTATTCAGAAAATTTATAATATCGACTTTTATTATATTATATATATTACTATATTATAAAAATCGATGTTTTATCCGATATTATCGGATAAAAAAATGTCGACCAAAACAATCGGTCACTAAGTATCGATACCCGATACTATCGGACTATGCATCATCGATAGAAAAATATCGATATATCAGATAAAACATCGATATTTCGATATTATCGACAATTGATGGCCAACCCTACTTGGAACACTACTAACAAAACCAGTCGAGAAATGTAGTGATAAGAAACTTGAGAATAATAATATTATTCCAATAAAAATAATAACTTGAGAATAATAATAATATTACCTATTCTAATAAAAATAATCTATACAATTTTACAAGCTTCGAGAAGGTTTTCAGGGACAATAAACTCGAATTTGTCTTGACAGGACTGGCCAGGGTTGAACATTTTTGTAAGTCATCTAGTAGGGAAACTCCACTAAGTAGCCTGCCTGTCTTGACCTTTGTGAAGTTCACCGGATCAAGTTCACCAGTAGCTGATAAGTTCAAGGGAGCAATTCAATATAAGGTTGACAACTTCCTTGTCCCTCCGTACAAGGCGTAGGCAATTTTCGCTACCGTAATAACTGTATTGTACTTGTAAAGTCCAATAACTGCATAATATAGTATTGGATTATGCAGGAAGAAATAGTTCCTGCAAGCTGGCACGTTCGTGCATTATGAGTTATGCTCTGATGACAGCTTCCTATTAGTTATTGGGCCCCTTGCCATGTTTAGTTTCATGTTGAATTAATACGCCAATAGCAACGGTTCTTGCACTTGTTGTTAATTATAATTGCGATATCGTCCGGCGAATAATCTCAAGGGACATGTAACTCAAACAGCAGGAAGTGGGGTTAGCTGTTGACAATGTACTTACAATGTAAGATTCAGCAGTACGTGAATTCACCGCACGTGCCCTGTTGAGTTCCTTCAGTCGTGTTTTGGTTCCACAGAGAATCTCTAGGGCTCCTAATTGGATCAACCGGCCACCGGTGACCTCAGAGAGCGAGGCCGTCCTGGGAGTGTCAACTGGATTATTGAATTATCCCCTTGAACTTAAACCGGGCCCGGTTTGTAGTGAGTTCCGGGCAACACAAATCCACAACAAAGCCACCCTGGTACCATCAGGCTTAACTGTGTGGTGTCTACATGTTAAATTGTTGGTCTGGGGCGAGGCTCAGTCTTGTAAGGTAGAAAAGGCACGCAGAGCTTCAAATTTGCGGAAAATTACACCAAAACAGCTAGAAATGGGCGATACGATATCGATAAATCGTAATTTCGATAGCTTTAAGACGATATTGCTATATTTGATATCGAAATGAAGCCTAACGATATATCGAGATATAGACATGAAAACACCTACATCGAATCACACGGATCTCATCATATGGCGGCTTATTTTCGTCTAGCTATTTAGACAGAGAAACTTTGACCGAGCCTGATCAACAAGAAAATAATTTTGAAAACTATTAAATTATGCTTCGATATAACGTGCTAAACGGCATGTCAAAATATCGATTCTTTGTATTCGATACCCATCTTTAGTAGCATCGCCAATAGGTGTATTAAGGGTATTCAAAACGGTCCAAAAACTATCTACCTGGTTGATGTTTCGAAGATGGGTGTCAAGTATCAGCTGTCTTACCTGTAAAAACAGAAAAACTGTTGAGCACAGTGCATCCAACGGGATTAAAAAGATCTGCATGAAATCAACACTTTCCCAATTGGTATTCATGCAAGTTGAAGTTGAAATTTGCATAACTCAGAGGAACAAAGGGATTGTTAGCGAAGGGTTGCCAACTATGACCTGGGAATGGAAACTGCTGTTGTATTCATGCCAAGGAACATTAATTTCGACATAAAATGTATCGGAGAGAGCAAATGATTTATTCTCGGAGACATTCAGCCCTTACTGATTTAAGTTCGCAACCTACACGGGAGTTGACCGATCGAATATAATTTTCTGTGCGTGACTTCCTATACGTGTAGTTGAAGTTAACGACTTTCAAGATTGCCAATTCGAATTATGGAAATAGATCTCATAACACGATGCAGTTAAATGTACGTCAAGATGGTACAAACGTTACTAAACAATCGCCGAGGCGAAAACGCCCGCTCAGCGCTTGATTTATCGGCGTTATGAACTACGCAATGAAACGGATCGCCAATAGGGTAATATATGTCAAAAATTCATCAAACCATTATTGTTCAATAGTGAGTTCTTGGATGATTCATCAACCATGACTCGAATGTTGTTGGCGTTGTTTGATACAGGCAGCTATGAGCCTTCTACAGCCTGGTGAGTCGTAATTTTGTAAAGTGAGAGAAAACTGTGACCCTAATTGCACATAACCCAGTGACCCCGCCTCTCGGTGACGCGATCTTTTGCGTCTTAACGGCCCTGAATCCGTCGGTTGACGAACGGCTGATGTCGCCCAGGCTGTTCGAAAATACGTCCCATGACATGATCCAACTTGAGCAGCACCAGGCTCATCAAAAGTATTGTTTTAAGCCAACTAGCAAGCGGACAGGGGGCCTCGCTGCGCTGGGCCGCTTTACTCCATTGTTTCCATTCGTGGAGGCTCGCTGCGCTCCCCCGTTACGTTTTTCCCCGCGCCAACCCGGTGGTGGCGAAAATCTTTAAACTCTCTGTCTAGTGGGGGATAAACGTTTCCCTTTTTTTAGAAATGCGTTATACTTGCTCCCGAATCGTCGGCTCAAAGGAAGCAAAGCTCTTTCTCGAACTCAGGTCTTACAGATCACTGCGTGCTTGGCTGTCACTAAATTTTAAGCTCATTGGGAAACCCTCCCGAACCTCGGACTGGAAGAAGGCTGGAGTCTAAACGCCATCTCAATCGGACTGATAACAACGACGACATGAATGAGTACACCTAATTGCGCGTAAATAATTCATTAATAAGAAAGTTTGGCGCAAAATTTGCGCATTTAAGGGTTTATTATTCTTTTATATAGGTTACTGGCGCAAAAATTAATTCTGAGTCATTAAAAAAATATTTGTGGGAAAAAAAGTGACCTCGAAAAATGGGTTATGCGTCCAAATTTATTCGGAAAATATTTGACCTCCAGGGATCCTTCAAAGATCCCATTTGGAGAGCCCAATAGCTCCCCACGGTGAAATCGAATCGTTTTGGGACCCCCGAAAATGGATTCTACGTTCAAAAATGCTTCGAAAACGACACCTAACTTCGACCCCGTAGCCAAAACCCTTCAAAAGGGGCTCCTCTTTAGTCCCACGGGTTTGGGCGATCGGGCTGAAAACCTTGCGGGCACAACTAGACGCTAAACCGTGTATTTTGTCAAAATTTCCGAATTTTGAAAATTCCTAACTACTGTCCAAAACGGCTCGGACGGCGGACCGATATTTCGTTTTTAGAATTTAGACATCTTGAAACGCATAATGTCAAATTTGGAGGCCGACCCCCATCGTGATTATATAGGTGTATTATTCCAAGAATAATGATCCACCAGCTAAAAAGTGAGGGAACCCCTGAAGTTGTTTATTTCGAAAATGAATTCGCCGCCTTCAAAAGATCAGGTTTGCTGGGCCCGCCAACCCGGGTAAATCGTTCAAGAGGAGTAAGCATGTGACGTACATGCATACAGACAGACGCGTTCTGAATTAGTGGTTTAGATGAAAAATTTATTCGAATCGTGATTCACGGATAACATTACTTTTTATGACTTTTTAGCTCATTTTCTATAATGAATCACACCAAGCGGTCAATCTTTTTTCTCGTTACGTCATCAACAAGTCATAGAAGTGTGCAACTTCGCCGCAATTACGATTACCCCTTACGGAAAAATACACGCCTTTTGAATCTACTTTACAAAGGGAGGCTGATTGGCTTGACAAGTACACCTTCTTCTACTCCTCGGCGGGGCCTGATTTTCTTCTGATGATGCAATCGGAATCATTTCAACGACTGCGGCCATCGGTCCGATGACTCGTGACATGGAAATGTTATGAAACCCGAGTGGGGGAGGAGTGCTGGTTGATTGCCAGAACATGCAGCTTTATGGAGTTTCGAAGTGGAGGCCGAGATAAGTCGACGAGCAGGCATGATTCTGATTGTGTTCAACGTCGTTGTTTTACCTCGGATTTATTTTTCATACATTTAGTTGATTTTCTCAGACTGTAGACAGAGTCGAGCGTGTGCAATAACTGAGAACGAGTACACCAACAACCTTAGGGGGCGTTGGAGGTGATTGTATGATCGAGCTGATGACGATATCGTGACTAGAGGCGTTCTCTAGAGATCGAATCGTTCCCTCCTGACCTTGCCAAACGCCATGCTGTCCAGAACTCCTGGATCCTCCCTCGGGCAGTTTCACGTCAGCCTCGCCAAGTAGAGATTTCAGAGAAAAAACAAACGTGTACTTTGTACGTCAAAAGAGCCAACACAAATACGCGGGGAACACGCAGGGACGTGAACGAGAACGAAATAATCAGTTTGGTCGAATCGACTACGCAATTTCCCGCATGAAACCCGTGACCCTGAGCGAATTGCGCTTCAAAAAATTTCGTGGAGATAATTTGACTCCCTTGTTTACAAACACAGTGGGTCAGATTTTTTAGACGCAACATTTTTTTTTTTTTTGCAAATTATGGCAGCACCGAAGTTCCCCAGCGTTTTGTACGAGCTAAATGGAAAGGAAGTCGTTCCAGTTGTTTGCCCGTTTCACGTGCAGCCCGCCGGATGCTAAATTCGATGAGGCTCACAGTTTGAAGGACGAATCGTTTACAGCAATTAATTGATCGAAGATCCAAACGGTCCACGAAGCTCGTCACTGAGACGACTATACAAAAATCACATTTTGAAGCCGGTTACAGGCGGACATGCTTCGTTATGAGGCCCGTGCGTTACGGTCCATTAGCGATGGCAAAGGGTCGTCCCGGTAGGAAGATTGAATTAATTTCTATAACAGTCAAACCCTATTCCATACAGGAACCAGGCAGAGCTCCCCGACCGTACGGCGACGGATCTTTTCTTTACCCACCCTCCCGAAGTGATGATATTAACTGATAAATAAACTCAGTTATCGTGTGTAGTTAACTTTGATTTATGGCTAGAATGTCTGGTTATCTTCGTGAAGGCGTTTTATACGTCGTTTTTCCCCGTAAATGGAGGCGTGAGGGGGACGTGAGCGATGGGAATACTGACTGATACGGTCTTGAGACCCGCATGAAACACGTTATTTGAAGCCCGATTAAAGTTCTCTTTATGAATCATGAAATTATTATTATTATTTCAACACAGTAAATTTGTGTCAACTCCAGTCATCAAGTTGTATGAGATGAGATTAATTTTTGGTAAGACCTTGATGATTGTCGAATTTACATACCACACCCTAAAAGTAAAAACCATGACAATCGGCCAACGAAGAGAAAAATTGCCTTCTACTAATGATTTATTGATGGAGTTTAGTTTCCTCCGAATAAGAAATCTAAACCTAACGTAGATAAGTAAACAAAAATTTTAACTTTGGTGTGAGACGTCTCACGAAAAGTAACTAGAAAATTACAGTATGAATTACGCTATGAAGAATCCAATTGGATATTTTTCAATATTAAATCGAAAATTCATTTAAAATAATTATAAACAACGATTATTGTCTTCTAAACAAAAGCAGCAAACTTTACAACTTTTGTAAACTTCTTAATTATGAAGTGTGCAAAAATTATTTCTAAGTCAATATAAAGTTTTTTCGTTTAAAAAAATAAAAAAATAAATAAAAATAAAAAAACGGTTCAAAGGACAAAATATCTAATATGCGACCCGCAAAATGAATTTTTTGAAATCTACGCGTCATGGTACAATGTAAAATCATAAATTTAAGAATAATAAACAAGAAAACAGGGAGGCAAAAAGCAAAATAGGATGAACACAAAACTAGCAGTGTAATCAATCAAACCCGCTTTGGTTTATTACTCTTGGAATAATACACCTTATGTAATCGCGACGGAGGTCGAAAATTCAGATCGGTCTCAAAATTTGACATTATCCGTTTCAAGATGTCAAGAATCCAAAAACGCCGTACGCCGTCCGAGCCGTTTTGGGCAGTAGGAATTTTTTTGTTTAAAGTCTGAAAATTCGACAAAATACTCGGTTTACCGTCTAGTTGTGCCCGCAATGTTTTCAGCCCGATCGCCCTAACCCGTGGGCCGCTATGGGGTTAAAATGTTGCTATGGGAGGGGATTTCAGCTATGGGGTCGAGAAGTCTTTTTCGAATTATTTTTGGACGTAAAATAGATAGAATCCATTTTTTGGGGTCCCAGAACGATCTGATTTTACCGTGAGTATCTATGGGGGCTTTCGTGGGGCTACAAAGGGAGGGTTTTAGGGATCCCAGGACGTCTAATAAGGAGTCGTTAAGAGTAATTTTGGACTCAAAATCAATTTTTTCGAGGTCCCACATCTGTCCAAACATTGTCCAAGCATTGTAGGCTACAGAAAAAAATGTGTTTTTTTTTTTTAATTTCTCCAAAACTTTCCCTAATGACCCACATCAAAGAATAATAAACCCTTGAGCAAAATTTGCAGCGTTTAAAAAAATTATATCAGCCCAAAGCTAATTGAAATGAGAAAATTGAATGAATTCGTATCGCTTGACAGACCCAATGAATTCGAATTTCGAGCGATGTTTACAACCGATAAGGATGGCACTAAAACCCACGCCTTCCTCTCAACTTAAATTGAAACAATGAATTTCGAATGCTTTGATCGGAAGGGTTTAACGACGAGGGGAAGGTTTTAAAAGAGGGAACGAGCCCCCTGGGGAGGGGAGAGCGAAGCGAAGTCCCCTCCGGATGCGAGAGAGAGGTACGTTGAAAATGGTAGGAATCGTCTCAGCGCTTTGGAAATCGTGGATAAATCCTCCACTCATAACCCTAAAATCAACTGACCGTGCTGGGACCAATTTGTTTTTATGGAGTCTTCACCGGTCATTGAATCATTGAAATTGATGCAACTCGACTCTCAAATCAATAAATGCAATACAAGCGCTGTTTTATCGGTAAAATCGCGTCCTTGGAAGGAAAAACAGAAGCAATCACTGATCGGGTACCCAGCTCGTGTAATGGCTCCGGCGATTTATGACGTTGGATTCCAAGAGTGAGAGACGTCTTGGCACCGCATCCTTTGCCCTTGAACTGGTGATATAGAACGATTGGTATTCACTACTTGATCTCGTGATTTCCATATAAAAAGATTGGATTTATTGATGCATAAATTCTACAATCGATGGAGTGATGAAAAGAAAATGTTATATTCTGCAAAGGTCGTACCTATGTGGTATGAATCCAAATTAAAAAAAAAAAAATTAAATGAATGTTGTGGGATTATATTGTAACAACATTTACCTGATACATGACACCCAGCCAGCCATACGTTTTAGGATCCATTTTGCAGAGCTAATTGTAAGACAAAGCACAATCTTTTTGTAAGACCAGTTTTCTAAGGCGTAATTCATAGTTCGTGGTCGAGAAATGCACGTCAACGAGCGCGATCAAACCCATTCCTAGAAAGCGAAAAACGGTCGAAACACAGAGCTCAAAGAACGGTACACGACTGACAAGGGCGTAACCCTCGTAGAGTTGTACGATGCGAAGGGATATTTTCTTCCCCTTAAAAAAAAGGGTACCAGTTCCGAAGAAGGGGGTACAAGCCAACGTTAGTGTTTAAAGGGAGGTCCGGTAATCTCTAGGGGTGTTCTGGGAAGCACGTAATGTAACTCGACGTGACGACTTCTACGGGGATTGACAAAAGATCTTCCCCTTCGTCGAGACCCCCGACCATCATTTCTCTTCGGACCCCATGAGAGGTTTGATATTAACATATACGCCGTTGGGTTATCATTCAAGATGAACTAATAGTATTGTACAGGAGGCTAGTTTGCGAGGTTGCCACCAGGTTGTCAACATTGGGAGCGCACCAGGGGTGCTTGATCCGATGGGTAGTGCGCAGCAAGGTACAGAGAGGTAGTATCCCGTTTTTAGCAGGGTGAAATTATGAAGAAAAAGATTAAGGAAAGTTTTGGGCTAGTCGTAATCTCAATTATGTTTTTAGGATCGCCGAACACGAAAGTTTCCTGAGAGCCATTTTGCCCAGAACCTTGTCAAAATTGCAAAAAAACCTCATCATTTTTGTTATTTGTTTTTGGTATGTAACAACAAATAAGCAGTTCCCAAAATTCACTGTATTCAAAACAAGCCATCAATTTAATTGAATAGATGAGCGCAACCTTTCTGTTATTACGATATAATATTAAATATTATTTAATGAGCGAGAGAAACTAAGAAACAGTAGGTATCTAGCGACCAAACTATGCCACACAACACATCAAAAATATCCATGTGATGCTCATTACGTAAACAACTGCACCCTAACGACCGATGCGTAAGAAAACCTTACGCCGATCAGAGGTAACGAACGGCTCAGGCTGCAAAAATCGTTTTGGAGTCGTTGGAATCAGCCTGAAGAGCTCATTCCATAGACCCTTGTACCAACGAAATCGGACAAAAACTTTCGTCCCGCTTTTGAGGCCTCCTTAGTTACACATCAGAGATAAACAACTTTCGTCGTGAAGGACCTCCCGAAAACCGATGAAGGATATGAGGGAGGAAAAATCAAGGTAGCCTATAACCACCCCCCGAACTCGCTGATCACAATGAGACCACCCTCATGAAAATCTGTTGAGCCGCTCGGGCGTGATGCTCTGTACACAAACAAAAAAAACAAAAAAACAAAACAAAAAAAAAAAACATACATGTCGAAGAGGTGAGCGCACCTTTCCATTTTTTGGAAAAAGGTTGCGCTAAAAAGTAGAACCAATTTTATATTCTATATACACTGCCAAACGGTTCAGGCCCCACTCGTTCGCCCACTAGAGCGCGCTAAAGACCGGTTTAAATTCGCAAACAGCTAGAAAAAGGCGATTTTTGGCAGTTTGCACCAGACTTTCCTAAAAAGAACTCATGCAAAAACCTTTTGTGATTTTTCACTCTAAATGCATGTTGAAGAGGGTGTCCTACTGGTACTCATCTGAAGGGTCTCTAATAGCGGTATACCTATTTCGAAGCGAGAACAAAGTGTCAAACGCTCCTATGCCGAAAATTGAACATGATAATATTATGTTCAACATATTACGTAGAACATACGTATGTGTCGTACTTGTTATGTTATTCGCAGTATGAATACCATACAATTTATGTAGAAAGGCATGCAAATGTGTGCTACTAGTTTCAAGTTTGTAGCTCTACTAGCAAAAGTAGCTAGTAACAAAACTAGCACAAATTTCCTTTGTAATTATGATTAGTAGTCATTGTAATCGGTGAGTGCAAAAATTATTTCGCAGATGTCAGTCGTTCCAATTCAGCATCTCGAGATTTTAACCAAATCTTCTGCGCGCTCTAGTGGGCGAACGAGAGGGACCAGGATTTTCCAGGATTCCTGGTCCAGGAACAGTGTTTTTCTAAGTGTGGGAAATTTTGTCCACAGTGACTTTGGCGCTAAACCACTTATTTTTCAAATTACTCAAGAAAAAAATTGCGTTTTTTGCCATTAAAATTTAATATTGACAAATGACAAATTTTGTAATTTTGACAAATTTTGACAAATAAATGACAAATTTTGTAATTTTGACAATATTAGTGGCAAAATTTCGGCAAAAATCTTGATTTCATTTCCAGCGTCCTTAAGAATATACAGAACCGTAGAAGTGGCATCTACTCCAAACATTCCTCTATTTTTCCTAATTTCACTGTACTAGGAGGAAGGATGAATAATATTATTATGTTCCCTTTTGACATTAAATGTTCACAGTTCAGGTCTAGTAGCAGGAGATTTGGTCATAACAGGAGCAAAATTATAGGATTTATGGCTACAGAAAAAAAAAAAGCTGAGACGTAGACCCAAATATCTGAATGGGATGCTGAACGTGGGCTTTGTCACGTAGCAGGTTTACGACTCCTCGGAAGCTTTTACTCGCAACTTGATGAGGACGCACCGTTACAGTGGCAGAAGCTTCCACCATCGAGGATATCGACGCGTTCACCGAGATCGGCCTGCCGGGAACTCCGGGTAACTGTTTTCCTGACGTAACTCTCCATTTCCTTCCCCCGGGGAGTGTTTCGGCCCAGATCGGCGAAAGAACCGGGTCAGCCGTCTGAACCGGAGACCTTCCTCCGGGGCGTTTGTCGGCGATTTCGCGGTTGTTGTATGACGAGGGAGCAGCCCGCGAAATTCGATTGGAAATACATTATTTACCAACAGTGATTGAAAAGCATTTTGTTAAACAGCGGGACCCTTTGAAAACCGGCAGCGAAATTGATTAAACATGAGGTTACTATTCCCTTAGATACCACGTACTACGCGGTAGATGTAAGAATGCATGGGTTCCTCAAACTGAAGGTTCTCCATTGAAGCGCTGCTGCCAAAAAAAAACCTCATTTGACAAATCGGTCAAAATGACTCACTTGGGCGGTTTATTTGAGGCGCCTGAGGTCAAAAGGCCTCGAGAGGACTGTAACTCAATATACGGAACAAAGCGGTCACTAACGAACTTCAAACTACCATGTACTTATAAAAAAACCTAATAGGACAGGCGTCGGCCCTTCAGACAATAACACAACTAAACAAGTGTAAAACGGTCGTTAAGGGACTGCAGCGGGTGGACGAGGAAGTTCAACTATTCCGAACACGTAGGTTTGGGATGAGGGGGCGAATCCTAAAAAGATCCGACCGGTCTCCTTCAAATGTACCGTCCAAATAGAATGCGGTCATCTCGACAAACGACCCTTCAGGGGATGATGCTACCGTTGCGGATTTGGGAGGATTGCACTGAAAGGTGATTGATATTCAGGGCGGATCCTCTTCTAATATTAGCATTTTCCTGGCAAAGATCGGCCTTCTTGGAATTTTGGTGGTAAGAGAGTAGAAGCTGGACCCAAATCGGGTGTATTTTGTGAACCTGTAAGAGGGATTTCGTAAATCAATATTAATTATTGTGGCTGGGGTCATGGGTATGGTTGGCAGAGTTCTGAGAGCGCATACTCCACGTTTACGCTGCCATTGTGGTAGGAAAAACGGTTGAGCAGTTCTGAGATAGACTCTCCAGGATGCATGTGGGCATCAAAGTAGCAACCTGGGCTAGCTGGGCTGGAGGCGGTTGAAGGAATCCTGGGCAATATACTTTGAATAAAAGCGTCCAGATAGTATTATATACTCCATATTATGGAGGTGTACCATAATATTATTATGGCCCTAGAGATTCCCTGGAGGGATTATTGGCTTGATCAAGGCAGGGAGTAGGGCCTTCCGGGCATCGCAGAAGTACAGGATTCAGTTTCTTCTCATGTCCTTGCTGCCGTCGGCACATGCCAGAAGGGGACCACCCGTGTAAAATGCGACGAATCGGCTGCCTAGTTGGACAGTATTACTGAACTTCCCGCTTCTCACAGTGGCAGGAACCGCACCAGAGAGTTACCACAATGTCATCAAATAGGATTTGTTGATACTGAAACGCTTACAGAATGAATTTGGATAATGTCTATATTATCTTCCTTTAATCTGATGCGCTCGAATTCTTAGCTACGCCCCACTGCCCTGATTCTCTCCGAGGGAATCCGAGCAGGACTGTACACGTGCCGATGGCGAAGTTATTACCCCAACCATAACCTAATAACCGGGATGATGATGAGGTTTGACCCGATTCTTCCCGCAGCAAATTAGCCGGGAAATTACAGTGGGCCGCTATCTGCCAGCGACAGGCGGTGGTCCTCCTCCACACTATAACCTGAAACGTTGTCAGGCCTTGAGGTTGTGAAAAGAATAGAGACAGATTTCGGTTGTTTCCCTTACTCTTTAAATGACGTGACAGCACCTGCAACATCACTATACAATCTCCGAGTCGAAAACTGACGCTTGCAGTCGCCGCCGAGTTGTACACACAAGATAAGAAACACAGCCGGTTCGAGATAAGAGAAGGCAAAGCCTCTCACGTTTTAAGGTCCCCAATCTCCATCGATGCCCCAGGTCATGATAGTCACACAGATGAGCTATTACAAAACTATACCTACCACTCCGAAGATAATTCAATCTTATCAAAGTGAAGATCTATTCAAATTTTTTCCGTCAGGGATATTCATCACTCACAACTGATATTCTGATATTAAAGATTAATTCCTATCTGTCTTCGGATAGTTGGCATTTGTCGAGTCTTAGAACAATCTCCCAACATACTACAGCCAACTATCATCCTGAGGTTCCTGAGAAAAAAAAAATTGATGGCAATCTTTAAAAAATCATTTCACCTACAAAGTGATAACCAAACTATATATTCTACCTCATCTGTCACCATTTCCGACAGTCAATCAGCAGAACTGGTCAGTTTGGTGAAGCAAGTTAAAAAACTGGGCCTCGAACGTCAATGTAAATCGACATAAGAGAAAGGATATCAAAAACCGGTCGTTTAACAAATGGACTTGGAGGAAATTGCGAAACCCCCTAAGCACAAAACTGGATCAAGGACCGATTAAAACCGATTCCCCGAACTTGTAGATGAGAAGTACTGTTTTACAAAAGAAACTGGGTCATACAACACACGAGGAGGTTGCGCTTCGTGAATATGCACGATAAAAAATTGCAGCGAAATTTATTTTTGAGTCGCCCAATCGGTCTGTTCCTTCCTTGCAAGGTCATGAGTGGCGAGTTTAAAATTAACGGATGTCATTCAGGGAAATGTACACTTCACTTTTTCATCTGCAACTAAACGAGACTCGTGATGGATCGTGACGCGAGTTTTAATTGAGTTTAGAAGGGACACGATCACCTTTCCAACGTCTACTGCCGTCCTCAGAAGTGAACACGTTCAATGTCAAACCCTTCCAGGATGCGTCAAGCCGGAGTGGATTTCACCGCAGGTAACAACCTTTGACCGCGAAGAATTATTTACACCCAAGTGGATGGTTCATGACATAGGAAGCAGCTCAGGGGACGAGGGTCCCTAATGGTTTTTCGCTGTACTCACAGAAAATGGGTCGCATTTACACAGCCTCTCTCTCAGGGCCTTGGATCATTTTTACCGAGTCCTCTCACACACGTAAATAACAATTATGGAAGTTTAGCCAAGAAAAGAAGTCAAGGATAAAACGTCTGCTTTGTCGATTCGGGTAAATGACTTCAAAATTCGTAGGAAAGCACAGAGACAACCATCTTTTTTACTTAACGCAGGTTTTTGGTCAGTATTCTGTCAAGTAAAATTAAATCTTGTCATTTTACACAAGGGTTTAATACTATATTATATACGATATAAATATTAATATTAGCCCAGAAATTTGATTTTTTTTTTTTTTTTCAATAAAGGATTATTTTTAAACAAAACATGGGAAGAAGTATAACCGTATAGGACGATGTTAGGAAAGATGATAAAACCCCAAAAATGTAACGTTCAAAATTGCTTCGAAAACGACGTCTCCTTCGACCTCTTGGGCACAGGCCTTTCAAAGTCCCATTTTTAGCCCCACGGCGTAGACAGTCGCGTACTCCACAACTAAATGGTCTACGAGCAAAATAACTTCGAAAAGAAAACGACATCTTGCTCTTCCCAAAGGGTTAGCGCCTTTCTACCCCCTCAGAGCCCCAAATTTTCAGATAGAGAAATGCCCTGATTGGCGGACGGACATTTGATTTTTGAGAATGAAACATCATTAAACCTACCAGTAGACCGTGGCATCTATAGGTCTCCATATAGGGCTTTTGAAGGAATTGGGCAGGAGGTCAAAATTTAATGAGGTGTCATTTTTTAAGAAATTACATTCTCAATAAACATAGCAGGACAGCCAAATGAGTCATTTCTTTCTGTTCATCAAGAAAACTGCCATGAACAAGAAAACAGATCCTGTGAGTGTGAGAGAATAGATAGAGTTGAGGAGATTAGATATCTAGGCGTCTCTTTAGACCAACATCTAAAATGGAAGAGTCACATCAATGGACTTATAGCTAAAGTTAGGAAAACATTTCATATATTCATTATTCTTAGAAACTGGCTAGATAATAGAAATATTACGATGGCGTACTACGCATTTGTTCATAGTTTAATAATATATGGAGTACTTGCATGGGGCGGTGCGTACCAGAGTAATTTCAGCTCCTTGACTGTGGCAATCAACACACTTTTACGAATAGCATTGAAATCGAACAGGCGCTCATCCTCTGTGAACCTATATAGCACACTTGAAATACTACCTCCGAGGATCACTTATATATATAGACTGGCAGTGTATGTGTACAAAACTAAAGATGATTTCCAGAAGTATCAAAGAAGTAGGTTCACGAGATCGACAATGACTAGCATGCTGGCAATAGAACGCTCTAGAAGTGATTTCTTTACAAGACAGCTGCCTTGGTTGGCACCAGCGATTTTTGAACATCTCCCGTATACTATTAAATCCGCTACATCTATGTTAGAGTTTAAGAAAAAAGTATTGGCCTACCTGAAGGAACAAGCAAACACAAATGTCATTATTCAAAAATTCAAGTTTTAAGGGGAATATGTATTCAGGGGTAAAATTAGTCTTAGTTAAGTACCTACTTACTTAGTAGTAGTATAGTTGGACTGTATTTTATTTTTAGAGTTACTTTTAGGACTTTGTAATTAAAAATGTAATAGTTATATACATTAATCGCATATACTTATATTGTACAACGAGAGCTGTTCGAGTCGGGCCTGGACGGGTCGTAGACCTTTAGGCCGGTATCGAAAAGACTGGAATAGGGAAAGCTCCATTGTAAGTTTACGAAAAACAAATTTTGTTTAAAAATTTATGTGAATAAATAAATAAATAAATAAATAAAATAAATAAAAATACCTAGGTATATTCTGATTTATTATTCTTGGAATAATACACACACGTAATCGCGACGGAGGTCGAAAATTCTGATCGGCCTCAAAATGTGACATTTTCCGTTTCAAGATGTATAGATTCAAAAAACGAAATGTCCGTCCGCCGTACGCCGTCCGAGCCGGTTTGGGCAGTAGATTTTTTTTTAAAATCTGAAATTTAGACAAAACACTCGGTTCACCATCTAGTTGTACCCGCAAGGTTTTAAGCCCGATCGCCTGAACCGGTGGGTGGCTGGGGTTACGGGAGGGGTTTTTGGAGGGTATGGGGTCGAGTTAGGAATCGTTTTCAAGTATTTTTGGACGTAGAATCCACTTTTGGCGATCCGTGGGGTTATAGGGGGGCTTTCGTGGGGTTACAATTGGGAAGTTTGAAATATCCCAGGAGGTCAAATAAGGTGTCCTTTTCCGAGTAGTTTTGGTCTCACATCTGTACAGATTTATTTTATTTATTTTTTTTTTTTTAATTTGTTTCAAAAATATTTTCCTAATGACACCGAATTAATTTTTGCAGAATTAAGCTTATAAAAAAATAATAAACCCTCGTGTAAAATTTACATCGTACAAGAACTTTTTTTTAAAGTTAATAACAAATCATGATACAGGATTTTTTCATAACTTAACAAAGAATCATTTCATGCACAATTTATAAAAAAGATTAATACACATTAAATGTGTTTGCGGAGTGTGGTTATATGGACGCTAACGGGCTACAGGATGATAAAGGACACCTCCCTCCCGCCCTTTCAGGCTGCTACTACCACATTAGTCGAAACAAAGCCTACTGAGTTTGGCAGTGCTGAGGTAGGCATAAATTATATAAGTTTACAGAGCGAGGAATCCAGTTAGCTCGAAAGGAATTAATTACGTTGATATAAATTAATGACCTGTCTTTCCTATCTTTGAAAATTCTGAACCAGCTTTCTTAGGAATCGAATAAATTAAGGGAAAAAGGTGATCCTTGAAGAGATTTATCACCTTGGACACTGAGGAGGAATGATTAATCAAAATGAGGAGAAAGTGTTCTGAACAAGCGCAAGTGGAATTAAAGAGCATTATAAAGGAGGAATTTAACTTTCGGAATGACATCAGGGCGGCCTCGGGAGTGGCTTTAGGTGATTCAAGAGTTCTTGTCCCCAGGAAACAGCCGGTGCAGTTTTCGCCTTCAACCTGCCAAAGGTTATGGTCCCAGAAGATGCTAATGTTGGGGAGAAAGTTCGGGTTAAAAATGTTGCCGCCGGTTCCGTCGAAGGGAGTACAAGGCCTTAAACACCGCGGAATCCTGATGGGATCATTGTGCTTCTGACGGGTGAGAGGGCGGTTTTTTTCGGGGCGGACATTCAGGCCGGCGGAACTGGGGGTGTCCGTATTATGCGAGGCGTCGTAACTGAAGGAAATTTCGTTTTCTCGGCGTTGAATAGAAAGCGAACGTCAATTTACTATTCATAAATAACTGGATGGAGCCAAAATTACATCTTGGTGTAGCCAAATCCCTCTAAATCCTTACAAGTTCCCCCTACTGCACCTTTTATCTTCATTTCCAGAGCAAACTCGTATACTAAACAGTGCCTTCACGATTTCACGAAGGGCCCCGTTCTCTTCAGCCCAAGTCCGGCGATCTTTTCCTTAACTCTAACTAGAGGCTAATTTGTACATCACGCTTTCCTCACATTGTATGTTAAACTCCCGGGCCGGTCGTACGTTCTCCCCTTTCAAAAGATGTTCAATCACGTTTTCCTGTTTCTTTTTGTCCCCCTAAAGAACGGCGTCAGGTCCCTCCCTCGAGGCCATAAAACGTGAGAATCGCCGAATCGCAAATCGACCCCAGAGCTTTGGCGTATACGTAAGTGTAAGTAGGTGCTTAAATTCATCAGGGGGCTTGTTACGGTAGGTTGTGAGAGGACTGACGTGAGGCCACGTGGCCGGGAAGACAACCGTGATTATTTGGGAAAACTCCCTCTGCGAATTTGCATGATGTCACACGGTGGAGGGTGGCCTTGCGGATCAAATCGTGAAGGGTTTGGTAACATGTTGGCCCTGGAGGTGCAGATATCATCACAAAATACATACGGCTGAAACCATAAAACAAGATAGATGCCTGATATTATATAGTTAGGATACAAAGATTATAAGATACCTACGATGCGGCGTATACTTTTTCAAAACTTGCCAAATAGTAGCTTTTCTATAGTCAGCATAATATTACGCAAGCCATTTGATAGAACACAAGGATGCGGAATAAAGTGATACTATCCTCCCGCCTATCTAAAAATGTAATTCCTCTCTCAGTCCTTGACATGCTCCCTCTTGCGGTGATTATCCACACAATAGCCCAACCAGGGGTTAGTTATCCTATGGTTTGGAAGGCAGGTTTGAAGTCGGATTGCGAAAGAAGGCGATTTCAGAGCGAAACGAAGGAACCGCAGATCGGCCTTCGAAAAACCCGGGTGATCTCCGCCCTTCCCGCCACGTAACGCCCAACTGTGAGAACCTAATAAGCCGTGAAGAACGAAGCATTTCCGCGGCCTTGTGGAGGGAGGGAAACAAAAACAAAGCCAAGCGACTCAAATGTGCTCAGGCTCTGTTTCCTCGTTGAACCAAACAAACTAACATCCGATTATCCGAGAAGAAGACCAACACAAGTGGTTTCAAACAACCAAGCGTACACTGGGTGTTTACGTATCGATCACACACGTAAATTCAACAAACGTAATGAGTAAAATCACCGTTTTTCGATTGATCTGCTTTTGATTATACTCCTGATGGTTGAGAGCGACAACACCAACCTGCAACAAGAAACAACATACTTAACATACTTTTTTAATCACAAATGAATGGTCTTCTGAAGCAATTTATCTGATTTTTGAAAATGAAAGATTTATGAAACGAACAATAACACTAATTATTAGGGTAAATAATATATTAGGTAAATCTCTATAATATATATTTTATATCTCTCCATGTTGTGTTGGTTTGTGTAAGCTTCAAAACTCAAAGACGTTTACACCAATTTCCATGCGGGTGGGCGCAAATTGAAGAGCAAGATCCAGGGATGGTTTTAGGCTATTATAGTAGGCTAGTAGTAAAAGTATCGTTAATGTCCTTGGGATAATTCTTAAGATTCCGGAGAAGAGTTTAATGATGCTTTTTTAGCGTTAGAAAATGCTACAATCGATGAATATAATATATTCATATTATGGGAGGCATAACCCTCTACGTGAACAAAACTACCTGTTTCCAATGACATCTCATTCAATGTTTCGCAACGTTCTGAAGGAAAATCATACATGGATGAGTAGAGTATTTATCTGATTATTTCGGCAATCAAGCTTGATTTGGAAATGAGGTATATCTAGTCAAGAAAAAGAAATGAAAATGAAGAAATTTCGACTTCCTAAAGAACTGCAATGGCGAAAAAACAGTTACCTACCGCAGGCCAGATAAAATCCAAAAGGAATGAAAGTATTTAACTCCCCCGTAATCTAAAACGCAAAAAGTTCCGATTAATCCTCCAGGAGTTCAGAGGGTTGTTAAGGAGGTGTGGTTTACAAGACTTATGGTGGATTTCACCACCTCGGCTTAAGGTTCGGCTTACCGGTAAGCCGAAGAATAAGAAAAAGATGCGTTTCACCACTCCCGCTTAGTCTTAAACCTCGGTTTACGGTCTGAGGTTAAGCCTCAGATTTTAGTCCCTACTCATCCACGTCTTAAGCGTTAAATCTGAGATTTACGCGTGTGTTGTAGTTGTTGTTGCAATTATCACCAACAACAGCAGTGCCCATTTCGTTGATATCGGATATGATAGTTGGATTTATTCATTATCATTTTCCCTCGAACGGTGTGATTTTCGCTTTTTCGACCAGAGTGTTAATTATTTCGTTCGTATTGCGTGTTTGGGAATGGCATACCGAAGAATTACATTCGAGGATGACGACGAGGAAATTGAGATGATTATTCAGTTGCAAAGGCGGCCGGGAGTCTTCAAACAGATCGAATTATGTTTCTCTTTTCGTCAACTGTTGGAAAAATTTGGGAAGAGTCCTCAATAAGATAATAATATTATCTATAAGTATATTACACCCTAGTCCAATTTTTTTAATGACTAGTCCATTTATCGATTTATCCATTTATCGACTGAAATATGCAGAAACTTTGGAGATTCATTTGTAATTTAAGGGCCTACGCCTTCCTATCTTTTGAATAATAAATTAAATTAGGTACCTGAAAAAAGTTAATTTTTCTCAATTTATCAACTTTATCATATTATTCTTGGAACACCTATGTTTTCGCGACGGAGGTCGACGACTCGGATCGGCCTCAAAATTTGAAATTATCTTTTTCAAGAGGTCTACATTCAAAATCCGAAATGTCCGTCCGCCGTCCGGGCCGTTTTGGGCAGTAGGAATTTTTTTAAAAATCTGAAATTTTGACAAAATACTCGCTTCACCATCTAGTTGTGCCCGCAAGGTTTTCAGTCCGATCGCTCAAACCCGTGGGGCGCTATGGGGCTACGGGAAGGTTTTTTTAAGGCTTTTAGCTATGGGATCGAGTTAGGTGTCGTTTTGAAGTATTTTTAGACGAAGAATCCAATTTTGGGGGTCCCGGAACGATCCGATTTCACTGTGGCGATCTACAGGGCTTTCATGGGGCTAAAAATGGGATTATTGAAGGATCCCAGGAGGTTAAATTTTTTTCGAGTAAAAAAATATAGAATTTTTGAAAAAAAAAAACCAAAAAAAAATTTTTTTTGTACCTAATATAAAAATACAAAATTTTTAAATTTTTTTCATTGATAGAATTAAATTTCTGTACAAGTAACCTATATCAAAGAATAATACCTTGTGTAAAATTTGCAGCGTTTTTTACGTTGAAATCAATCATTGGGGACCTCCTTGTCCTAAGCTTCTGACTTGCGATAAAAGTCGGTCCAGGGATTCAGAAATCAGTTTTTAGGCTCTCCTTAAAACCTGAGAAACATGAGACAGCAGATGTTGCCACTAACGTGACGATTTATCACGGCCTTATCACTTTTTTGTCACTGATTACCGAGTTTTCCGCGGGAACACGAGTCTGGGGCAACCTGTTCCAAAGCTAACCGAGGCTTAGGTAAGCGCCACCTTCAGTCTAATGGTGAAACGGAATCTTTCCTAAGTCGGACTTAACGTTAAATCCGAGATTTAGCTAAAACGAACTTTAAGCTACACTTGGTGAAATCCGGCATTAGTAACTTCACACAAGAGGAGCCGCCCTCACTGCAGCTCTCCGAAAATCCGTAGAATTCCGTAGAAACTAACTTTGAATTGGCGAAGGTTACTTCAGAGTGGAAGACTTACAATCGGGGGATATGATTGGGAGCGCTACAGTTCCGCGCAAAGTCGAGAAAATTTCTCATGTTGGTGTTTGTTTTCACATTTAATGCAGTTAATCTCATGTTACAGCTCCGCGCCGGTCAATACTTTCCCATGGTGCAATTCCATGCCGAGTCGTCCTCAACACATGTGTACGGTTCCACGCTAATAATCCGTGTGTCAACATGGAATGTCAGTGTGATATCAATCTGTGACTACTTGAATTTTATATCATTGACAACAGCCGATTCCCACCACCACAGTGGGCAGTAGCCTCAGCAAATTCGCAATATATTTTTATTCGCATTATATTTTTTTATTATGTTTATTTTATTTATTTATTCATTTCAACCAACTTTTTGTCTCTCTTGAAAAATTTGGTATTTTTGAGATACAAGGTAATAATGTGATGCAATCGATGCGAATCTTTTCATGGGTCCTTTACTTAACATTAAAGATACATAACATTAACATTAATGAATAAATAAATAAAATAAACATAATAAAAAAAGTAAAGACAACATTAACTGATGAGAAATTTTCTCATCAGTGTCATCAGATGAGTCATCACCACATTTCTTTTACCACACCCCAACATCTTCCATTTCATTGAAGCACTGAAGGATACGTAGGCCACTACGCAGACATTCATCAACAGCTTAATAGGCTGATAACATCTTTCAAGGGAGATACTCAAAATCTTCAAAAAAGCCAAAAAAGGATTTCATTCAGTCTTATCTCGACTACTCCACTGAACTAGAAATTGATGCTTTCACACTGATTCAAAAGCTCAAGCACTACTACGCTCCACTTAAGACACTCAGCTTCTTAGCAGCATGGCATTATTTTTGATCGTGATTAATATTGATTGGGAACATTTGATTGACTGGTTACGTTTCGACCATGATTTCCACACATGATTTCTTCACTAAATTATTGATAACCCACCATTCTGATCAATGGACAAGAGAAACCGTAGGATCAGGGACTTGAATTCCATAATATATATATATATATATGGAATTCAAGTGGAATATTATTCGATGCCACAATGTGTCATAATATGACATATATAATATATAATATGTGACATATATTATATGTGCCAAATATGTAGTATTTAAATGCTCTCTCCAGCTTTCCTTAAAGGATTAAAATATTAAAATTGGTTCAGAATTAAACCAAGTATTTCATACCTACTATAGAATGGGATTTGACTGAAGAAAAAAAAAATTGAAGAATTTGCAGTCGATCGTATTAATAAAATTTATTAATACGATCGACTGCAAATTCTTCAATTTTTTTTAAAAATCTAAGTGGGTAATGAGCTCCTTGAACGATTTTTTAAAACAATTTTTTCTGAAAAGGTCATCCAGGAACAGGCTGCACTGCCTATTTCCCACGAGAAATTCAGTACGGCGGGAATCGCTACAACTCTTACCTAGGTGGATTAGAGCATGAACTAGTATCCGTTGCAGGGAAGCGGGGTCGGTTTCAGCTACTCGTTGCCGGTGCAGAAATGATTGCTTAATCCTCCTGATATTGTTGTAAAAGGTCACGTTTCAACTCGTCGATATAATCGGAAATGTGCCGATAGGGATCTTAACGTTTGGATCGGGTCCTTTAAAAGGGGGAAGATGTCAGGGACCGATTGTGCAACGGAACGCTAAATATTCTCCCCTGGGGTGGGTTTTGCCCCGTTCGCGCGATATTTATGAGGATCCTCCACCACAAGTACACAATGAGCAATGAGGTTTCAACACTCCATAAGGTAGAAACGGATAGACAAAAAAAAAAAAAAAAAAAAAAAACTTAAAAGAAGGTTAACGTTATGTGCAACGGGACGAGACGGATGTGCAGGGCAAAGCGGGGAAATACATAATGTAACATTCATGAGAAAATGCACGTTGGGGTCAAGACCGCACTGCAGAGCTGCATCCCTGAGAATCATGACCGGCGTCTTCAAAAGGCCTCGATCTTCAAGGCAAGCGGACCAATAAAAATAATCACGACCCCAGAGATTGAATAATTGATTGTAACAACAACTAAAGTTGTTCGGATATGATTTACAGCCTATTTGAACATGACGGACCACCCGCTCGTTGTAGAGGTCTGAAACCTTGTACGTATGTGAACTGGTGCTGATTGTGCAACACAACCGATATACCTACCTACCTAACACTACCTCAGACGGAAGGGAGGAAATTGTGATTCGAATCTAGACATAATTAAAAACGCAATAAATTTTACGCTAGGGTTTATTATTCTTTTATATAGGTTTGCAGGTGTGCTGGTGTGCAGAAATTTAATTCTGTGTCAATAAAAAAAATTTCAGAACAAAAAAAAAAATGTTTTCAAACATTTTTCGTTTTTTTACTTGAAAAATATTTGACCTCCTGGTATCCTTCAAAAATCCCATAAATGGGGCTTTAAGTAGCCCCAAGAAAGCCCTATAGCACCCCACGGGTTTGGGCGATCGGGCTGAAAACCTTGCGGGCACAACTAGATGGTTAACCGAGTACTTTGTCAAAAGTTCAGATTAAAAAAAAACTACTACTGCCCAAAACGGCCCGGACGGCGGTTTTGGAATCTATACCTCTTGAAACGGATAATTTCAATGCCATTGATCCCCACGGCAAAATCGGGTGGTGCAGAGTCCCGCAAAAATGGATTCTACGTTCAAAAATACTACCGTAGTCGCAAACCTTCAAAGATCCAGCCGTAGCTCCTTTTTACCTCCCGCAGAACCCCATAGGTTTAGGCAATCGGGTTGAAAACCTTGCGGGCACAACTAGATGGAGAATCGAGTATTTCGTCAAGATTTTAGAATAAATTCTAATGTAAATCTAAATTCTATTATTCTATGAAAAGTCTAAATTCTATTGTAAAGGTGCAAATGTAATTGTAAAATTCTATTCTAAATGTACAAATGTAATTCTATTGTAAATTTACAACAACAAAAAAAAAAAAATTGCTACAGCCCGAAACGGCCTGGGCGGTACACGGATATTTCATTTTAGGAATTTTCACATCGTGAAACATAAAAGGAAAATTTTTCAGGCCGATCAAAATGTTTATGCCCGTGGCAAAAACAAAGGTTGATCATTCTGAGAATCATAAAACAAAAGAGGAAAATTACTACCATTGGGTAATAGAAGGGATTTTTAGGTTCAACGAAAAATAAAACGACCATTTCTTGTTATCAACCTATCTACATGAAAATTCGGTGTGAAGACTATTTATTGGTCTTCACACCAAAGAAGCGCTCCCTTAAAAAACGGAACCTTTGTGATTAAGTTATGAATTCCACTTTTTATCAGTAACAATACCAATTAAATGAGTACTAATTACGGCCCTACACCAAATTATTTTCAAGACCCAACAGCCGAAAAATAAGGCCCTATGAAAAATTCATTACCCCCTTTTAATCAATGCTCCAACTTCATTCAATTCTTAAAATTGAATAAAACATGAATATGAGTAATTGTATTATCTCGAGCAAGTTATTTCTGGCAATAATTGTTATGGAGAAGTGCTATGAATATTGGAATAGTCGAAGGTGCCACAGATGTGAGACCTGAAGACACCAGATTGGAAAAAAGTGGAATGAATACAAACTCAACTTGAATTTTGTTTAGAACGAAACAACAGAATATATTTATGATGTTAAGAATAGGAAACCGGAAGAATATTCAACGTGTATAAACGCTCAAAACCACCATCCTGCGCCTAAATGAAGGTATGCAAAATGGGACCAAACGAGGTAGAGGGAACAGAAGGGGGCCTCAGGGGAAATCCAGTTTGAATGCGAGAGAAAATGAGAATACACCTCCTTGATGGGGAGGAAAACTCTTGTCTCCTCCCCCTTTTAGAGGAAATTATTATTTATTTCAATTAATTAAGCCGCCGCGAGCGGAATTTTCCACTGCGCCGGAGGCGTCCCCACTCATCGTCCCTCGTTTTATCGCGAAACCTGAATGAATCTAATCTGTGTATGTATTATCATGATGGTTGTTATTAGGTTCCGTTTGATGATACAGGGGATGTCGCTTTGTGGTGCCCTTGTGCTCGTTTCCACGCTAAATGAAACTGATGATCAACTGCAAGGGTTACGAGGGAAAATGAAAGCTTACGACTGGGCTGCACCTCCAACTGCAAAATACGGTGGGTGTTACATTAACCGTGTCGGTAAACACGTAGCCCTTATGGCTTTGAAACTGCAACAATACACAATCGATTATCAAATCTGAAATTTGAACTCAGGTAGTAAAGTATTTGGGTTTGGTGAGGACACCGCAATCATTTGATATTCAAACAATTACAATGACTGGTGAAGCTATGCCGTGATTTGAATGTAATCCGATCTTGGATGAATTTTAATGTTTTGTGCCACAATATCGACAAAAAGTCTATTGTTCGGTTCACAGGAACGAAAAATACTTTCACTGGACGAAGTAATTCAACAGGATTCTTATAGCTGACATAGAAATGATACTTGTGGGTGCCAACATTTCTTTTTCTAATTTTTGTAAGTATTTTGGCTTATTTTGATTTATTATTCAGGGAACAATAATTATTATTTAATAATTGTGTAATATACACCTACGTAATTGCGACAAGTCGAAAATTCTGATCGGGCTCAAAATTTGACAAAATACGGTTTGAGATGTCTAGATTCCAAAAACCAAAATGTCCGTCCGGCGTACGCCGTCCGAGCCGTTTTGGGCAATAGAAATTTTTCTAAAAATCTAAAATTTTGAAAAATACTCGGTTCATCATCTAGTTGTTCAAGGTTTGCAGCCCGATCGCCAAAACCCGTGGGGCTCTGTGGGGCTATAAAGGGGCTACGGGAGGTTTGAATGTTTTTGGCTACGTGGTCGAGTTAGGTGTCGTTTTCGAAGTATTTTAGGACGTACAATCCATTTTTGGGGTCCCAGAACCGTCCGAGATCACCGATGGGATCTTTGGGGCTTTCATGGGGCTACAAATGGGATTTTGTGAGGATCCTAGACGGTCAAATAAGGTGTCGTTTTCCGAGTATTTTTGGACACAATACGTCAGTACGTAGATGTTTTGGTTGTTTTTCATTACCCTATAATAATAATATAGGGTATTGAAAAACAATACATATTATGTATATTATGTGAAGGCTTCACAGTGAAGCACCATAAATAAATAAATAAATAAATGAATTATCACTTTTACCATTTTGAAACCCTCAACCCCATCAGTGTCTTAGAGAACCAAAGTAGATAGCGGCATATCTAGGTCATAATATACTTTATCGTGGTTCTAAGGTGACACGTCGCGTTATACGGGGCACATTTGGGGCAAAAAATGCCTGCGATACGTTCAGTTGTTTATTGGCGTGGCCGGAAGATTTCTATCGTTTAGCCGGGTTGTTAAAGATTATCACTATTATGCAAATGTCTTCAGCGCTTGACACCTCGACCTCCGGCCCCTTTTAAAGAGACACGGGAATGGGGGTACCGTGAATTATGCGTCGGACGTTAACAATTTATCGCCGAAGCCGAAATAATATATCAACCGCCTCCCTTTGAGACCATTTAGGGCTAATTGAGTAGGTATGGGTTTCACCTAAGGATATCGTTCTAGGTCAAGGGGGCCCGTCAAGTTTTAAGCCCGTGAGATAGGTCCTAGGTGTTCGACTACGCACCCTGGCCAGACACGGGGGCGTTGGGATGCTTCGGGGATCTTTTGTGGGTCGCCCACTGACTTTTTTTGAAAAAAATTTATATATTATGGAAAACAAATGCGCATTCGTAATAAGGGGAGCGGGGCCTTCGCCTTAATATTTCACTTGGGGGCCAGCGCCTCTCACGGCTCGCGATATAAGCAAGTGTTTGAAGGGCTCCCCATAGAATGAAGAATTAAATTATACAAACGCCTCAAATTGATTTTCAGCTCGATGTTCCGATATTCGAATATAGAAATTCACACATTATCAGACCTGATGTATAGCGTCGAAATGGAGCTATCCGTCTGGCGATTAGTTTTATAGACCCGTTTAATCCTAATAAGGGCCTTGAAAAAATAAATGATATCACTTTCAGGACGGAGGAATAAGGTTATTTATTAGGCATCGCGGGCTCCTTAATAGTTTATCGACCGGACCAGCCTCGAGGTGCACCGAAACTAGACCCTGTTAGTATTAATTCCGGACTCCCTCTCTCTTTTCGACGGCCAGACACCTCCGCCCCCGAAGGGCAAAAAAAGGAGAAGAAAAGAAGAAAAAAAAAACCGGAGCGATAAATAAATAACGAGGGAGGTTTGGTATGGGGGTGAGAGCAGATTCCAAGCTGATGGTTGTTGAAAAGGCCTAATAGCGAAGGCGGGGTTGGGTTTTTGTAGGCTTGATGCTCGGCAGAGCAAATTTGCTTCATGAAAAAAATTTCGCCCAATTGATGACAGTGTCAAAAATAATTGGTAAAATTTGGTAAATTATAGGTAAAATATTTGTAAATTCATTTTCTTTTTTGTTATATGTTAGAGATTGATATAATTATTTCAACATTTTCATTCTTGTTCATCATTCAACTTTTTTTATTATTTCGAAATTTGTTTAAACATTTTTTAACAATTTTAAATAGTAATAGCATTTTTCAAAAATTTGTTGATTAAATATTAGAAAATTTTATTTCAAACTGGTTGAAGTAACGCACAAGTAGCAGGGGACAATGAAGCGGGAATCTTCGTCAGCCCTTCACCGAAGAAATATTGAACGATGAGAAGGGAACAAAGAGAAAGGGGGGCTATGCCCCCAGGGGGTCCCCACCCTGAATGTGGGCTCAAAACTTCCACGCAGCTTGTTAGCGCTTTCAGCTATTCGAGTTTCAAGTGCTCATTCGGAACGCGCTCTTTTCCTACCCAACCCTATTGTTGGGTTCGGAGGAACAAAAAAAAACAAAAAAAAAAAAACGGGATGCTGATTAGACTTGTTAGCAAAGCACCAAACGGCCTCTCTCAGATAATGAACTCGTTTTTCACACACGATAAGCGATCATAATAAACAACTTTGGAGAAACGCAGTTTGTTGTGGACTTGTGAAACATCGCCAGGATTTTCGAAAGTCTCAGAACGATGACTAGTTTATATTAATAACCATAAACTTTCAAAAACAGTTAAATTTTAATTTCGCCACAAAAAGGAGGCGGTCAGCGGATCCACCAATATGAAATTTGCATAGTCGTAAAGCGTTGAAAAATAATCCTGACCCAGTTTGGTGGCACTTGAGACTTTTTTTACAGGCAATATCTGGCTCCCAATAGGTTGGCAAATCATTCCACACAACTTGATTGGATCACTCATCATCCGTTCGACATAATAAATAACCCAGAACCGCCCTTCCCAATTCAAATCCACCAATTAGCGGCATTAATCAAATTTCCTATCGATTTCCTTTCGGCCTACCGCTGGAACGGGGAGTGTTTTCGTATGGACGGAGGACGTTCGGGAGCTGATCTTCCGCTAGATTTATCCCCGTCCCCGCATGATTTATCCTTTGTCCTCCGGACCCGGTCCCCGTGAATAATTTAAGGCCCTCGCCAAAGGGTTTTATTCATCGGAGGCACTCGAGGACACAGGATGGACGCCTAAACCAACAAATGGCCAGAAACATTCGCTGGAAGGGGGGGGGGGGGGGGGGGCTGCAAATTTTAATGCATGGTTTTCTCATACACGGTTATTATTTTGCTTCCGAGTGGTAAAGGTTGCGGAAGCATTTTCACTTTCGGGATCGAAAAAATTGTGGTCCTCCGAAATTAAAATTTCCACTTGCATTTTGCGTTTCAAAACCTCCTGAGCAAATTCGGTTCCGTGTCTGTCTGTCCGTCCGCATTTCTTTGTTACAGCCAAAACATTCACAATGTTGATCCGATTTCGGTCAATTTTTCAGGGATTGTGTGGGTACGGCCACTTGAGGTCCCATATAAATTTTATGACGATTGAATCAGCGGAACGCTGTGCGCAGGCGCGAACGTGTGATTCCTTGATACAGCCCAGTATGACAAGACAAACGTTCCCACGTTTCTTATTATCGTTGCTGTTGTTGCTGTTCAGTTTCTGAAGGATTACAATTAAATCAACGTCTGACGCTACTTTCAGTACCTAATTTAAAATATTATTCGATAATGTTTTGCATTAAAATTGTTAAAGCTCTCATCATAAGTCGGCTACTTGCCTAATGAGAGTCCTCCTTTGTTAATTAACCATCGTAGCTCTAAAGCCCGATTGCATAAAAACCCAGTGTTGTTTTTCCTGTGTCTATTTTGATCGCGGATCATTTGCTGCTGATAGACCCTGGTTAAGGTGTAATAAGACACCGAAGGCTTGGTGTAGAGGACAGTGGTGACCTCATGAGCGATCCCTGACAACTATCAATCCTCGTGAATCGATATTGCACAACGTCAAAATTTGTTGCGAATTGAAAAGGATCGTCGTTTCGACAGCCAACACATCTCAACCGATCCTTGGGCCATCTATCCAACGTCCTTGTCTACACCCTCGCTCACCCGATGAAGACGCCGGTTTGCCCGAGTTCGGAAGCGAAAGGTCGACGATTCCCGACATTAATCACCGCCCCAATCTGGACTCGTTTTTCGCGGTAGATAACGGGCCTGTTTGAGGAACCTACGAGCGCCTGGGCTGACCCACAAATACCAATCTGGCAGCACCATCTTCCCGCTTTCCCGTAGGTTGTTTTGAATTAGAGCGCTATGAGGTCTTGTTCAGAGGCGACGTAAACATTGCCATTCGCTCGGGCCTAATTTCGCTCTAAATCCACCGTGAGCCATAAATTTTTTAGTTTTAATTTATTTGGAAAGTAAGAAAGAGCGATATTTCCTCAAAACAGATTTCCATCTTTCACCTAGCATAATTTCTATTTCTCCCTGACACATATTATTATTCCCCCAACATTACGAAATAGCCCCCAGTATGCCTGAAGGCCCGGTAATTTTTTAATGCCCGCACACCCGCGGGGGGTTTCGCTTTAAATATCATTTCCAGCCCGTTTTCGCTTTCGCGTATACATTTACTTGGCACCCGGACGGTAAGCCAGATTTCCATTTGATTGCCTCCCGAGAAGACTTTCAAGCTGAATTATGCCGTAAAAGAGTGGCGTCATCGTTATAAATAAAACTTATACGAAAGGTGAAACGCAAGCGCGTTGTTGGAACCTGTGGGAATCATGTTAACACGTAATAACAGCATCCGTTTTACTGCACAAGGAAAAGCAGAATTTACTGACTACAAATGACACATTTTGAGCACCCTATAGTGATGTTAGGTTTTCACAACTAAAACCCATTCAGAGCTTCCTGATGAAAATTGATGACCAATGAACGATGTTTCGGAGTTAAAAGGCGCAGACTCGACTTCCTTTCACCTTGAGTTGCACAGGGTTACGATGCCGATGATGGAGGGAGCTTGCGGGAGCCTTTTTCTGCAAAAGCCGAACCTTGACATAGCCAGCCCGTTATAGCCGCCGTCTGACCCATTTTACCACCAGGTGAGGTCAGGATCGGTGGGGTTTGTTGGGACAGGACTCCACGCGGTTCTAATCGTATTCAACTGTTCCCTACCTTATTCAATCCTCATCTTTCGCCGGGCGGGAAAGACTGAGGAAAGGTCACTTTAGACAGGGATGCAAACAAAGCGGTCTTCCTGGTATACCTCAACCCATTCATGGGTCGCCATGGGTGGCGAGAAATGAAAAAGACGTGTGACTGCCACACTCTGTTCCAGTATTCTCGCGGTTCCAAGAGCTCAACGTAGGAATCGTTGAAAGGGTCATGAGCGATTTGGGTTCGGCTATTTTGGGTGGAAGTGAGCTCCTAGAAAGAAAACCAGTCCTACCACATGTTGGCTGGTCGCCAATTGAAGGACCTTGGCGTGGTGTGGAGCACCACTGTAGCCTACGCGGAAGTTGCTACCAGGGCCTCAAGACATCGGACGTCCTGGTCATAAACGGGGTCCTCTATCAGGATCCGTCGTCAGTCAATCGTCCGGGTCGAAGACGGCCCTAGTCATGGTGACCGAGATCCTGCACGACGGTTTTAGAAGTGGTGCGAGTCCTGTTGCGCACGAGACCCCCTGCCGCAATAGGAATCGTTAGGGAAACAAGTTCAGGTAATGGGCGAAGCTTTGATCCTGACGCCATCCAAAATGTGTTGGCCATGCTTTAAGGCCAGTGGCCAGGATGTGGGCCGCTGAGACCACCAGAGACACAATTCTTGAGTTCTTCCAACCAGTGCTAGAAAGTAACTATCCTTAGGCTCAATCGCAGGGATTTCCCCAAAACTGGACACATAATGCCGCAGGCCAAAAATCCTGGCTGCACGCGGTACTGTAACCTGAAAGGCTTGGTACATGCTTCAGAGCTGCCTGTCATCAGAGAGGGCGAGGGCCATCCTGGCTTCGAAGTTCCCTGACGGCATGAGAGAGGATTCTGAAGACCCTGGCGGCAACAAGACTCCAGCAAGTTGGTTAAAACAACGACAAATACAATAACTTTAGTAGCTCAATAGCAGCTCGCGTCCGGGGGTCTCTCCCTCCCGACGCTCAGTTCGTGGGCCACAGAAGTTGGAGTCTGCTGATAGTCCCCCAAATCAACATTAGGAGACAATGTAACGCCATCTAACCTATAGTTTATTTTTTACAATCCGACGACTTTGGATTGTCAATTTTTCATTTGAACAACTTCTAAATCCGTTGGACAGACAAACAAGCTGTGAAACGTAAGGTGTTTTTCATCCCCTTCCAAGTTTATCCACCAGGTTTTGTCGCAAAGGAAAATGAACTCTGCCAATTCAGGCGTTGAAATGGGGCGAGTGTCGCGGAGGGACGAGGGGAAATTGGAGGAAAAGCCCCACGGAAAAACGTTTCACGACAACCGTAAGGGGGAGACCTCCCGTTTTCACTCGGCGACAAATCACGTTAGACACGTGGAACACGTGGCACCTTTCCCTCGAGAGCACAACTTTGGCCCTCGGAACACGCGAACATTTTCTCGGGTAGACATAAAACCCCGCCTTAAGGTGCAATGGGCCGTCTCTAATGGCAACACGGTGTTATCATGTAGGTGGCGACTTCCCTGCACCCTCCACGGGGATCCAATGTTTTTCCATTTGTACCGTTACGGCAAGATCACACGCCAGACCTCAGCCAAAATGGCTCATACGGAAAGCATAGTTCACCTATGCGTCGCTAGGTCGTGCTTCACCTCAATAACACGCTAACTTCAGGTCCCCCTGTGTGAGGAGGCTGCTGGATTCTTCGCCATCTCGAGCAACAAATTTTTCTTCTGGGAGCTGATGAGCATGAATCCCATTCTGAGTGGTGGGAGCAATTCTGGTTCAGGAATCTAACTACCTTTTACCTTTTCCGAGGATGGACGGCTTTGGCGCTAGGATTTCTGACTCCTCACCATTAGGACCACAGCAGCTCTCAGTCTCACGAGCAAACTCAAAGGAACAAATTTAATCAAACTGAAAACATCTGAATCTTATTTTTTTTTTAAAGTACGAAATCGCACACTCACGGCTGTGTGAAGTATCTGGACATCCCCAGTGACACCCCTCTCGAGGAACTTTCCACCTCCAATACCTCAGGGTCAGCAGGCGGAGGGGAGTCGCTCCGACAATTTGGATAGACGAACCTTTTCATGTAGACCTCCACACCAACAGACATGGTTGGACGCAGGGCCCTCCCGTCAAACCTCAGCCACAAACGCGAATTCAAATACGCGTATGTACTTAGCGCGCTAAGTACATACGATATGGGTCAAAATCCCATTGAAGCAGAGACTGATTGGTGGATGGATGACCATTCTGCCCGGCAAATTTTCATCATTGGCCCGTGCTGTCCTGTACACTCATGGGTACACTCCTCCAACTTCGAAGATTATTTGGAAGGTGTTTTGCACAAACCCGCCAAGAGCCATAATGTAAAAATTGAGTTTTTGGTATCACTGGATTCGTCTCGACGAGTACTTTGAGATTTTTCATTGATTAACGCGATCTATTGACTTGTTGACGAACTAGGGTTGACGGTTTGTGCAAAACGCTTTTTCGTACCTAGTTCAGTAATTAATACAAACCGGCCAAACGCACACCCGCCGCCGCGTCTGATATAAAATTTTGTGACGCTATTTTCTACAACAAAAAATGTTGTCAATACCCTTCCTGCTCGGCGTTGAATAGAACAAGTTTATAACGGCCTACCGCACAGTGGGCTTGTGCGAGAGAAAATGAGCGCATTAATCTCAAACGGACCACGTTACCCGTTGCTGGGGCCACGTTACCGACCTTGATTACCGTAATTTGCTAATGGTTTCAAGATTAATGCGAACCCTCATGTCGTGAAATCCCTTCGTCGCATAAATTTCTCCCCTATTTCGCTCGCTCTTTTGCCAACCAAGTTTACTTTGCACGCACATTGCGACGTAAAAGTGAGTTAGAGGCGCGAATTAGGGACAGAACAGGACACGGTATGTACAAAACGAAGCTAATTGCGATCGTTGTTGTGCAGCGATATTTCATTCCACTGAAGGTTGTAAACAGTTGAACAAGCGTGGCGCCGGTCAGGAGATCCACTGGTGAAGTTGTTTACAACTAATGACAGGAAATTTCAAACAAAATTCAGAGCACCAACGAGAAAATGTCACGCAAATTCTTTGGATACATCGGTAGCGACGTTTTCTACAAAAGATCCTCGTAGATTCTAAAAAAGTAGGTTCGGCGATCTTTTCTGAAGAAATACTCAACTGGTTACAACATCTCGGGTAGTTTGGACGCGCGGTTTCACGATTGAAGTCTCTAACTTGCGTCTCTGACTAATCGTAAACGTCGGGAGAGAGAAAAAAAAAAAACACCGCCGAGATCCGTCAAACGGCGAAGGTCTGATTTGTGAGGTAAAAACAACCGACTTCCGACGGCGGTTTTTTCCCCCAATGGAGTTTCGCAAGACGACGTAACTTTCGGGAAGATTTCGTTACAAAAGCCCCGTCGACGGGTCGTGCTTGACCAACGTGAAAGACGGACGAAAATAAGGCTCTATCAATCCAAATGACCCCCTTAGGAATACAATCGGGATTCGGGGGGCCGACGAAACACTCCGGCCCAGTTGGGATAGAAGAGAAGGTCTTCTCATTTGATACACTTGTATGCAATAATGTGAGAATAATTTAGATTTCCAACAAAATCACGATTTTTCAGGCAAATCGTAAGCTGACGAATACGTATTCGTATACACATTATGTTGTTCATCGGGTTAAATATTCATAAAGTTCTGCGTAGCATCCGAACTTTTGTCATTAGAAGAAAAAAAGCTGCAAATTTTACACTATTGTTTAGTGTAATTTGTGCAAAAATCAATATTCTCACAGTCAATAATTTTATTAATTAGAAAAAAGCATTTAAATTATTCGAAGGACGAAACCAAATTCGACTTCTAGGCGTACCTCAAATGCCCTTTTTTAGCCCCATAGATCCCCAAGGTGAAAGGTTGAGGCCGATCAACATTTTGAACCCCGACTCGAAAACATGAACGATTATTCCTACAACAGTAAAGCAAAAGTTCAATTTTCGAGAATTGATAAATATCGACTCAATAGCCGAAGGTACAGAAAATATGACAGTGAAAAACGTTGCTTCATGAATGACTAGTGACGATGAAATGTGACCATCACGAATTGGTAGAAACCGTGCAATAAACTGTACAGAATACTAATTGTGCCCCTTTAGTCCCAATCGTTTTGATTACATGATCAACAGCATTAATACTGAAAAGGCAAAGGGAAACAGTAAAAGAGTTGTTTGGTTTCACTGCAAGGTATGATTTATTAATGAAGAACTGAAATACCCAGTATACATTTATGAGGAAAGTTCATTCAAGAAGGTTCTCCTACTTTTTCAGCTTTTGAAAATCAAACGGTATGCCTTCTTGATAGAAACGAGCCAGAAATAAAAACGGAAATATACCATTAACTGCACACAATGTACATAGCACTGTTCGCTATTGACCCAGATTTCGTTCTTTCTTCCGCTCTCTAAAAAAAAAAAAAAAAAAAAAAAAAACAAAAAAAAACGGAAAACTCGTGTTGATTCCCATAGGTGGGGGGAAAAGCTATTGTGAGGCGGTGAACCTGCAAGGAGACAATTGCCGGGATGACGCGGACATATCCGTTGAGTTTCCGTCAGCTCGTAGAGAAACCCACTGTATTGTTCTCCCGGTAGACCGCTGAAAAACGTCATTGGGACGGCCGCCATTCGACTGCGAAATACCGAAACGTTGGGGGTTCCGTACATGGAGGATCAAAAAGTGGGAAGGGGGACGGAGAGGCACTGGCTTTAAAACGGAGATAAAAAATGTATCACTTCATTCATTGCCAAATTTATGAAATTCGAAGTTTATTCCTCGGTAATAAGTCAAGGTACCCTCCAAAGTTCAACTTAAAATAATGATTACAAAGCCAGTTGTCAGCTTTTTAGGAATTAAGATAGGGAAACTTGGCCAGCCGTTTTCTCAGAACTAGGTTTTTGAATTCCGAAATCCAAAAATTCATAATATTTTATAACTCAACGAAAAGACATTAAAACAATCTGAATGAGCCAGCGTGTTCAGTAGATTGTCTACTTGGAAAATGAATCACACTCGATTTTGATCCAGAATAAGATAAGGTCCCTTTTTTTTCATCTCATCAGTAAGAAATAAAAATGCTGCAGCGTCGTATTTATTGATACGCATATACTATGAGCCGTTAGATAGCTCTATCCAGCATAAGTCACTTTCACGACGGGATTATCGCATTATCGGGTTACCCCCTGCGAGGAGATGACATAAATAACCGTAATCGGCAAACACGAGGCCGCCTGTGGACCTAAATAGACGATTATAGAAAGGGCGTAAGCTCACCAATAAATCTGGATATAGGAACACAATGGCGTGAGGACGTGAAACCCATTGATTGCTATTTATAATATATCGATTAGTTAAGGGGGAAATCATCGAGGGCGTTTATGGCTGTGGGTCTTCATCCACTTAGGAGAGAAAACGCCTGAAATGGAGACTTCGGGTCGATGACTCACCCTGCGGCGTAAATTATTAAAAAAACGGGTCACCTTGGAAGACGAACAGGAGTGTTTTATAAAAATTCTATCGCCTCTCTAAACACGATAAGAACGAGAGAGAAAGTGGTTTTCGCCTTTTTCAGAGTTCCTCAAGTCCACAACACGGCCCACTTCATAAAACCAACGTTATTGATAACGACATTAACCGGCCAATGAACACCTCGGACCGTAATGATGATTGATAACGGTTGCATTAATTTGTAGGTATACGGTGCACCAGTTACATACACTTACGCGGTAATAAAGATGTTAGCCCACGACTTAAGCCCCGAGGGATCAATTATTCGATTCGGTCTTTCATAAATTAAAGCCTTTTTTTGTATTGCCAACTTGATTAGTCTCAGTGCACTCAAGTGAAGGATGTTTGGGAACGGACAAAAGTAGTATGCAGCCTAAAACCTGATGTGGGGAATCCAGGTGCGGGAAATGTGGAGCCACTCCTTTCCCACACGTCGCGACCACATAGTCGGTCTGGCTGGCCTCCTCCCTCACGCTAGTTTCACGAATCAGTTTGTGCTAACTGCAATTTGACTGGAAAGGGAGAAACCCTGGACTGGAGCGGAGGGCCAGGTAAACCCTTGTCTGATCTCATCAATATGCTGGGAAACCCACTCACCCACCAACGCCCCCCTTCTAGGGACCCTCAGAGTCTGGTGAGGGAAGATTGGAGGGCATCTTTAAAGGCACCAGTTAAACCTTAAAAAAAAAAAAAAAAAAAAAAAAAAAAAAACTACCTACAACACAAACCAACAAAAACAAATTTATAAAACAACTAAGTTTTCAGCAGTTTTATAACTTGGGACATAGAGAAAACATCCAAGGTTTTTAGCGCTAAGTTGCCCTGGGGGAGCAAAGTGGCCCCATTTACGGGCTTAAATTAACAACTTTGTAAAAAAAAAAAAAAAAAGGATTTTAAAAAAGTTTTCAGCAGTTCTATAACTTGGAAGTAAATACTGAGTTGAAAAGCGAGATTGCTCAAAACACAAAAAATGTACGAATCGTGGATTTTATGGCTTGCAGGACTCGGATTCACACCAGTTGGCGAATTATGAGTTTAATTAAGATCGAAAACGTTTGCTACTTGTTACTTAATGTTCATAAAAGCTCCCACAACCCTCTGAACAATGACGGCAATCCTTAACCAGGGGGGGGGGGGGGGGGGGGGGCTCAGCAATGTAATATAGTCCCTCCACTGAGATATTGCGCATTTGAATGGGAGGACAATGGAAATCATAATAAACGGAGAGTGGTTCTCTCTCTTGAGAATACATTTTGAGCAGTAAATCCTGACAGAATACAAATAGGTGTCGTTTGGTTGGTAGGACAAATTTTCAGCATTTAACGTAAAACAAAATAAAATAAATAAAAAATTGCCCTTACGGCGAAAACTGTACACCCATGTGCTTCCTGAATTCATTTGAGATTCGCAATTTCAAGGGTAACACGTAGAAAGGAACACGGTGTAGTTATTGCCTCTTAGGAACCCTTATCTCTTCTTTATGAAAGTGTTTCTTGTTGACACGGCCCAACTTTGTTCCCCAAGAGGGGAAAAGAAGAGTTTTTTCCCTCGAGGTGTCTGCGTTAGGAAAACTAGTCTTTTTAAGAATTCACCCTCCAGGGCTGCAGGGCCTTTTTCAGGGACGAGCAGAGAAAGGGGTCCTTCACAACTCAAACAGACCCTAAACCATCATAAGCGGCCGGGGTACCGCCAAGGGCTCCTTTATGTCCACTTTTCGTCAACTCAAAAAATAAATTGCGTGGCAGGCCGAAGTTCGCCGAAATTCACAACACGAGAAAATTTTCTGCACAATAGACGATTAATTTTAATTCTTCAAATCATTTAACGTGTTTCTGGTAAGCCAAATATGGACAAGTCAGTATGATTCAGCCATAAAAGTGTCCTGAAATGGGTAAAACAAACGACGCATCTTGGATCCAGTAGTTCAAAATTACAGCATATAACTAACTGCACATTTCTATAAATCAAGAACGAGAGGGAAACTGAATCAAGTGATTTTATGGTTCAGCGATAGCAGAGAGTTTTGCAATAGGATGACGTGCTGATGCTGTAGTAAAAGGTGGATGACGTCCTGGTGCTGTAGTTAAAGGTGAGTGAAGAAGTACAAGTGCGAATGGATCGTTTGGATGAATCGTTTTCTCCGATTCTATTTACTTGAAATGATCCTGACATTAATGGCTCTCATTTCTTAGGTTTTACTCCGATCCCCCTCTGGCTTCTTCTGATAGGTAGTTAAAACGATGACATTTCTCGTTCAACTGCACAGCAGGGGAAAGCAATTCTTCGTTCACCGGAGAAGTACTGAGGAGCCAGGGATGCTTATTCATTCTGACGTTTTCCCCTTCACGTACGGGAGGAAAATGCGAACTTTTGAATAGAAAATGACTGAGGCCTCCTACGCCTTTCAAACCTTTTATTTTTGGATTAATACACACAAAAAACGCAGCAAAATGTATACAAGAGTTTATTATTCTTCGGTATAAATTGTGCAAACATTAATTCTGCCAATAAAAAATAATTATTAGTTTAAAAAAATTACAAATTAAAAAAAATTAAAATTAAAAAATAAATAAAAGTTTTAAAATCTACTCCTGTACAGAGTATGGACTGATGTGGGATCCCAACGAATGGATCAAATGTCCAAAATTAATCGGAAAAGGACAATTCATTCAACCTCTTGGCATTCTTTGAAAGCCCCATAGATCCCCTCGGTGAAATCGGATGATTCTCGGATAAAGATAAAAGGATTCTACGCCCAAAAATACTTCGAAAACGACACCCTACTCGATATCATAGCCAAAACCCTTCCGTAGCCCCTTTTTAGCCTCATGGGTTGAGGCGTTCGTTTTTTTTTTTTTTTTTTTTTTTTTTTTTTCAGTCACATTCAAACAGGCCTCGCCACTTCAACCAGTCCTCAATCTCTCAGAACTCCGGAAAAAGTAATAACCAAAATAAAGTAATAATAATAAAAGTAATAACCAATAAAGTAATAATAATATAACCACCAAATAAGTAGGTAATAATGAAGTTACCGTAAGAGACAAAAAGTGGGAAAAATTCAATGGAAGCAAAGCGGGATGTACGTAATGCTAATTAATGCAAGACAATGAACACACCATGCAATATCAATTATGTACCCACGACTTTTAATGAACATCAAAGCTGATATAATCGAACTCACTCGTTGCCAGCGAATTATTTATGCAACACGATTGCAACAAAAGATCATCCCGACGTGGAATTACAAACGAAGATTCGCACGTACATTTTTTGGGGAACTCGTGGAGTTTTCTCACGTGGCGCGTCGAGTTGCGTAAGAAACCGAGTGCAAGAAACGAGAGTGAGAGCTTCCTAACAAGGTAATCCGGAAGGAGTACGGGGAAGTGCGCATGCGCCGTGCGGAAACACTAACCCGTTCGGAAGTCCCACAGAAAAATTAGGAAACAGACAGAGGGTTTCTATGGTTACCGGTGAGAAGCCCCCTAAAAACAATAACACAGGTAACTTTTTTTAAGGGAGCTTTTTAGTGCGGTTTGGGTTCGGGGGGAAATACGACACCCTTTTCACAGTGGGGGGTGAGACGGTTTCATTACTATGGTACCTATATTAAAACATACGACGTAGTGAATTATGGCGATGGCAGATTTGGTTTCTGCAATACTTTGAATTCGATCATCGTTATTCTCCTAGTAAAGGTCTAACTCGAAGAAGTAAACACACTTTGTTCTGGAAAACTCTTATAAAAGGGAGGATAGGACGATAGATATCCCGCAGTTATACGACCCTTGTGGGGTGGCAGGTCCCTTTCTCTGCCGTATATTCCCCACATTTTCCCTAATATATCCGTTACGCCCTCAGTTTACACACGACTACTGGCGCACGGGGAAATTTATTATATTTACCGACCCCGACCGTTTTTTCTCACCCTCGACGGAAAAAAAAATCTTCTCTTCCTTCCAAAATGTCCCTGGGTCATAGCCTTAGCCAAATTTGTGTAAGCGATATTTATTGGGAGTACCAATACATAAACATTTCGCGACCGGCGTCAAACATTTTGATCTGCCTCGAAATTTAAACTTAAATTCCAAAATTGAAACGTCCGTCCACCGTCCAGTTCGTTTTGAGCAGGACTTTCATCTTTTCTTTTTTTTCTTTTTTTTACATAAAATGTTGACAAAATACTACTTGGGTCTCTGTCTACAAGATTTGTGGGGCTCAGTGGGGCTGAAAAGGGGCTAAGGGAGGGTTTTTAGAAAAGATGTTCGACTATGACATCGAGTGAGGTGTCGTTTTCAGCGAATCTTGGACGTGGAATCCATTTTCGGGGGTCCCAAATTTATCCAAGTAATGTAGCAAAAAACAACTAATTTTTCAAAATTATTATCATTTTATTTTAAATAATTAATTAGGTAGGTATACATCGGTAAAAAATTATTTTTTATTGATTTCGATTTTTTTTAGAATCAGTTGTACAACCATTTATAAAAAAAGAATAATGAAACCTTGAGTAAAATTTGCAGCGTTTTTTCCAAATAATTTTTTATGGGCATGAACTTATTTTTCCAAATTAACAAGAAAAATTAAATAATAATCCATTGGTTTTCCCCCTCGCTAACCCCCCCCCCCCCCCCCCCCCCCTTCAACACACCCTTATATTGTTGTTTCCCAATATTTCATTACGTGGGGGTTCGATTTTCCACAATGGGGTGGGGGGGTTCTTTCACCAACAACCTCCTCCTTTGCTCCACAGATCCTCAACAGTCAACCTCCCGTCTTAGAAACCCCCCCCCCATCGAATTTCCAACATCCTATCAAATGGTACAGCCACTAGGTATTTTTTGAACACTGAACTTTTTTTTTCAACCACTGAGCCAACGTTTTGGTGTTTTCAGACTTTTCTCGTTATCTACTCGCCGCGCTGATTTTTTTTTTTTTTTTTTTCAAATTTTTTCAAATTTTTTGACATCTAGAAGTGTTTTAGATGAGCATCCTCTTCGGTCCTCCTCCTCCTCGTGTTGGAGCTCCAATATAATAGAGTTGGAAAAAACGCAGCAAATTTTCCCTCCTGCGTCAACTCGACCTCCGAGTGAATGCAGGAATTTTGTCTTAATGATTATTACCTGTATATTTCAATAGGAAATAGTTATTACGTTACAAGGCATTTAGAACGTTACATTTAGAAAGGTTTGGGAAATTTGATAGTGGAGGACATGAACCATGGTGGCCGGTGGGATATTTGACATGCTCTAGTCAACACCCCCATCCACGTGTTTGATCTTGGAGGGTGCCGTTGTATCGTAGGAATTTCTATTTGTGCCCAGTTGGGGGGACGGCCGCCTGGGAGGCTTCTCAACCCGGAATTTCCCCTCCGGGAAACTGCGTGCGGGAGTCCGAAAAGGGATGAATGGGGAAAATCGTCTGTGCAACACCCCCTCCCGTCGTCGTCAAGGACATCTGAGTCATACTACGATATTGATCCGGGGCAAAGGCCGCCATAACAACGCGGTAACCATGGCGACGTCAGTTCTTCGCGAAACCCTCACCGCCCATCCCGCCCACGGGGGAAATTGCGTTCACCCCCACCCCTAGGCCCCCGACAAGGCCTACCCACCCAGTAGACGCCACTCCGTCTGGGGAATGAAAAGCGCGTGGGATGAAAAAGGGGAAGGGGGTGAGCGAGGGCGGAAAATTGAATGCAAGCAACCGCTGAATGGTGGCGGGTTGGAGGGGGTGACGGTGAAACATGTGACGAAGTTTCACCCCCCCTCTTAGCCCACCTAATCATTCACTAGTACAGAAGTGAAGTGGGGGGTCATTTGTAATTTAAATCACCTCATCTCATCGCCGCCTCGGCTGTAATCAAACTGCCCCCAAGCACTGTATACAGATGAACACGGCGCATATTGCCAGAAACAAGGAAATGTGTTAAATTATTAATGCCGTCAATGAAATGGGTTTAGGTTGATAACATGTCAACATAAATTAAATTCTGATTATTAGCAACGTGGATTAAACATTCGCTTCAAATTCAAAACTTCAAATCAAATACTGAAAATAACAAAATAACAGTCAAGAGCTATTTCTAAAATTAACGAAACCATTTGGATAAAATTTCATCACTCCATGAAATTTAATTTATCCGGCTCCTTTTTCCCAAGTCCATCAATATAAAATCCATGCCCTTCCCATACAATCCCGCAAGAATTCCTCGAGAAATCCAAATGCACAGCAATTTCGGCTCAGCGAACCAGGTGCCTCACGTTTTCTCCTCCCTAATGACCAGAGCCGGTTGAGTTCATCAGCTCCACCTCTAACCATCCTACGGCCCCATTTGCACCCTAAAAACATTCCAAAACGCGAGGCCTTCCGAACTCTCCGAAAATTGTACAAAAATATTTCATAGAAAATTAATAAATTGATAAAGCGAGAAGTCGCTTACTGGGTCGGTTCAAATGGCTCGTCGAGAAAATGGGTTTGACCTGGTTGTAGTGCACAGTAGTTAGTTAAGTTGGGGGGCTGTGAGAGGTTTGGAGTCGAATCAGAGTCGACAGCTGCCGAGCACGCGTTGCCTTCGTCCCCTCCTATTCACTCCGGCTAGTTAATTCGTGATCAACGATGTTGAACGGATTTTGAAAGGCGAATCTACCGGGTTTGGGGAAGGCAAAAAGTGAGAAAATCGACCCACAGCGAACATGAAATTTATTGACAAATTTTATTTTATTTGCAAAATGAAACATTTCAACGCTTTGGGATATTATTCTCAGAATCAAAATTTTTGAACTACCTCAAAAATAGTGCGTTTCATGACGTGTAGAATCTCAAAATGAAATTTCCACGCCGCACAGTGGTTTGAGAGTGGCAAGAAACCCCCATTTTTCAACTTGATTGTTGATTCAATTTGAATTTACAGCTAATGTTTAGAGGAGTAAACTTGTACATTCCACAGTTTTATTGGTGAAATCAACGATTTTACAGCGTTACACAAGGAAAAGACGGGAAAACGCCCATTTCCGAACATTTATGTCAAAGAAAACGTAGAAAAATGTTAAAAACGAAATCTCCTTCAATCCATAATAAGAAGTGAACAATTATTTTTACCGATTTTTCCAGGCGGTTTCAGCTTGTGTTTTTGAATAAAATATATATTAAAAAACAAAAAACAAAAACATCTTTTTTACATTTCAAAAGACAAGGAAACACCGTGCGCCAAAGTGGTCTAGAAATACTCAGTAGGACCTGTTGAAAGAAGAAATGCAGAGATTGGGAACTTGCGGGTTTGCTCAATATCTTAAAAAACGTACTGGAAAAATATCTTAGGACCAATACGCATAAGGCCAGTCGCCAGAGGATTGAAAGGAGGGCATTGTGTAGAAGCTTTTTTAAAAATTCAATTTAATAATTCATTTTTTTAAATATCAAAAATGGTAGCAAAATTTTTGCAGGGAAAACTGATGGCGGCCAAAAAAACCTTTTCGGACTTATTCTAGTTTTGCACCAATAACTGAAAAACTAAGAGCTAATAGAGAAAACATTTAAATTTAAAAGTTGAAGATCATAAAATGCTGCGTCGAATGACCTCCGTAAACATTATAATCAGTTCAGCCACTTAGCCATAATCAAGCGTAAAAAATAGGCAACTTTTAGTTGATTAAAAAGAATCCAAAAATAATTGTTTCTAAAATGTTTTTCATTGACAAAGAATTAAATTTCTGCACAAGTAACCTATATCGAAGAATAATACACCCTAGTGTAAAATTTGCAGCGTTTTTCGAACTGCTTTTCATTCCTGTCACCGACTGAAGATCATTTCAGTTATCTATCCTGATTTCAAGATACCTATTTCACGAACCTATCATACCTCTCATAATTATTTCAGGAACATGTCATACCTATCATAGCTTCATTTCAGGCACCTATTCAGGCTACCGATTCAGCACCCCAAAAAGCAGGGGTATACGATGTTTTAGTCAATTATCCACTTAATGGGGTTTTTTTTTTTTTTTTGCCGTATTTATGGGTTTTCAGACCACTGTGGGCCGCTTTGAGCAGGATTTTTTTTTTTTAATCTGAAATTTTTTCTAATTCAGAAAAATATTCGGTTCTTCATCTAGGTAGGCCCTAGTTGTGCCCACAACCTTTTCAGCCCGATCGCTTAAACCCGTGGGGGCTCTGTATGGGTAAAAAGCTACGGAAGGGCTTTTTGAAGGTTTACGGCTACGATGTCAAGTAGGGTGTCGTTTTTGAGGTATTTTTGCACTTAAAATCCATTATTTGGGGCCCCTGAGCCCCAAGATTTCACGATCTATGGGACTACGAATGGTAACTCACTTTTGTCCAAACACTGTAGAAAAGTACCTACTATTTTTTACGTACTTTTTTAAAAATAAAATTTTTGACAGAATTATTTTTGAAGGAATTATTCCAAAGAGTAAAAACCCTTGTGTCAAATTTTCATCACTTTTCGATCCGTTTTCATCTTGTCGACATGAAGTCCCTTAGTTTCTCCTCAATAAATGTATTGTTTTACGATGCCTTGAATGGCTGACGAGCGGTACATAAAACATGAAATAAACTCGTGAAATGGTTGGCGTGTAATATCCAAGAACCCTCGAATCGAATTGGAGTTTACGAAGGGCTCATAAAATCTCTCCAGAAACAAAGTACCTTGTTATCTAAGCATATTATAAATCCACCACATTCAACTTCGTCAGGCACCGACGTCATGTTTGGTTTCGTGGATTTTAAATTGAAAACGAGCAAAACGCTGCCTGTTTAAAGTTGCTTGAGGTTCAAGGATCGTTCACCCAGGAGCGTTTTTCCCTGTAAGAGCTTGGCACAGGTTCTGAAACCAACAAACACAGCCTGGGAGATCAAAAGCTCCCCGGCCGTACAATGCGGGCCCAAGTCTGATGCTATCAGAGTAAATGCCACTTTGGATAGGGCTTCTTAAAATATCCCTCAGCCTCGAGGGCGTTATAAAACATGTGAACAGGAAATATGGTGACTCACGCGGTCGGATCCCCGGATTCATAGACAGACGCTAGACTTACAAAACTATACATTCAAAAACAAATAAAACCGAAGGATAATGTGAATTTGAGTGTTCAAATCTTTCGTAACACGCTGAAAAATGAAAAAAAAAAAATAAATAAATGAAATGAAAAATGTAACCTGAGAAGTTACAAGGTAGCAATAAAATAGTAACAGTGCAAAGTAAAATCTTTAAACATTCATAAATATGGAATGTGGGTGTAAATTACATAGTTGCGTTTTTTTGTTTTTTGTTTTTTATGAAAGTTGTAGGCAGGTTAAGTTATAAAGCAAAAGAAACCCTTCGATGGTAACTTGATGTAACCGCGGAAGTAGAAATCAAAGCCGCAAGGTGGTATCCTCGACCTTTTTGCGATAATGGCTCACGAAGAGGGGGATTCCATTAGAACGGGTGAGAGTGTCGGTAGTCGAAGCCAAACGTCGTGATGGCAGGGTGTACATGAAGTACAACGTAGGGGGGACGTCATCCTGACCGCAAAAGGCGAAGACGAAGTCGAAGAAGTTTTCAAGACGGCAAGAAAAATAATACTCCCCTTCAAGGACAATGTAGAGATGGTCGGGACGGATCGTGCAGGAAGTGGTTGGCAAATGGAGGGGGAAGCCCAAAATTAGGTGAACCGAAAAAACCAATTTTTCAGATGGGGTTTCAAGGCCGAAAAACCTAATTAGCCCCAAATCGATCAAGATTTTGGAAAAAACAACAAAACAAAAAAACAGCAAAATTTCAGATTAAAGACAAAATTTAATTTTGTCTTTAATCTGAAATTCTGAAAAATGCTCAGTTTTCAATCTACCAGTGTCCGCAAGGCTCTGTGAGGCTTTTCGTAAAAGTTTTTCGGCAATGATATTAAGTGGGGTATCGTTTTTGTAGTATTTTTGGGCGCAGAATCCATTTTTGGGGGTCACATCAGTGGGTGGACACCCACTGTACAGAAAAACTGATTTTTTAAATTTAAAAAGAAAAATTATTATTGAAATTTAAATTATGCAAAAATGGCATTTGGGACAATTTGCAAGAAATGGCAACTTTGGCATAGAGGAAAAAAAAATCCTTCTACGAAATTTTTTTTTTCAACTACCTATTGTCTTCTACAGGTTAGTCAATGCCCAAAAAGATCATCAAAGAATGGTATTTTTGTCAATTCTGTGGATTTTACCACACCATAGATCCTCAAAATGAAATCGGATCGTTCTGGTATCCCGAAAAATGGATTCTACGTCCAAGAATTCCTTGAAAACGACACCCCACTCGACACTATATAACCGAAACCCTCCAAAAACCCCTACCGTAGCCCTTTTTTTAGGTTCAAGGGCTGAAAAGCTTGCGGACACAACCTCAGAATTAGCATGTGGTGTGTTGGGAACCAAATCTTTGGTCAAATTTTCGGATTTTGAAAAAAAAAAAAAAAAAAAAAAAACACCGACTGCCCACACCCTAAACGGCGGATTAAATGTAAAATTTTCATTTTTAGAATTATACTGAAGAAAGAATAATGAACCAAAATGTAATTTATTTAAATATAAATCCAATTTTTCTAAAATTATCTACCGTGAACAATAAATGAACACTGGTTCAGTCCATGTGCCGGGAGTCCAAGGTATCCATCGTATGGATTTATATCTCAACAGCCCAGACCGCAATAAGGACTTGGGCTGGCTGTGTGACCAAGTGCAGAACCTTGTGGACTTCCAGGGACAGAACCTTCGGTTTGTTCCTTCCTTTTTTTTTCTTCAATTTTTTCGTCTTTTTTTCTTCGCTTCATGAAGCTGCCTTCTGGGCACGAGGGGTTTTTCGAGACGTAATGGTCCTTCGAGTCAACGTCCCAGGATCATCCTGGCCAGCCCCCGAGGGAATCTTGGAAGGGAAAGCGTTCGAGGTATAATAATAAACTCGATGGTCGTCCGGGCTGGCCGGCGTTCAGGAGCAATAAATAGGTAGGATGTCATGAAATGGTCGACGTACATCCTGATATCCCCGAGTCAAATCGTGGGATCGCCGTCGACGCGAGTTGAAGTGAGAGTTTCGTTCACAATAAAACCTTATGGCAACTATAAAACTGCCTCACTACCGCACTTATGGACTGGGCTTTAAACGAATTTAAATAAACCAGATGCATTCGTAAGGGTTGACATGTGCATCATATATACGTCTCATTGCGATCGCACGTATTGCCCGTCATTCTCATCCCCACTAAAAATGGTCTGTAAAAGAGATTGTAAGGCTCACGACTCCCGGGCATTCAGTTGCCAAGTTGCATAGAAGATCGCGCATTAGCCGCACGCAACCCTCATTTGGAGGCCTCAGAACATAAGTTCCCTTATCTACTCCGGCCGTTCTAGGAAGCCCTCGAGGGAAGCTCTTATTGGTGTTCCATGCGCTGAAAGGGAGGGAAAAAAACTGAAGAAGTGAGGAGGAACAATAGCAACATAACTGTTCCACAGCGTTCTTATTGGGCCTCCGTCGATCTGACCTTTTGTCGAACTTCCTTTAAGGGCGCTCGAGTACCAACCAAGTCGTGGCGTGAACTACTTCGGGATGAACTGATAAGACCCATAAATGTCAAAATTAACTCCCACGTCATATTCTGAATTTAAATAGCAATACAAAGAAAAAACTGTTTCCCATGACCATGAATTTTGGTGATTTTCGACTGAATCCTAAAAATTGAATAAGCAATAAGAATTATTGCAATAATTGCAATAGCAATTATTGCTTCCAAGACTACCGAAGGCATCGGATGCATTGTTTTTTGATTTTCTTAAAAAAATGTTTGTCAAGAGCTGTCACTAAAGAGTTCACAGTAATCATCCCAACTGGTTCGACGGTAACTGTAACGCTAACACGACTCTGGTCGTCAACCGACTTCCTTTTCCACTCGACAGTAACTTCCAAATGTGCCTTCCGAACGGGCCGAGTCTCGGGAAAACAAGTAGCTTGACAAAACGAGTACTTAGGGGCGTCTCAGTAGCCGAGGCGGATTTGCAATTTAAATTCTTTCCCGCCTAATCATTCGCCAAGTTGACTTCGTGAGCGGGTAACGGCCTGTTCACCTCTCACCGACCCTTATAACGGGTTTCGAGTTTTTCTGTTGCTTATGAACCACTTATTTGTACGAGGCGCTCCAAAACGGTCGTTTGTTCACGTCAAACGGCTAAACGGATAAGTCAGGGAGGATTGATCGATGAAACTTGATTTATATCAGTAGCCTCTCAAATCCAACCAGGGGAGAGAAGAATATTGTAATGAACAGGGGGTATTTTAATAAATTAATTGTCAACAAAAAATCATTGAAAAGTATTTGCACGAATAAGGGGGCCCAAAAAATGGGTTATACGTCCAAAATTACTTCAAGGATGCTAGTACATTCACAAAAAAATACTATTAACTATATTTGTAACTGTTGATAAACAAGTCTCGAAAAATTCATTAATGAATTTTTAATCCAATTGGATGAACGAATTAAAATTAGGCTAGGGGGAAAAAGAGCAGCAGTCTTGGGAGATTCGATGGTCCCACCATAGCGGACTACTAAAATTAAAAAATCAAGTCAGAAGAAATATCGAAAGAGTTTCTACAGCTAAATATTCTGGGATTTTTCCCCTTTAAAACCCCGAATAATTTTTTCTTTCGTTATATGCATAGAACGATTAAATCACTTCTCATACTACCCAAATACAGTAAGTATAATATATTATCGTTAGGAAATATAGTTTTCTCATTCCGCTTGGTATCCCCACTTTTGAGTATTTGTATTTCCTGAACGGCTCAACATAGCCCAAATTTGATTTCACCATCGGAATCAGCGTGAAAAAAAAAAAAACTAGCTACAGAACTATTCAAAGTGCGCCAAAATTAAAAACCTGGGACGCTAACATTTTTGATTTGCTAGATCATGCTAGCGATCTGAACCACAAAGGCGTCGCGACGCCTCACTCGACCTCCTGGCATCAGGCTGAATCTTGCGTGAAATTCGAGAAGACAGAAATCATGTTAAACTTATCACAAACGACCATGTGACACCCATCGATGGTGACACCATTCAACCAATATTTCCAATAAAATAAATTTTGCACTGAGAATATTTTCCAAAACGTGAATTCATTCGTCCGTATCAAACGTCCAAGTCGGTCGAAGCCGCCGTATTATCCACACACATCCGCCGATAGACGGACGGAATTATCGACTGTTTCGCCGGAACAGCAGTTTGTCAGAACAATGGCAATATGGTGATGGAGTGAAGGGGGAGATCCAATCTGAGCACGTTCAGCGATTCGGCTTGTCGAGCGTGATGTGATGGGACTAATGTTATTCCAGTAGCCATTTATTGGGACTCAATTTCGTCACGGCATTCCATACTAGAAGACCGAACGTTTATTATAAACGCTCTATAATAGAGCTTCGAGCGTCGTGGTTCAACAGAATCTGTTGTCACAGTTAAACAGAAGACAACCGGCGATAGCTTCGTACTTTTTGGGGGTCATAATCTCTTATCTAGGGTCTCATTTTATTTACTTACGTTAACTGAAAATCTGCTGGGAAAAGGAGTGAGGAAAGCAACGCACCTGAAAAAAGGAAAAATTAAATGTAATTTTGGAACGAAAAGAAGATATAGGGGGTGTTAAATTATGTAACATGGCATGATTCACTTTTTGCCATTTTGAGTTAGAAGTTGTTCTATAATTAACTTTTCACGCGGGATCGATTGCATTTGAAGGTCCATAAAAATGGAAGTGGCTATGTTGCCATAGCATACTAATGTAGTTGAATAATAAAACATTGTATTTCCATGAAATAAAATAAAAATTATACCTACCTAAATATTGAACAGAATAATAAAAATAATAGAAAAATATATTATTTCTCCATAAAAAGTAAATTAAATTTCAAATTTTGAAATACTGAGCAACACAAGTAATTTTTTTTCCATTTAAAAAAGTCGAAAAGACAGATTCAACTTGTCAACTTTCGAATTTTTATTGGGTGAACTTGAAAATGAGAAAAAATTGGTCTTAAAAAAACTATATGTCCGATACTGAGAAACTAGTATTGATACTCCGCTTTTTTCGCAAAAAACTAGATACTTTTTTTCAACATAGTTCGTTGGATCGCCCCCGAAAAAAGGAAGTACTAAGTAAGACTTACTTTAATAATATTATAAGAATCAACTCGAGTATTTGATTACTTATATTTTCATTAAAAGTTTGCTTCAAATTTGAGTTACTGAGATGATTCAGAATTCTCGTGAGCGGATTAGATTTAATGGAAAATAATTTTCAATTATTTTGATTTGTCAGCTGAAAAAAACAACAAAAAGACGATTAGGTTGCTTATTCTACTACAAAATGTGTAGTATGCATGCCAACGCCTAAATGTGGTACACATGGTCTACATTAAATGTACCAAATTTTGGCATTGTTATGCTGGAAAATCATATTTTTGCGTCTCCTGTAAAGTAGTGGAAAATGTTAGGTCGTGTTGCCATTATATTACACCCTCGCTATTTTGACGGCCCTAACCATCTTTAACATAAAGCAGTTCATAAACGCCATGGGGCGATACTGAACATCTTTACTAGGCATGAATTCATATCAACTATTTATCAGCCTTTACTCGAGGGAGAACAAAAAGTTTCAGAACGCTATTTTATAGGTAAAGGCTATAAAGAACTATTTCTAGGGACGGTGAAATATCTGACGAAATTAGCAACTCGCAATCGAGTAAAACTGGTACTAAAAACCCTGGGCGAGACGGCTTTACCTCTGGCAAATAAGTTTACTCACGTTGTTACTGTTTACCCAGGCAACTTTCTGATTGTAGATTGTCGAGAACCAGTTTACATCACTTCATCCCGCCTCAACAGATTCATGCCGTACCTTTATTCACTTACCTCGTCGTACCTGCAGTTCACGGATAATGGCCTATAACACTGAACTGGCATTTCTTTACCAGGTACATCGTTATACGATTCCATTCAATCATTGCCAATGACCTTCGTCCTTGAGGCAATCGGGGCTCTAAAACCCAATACCACTTTTCAAACCCAGTCGAGTCCAGGCTGCATTTTGCAGCTACCTTCGGTAGGCACGGAAGCTTTATGTTCACTTCCAAAACCAATGTAAGAGCCCAAAACTCACTGTTATTTCGTCAAACCATACAGCTTGTTTCCATCATTTGCACCACCAGCCAAACAACTATCTTCGTTATTAACCCCCCTAATGCCTCAAAACCCGCCTAGGCCAATATTGGGAGTGTATGGTCTCCAGCAATTAGCTTAATTGGGGTTGACGTTAAACATGGGTTGATCGAGAGTGTCACCTTCGCTGGGTAACTTGTAGCCGCCAAGTCGTGTCTTCAGACAACAGGAAGTAAACTTCAGTTAATTGTATAACCTAACGGTACTCTCAGCCTTAATTAACGGTTCACGTATATTTAGATGCGCCTTCATCAGCCTCCTTTCTCGTTCAGTAATTGTAATGCGTTTTACGACGGAGGCTAAAATATGTCCCGTGAGGACATTTTTGAACAATAACTTATTACTGCAGTGATGTGCCTGAATGCTTGTAGCACGCACTTCCAACATCGAATTTCACGAAGATGTTCAAATTCGCCTTCAAAAGATTGTATAATTTACAACTCTTGTTAATTACTGGAATGACTTGAGGGAATTTTGAACTGCTTCCCTCATACAGTGTTTTATTTGGGGAAGGGAGGAGTTATTAAATTAAATTCACACTGAAATTGAAATTCTAATTATGAATTCATTTAAGTTATTTCAAGAAATCAGAAGGGGAAGGCCGAAAAATTTATTGGGCCTCAGGTGGGACTCGAACCCACAACCTCTGCATTACTAGTGTGATGCTCTACCAATTACGCTACTGAGACCAGCAGCCATGATAGAACATCGGAGATTGAAGGCTCAACCGTCTCCTGCCCCCAACGCTTGATTCGGCCTTCTCATATTGTTGCTCCTCCTGGGGAATCAAGGGACCCCTAGGAAGAGGGACAAAAGTAGGATGTCTACTCTCTTCATATCAGATCAGGGTTCAGAGGGGGAAAATAAGCAACAATATGAGAAGGCCGAATCAAGCGTTGGGGGCAGGAGACGGTTGAGCCTTCAATCTCCGATGTTCTATCATGGCTGCTGGTCTCAGTAGCGTAATTGGTAGAGCATCGCACTAGTAATGCAGAGGTTGTGGGTTCGAGTCCCACCTGAGGCCCAATAAATTTTTCGGCCTTCCCCTTCTGATTTCTTGAAATAACTTAAATGAATTCATAATTAGAATTTCAATTTCAGTGTGAATTTAATTTAATAACTCCTCCCTTCCCCAAACTCTTGTTAATTTAATTCGGTGTTTGAACAAGGTTCCCACCATTGAAAGTTAAATGAAAGTGAAAAGAACGTTCCCCGTTTCCGGAGGTGCCTCGAGGGGATGGGAGAAAAATTCGAGATCTCATTTTGAGTGAAGGGCTCTGGGAAGTCTTGTCATAAATCCGTACAGGGCCCGTCCCGGACTGTTGACTTTTGACTCGGTTTCGTGTTCGGTCCGCTCCAGCGCCGTTGCAAAAAAATTGTGGGAATGGAGTGGAAGGGCGGAGGGAGGATAATTTGGAAATGATGAACAGATCACGGTACCTCGGGACTCCCAGGAAACGCCGGGCTCTTAATAAATTTCCTCCCGTCACAGTTTGAAAGCGAACGACTTTATAGGCCGTCCGTAGAAATGGATGAATCAATTTGTCTTTTACATCATCAGAAGCCGTTCGGAGTCACTTCCTCCGTAACCTACGGCGTAACTGAAGGTCAAGGAACCCATTAGAATCAAGTCCGGTACAACGGGGATAATGACTTGGCGCGGAATCGATTAAAGATTGTGCCGATTCGTAAGAGGATACAGACATCCAACACATTTCACGGGTGAATAGTATCACTAGGAAGTACAAGTAATGGTGGTTCAAAGAAATTTTGTTAATCATCAAATTAAGTTTCGCTACTTTTTCAGATTATTATTTTTTGAATACTGTACCTACTTATGTTTTCGCGAAGGGCGTCAAAACGTTTGATCGGCCTCAAAATTGACGTTTATAAATTTCATGGCTGGGGCTTCCATTCCCTCTTTCCAGAATTTACAGCACTTTTTTGCGCGGAAATTCCCTCCGCAGTTTCCCTTTGCAGTGTAGGTTTTTCAGCGTACCTTGAACTATATTTTTCGCCCCATTTCTTACTTAAGGTAACAATTCTGGCTTGAAATAAGCATAGTTTTTGACTATTAAAGGTATTCATCCTTCATTAATATCTGATTCAACAACATTGTACCACACTTCAACAAATAAATAGACGTTGGGAAAACCAGCGATAAGAAAAGGGGGATTTACCCCAATAAAAATTAGTTGTAGTTCCAAGTTCCTAAGTGAAACTGATATCAACAATTTCTAGTTTGAGACAAAACAAAGAACATTAAAGAAATTATAATCATAACAATCAATAAAAACGCTGCAAATTTTACAAACAGGTTTATTATTCTTTTATATATCAAAGACCTAACTATATATAGGTTAATTGTGCAAAAATTAATTCTGTGTTATTAAGAAAAGTTTTGGAAAAATTTAAAAAAATAAAAATTTGGACTTCGAAAAATAGATTATGCGTCCAAAAAAGACGATTTAAGACGAAGTAGTTTATTTCCACGATAAAAATATAAATATAACTTGTAGATGCGTTTCGGTTGATTAGACCATCATCAGTACAAAACAGAATTCTGAGTACAGATAGTAGTTTGTTCAAATTTCAGGTTTAAAGAAATCCTATTATTTCGTTTTTGGAATCTAGATCTCTTGAAACGTCAAGTCAAAGTTGGAGGCCGAACAGAATTTTCGATCTCCGACACGATAACATAGGTGTATAATACCAAGAATAATAAACCAAAAGGGAGAGATTTGCATTGAAAACTATGGTTCTACTACTGGGGCTGGCTACAAGAGGGTCGAATGAGGTGTCGTTTTCGAGATTATCGTGAACGTTAGATCCATCCGGGGAGGTCCCCCAAGAGTTCAAAAAGATCAAAGCTTTAGAGTTCTTCGTTAAGTTTTTAAATTTTTATAAAACATTTGTTTATCGACAGAATTAATTTTTGCAAAATTAAAAAATGAACATTATTCTTTTGTCTAAATTGTGCCAAAATAGTTATTAAAATAGGATGAGTTCAATATTTAAAATAATAATTATTAAATTCTTATTAATAAACCCTTGCGCAATTCAACACCGGTGGTTTAGTTTTTCTCTCTCTTGCCGTAAAAAGATCAAACAGCTCAATATTTTCGTTTCAATCGTGAGTAGCGACTAAACACCAAAGCAATTCCCGCAGGGAAACTATACGCGAGGAAAATCCTTAGACGTCTAAAAGCCTGATCTCAGTGGATCTTGTAGAAGATTTAAACATAATCCCCGAGCCTCCAATTACGATTAAATCCCTTTCCCAAGAGCAGTCTTGTTTTTAAAGGATTGAACGCCATGTTGGGCCTTTAGGAGAAAGGAATTTATTATGGTATCAACCGTTTTTACGAGGTAGCGTTCAAATACATTTAGAAAGTCATGCTTAAAAAAAGGTAGGTAAGGGATTATTTTGAATTTCAGTCGATAACTGTTTGGAAACTCCACGCGGTTCACAGTGACTCAGACGGGTCTCACAGTTTAGTTTGATGTGAACCTTTGCCAAACTATCAGTGAACGATTTTCACTTTCCGCCCTCCTTTTTCTTTTATATAAGTTCTTTATTAGAGCTGTGCCTTAGAAGAGAAGTCGAGTGAAAGTTCGTCATTATGTTCCACATAGAATGCACTTTTTACTTGGTGTACCAAGTTCACATGTGAAGGAATCGAACAAATGAATGAACAGACGAATCATACCGGAAAAGAACCGGAATCGGCAAAAACGAAAACCTACATCTACTCACCGATTTCTCTTGAGTAGTCCCGAGCGCCGACAGATCGGCAGCCTGTCGACGACTACGTCTGTCTTTTAGGAGGAGCATTGTTCGTCAGCACTTCCACCCTTCGGCCCATTTATGTGAGCGCTAAAAAGGGCAAGACGTGAACTATGACAGAACCAGACGAGGGTCGGAGGGAAACGTAAAGGACGTCACAGATAAAGGCAAAGTGACGTCACCCACGGGGGGACGTCATTCGCCCTTCGTCCAAAAAGGTCGGGCCCTTAAAATACCAACCCCCCTCCAAACAGCTCCCGGCCACTATCGCCAAGGCACAATAGGTTTCCCACCCTCCGCCCCAGGGGGTAGAGGCGATTGCTAGGTTTACTATCAGAAAAAGAAGGGTATCGCTCAACCAAATCCCTCATCAATCTTTTCTCGCGAAAGGAAACCAGGAAAAAAAGCGGGTTCAATGCTACTTCAAGGTTGAACTGAACCTTTACGTTTTTGTTGAATTCGTTTTTGAAAGTTTCGGAAAAACGCTGCAAATTTGACACAAGGGTTCATTACTCTCAGGAATAAATTATCTAAAAATTAATTATTAGGTGTGGTGTAGTCGACTTCCTGATTGTTCATACTGGGTAGTTTGTGAGCCGGCTTATCCCTCACAAACTACCCAGTATAAAAATTAATTCTGTCAATTAAAAAGTACATTAATCAAAATTAAAATTTTTAAAAAATCTCTATTACAGTACAATTTTTTTTTTGATTTTTATATCACAAAAATTTTTTTTTTTTTTTTTCAAAAATGTTTCGTTTTTTACTTGAAAAATATTTGACTGACTGGGATCCTTAAAAAATCCCATTTGTAGCCCCATGAAAGCCCTATAGATCGCAACAGTGAAATTGAATCGTTCCGGGACCGCAAAAAATGGATTCTACGTCCAAAAATACTTCGAAAACGACACCTAACTCGATCCCATAGCCAAAAGCCTTTAAAAAACCCTCCCGTAGCCCCATTTTAGCCCCATAGCGCCCCACGGGTATGGGCGATCGGGCTGAAAACCTTGCGGGCACCACTATGGTAAACCGAGCATTTTGTATTTTTTTTTTTTTTAAATTCCTACTGCCCAAAACGGCCCGGACGGCGGACGGACATTTCGGTTTTGGAATCTAGTCCTCTTGAAACGGATAATGTCAAATTTTGAGGCCGATCGGAGTCGTCGACCTCCGTCGCGAAAACATAGATGTATTATTCCAAGAATAATAAACCAAAACGGGTTCAATCAAGCTTTCACACGCCAAACTTAACAGATTGAAATCGAGCGCCATCGTACATGAAAATCAATGAGTTCAGGCCTTGGTCCCACAGGATTACCCATCTATTCCAGGTTCCGGGTCCTAGACGCTTTTTTTCTATCGCCCTTGGATATATACGAGCCGTGACGCGAACTTGGAGATTTCTCGAGGTCTCTACCTGAATTTGGCGATGATCGAATCTCTTGAGCGGCTGATGACACTACGAAAAGGCGCGTGGGCACGGCAGGTACTTAATCCCACGCCCTGACACAGCTGGAGACGCGTAGTATTTTGTACGGCCCGTTACGCATACACATGACTTATTTAAATTGAAATTGAGACGATCGGTCTGCGAATTTCATCAGCATGCGTTCCAGATTCAAGTTCGAAACGATTACATTGAAAGATAAGCATACGTTTTACAAGTTACATGAGAAAGATCCACAATAAAGTAAAACCTTCACAAGGTTTCCAGCACTCGCTACATTTTAATTTTGAAAAAAAAATGTAACAGTAGGGATAAATCTTCAGAATCCAAAGTACTTCATTCCAGTGGCGAGCTGGCCCTACAAGAAACGTCCATTAGACGGGAAATAACGGATACCATTACCGTTTCTCTCCGTCAGCACAGTTCCAAACTTTGGCCATCAATTTCGCCCAACACAAATGCACTTGGAAATCACATCCTTTGCCTTTGGGGGGTCTTTGGGCTTCTACTGAAATATATGGTTTCATTGTTTCTCGTGGAGGCCCGAAGGCACATCGTCCCCCCACCGGTCATTATGGCCGTTTCCGGCGTCGTTTTCCGTCAAGGGATTTTTCGCGGTTTCTTACAGTAATGAAAGAGTATCACGCCCATCCTGGTGCGGCCTTGACTCCGTCCAAGTTCACTGCCGTGACATATTACGCCGGATGTGACAATGCCGAGGTCGTTGAATCGTCGTGGAGAGGATAGTGCTTTTGTTTGCAGTTCTCACTGCTCATCACCTGGGGAAACCTACGTCTAAATTTGAGTGGGGCATCGGGGTTTGAAAACAACCGTTCATTTTTGCGTTGTTTGTGCCTCTCCAATCCGACAAGAAAGGTGGTCAGCCTTCAACCTTGGGACGGTCCAAATAAGAGCGTCGCGAATGTTAACTGCAGAGAACGAGAAGGAAGAACCAAAGTCGATTTAGTTCGTTCCATACCCGGAATGTCACGTCCCTGAACTTGGCGGTCCTGGTGCGGACATCTGGTCTCTAACTCCTTCTTTTTTTCCCCTCACTTGCAGATATGAAGAGGAATCAAAGCCAAAAATTAAAACTCAACAAATCATCTCTCTTGACGTCGAGGAAAGCTTCATCAAACGTTTCAGAAAAAGGGGTAAAAGCGAGGAAAAACTTGGAAAAATGCCGTTCTCCCATCCGCAAAGAACAGCTCCCCGCAGAGTATGCGATACCGAAACCATTATAAATAATTCCCCCGCCCATAAATCCTCGATTTTCCACCAAACCTGTAGTCCCCACAGGATAGTATTTCCAACCCACCCTGAAATTGAGTAGGTAGAGGCCGTAAATTCATAAATCACGAGCGGGGTGAAAGAGGAATATTTCAATATTCAAATCGTTCATCGAATTTTCAAGGAAAATTCCAGGCCCGCAGTCATAAAACGGATTAAGAAGTTTTGATGAATATGAAGCAACACGTAAACAAAACGTGACCATTTTTGTCCAGTCCGCCCTGTTCAACATTCTATTTCAAGCGGTAACAAATTTAACTCACATTTAAATGGCGGGTCCACCGAAACCGTCACATCCATACTATTCCCGTCCTCCAACAAAACCATCAATCAATGCCCCGATCCCATGTTCCCGATGTGACGCTTGTCGTCTCGCGTGTTTCGCGGGAGATCGGCGAGATTTAATAACGAGGTTCCGCTAAGAGCAGAAAAAAATACCAACGAATACACGCAAAGGCTTCAAGACCCAAGAAAAAAAGACTGAAGCTTAAAATAAGCCGTGGAACCGGCTCCATGTTGGGTTTTTCACGGTTGAGTCTTCATATTTTCAGCTCAGGCTTGAAATAATCCTTATGAGAATTTCGTTCAAAGAACCGAACGGGAATCGAGAATTGTTATTTGTTCCCACCTGGAGACGGAATCGTTTTTGTTTATCAGGTCCACCTTCCACACCAGTTAACCTCCCAGCTGCCTGAAATCGGCATTGCTGATCTATAAGGCCGGCTCATTATAATCGAAACGAGATTGAACGTCGATATCTTAGAAATTATGATGCAAGAACGAGAAGCTCCAGTTCAAATTACGGCCACTGCGAAAATATTATTTCATCAATACTTCCAGAAAATGTTCTATGAAGCGGAAGAGAACAGAGTTAGAAAAGGCGATAAAAAGTCGTGAACGTGGTGAAAGTGTAACAAAATTGATAGAGCCAAAAGAGGAAGGGAGGGCAGGTCATTTGCCACTTGGGTTGACCCTCGTGATATGCCAGAGGCCCGAGACGTGATGGCCACGTGATGAGACTTGATTTCCCGTCTCCAGGAAGTCCAAGGAAGGTTTACGTCGATACCAGATGAGTTTCCGTTGGGTTCGACGCCAAGAGGTGCACGTGACAATTAGACACAGATAGCATTGTTCGCTTCCAGAAGCAACGCAAAAAAAAAAAAAAAAAAAAAAACAACGGTCGAGTAAATGACGTGGCTAACTATGCCGAGCATAGTGACGATAAGTTGGGAGCTGCTCGACTGAAACCTCCGACGGGCAGAGTTATGACGCACAATAGCTCCAGAGATGATGACTTCTGTAGTACTGCACAGGAGAAAAAAAGACGTGGAAGGGAGGTGGAGTTACACGTTCTTCGTCAAGGTCAACCACTCACCCGAGGTCTCATCTTCGGCCGGACCGCAAACTAGGCAACATCCCGAAGAGTTCGCCATGGCGACGGAGGGCACAGCCGAAATTTCCCCGACGACAGCGACTACGGTACATTGTGCTTAACCGTTTAACCCTTTAACCGTGGTTAACCAAAGTCCACACTCCGAAGGCATTCGAAAATAATTTTCGTTTCATTATTCTTCGTTGCGAAGCAGTTGAGGAGGCTTCGAAAGTTCAAATCCAAAACAAGACTTCCCCTGCTCGACAATGTTGCTGATATTTTCCGCCCTTCACACTGTGCAATCATTTATCGCGAAGAAAAACAATAATATTTGTCCTGGGACAAAGTGATTCGGTAAGTACTTGACAGTTCGGAGTTCCCCAAAATACATACAATATTCCAAGGGTCCAAACACCATTGTAGTCGTATTAGGCATCTCTTGAATCACAATGCAAGATGTTTTGACGTCAATCTCAAAACCCAAACTTCACGGGGAATTTATAACAACGATGAGAAAATCGAATTAAAGAAAGTTCTGTTCAGTGCTTCGAATTAAATTGGGAAACGGTTCATTCAGTAATTTTGGTATACGCGACGGGTCAAGAATTCGATCCGCCTCAAAATTTCATTATACGTTTCATGATGTGTCAATTCCAAAAATAAAATGTACGTCCGCCGTCCACGCCATTTTCACCAGAAGTATTTTTTTTTTTTTAAATCTTAAATTTCGAAAAATACTCGGTTCTCCCTATAATATTATTTGTGTCCGCAAGGTTTTCAGCCCGATCGCCCGAACCCATGGCCCTCTTTAGGGCAAAAAAGGAGCTACGGCAGGGATTTTTGAAGGTTTTTGGCCGCGAGGTCAAGGGGAGGTGTGTTTTCCGAGTACGCTGAAGTTATGGGGGTCCCAGAAACATCCTATTTCACCAGGGGGATGTATGGGGCTTTTTAAGTTCTCCAGAGGTCAAATCTGGTGTCGTTTCCGCGTAATCCATTCGGAGGATTTCGGAGTCCCACATCCATCCTATCACTTTCAGTACATGGATGGAGTTTAAAATACACTGCCAAGGCAATGGCACATGAGCTTCCTCGTGCCAAGTTCAAAATGAACGTAACAACTGTAACAAGAAAATTACGTTCGCGCATGCGCAGGGAGTACCACTGATTCAATCATGATGAAACTGATAGGGAACCATCTAGGGCTATACCCACACAATTCCTGAAAATTTCATTGAAATCCGATCAAAATTGTGAAAGTTATGCCTGTTTCAAGAATTTCACGTTAGCGCATGCGCAGAGCGTACCGCTGATTCAATTTTTTACCCAAAGCCTGGGTAATCATCTACGGCACAACCCGCGTAATCCCTGAAAATTTCATCAAAATCGGATCAATATTGGCGGAAATCCCCACTCCTTCCCTTCTTTAGGGAAGGAGAGGGGGTTGAAGGAGGGGAAAACGGAAAAAATCCTTGAGGGCGCTCAACCTATCTTAGAACGTACATCATTTTTGAATTTCTCGAGAGTTTCAAGTATATATATATAAATTACGTTCGCGCATGCGCAGGGAGTACCACTGATTCAATCGTGATGAAACTGATAGGGAACCATCTAGGGCTATATCCACACAATTCCTGAAAATTTGATTGAAATCCGATCAAAATTGTAGGAGTTATGGCTGTGGCAAGGAAATTACGTTCGCGCATGCGCTGAGCGTACCGCTGATTCAATCGTGATGAAACTGGCAGGGTACCATCTAGAGCTATACGCACACAATTCCTGAAAATTTGATTGAAATCCGATCAAAATTGAGAAAGTTATGCCTGTTTCACGAATTTAACGTTAGCGCATGCTTCACGTTAACGCAATTTCACGTTAACGCTGCTTCGCAGACTCGGAAGCAAAATATTTTTTTAGTGACACACATTTTGCACAATTTATACCTAAGAATAATAAACCCTCCCGGAAAATGTGTAGCGTTTTCACTTTCTTATCTACCGCCATGACTTTCCAATTTCCTTTACGCAAACATGTATGACGTCCAACGAGTCATAATGTAGGTATAATAGATAAGCCAGATTATGTGATTTAGGTAACAACAGAGGAAGTAGAGGTAATAGCCGATTACGTTCGTTGGATTTCGACGTGTTTCTCGCATTTTGCAATTCTTTTCCGAGGCGACACTAAACAGTCGGGCGTTTCAAATCTTTCTTTTTCCCCCTTTCGTTTTGTCGGAGCTCCGGGGATAACGGATTCTTTGCAGTCTGTCGCAACGGTTTTTCAACAAACCCCGAAATCGATTTAATTGAGGGCAAATAACCTCCGATCCACCGGGGCGGATCACTTGGCCCGCAAACGCAACCATCCTATTCATCTTTCACCAAATGTTGCGTAAAACTTCTACGACCGGAGGGGTTTTTCGAGAGAGATTACCAGCAAAAGAACTCAGAGATGGATGAAGTTGCCTTGCAAATTTTTCTGGGGGTCCACTTTAAACGTCGTTAAGCCCTTCTCTGAACGCTAAACGATGACATCACGTTGATGAGCCACTATTTCAGCCTTTCTTCATAAGATGAAGTGGTTGGGACAAGGTATATAATGTAGAAGATTATTGACGTGGTTAAAATTGGTTGGCCAAAATTCTATGCTATTAGAATTTATTTAGCGAGCAGTTGAATGAAAAACATGATATCTACCAGCATAAAGTACACACCTATTCATAACTATTTATAAAAAATGTTTTTCTAAATATGAGAGTAAGTAGCTGATTGGCAAAGGTTGGAGAAGGGCGTCAAGGGATTCGTGTGCACGCTAACTGCTATCGACGTAACTATTACATGAGTCAAACAAACTGGTTGGTAAGTGCTAGTCTGGCCGGCAGAAGGAAGACTGATTGGCCGTGAGATAGCTACTGTCGGACGTTAGTGGCAGGGCGTTTTCTCGGGGCGGTGTCATGCAAGAAAGCCGACACCAAGCCCCGAGTGTAAAAAGATCTTGGGCGCATGTAAACTGTCAAACGGTCGCTAAATCCTACAGCCTTGCAATATACACTGGAAAGAAATGCAATATTTACGCTTGATCATTACATCAATTCAAATGGCTTTGGAAAGGTTCTGACGCGTCATTAACGAAGGTACATTAAAAAAAATTATTAATACTATCTTGAGCGATAAGAATCCTACTTGTCGAAAGAGAAAAATCTATTTATACGGTCCTCACCTTTCACGGCATCTCATAAACCTTGAACGTGGGTTTGTTGAGTCTCAAAACCAAAATATGTTAACTAAGTGTTAGCAGCTATGCGAGAGATTGAGCACAAAACGCCAATGTGGGGAATCTTTCAACACGCGGATACTCTGCACCCCGAAGAAGTGCACAAGTTCAGCAGTTCAACAATCCCGCAAGACCGCAATCATCATCGCGCGCGGAAAAACAGACCTATAAAAACAGAAAAATTACCTAACCCCTATATTGTGATTTCGGATATGACCTTCAGAACTCCAATACGAAAGTGATTGATTTAGGAACTTAACCACACGTAGGCTCACTTAACACCCGCACCGTGGGGTCAGTTCGCAGAGACAAAAATATCCCTGGCAGACGTGCCAAAGTGATGCCTGACGTCATTTTTCATTCTCACATTTGAAAACCTCTAAGAAGATATTTTGCAAGCTATTGTCATACTTCACAGTACCGACGTGTCGTGTCACCAGAATAAATTGCCGCTTTCTTCAAGATAAATAGTAATATAAACAGTCACGGATCAGGAAGAGATACTCAGGGTGGATTCAAATCCCCTATCTACCAAAAAGTTATTCTTCCCGACTAGGCTGTTCCTCAGAAACCCTAAACGGTCTCTCGTATGATAATCCGGAGTGGAAAAAGTGTCGTCCGTCTTTCGAAATATTTCTGGAGAAACCTCGCTAGATGGAAAAATAAGAGACGTTCAGAAAGTGGATAAGTTGAAGCGGCAACGCTTTCCATCATCGTTTGTTTCTTTTACGAGACGAAACAGGTTCTTTTGCCGATTTGTATACCTACTGACGTGTTGCCAGGCCAGTTCGCCAACTCGGCGACAACCTTACGACCGAACTTCAATCTTGGAAGGGCGTGTAGTTTCGTTTTATTCAGAAAAGAGTGATGATTTTGATCTGGAAATTTCCCTTTTTCTTAACAGCATTTGGCAAAAATTCATAGTAGGTTTGATATTTGTCATCTAGCAGGATACATTTTCCGGAAGAACATCCGCTAATCAGATCCCGCGGTTCACTCCTGCATTCAATATCGGGATGAAAGCGCCATAGCAAGTACACCTGGGCACCTACACGGCCTTTCATATACAAGACAGGTGCGAGTGCCCTCTCCCATCCACTTCGCTCCGCCACGAGTTTATTTTCATCCCCAGACGCTTTTTAGAGACGCCCGTGGGCTGCCAAACTGTGTCAGAGGCTAGGTATTTCTGCTTCCAACCCACATCAATCATCTATGACGCCCCGACGTCTCATCCCGAAGAGGGTGCACGCGAGAGTCGATTTTCAAGTTTATATCGTTCAGTATTGGATTATGAAATTTCCGTCAGGTTGAAAAATTAGGACGAAACGTAACAACTCAACGAGTTTATTATTATTATTTTTTTATATATTTTTTCTAAGTCAAAATTTTAAAACTGTATACTTCGTTAAAACCGAGAATACTGTCAAAACTTTCACATTATTGAACATTCCATCAGTCGCGGGCATGAGGTTCACAGGGTAGGTACTCGGGAAAATGTTTTGTCGTCTGCCTTCTTTTCTCCCAAAACCTCCGAATATGCTTTGTTTAATCACAACCGCTAGATCGCACCAGGCCTGCAATCCTAAGAGCTTCGTAATAGTTGTAAATCGGTTCCGGTTAAAGTGCATGCAGATAGATATATCGATAGATAAAGAGTTTATTACTAAAAATCTCATCCTCAGTACAAATTAATCACCAATAAACAATACGACATGGTTTTATAAACCGTCAACCGGATCTTACAAATAAATGAAACACAATACAAAATGAAAACTGCAAATCCTGAATCAACCAATACAAACCAAAAACCTAAAATTTAAAATTATTTTGCAAAAAAAAACATCTATGGCCAACTCGGAGAGACGTCCAACCAAGGAAGGAGGAAAACATGATCCGTTACTTTTCAAAATCCTCTCTCTTGGTTGGCAGTCTCTCCAAGCTGGCCAGTGTCTGATGCCTCTTTCATGTTGAAATGGAAGTATGAAGAATGAGAAAATTGGGAGGAATTTTATACGTTTTCATGCATGTATACATGCATGATGATATATCATTTTTCAAATTTAGTCCATAGTTCATTTTTACCACGGAACGGTACCGGCACCACCTGTTGTACCTAAACGTGAATTTAAAAACGCGGCCAATTTTACTCAAGGGTTTATAAAAAAAACACTGGAAATTTTACACAAGGGATTATTGTTGTTGGATATAGGTTACTTGTGCAAAAATTTAATTCTGTGACAATGAAAAAAATTTTGGAAAAAATGTTTTTGAAAAAAATTTTTCATAATAATTATGAACAAATTATTTGTTTTCAAACATTTTTTGTTTTTTACTCGAAAAATATTTGACCTCCTGGGATCCTTCAAAAATCCCATTAAATGTAGCCCAATTTTGTAGCCCCATATATCGTCATGGTGAAATCGGATCGTTCTGAGACCCCTAATAAGTGATTCTGGAAAATAATTCGAAAACGACACAGACTCTCGACCCCACAGCCAAAACCCTCCCGTAGCCTCTTTTTAACCCTACGGTTAACCCTATTCCTACTGCCAAAAACGGCGCGGACGGCGGACGGCCATTACATTTTGTGTCATTAAACGGATAATGTCAAATTTGAGTTGCGAATAAATAGGTGTATCATTCTAAGAATAATAAACCAAAATACTAATACATTCACAACCAAATTTAAAAAAAAAAAAAAACTTTCTATTTTGACACTTTTACATATTTAACTTGTTTTGTTTTATTATTCTTTTTTTTTTACAAAACTTATGTAATAAAATGGTAAAGTTTAAAAACTGAATACAAAAGTATAATTAAATTAAATATAAATGAAATTTTTAATTGTCCAGAGGTATCAGAATTCCCAATTAGGGTTGAGTTATGAATTCTGGTCTTCGGGCATGCAATAAACAGTGGAATCGCGTTCTGATAGAAAGAGTTCCAAAAAAGGCTACGCTGACGGGAGAAAGTTATGATATAAATGATTTTAGGTAAACAACTCCATAAACGACCAAGGTTAACCAGTTGAAGGCTCCCCGAAGGAACGTCATAAAAATGTTTTCTCTCATCAGAAGGACTTTTTCTAAGAAGATTCAAACATTTAATGTTTGTTTTTTTCACAAATTTTGACAGATAACGCATGATCGTTCATATGACTATCGGTCATAATAATATTATTGCAATTATACTTGGTCAGAATAATAATAATTATTATTCTGACCGAGTATAATTATTATTGCACGAGTCGATGCGACTAGTAAGGAGCGTGTTGCAGGTGATCTAGGAAGGCGGCAGAGATGTTGAATGTTTATATCCAAATGAATTCGACCAATGGGAAGGCCGGTTGGATGTCGTAATGACTCAATCAAGAACACTAGCTGCGAGCGACCCCCGAGCGCGTTGTAACCCTTTTACAATCAACTGCAATTATACACGCAGCTTCGAAGGGGCATTGGAAACGTGTGGCACGCGAATCAATACCCCCACACACACTCGCATTACAATAACAGGATTATATGAGGGGTGGAAAAAGGAGATATCCGCTAGGCATAGAAGACGTGGGGGTGATAAAAGATGAGTCAATGGTGACGTCACGGGGGTCGACGACCTTGAAGGGTCGGAGGATGGAGAACATGTTGAACTCAAGGGTGCAGTGGCAGGTGGCCGAATTAAGGGCTTTGGGAGGGTGAGAATGCATGGATTCCAAGAGACGTAAACAACTGAAGGGGTGTCAAGGTGTTTTCGTCAGGTGGAGAGAATATTCAATTTATAAAGAGGTGTACATGAACAGGTGGTCTGATGTTTTTAGAACCCTTCTCACGGAACAGGTTAAATACACGACTAAATCCTTTTTGTTTGGCCATTTCTCACTAATTGACCTTTCATGAACTTAAAATTCCATCACAGAGTTATACAAAAGTGAATCGGTAGATAAAATGAAAGGCCAATTAGGGGCAGCTGAAGAGAATTGAATGGGAAAGAACTAAGCAGTTCTGAAGGTTCCCCTAATTGCACTTCCATTTAACTTGACCAGAAGTTGGCCTGGAGGTTGTGAGGGAGAACTTCGCGAAGAAACTTTGGTCTTCTGAACTTCCATAATATCAAAAAATACTGCAACTTTTACACTAGGCTTTATTATTCTTTAATCTAAATTGTGCAAAAATTAATTTACTATTATACAAAAAAAATTTTTTTAATTAAAAAAAATCCTGTACTTCTGAACTTCGAAAAATGGATTACGTGTCCAAAAATAATTCGGTAACGACACCTAATTTGACCCCATACCCAAAAACCCCTCCGAAAGCCCATTTTCTGCTCAAAGGAGGAGTTTGAGCGATCTGGCTGAAAACCTGAGTGGTATTATTAAAGGAGCGCCATGTGGGATATTGTGATTGAGCCGTCACAACCAACCCCTTTACAATTCTAATGGACACAAATTATAAAAACTCCCCCAACTCCCAAAGGGTCCACCCCTTGAAACTCAACCCTCATTGTAAAATATACCCAAGTCTCTTGGATGTCCATTCCAACATGGAGCTGGTGGTCGCAGATAAACCGCCTCAATCAGACGTGTACAAACCTTGTTCGTGTTCGGGGAAAGATGCCGGACTTGCTCCGGTGACCTGCCATCATCTCCCATCATAGCACCTCACAGACACCTGCAAAAAAGCGTCTAATTAGCGAAGTCGACGAAGCGGACGGTTCAACGAACAATAAATGCGGTAGGAAAAGGTCACTGAGTAGAAGAAATGGGTTGAATGGGCAATTGAGACGTTGTTACGATTTCGAGGAACTCATTCAAAGCCCTTGAAAATGTGCCAAGAGGAGAACAAGTTAACCCAGCTTAGTAAATGTTTGATATTTAGGCAACACTTTTGCAAAACTTTCTGGAGAGAAATTTTAGCGTTAAAAAACAAGGTTGGATTTTTGATTATGTCTACAAAATGGGCATAATTAAACATCAACGCCCGTGCCAAGCTTGTCATCTCATGATACTGTCTGGATATTCGAGTCTGACTACCGTCAATTAAAACTGTAGGGTTGGGCCCCCACAAAACTACCCAGTTTCAAAGCTGATGGCACCTTCAACGGGGAAACCGCTGCCCTAAATAACCGTTTAAATAACTTCCACCGAGAGAGGGTGGCAACTCTGTAATTTGGCCCTGTTTTAAATCAACTCAAATTACACGGTTCTCCCTCCTTTTCCTACACACTGCGGGGTCAGCCGGTTTGTCTGCGTGTGGTCACTGCATGCGTTCCTGGCTCGCATTGTGTGGGTAATTTCGGTGTTGGGGCCCCCGTAAAGTGTTTGTTTTGTTGCTCCGCCGCTGTGAACACGTAGTAAGGCCTGTTGGTCTTGTTCACATGACACCCAGGAATTAACGCATAATCGAGATCACGGTGGGTGGTAAGAGGTTCAGCTCTAGAACAGAACTAAGTTCAGAAGATATGGCTACCTTGGGACAATAAATTTATTATCAGCGAAGCTGACAAGTTTACGCCTCATTATTTATCATCACCTTATTATGTAAATTACTTTCTCATCATCAAATTATGGGGGTTCCCCAAATATCTTCCCTTCTCAAAAACGCTACAAATTTTACACAGGGTTTTCTGTCGTAAAAATTGTGCAAATATCAATTCCAAGAAAAAAAATTGAAATTATAAACCAAAACCTTTATAGGTACAGGATGAGGGACCCCAAAAAATTGATTGTACGTCCAAAAATACTTCTAACACGACGCCTCATGCGACATCCTAATGTGGCACTATAGCACCTACATACATATTACGTAGGTGGTTTAAGGGGGGGGGGGGGGGGGGAGCTAAAATCTTGCTCGAGTTAGTGAGCTAACACCCATAACTTGTGCCCTATTGATGAAAAATTTCGTTCAACATTTCATACAATATCCGAGGAAGCTGTGGGCCATGTCCCACTTGGCAGTGTATTTTCTTTCTTTTTTTCAAAATTATTTTTTATTGACACAGAATTAATTATTGCAAATAATAATAAACACTTGATTAAAGTTTGCAGCGTTTTTATAACTCTACCCACTGAATAGCTCAACATTTTCAGGTTAATACTGTCTCATCTACTATTTAACTCTTTAATTAACGGACGAAAAAACACATTTGCAGGTAACTTATACCATACTTATACCGTACTGAGTTAGTGGTCAAAGTTTCAAATCGCTAGCTCCATCAGCTCCAGAGAACTTCAACATTGAATACATAATGCATTTTCAAACGCGCTCCCTGAGAAATTTGGCAATTTGATCTCAAGCCGGTCATTAGTCCAAATTAGGCCAAATATTATTTCAAGCTAACAATGGCACGTGCGTTGTTGTGATGCTGATAGGGCCGTGTGAACGCATTTCAAAATTCACTTTGGTCCAGCACCCCTTGTTGAAACAATCGCAAAAGTTCTGCAAAATTCTAAAGTATTTTGCTGTATTGGAACATCAACTAAAATAAGATGTTTTGGTTGTTTTAACGACATGGACAGGTTTTTAAGTTATTACCAAAGTTTCAAAAACGTACATTCTTCATTTAAAAACGCTGCCAATTTTACAGAAAGTAATAATATTGCTATTCTTTGAATAATATTATTATTCTTTGTAAGAAATTATACATGTTGTGCCTAAATTAATTCCATGTTTAAAAAAATTATAAACCAAAAAAACTATAGGAACCCTTACAGTGTTTAAACAGATGAGGGATCCCCAAAAATGGATTCTACGTCCAAAAATACTTCAAAAACGACACTCCACTATCCCCCTACTCTAAACGGGTTTGAGCGATCGGGCTGGAACCGGACCAACCGTGAGAAACCGACTATTAAATATTTTTTTGTCAAAATTTCAGATTAGAAAAAAAAAATCCTACAGCCCGAAATGGCGTGGACGGACACATCATGTTTGGAATCGACACATCATGAAACGTACATGTATTTGGACAAATTTTGAGACCCCTCCTCAAAATTGTTGACCCCCGTCGTGATTATATAGACTATTCAGAGAATAATACACCCAAAAGTGACGGTAGATGCCAACCCTACAACAAGTCAATGCTCCACTTCCGAGAGGTCGAAATTACGAAGTAATTTCAAATCTTAGCTCGAAAAGGCATTCCAGGTCAACTTCAGCCATTATACGAGGTATTCCTCTTTCTGAGAAAAGTCATTCTCCCCGAGCACTTGTCTCGAGAATAATACCGGTATTTTCACGTTTGACCGATTTCGAGTGTCGCTCGAAAACTCCCCGCGGCCTTCCATTATCTGCAGCCTCCCATTCGAGCCGTTCGGAAAACGATTTCGACGGCGAGAGAAAAGACGTGGAAAACGATCCGAAGGGAACTACTCGGGGTCGTTAGAACCATCTTTTCTGGTCACTTTCGTTCTTTCGCAACCGGAATCCTCCCCTCCGGCCCGAGGGGCTTTGAATTCCCTCACTCCTAATTCCTTCCATTCCAATTTCAAGCGTTTATCGGGAGGAGGTTTCGTAACCCGATCGATTACATTCTCGATGATGGCATTCAATCAGATATAATCATTCTGAAGTGGTCCGCCGATGTAGAGACCGACTCAGAGTCAGTCGAGGGATTGGTTCGAAATCTTCAAACGGCTGAAGATACTCGAAGGCTCACATAAATAAACTAACGGGAAACTCCTATTGGAAAATACTCTAGTAATTAAGTACGCCGCGACGAAAAAGTTGAAAACGGTAATGACGAGCTTTTTGAAAGCCAACAATCCACGTGCAAGTAAGTACAGGCAATAAAAAATAAGCTGCCATCAGCACTCCCTGATATGTTGTATATATCTATCGGTACAGTTCGATTGGGTAGACCAGATTGCACCAACTAACTCTACAGTTCTCCAATTATTGCACCAATAGGACGGTTCATTACACAGCGTTATTGCCCTTTCGAGAGCTCTTCTCCAGCCCTCATTTGAATGCTCCTCGGCGGAAGGTAATTGTGTTAGGCTTACTACTCCACCGTACAATACCTTTGTTAGAGTTAGAACTCTCTTTTTAGAATCCCTTTGTTCTCCACTTCCCCCATCTTCGTTTTTTTTCCTTCTCCTCCCGTTCGTTCAGTTAGCACTCGAGTGTGATTTCGTGAGTGCAGGAGCACAAAGAGTAATTTTCAAAATGGGATTCCCAAAGAGCTATTAGTTTTAAAGGGTTTTGAAATTGAATTTACAACCGCCGACAAGGGTGAATAACAAAGAGGTGCATTAGCACAAGCGCTGAAGGTAAAGTCCGTTAACTTAAAAGCAATTTGAATTGAAAGTGTCAAATAAGTCAGAATTACTTGATAATTTAATGCGACTTTTCCCCCAAGAGACATGTAAAATATGTACTGGGTATATTTTTCTTAACCTCAAGCAGCTGAGAGAAAGTAAGTAGTCAAGATACAACACACGGAAATAATTGCAACGGCAAACTGTTGACGGAGCAAACATTGCAAGGCGCAAATGTTACTTCAGCAACCGTCAAAGAAGCCAACGCCACTTTCTCTGTGTCAACTTCTCAATCAGAAGTTTTGTGGTTGTCGCGCGAAAAGAGAAAACCGACTTCACATTTAATACTTGAGACTTGTCAGTGTGACCAAAAAGCTAAACATAAGGGAGAGAAAATTGCAGAGCTGACAGGATTATACTTACACGGGTGAAAATAGGCGTTTTCAAGGGCTTTGTTGTGAAAGCTATGTTGCTTTGTTCCTAACTTTAAAAACAAAGAGGTGTTCCGGAAATTTTGGCCCGACCGCCCGATTTTAAATGGCTCAACACCCAAAACTTGTTCAAGACCGTTCTTTTGCCTCACCCTTTCATCGGAATCGGGTCACTTCAACCGGCCAGGAGAGGGGTGACTGGACGACAAAAAATCCTCGTTTCGCATGCTCCAGTACTCACTGGGTTGAACAGCCTCCAGAAACGACCGTCGGCGAGTTTCCCCCATTGTGACGATACGTCCGCGTCCAAATGATTCGGTACGGCCTCTTGTGCAATACGATCGCAACGAGATCGTATCGACGCGGTTTGGGATCGGAACAAAATGATTAGAATCTTGACGTAACGCCTGCTTTCAACCGTAGTTAGTCATATCGAAATCGGGTGACAAAATTTTTCAACGTTGACATTTAATGTCAAACCTTGCCACAAGAATGAGCAACCAATTTGTGGTTGACATTTAAAATGAACAAAACGAATAACGAAGGGAACTTCGAGCAGCATGAACACGTGATGCTTTTTCTCGTTAAAAAATCCAACCGACAAAATGATTATGAACCCACTGAGAACATCGACCTCTTTGTCGTCAACTGGTGATCGAGTAGGGACAAGCCTAGTCCACAGGACAAAAATTGGATCAGATCTGATGAAAACACGTACAAGCCCGAGGCCGTTGCTCTCACAATCAATTACTCTTCCCAGGGGGCTTTCATGAGCTACGAAAGAAAATTACACCCTCCAGCCAAACTACACCACATGATTTGGAGATGTGCGAGCCCGGTGCAGCGGAACTCAAGGATGATTGTTACGCCGTAAAAAGGGGATCACAAGGAAGAAACTAGGAATTAGAACGGAATAAATAACTTGAAAATTTTACGGCTTATAATGAAACCCAGTTACTAACATTATTATTATAATATGATCTATTATTTATAATGTATTTAATTTTTGCTTTATTTAGAACATACATGCATAGGAAGTTTTTAAAAAAAATCCAAATAACGTCCAAATGGGGACCGAAATGGGGTCATTGAAGGTTCGAATGAATACCCGGCAAGAGTGATTTCACCCAAAATTCATTCACACGTAGCTTGCATACCAAGACTTGGTCCGCTTGGCCTGAGAACCCTAGACTAGAGGCCGGATGCAGAGAGCAGAGGTGGAAATGTGTTTCATCACAAAAAATTATGTTTCTGGTGAACCAAACGACCAAAATCCGGTGCTCGAGGGACATACGTTCCATATATAGTGAAAAACAAGGGAAAGAAACACAAGCAAAACAAACCTTATCACACCATAAATTGGAAGGATTACTGATAACGAAAATCGATGCAACAGGGCTGCCAACCGACATTTACTAAAATCCCCTCAATTTTAAATTCGTTCTGACTTCTGAAACCCACTACAGATGAAGTGGTATACCACTAATGAGAAGTTTGGACCATGGGGCTCTTCAGGTTCCTTTAGTACGTAGAAACGATCTTTTAATTATGTAGCAGATACTTGTTCCCAAGGGTCATTAACCGGTTTTTAGTGGTATTAGTAGTAGCAGTTACTGTAAATCCAGCGAACTACTACAGTAGTTATTTAACTACGTAGTTAAAATAATTCTAATTATTACATTTCTCAACCCAAGAAGGGAAGAAGTCGTTCTTGATTTCCACCTTGGTTCACTGTCGGAATTAGCGGAATTTGCAACCGTCTCCAAGAATAATAGACCCTTGTGTAAAATTCGCAGTTTTTAAAATTTGACATTTAATGTCAGACACCAATATCAACCTGTTGGAAGTAGTCAAAATTGGCAACGTAATTTTGAAACTAGTAAATGATCTTATTCATAACAAGAACACTTTCTCAGTTTATTTTATAGGGTTTTTTTGCATAAGAAAAAGTGTAATGGAGAAAGTCATTACGGCGAGATAGAGGAGGGAACACAGCGATTATCCTATCGCCCGCTTGAAAGCGCGAAATGATAAGGCTCGTCCCAGTTTAAGGTTAATTGCATTCATTACTAAGTTATGACCGAGCTCATAACAAGGCGCTTCTATTCACGAGGCTCCGTCAATCAAAACGTTCATTTTAGGTGCATTATGCAAAGGTAGAGGAATTTTCAACGTAAAATGAAAAACGGGATGACAACCCATCCGCGAACAGGCCTCAGCCACCAGACCAACCAAATCGTGAAGAGTCGGAAGGCGAGAGCATGTAGCGAGATGAGAAGGTTCACGAACATAAAATTTTATTGCGGCCCAGGAAGATCGATTGTGCCCACACACGCGACCTTAGAAAAGGTCACGATGGGGTTGAGCACAGTTTTTCGTGAGAAGCAGAAGGGCTATGATAATACTGGTTTGCCTCCCGTCGAAGGACGGAAAGTGATGAATTGCCCCCACAAAAAACTCCATTTCGATCATGCCAGTGAAAATCGATTCTCCAACCAAAATCAAGAACGTTACGAACCTAGTAAAGTGTCAGTCAAGCTTTGATAATTAGTTGTTTTCCCAAGATCACAGCAATAATGAGCCTACAACATTTATAAAGACAAGTTTCACTTCGCGGATGACTTTCTCAACCGTTCAATTTTCATAATAAGCGTCAATGGTGGAAAATTAAGTTGTAAATCAATGTAAACCACAACTCTTTGATCTTATTAGAGCTCGTATGTTGCAAGTCAAGTTCTACAAGAAGGATGAAGTCACATATCAAATCTGAGGGTTTTGGAAAGTTAGATCTCGAAGTCACATTATCACTCTGATTGCTCGTTACGCGTCTTTGAAATGAGATATAATTAACTTATTACACAAACGGATACAGTAATGTATCACAATTAAACCGAGAGAGGAAATTTGTAAGAAAATTTGGGAAGAAACGGCGAGAATGATTTATATAGGTCAGGATTCTACCCAAGTCATTGCAGGCGTGGGAAATTTGAAGTTACAATGAGGGAAAGTCAGAATTCAATTTTACAACCTCCTTTGTTCAATGGTGAAGCTAACTCATCCTGCTTTCACGTGAATGCGGACCACTTGGAAAGTTCATTTCCAAGAAAATTCGTTCGTCTATCGGGCGAATTTCATTGTCATTTTAGGAGTAATTTGCTCACCTTCATTGTTCGGGTAGTCCCAGGACCCCCACCTATTGAAAGATTTCCATAATGTGGCGAAATCGACAGCAGAACGGAAGCCGTGATTTAGACGATATTTGCTGGAGGAAACCGTAAAACCTTCTCTATCAAAAGGCAATCAACGATAAATGGCTCCAAACGTAGAAGTTTTGAAGAGAAATTTTTTGCAAAATGACGAATAGCCGAGCTGCTAGACATTTTTTATTTTACCCATCCAGGATTCAAAAGTCATGAGATAAATTTCCAAGTTTGATTGCCTGGTCATGGCGTGTATCATATTAGGCTGTTGTTACCAGTCCAGCGATATTTACGAGAGAGAGTCTAGTTGGGCTGATCTGTAGATGGTCGAGTTAGGAGAGAACCAGTATCTCATATTACGAGGGGGCTCCGGTTCGTCATGTGCGAAATCGATTAGACGGCTCGAAAGATCGGGACGGGGTTCAAGTCCTAGGCCGGTACTTTTAAAACATCCCAGATGAGATAAAACGTACCTCCCTCGCCCTCGCAATCAATTGGGATACGGCTCTAATGAAGCCGGCAACGGTCAACATCCCCTAGAAGGCAGCCGGAGAAAACATTTTATCGTGGAATCATTAGATCACTCATGATTGATCGTTGGCCTTTGAACCTGCAAGGCGAAAGTGAATCAGGAAGTACGTATATGTGGGTGCCTTGCAGGGAGTACTGATCTCAAGTGCACTCTAACTAGCCTAAGGTCTTCCTGGACGACTGGTGAAAATCCCAACACCACATGGCGTCATGCCTTAAATTGTACCGAGCAATTTTATGCCTAGGAAACGAGAACGTTCGAGTTGTTCTTCCATGACAAACCTAACTCTGGTGCATACCAACTGGGCTAATCATTTGGCAGGCGTTTGTTGCTCGTCAGACGCTAATGCCCCAGTCGGCTGCCAGCATTATTTTTAACAACCAATCTCATTTTTTACAAATACGCGAGAGAAAACACAAGTCAACGGGAGTGGAATAAATTAATAGGCAGAGATTATTCTGGCGATAGGTATGTAACTCTCACATAATTACATGTATTTTTATTACCAAATACTTAAATAACTTTCTCTGGAGCAATAACAACAATTTTGAACGTATTCGGGGTTTTTAATTCGAATAATACATTTTTTATACCGTAGAGAGGGGCGGAGATTCGTTTTATACGGTTTTTTTTTTTTTTAACAGAAGGAACCAATACTCTCAGGACAAAGATTTTTCCATTTGCGAAGCCTTCAAATCAATTTACAATTAATAATTGCACCCAACATTATTGCAATCGTCGCGAGTTTGAAATTACTACTCGCGGGAGAAATTACAAATGAGCCACTCGCAAGAGCGCCGGGCGTCACACACGTTAGCGTCGACCTAATGGCCGGAGCCGGAACATTACACACAGGCGGTTTGCCGCGTGATTGCCGGTGCACGTGGAAGTAATGTGCGGCAGAGAAATACAGTCGGAGTTTTGATTGCACGTTAGGGTCATTAAACTAGGCGGTGGTTCGTAAAAGTCGACGGAAGGGAGAATTGCTATGGAGGACGAGGATCTGTGAATTGTGTTACTGAAAACTGGGTCCTGTGAGAGACCTTGTAACATCCTGTCTGCAAATTTTAGGTTTTAAGAAAACCACGTCAACGTGAGATTTGGCACAAATTTCATACCAGATGTGTACAGTTTTTTTCTAGAGCTATCCCACAATTTTGTAAATCGGCACGAAACCCTAATATTGAATCAGCAAAAAGTAATTCGCATCACTAAGCGCATTTACGCGTTTATAAACCCGCGCACAGAAGACATCGAGTCGACTGGACATAAAATGATTATTATATATTATATCAGTAGCTACATGGAAACCTGTTTGACTTGACATTCATAGCAGAAAAATTCTGAAGTGACGAATTAACTAAGAAAATAGCAATGATGCCCATCTCTTGCTCCTGAATGTGGGGTTGGAGCACAACCTTATGCAGTGGGGGCTACGAAACTTCAAGTAGTATTTTCAGTCTCCTGAGGGTTGGAAAAAAAGTTGGAAAACTTGGGAAAATCGACTTAGGCAGTTTTGCACCTTCATACTTTGTATTTTTCATTATAAAATTCGACTGAGGGCATAATGTGTACCACTGGGTCTGTGTCGGAGTTCTTACATCATGTTTTGCAATTTTACATCCGATTGCGGATGGGGAAAAAATACGGGACGGTGACAACAGAACCAGCGCCAGTAGTCACCCGTCGGAAAAAAATGAGTCCGTTGACCAGGCACCTCACTAAATTCACTTCATTCAATTTTGCTGAAAACCATCAATAACCATTTTATAGGCGGTTTTATGTTGGCTACCTCGGTGGGGAGTGATCCTCACTGATTAATTTTGAAGAAGATTGGTGAGTCGACTATAAGCTGTTAAAGCTCTTCTCCAGTGGAATCGTCGAGGATGGGGGAAAGTAGAGTTATCGCGAGTAGTAAAACTTGACTAGAAGGTCCTAACTCCCTTATTTTCACTTACTAATGACTATTTAATCCATACGAGGGGCAAATATTTTATATTATACAGTTTTTTTTTCACATGTTCAAACCTAGCCTGAGTTTGTGAAATAGAGATGGAATAATTGCATATTTCAATGCATTTTGATGGGGTCAGGATGTTCAACCCAAGCTCAGAAGACGCGCCACGTCGAAATCTTCACGGCTACGTTCTTATCTTCATAAGTACATAAATGGCAGATAGGATGTTCTATCTTCGCACGGCAACGGTTCGAGGGATTTTGCGCACCGCAAGTTCAGCGTTTACAAGGAAATATCAAAGAACTTCCAACTAGTAGTTCCAATTTCATCAAACATTTAATGTCCGAGAAGTAAAAGTTAAATAAATTTTTACAAAATTGCATCGAGAAGACTTGCCAGCAGTATCGCAATAAGGGGCTACTTCTGAAAAAGGTCAATAACTTGCTCCAATAATAATTATTGCTTCTGGTCTTCCGGTTTCGTATGTAGCTGAAAACTCACTTATAAAGCGAAAACACCTTTCAGAAGCGGAAAAAAATACATTTAATAGGATCACAACAGCGGCCTCTTCTAGGTTGTAAGGAACGTGTCGAATGAGGGACTACGGCCGGTTTTGGATTAGTATTACGAGCACGTAGAGCGGAGAGGACCGAAACAAGGCCCTAAAACTAAAAGTGGACGTCCATTACGACCATTACACGCGACTAATTTTCTCGCAAGATAGTTGTTGGGATGGAGCGTGCAACTCGCGTAAAACCGAAGTTTGAAAATGGAGAAAAAAAATCTGGAGTTCAAATGAAAGTGCACAACCGACGGAAGGAAACTACATGTAGGATGCAGTGAATCTCTAGTAACCCTTGGATCAGCGGCGTATGACATACATTGTATGGCTCTGAGGGCCCCCACACCAGGTTTTAAAAAATGGAACACGTTTTATATTAATTTTTTAATATAAAACGTGTAAACGTTAAGATATATCTATAAAAATACCAGAACGTAACCTTATTCGGAAAATGTAAAATATTATAGGGCGGATGAGCCCACTCCATATCAACATTACTGCTATCTTAGAATGGTCGTGGGTCAATTCATTAACATGGTTGCTAGGGAGGATTTGTGGGCAACCCAACATCAAGATTTCTGGCAGCAGGAAGGGCAAGCAATTCGACCAGCTGGATCATTCTGGAACGAATGTCAGGGTCCCCAGTTTGATGGAAAATTACATTAGGTCATCGGCCAGGGCCTCCAGCTGGATTCGGCAAATGCACAAAGACTGCAACGTAAGGAGAGCGTGTGTCGCTGCTTACAATCTGAGCCTGGAGGTGAGTCACCTAAGACGAAATGCTGATTGACAAAAAAAAGTTGTACGGACTGGAGCCGTTCTGTTGTCCTAGAAGGCCCATGAGGATGCCACCAGCACTCGGACAATCCAGAGTGCCATTGAATAAACAACTTAGGATTCAGGACCAACCATAAACACCAAGATCTGTCCCCCAATACTGATACCTCGTCACTAGCATTATAATATTCTGCAGCTCCCCACTAGAGAACCGTAGAATCGCCATTCGACCTAAGCCATTGAGTCCGCAACAGTGGAGATTGGCTCCATTATTGCTCGTACAAGACTACTTGACGGCCGAGGGAAAGGTGTTGTAAAAGTCATTATGAACTTTCGATAAGGAGGGGGATCGGCCACAATAGATTCGCCCTCGCCATTCTATTCCCGTATAATATGTTTCATGCGCGGAGCCCGGTGGCAAGGCCGCCCTTTTGTCGAGGGTAAAAAAGCAGGTCCTTGCACTGGGGTGATGTCTAGGGAGTGCCTTCACCCCTTTCTGGGCTGTGAGATTTAGTTGCCCTTTATGAAACAAGACTTGAAGGGGAGTTGAAAGTGATTAGTTTGAGTGATGAATGGAATAATCTTGGTATGAAGAGACCAGGTGCTTCTCTGGCATCTTGAATGTTTGTTGTCTCTGTAGCAGCGTAACATCCTCAAACGGTCAGAAATGTGTCTGTAACTAGCCTCATGATTTTCATCAGCATTATCGAACTCTCGTTTAGTTTAGTCATCGATTGATAGGAAATCTCTTCGTAACAGGCCGAACTTGCTAATGAGGAACTACAGACGCCTTTTTTTTTTCGTTTTATCAATCGTTCGTCATCAAATCGATGAATTCCAATCCGCAACTGCAGGTTGATACGCTCAAGATATTGTCGGATGATCAGAAGGTCGATTTCGGTCTGATCACAGAAGCAGAGCAGGTCGTCAGGTTCGACCAGCGCCGAAAAACACCAAGCAAAAATAGGTTTCCTTATCATTATTACGAATTCAGATGATACTTCTATTTGAAAGCAACAACACTCAAAGAGTGAAAAAAGCGAGGTGATAATCATCACAGTATCCATTGTAGCGGATGCTGGTAAAATGCTAGATCGAACGATTAGTTACGAAGACCTTCGTCAGCCGTTTGCCCAACACAACCCTTTTATTCGTTCTCCCCTTTCACATAGGCACGTATCGCGAATTAATCAGACACCCGACATCGGGCAGAAGAGCTATACTGGATGAGATCGGCTCCAGAATTTATCGTTGACTTACGCTGCTTCTATGGGAAACTCATCCATGCAACAAGGCAGATTAGGGATGCCATCCATAAGGTTTCTAACGGACATTTCCCGCATTTTGAGGTGTCGCACAGTTCTTTCAAGCATAATTTAGTTAATCACTATCAGTTCGAAACTTGGGGACTTGAAAAGGGCGGAATTTCGAATTTCTAAGAACATATTCGGATTCAGCACCCATCAAAACCCCCCAGTCACCCATTCTTATTTCGAAAATCTGCATAGTTCCACGTAAACAGCTTTTTAGTAAACACGCACTACACAGCAAGCCTGTTCACTGATTTCACGTCTCCAAGAACTACGTGAATTCCTCGTGATGCCTGACAGGAATTTGAAAACGTTCCCTGAGAATTTGAAGGTTGTTGACTAATGACGTTACGTTTGGGACTTTGCAAACGGCCTGAAGCGTAGCAAGGTTGCATCTTGCGGACCAATAAAAAACGCTGCAAATTTTACACAATGGTTTATTATTCCTAGAAATAGGTTACTTGTACGAAAATGAAATCTGTCAATAAAAAAATTTTGAAAAAAAATGCACTTGCACGAAATGCACGAAAATAATTGACATCCTGGGGTCTTTCAAAAATCCCATTAAATTTTGTAGCCCCATGAAAGCTCTATAGATCCTCACAGTGAAATCGCCTATTATAGATGAATAATAAACCGCATCCCAAACCCTCAAGCAAATCACTACGAGGGATTTGCGAACGTCGAAAAGCACCCCTGAATATAAACCATCCGAGGAAATGGATATGTCGCGGGAATCCGCCCAACTAGGTAGGAGATCTGATTGCGTCAATTTCAGCACTTCAAACAATGGGCGACAAAAGTGCAATTCAACTCCTACGCTGACACTGCGGCATCGCCATCGGGGAAAATCCTTCCACCAGAGATGTTGAAAATGATCTCGCATTCAATGCCTGAAATTGGACGGGTTATAAAAGCATAAGCCAATTAGGCTCGCGCTCACAAATGACACAACAATACAAAAGAAATTAAACAAGTACCGTGGGGTATAAAAAATACCTACCTACTCCCAATCAACATTAAACAACCCATTACAGGATGGCTACCATAAGCCTAAGTAAGATAAGTTTCACAGAATGATTACAAAATTTGTAAAGAACCTTTGTTTAATAGATTTAAATTTCTCAAAAATTTCATTTTGTCAAATTAAAACCAGCTTTACAAAATTACTATCACGATGCTTACGGGACCCCCTTCACTGGACTACACCCAAAGTTACTTTGAAGACGACACCTCATGCGACTTCCAAGCTAAACCCCTTCAAAAGCCCCATAGATCCCCAAGATGTAGACGTGTTAATAATATGCTCTTTGTGGCAGCTGGGGTATCATTTTCTACTGCAAAACATACTGTAGTGCATACCGTGAAACACATGCATGTACCTATACGGGTTGACTATTTTTATCAACATTCTAAAGCTCTTATTATTACATTAGTTGTTTTGTTAACTCAGAACTGTTCTGAGTGAAGGTTTTGGACGGCATGCGAGCCCTTTGATAGGATAGTTGAGTGTAAGTAGTAATTTTCCCATCCAGTTCAGGATAACACCGTTTGTAATGATGCGCAATCAGACCATTGTAGCGCACTATATTTCAGCAGTTACCAACACAACGGGTCTGTTGAATATAATAACCAACGACGAGTACACCAAGCCCGTACATAGTGAATTAACGCCATTCAATGTCGAGAAGAAAGAAACTTAAGATTAAATCAACAGGTGCAAAAAATGCACAACGGTAGGTTGCAAGCCTCGTCTCAGGTTATTAAACATTTTATAACCTGACAAAGGTGAACTGCCAAAGACAGGATATTCTAGCGTTAAGTGAGGAATTAATTTGGTAATTGGGATTAATGAGTACCTGATATTTCAGATCCAGACTCAAGCTGCCAGCATAGTTGTTCACAAACGCGCACAGAACCTTCACAACACTCTTCGCCCGTTCTTCAAACATACCGCTCCCGGCATTTTTCACGGGCGTAAAACACGTTCGTATCGTAGTCTGTGCGTTGGAGGAGGTTCGTCGGGAAATTCCCTCGAGATACCAAAAGGTGGGAAACGGATGGAAAAATCGGTCCGAAAATGGAGGGAAAAAACAGTACCAGTTTTGAACTTGAAACCGTCGGGGACCGCGCGGCTCAGAGGGAACGGAACGTCGTCTCTCGGCTCGAGTTTGCCCACTTATCTGAGTTTACAGTTAGGCTGGAGATGGCGTGGGGGTAGGGGGTGTCTGCCAGGTGCAGGTCTACCAACGAGCCCACGCCGAAAGTCTCTCCGGGGGCGAAATATCCCCGGGTTGGCGGGCCCAGCAAACCAGATCTTTTGAAGGCGGTAAGTTCATTTTCGAAATAAACATCAGGGGTTCCCTCACTTTATAGCTGGTGGATCACTTTTGGTTTATTATTCTTGGAATAATACACCTATATAATCGCGACGGGGGTCGAAAATTCTGATCGGCCTCCAAATTTGACATTATTCGTTTCAAGAGGTCTAGATTCCAGAAACGAAAATTTCGTGTCCGCCCGCCGTCCGAGGCATTTTTTAATAATCTGAAATTTTGAAACAATAGGTAGGTTCATCTACCTACTACTACTACTATGGCGCTACAACCCGCCGGGGGGTCAGGGCCTCCTGAGGTTTATCTGCCTACTCGGTTTATCATGTAGTTGTGCCCGCAAGGTGTTCAGCTCGATCGCCCACACCCGTGGGGCGCTATGGGGCTACGGGAGGAGTTTTTTGAAGGTTTTCGGCTATTGGGTAGAGTTAGGCGTCGTTTTCGAAGTAGGTACATATTTTTGAACTCCCATGGGACGACTTATGACGGAAAAGGTAATTTTTTTCGCCGTTAAAATTTAATTTTAACGGGCAACCTGAGTTCAGTAAACATTTTCAAAATCTATGGAGATCCGCCTTTTTATTTTTTATTTATTTATTTTATTTTATTTTATTTTATTTTTTTTGTCCTCAAATTGTCTGCATTTCATCAATTTTGCTGATAAATTGGAGATATTTACGTTTCTAGACAGATTCCTCCAAAACTGAATGACACAACATAGGTATTTTATTCGGAGCCAAAAAGAACCTACACAAATTTTCGCATTTTACAATTTATATATATACTAATAAAAAATATTTTTAAAACACTGCAAATTTTACACAAGGGTTCATTATTGTTTGTCTAAATAAATTTAAAAAAATAATTAGGTACGTAGTTGAAAAACAAAAACAAAAAATCTGAACCGTGTTTGGACAGATGGATTGCGTTCAAAATTACTCGGATGACGACACCTTATTTGACTTCCTGGCATCCTTCAAAAATCCCATTTGTAGCCCCATACATTCCCACGGTGAAATCGCATCGTTCTGAGACCCCTAAAGATGGATTCGAAAATGACACGTAACTCGAACCCATAGCCCCATAGTTATAATCCAGTTTTAACTAGATGGTAAACCGAGTAAATCGTAAAAATACCTTCTTTCATTTGGCTGACTCGGTGTTTCGAGAGAGCAGGCAGTCTTTTTGTAATATTGGGACCAGCATTCTGAGCCATAGTATTTGATCATAGATCAACTGTCGCCCATGACGAAAACAGTAAATTTACAGGCCTTAAGGTCCTGATATTGCATGTAAAACGGTGAAAGTCCGGAGTATCGCCTTTTCTACATGCTGAGGGAAAACTAGGAGGTTGTGGCCTTCCTTAAGCCGTTTCCATCAATAGAAGATCCGCCCTTTTAACGCACAACGATGCGTCATGAGTTGAAAAATAGATGTGAAAAATCGAAAATCGGAATTTTTGGAGTTTCGCCCTTTTTACATTCAGCGATTCATTAAAAATAAAAAATAGAATAAAATAAAAATGCGTTTACTAGAAAATGAGGGGGGGGGGGGGGGGGAGAGAAAGAGTTATTAAAAAACAACTGGGAAATGTTAGATCAGAATGTTTACGGCTTTTCAATTAAAAAAAAAAAAAAAAAAGAATCTATACGCATTGACAAAATCGACTTGAATTACACACACTGACTATAATATATACATAGAAACGTTGGCATAAAATTAAGTCATTCACTTGGACCAACACTCGAGAACCAAACCCAGTTTTTATTATCCAAGTGGTCAAGAAATCCGGAATCTAACCGTTGAAACTTGGTAGGTAGCTCATGGCAGAAGTCCGTGGAAATTTGTTTTTATAGAGTTAGGAATCAATAATCAAGTTTTACTGCGAGTCCCTCCACGTTAACCCTCACCATACGAAATCAGGGATCTAAAGTTCAAGAAGAAATGCAGCATACAAATGTTTGACTAATGCCCACAAACCCGGTGTGGCCAGTCTCGAAAAGTTTCTTGAACATCGCCAAACTCTTCCTTGGATAAGCACCTCTGCACCACCAAGCAGATTTTATTTTAAGGCCCGATTTAGGAAATCTAATCGGAAAGAGCAGAGGCTGCAAGCTCGAGTCCATTTAGCTTCGGTCCAAATTAGGGGGGGGGGGGGGGGGGGTCACATACGAGTAGGCCAGTCACGGCTACTCATCGCACTCATATCTGCACACCACGAAGTCCAGGCGAACGCTGAATGATTTTTGGACCGGGGATTTCATATGCACGAATGCGACTGTCATTGGACCCGGTACATTTGGCGTCGCAGGTGTTGCAGGTGGCTCGGCTCCGTGGATTTTGGGCCGTCCGAAAATCCGTTCGGCCACCAAAAATTTCCTGACACACGGTGGAAAATGGATCGGCTCGAGGCCGTTTGGCTCCGCCGTGAACATCGGCTAAGGGGACGATTTTGGTTTATTATTCTTGGAATAATACACCTATGTAATCGCGACGGAGGTCGACGACTCGGATCGGCCTCAAAATTTGACATTATCCGTTACCAGATTCTAAAACCGAAATGTCCGTCCGCCGTCCAGGCCGTTTTGGGCAGTAGGATTTTTTTAAATCTGAAATTTTGACAAAATACTTGGTTTACGATCTAGTTGGGCCCGCCAGCCCGATCGCTCAAACCCGTGGGGCGCTGTGGGGCTACGGGAGGGTTTTCTTTTAGGCTTTTGTGTATGGGATCGAGTAGAATCCATTTTTTGGGGGTCCCGGAACAATCCGATTTCACTGTGGCGATCTATAGGGCTTTCATGGGGCTACAAATGGGATTTTTGAAGAATCCCAGGAAGTCAAATATTTTCCGAGTAAAAACAGGTAGGTAACCTGTTTTTTGAAAAAATTAGGAAAACAAACCTATTTTGAAAAACATTTTAAAAAAGAAATTTTTTTTGACAGAACTTATGTTCGCACAAGTAATGTATATGTATCAAAGAATAATAAATCCTTGTGTAAAATTTGCAGCGTTTTTAATAGAAATTCTGAAGAAAAACTTGAGGTCGACGAAAGCGTATAACGGATGGGCACTATCGATTTAATAGGATAGGTATTTATTTAGCGCGAAATAAGCCAGAAAAAACCCTGATCCTCCCTGGACCATGGACACCCTGTATGCACCATCACCAGTTTACACATCATACAATCATATTATATTATTTAATATGAGAATAAATTGTATTCTCATAATAATGACTAGGTAGGTACCTACCTACTTTTGGTTTATTATTCTTGGAATAATACAATGTAATCGCGACGGAGGTCGAAAATTCTGATCGGCCTCAAAATCTGACATCCGTTTCAAGCTCTAGTCACGTCGATTCCAAAAGCGAAATGTCCTTTCGCCGTCAGAGCCGCTTTCGGCAGGATGTTTTGTTTAAATCTGAAACTGACAAAATTCTCGGTATACCATCTAACTCCAAATTTTTAGTTCCAGGTTTAGGCCTACACTGCAAGGACAAGTTATGCAGCCGACCAAACATTTGATTAAGGCGACCCTTTCAAAGTTCCACTTTAGGAACTTCATTACCCAATCGAGAACCAATTCGTTTAGCAACGTTTCGTGAACGTGAAATTGTTATCGTGTAGTGTAGGCTGGTCATTATCGTAGTGATGCACATGTTCCTTATTCTAGACCTAAAGACCGGTGAGGGGCCCTCATAAATCGATTGTCCGTCTAAAATTACTTTCAAAACAACACCTTACCTGATCAACAACCCGACAGCCAAAAAAAGGTTAATGAAAATACAACGTTGTGTTTGCAGTTTAATACATTTTTTCGAGCATTCCTCCCACCACAACAGTCTCACACACACACAACAATCATACAATAGATAATAATATATAGATTATCTTGATAGACAATAAATTCCATCTTTTTTGTCATCTAATAATATTTAATAGAGTGTATACTTTTAAATTCATGAATCCTAGAACATGCAGAGTGTAAAGACAACTAATTTTGCAATTTTCTATTATCCCACAAAAATAGAATTTATCACACAAAACCCCCACAAAATGCTCAAATTAAACCTTGACAGTAAACGTTAAGGAACGACAAGGTGAGTTACTATTTTTCAAGTGTGCATTTTTATAAAGGTTCGATATAACAATTAATTGGTAAAACGTCTATTCAATAAGTATTTTTCTATTGGGATTTGTTTTCACAATAACATTTATAGGTTAAGAACAAAGTACTGACAGATAACGAACCTTTTTTTTTTTTGGCACATTCTACAGCGTGAAAATGTGATGTCTTTGCCTTCCTACTGTTCGCTCCAAACGTAGATTAGAGGGAGAAAATGAGGTACATAGTTTCCCAAGTTTACAACAATGCTGGATCCGGTTTCGTGAGAAGAAAACCATCTCCTAAATTTTACACTTCATGGTACAGAAATTCGTAGTGTGGAATTTTTTTTACAAAGATCCGTCGACGAATTTTTTTTTCGAGACGGAACTGAAAACGAAAAAAAGGGGAACATCAAACAACCGAAAAATCATGCCACCACCAAACTCAGGTACAGCTTGACTCCTTGAAAACTTTCAAAATGGTTTCCACGCTCGTTTAAAAACACGAATTTACCAGATACGAAGAAATAACATCGTCACTTGAGATTGACCCTCAAGTATTACGGCAACACCGATTGCAATTTAAACATCATGACAAAAATAAATGGCGGATTCCCGTCAGTCTTTGAGTTCTCCTGTAAGCGGTGTTATCCAAAAACAGATTAAAATCAACACAACAAAAAATAAAATTATAAATAAGAAATTAATAATTTCATAAAAGACAATAAAAAACTTGTTTGAATAAGAAAGAACACTGTACCTTTTCGGTTCGGTATTCAAACAATATGGAGAATTACCACAGAAGGTCGCCAGCCACTTTGGCAAATTTAATAAAAAACTTGTTCAATCAAGAAAAAAGTAGACAATAATTTTACTGTGGGTCGTCGTAAATTTTTACTACGAGTAAAACTCGTAAATTAAATTATTTCCAGGGTCGTTTTGGAGATATACGAAACTTGTTTCGGGACAGGACGATATCTCAAAATGTGAAGCAAAACATTAAGCTCATCTCTTTGCTTAACGTGCATTAGCAACACTGTAATCTTGTTGGTAATTCAGTTTTTTAACCACATCCCAAGCCAAAGATATGAGCATACAGGGGGATCGTCCCGTCTCAGAAGTTGGCGAGGGTTGACAATATTTGGAAAACTCAAGTGAGATTAACCTGCACGTACAACGCCAACGAAAATACAATTAAACAATTTACCATGAAGTTTTTTTAAAAGAGGAATTCTATCAACATCACACTCTCACAATATCTGTGTTTCGATAGGCATCTTCAAACACGTCATAACATCGACTAGAACAGCAAAGATTTGGTAAAATCCAAAAAACAACTTACGACTAAAATGCTGCGAGACCAGCAGACTTGAAATTTAACCAAACGATTTTATACAACTTCGACTTCTTCAAACAATGGTTTTTGGTAACGCATTAGCACCGTATTTTCCTGTGTATTCGCAATACCTTGCAGCCGTTTTTAAATAAATGGGCCAAATAACAAAATGTCTGCCGACAAAACCCACCATTTTCTTCACTCATCCTAATTGACGTCCCTTCAACTTGCCCACAACGTCTCACCAAACGTAAACAAACCATAGATCAATAAATTCTCTTAAACCTACCATTTATAAATATATAAGTAATTTTCCTTCTTGTAAGTAAACACTTAGCTATACTATACATTAATTAGACTTAGGTACGTAACAGCCGAAACAACCATGCAACATTTACGCTTGAACTAGATTTGATTTTCCGTTTTGAAATTTGCATATGACGAAATTCACAATGGGTGCCAAAGCAACATAATTTGCGAGTAGTACGTACAAAGGCGTTCCGTGGCCTGTTTTGCACAAGAAAGCGGGGAAAGTAGGGGTGCATTTTGTTTTCTCAGTGAGCCATTAGCTAGAATACCAAGACTGGGTTGGTCACACTGGTACGTAGAGAATACATTAAATAAAACGGTATTGGTAACACTGACGAATTTCCCTCTCTTTGACCACGTGATTTCTGTGTTAGTCAGAAAAATTCGTCCACAACAATATATTCAAGTTTGATTAATTTTACAACGGAGCCCTGTTTACATAAATGAATACCCACCGATGGCTTAACTAAGTTAATAGTATAATAATCGAGAACTCTTCCAAAAAGTATCTACAAGCATGATCTTTTTTCTAGTTAGTCTACAGTGTTCACAGTGTCTCCGATTCCTAAGTTTGAATGACCCAGTGGGTTACAATAATACACAAAACTACATGAAAATGTTCCAATGTATATTACCCATTCATCAGTTGAGTAATCGAGGAGGAACACAAAAATTAACAAAACAGGTTTTGGTGAAGTACAAAAATACTCTCACGAGGAGGGAGGGAAGTGAGGGCCAAGTAAAAACTGAATCGGACTCGGTACGAAAAATATTTTGGAATGATTTTACCACCGAAAAATAGATTCCTTACATACAAAGAGCTAGATGCATACATTAATCATGAAAAAATGTACAATGTGGATACCAAAAAACATTCGAGGCCATAATCACCAGAGGGGTTTTTGCGGTGAAGGATGGTTGCCCTGAACCATGCAGTGTGGCCAAATGTGGTCAGTGACAACACTGCACACGGTTGGTAGTGTTTGACAAATGAACAACGCAATCACCCTGCTGATATTCGATTCCGTTAAATTACGCCGTGCTGTGTATTTCAAGAGATTAAGACACGAAGAGGAAACGAGCGAGCCATAGCCCAAAGCCCTCTGTAGACAATATTGTGTCTCAATAGGATGAATTTAGTGAGACCTCAAATTTCAGAATCTCTTCTTTTTTTTTTTTGTAGTGATACATTTCATAAATTTCCCGCTATTGGGTAGCATTTTGATGTAGATAATGCTGAATGAAGAAAATAAATGTCTCAGCCGTGAAATATCGTCAAAATTGTGAAGCGTCGCAATCGATAAGTGAGGCTTTACAAGGAAACGAGCCAGAGAGTAACAAGTAGTACTCGAGTATTTTCCGGCTCACTAACAGGGAAGGTGAATAGCTCAGGTCTCGGTAAGGTTCACATCGGAAGAACGAAAGAAAAACTAATAAGTACGGTTTTATTGAAAGTCTGGTGGATGCAAATGCCACTCGCTGCAGCAAGCTGTAACATTTTGAGTAGGGTTTTTTTTCTTCGGACATTGCAACGATTGTCAAACATGAAAGTTGATACTTAGGCTCGTATTGCTACAATTTTGAATGTCTTGAAATGTTGCCAAATACAAAAATAACAACGAAATTTGTTAAGGTAGGATGTTTTGGACGGCTTTTCCTGATAGTTACGTCTCGGTTCAGCCTCGGTAGAAGGATATATGGCCCACAGTATCATGTGAGGGTTAAATGCACTAGACGCCAACCAGAAGACGTTGACTGGCGCTAAATGGCAGAATGTGGCCACAGATACTATGATAGCTGCAGAAGGGACTGTTGAATCGCTTTTTCACACAATTGTAGTTGCTATTCGCCCAAAAAGGAGATAGCATCAGATTTATGAACCGTAAAGAGATTATTCGTACGTAGTGAATTAAGGCAAACTTGAAACGAAACTCTTCCAAGGAATCTTCAATCAAGGGAAATCAAGATTGTATCTCGACAGACAAACGATTGAGTCAACACTGAACTTCAACTCATGGGAGAAAATATGGCCGCCACGGTCCTGCTAATTTGTACATCATCCTCCCCCATACCTGGAGCTCTGCAAAGAAATTGCCACCTTTCTCAAAAATTAATAATTTCGTAAGTTGATTCAGCAAACAGAGTAGGATTTTGCATCACACCAGAGTAGGCCTATGTCCGTTCACCATAAAAAAAAACAAAAAAAAAACTAAGCACAATTTTAAAATCATACAGTATGATGCAATGAATTCAGACATTAATTTTGAACACCCCTAAATGTATCAAATGTTTGAAGAACCACAAAAAATTAACCTTCAACGTGACCAGCTGTGGCGCCATTCAACCTAAAAACATGCAGCTTTGGAAAATGTCTTAAATTTTGGACCGAAGAAGATTTTGTGTGGGAGACGAATGTGTGCGAAAGGACAATTGATAGATAAATCCCTCAATGCTAATTATCTTGGCGCGTTCTTATGAAAATGCCAATTTTTTTGCCACTGAAGGAAAATTTCGGTAAATGTTTTTAGTTGAGGTTGGTCTGTATGAAGTTAAATATAAGATGTTGAGTACGGTATATTCTGCAAAGTGATTCTGCTCCTGGTACTCATAGCCATTAGAGCCAACCTAGTGCAACAAAAATAGCAGGAAAAAGAACTTCATAGATAAAATAATACTACAATTGATGCCCTCCTGCTCGTTTCAAAACCAATTCCCTTACAACCCTGACGTTCCTCTGAAAGATTCACCTGAACAGTCTAAACGCCATTCTTCAAGGTCTTAATCGCTGTTGTGTTCCAAAGTCCGTTGTGAGGTCTCCTCTGTCAGATTTGAGCGCCGCAGGTGAAACGAAAAGTGTGCTTACCGTCCAAAGGGGGGCCGAAAAGGGAGCTCAGGTTGTCTGAGATTTTCGGATCCCCCGCAGTCCGTTCCCAAGGCCACCACCATTTCTTCTGCTTTGCTTTTAACTATTGCTGTTGGAGAACTTTGAGGATTGCTTGAACCTGGGAAAGACGGAAATGCGATAATGGCTAATTCACTCATCGACATAAAAACATTCTTGCAAGCTGAAATCACCTCATCCGAAACAGCCTGCAGGACGAACTGAAATTGCTTTTTGGTGGCTACCGCACCAGCTCGCTGGTCTCTGATGTGTTCCAGTGTGGCAGAGATGTCGATCTCTTTGGCCCCTTTGGCTATTCGGTTGAGTACCATATCCATCAATACGTAAGTGCCACTCCGTCCAACACCGTCACTACAACATGAAAATTGCGTGAGGGGTGCATAAATAAATGGTATTTCATTTAATGAAATACCAATACAATCAGGAGCGCTCAACTACCTGCAATGAACGACGATAGGGCAAGAACGTCCTCTGAATGATTTGTTCACCTTCCTGAAACACAGGAAATAATGATTATTCTCAATAACGATCTCTCTACTCACAACATCCCACTAAGAAAGATGGAAACCGTCCATACCACGCAGAATCAAAATTTCAGATTTAAAAAAAAAAAAAAAATCCTACTGCCCAAAACGGCCCGGACGGCGGACGGACATTTCGGTTTCGGAATACAGACCTCTTGATACGGAAAATGTCACATTTTGAGGCCGATCGGAATCGTCGACCCCCGTCGCGATTACATAGGTGTATTATTCCAAGAATAATAAACCACAACTGCGTAATATTAGAGCTTCGCATTTAAGAGGAGACGGCTTGTGACATACGCCCTGGCCGACTGGTCTGAATTAGTGGTATAGATTCTAGAAAGAATAAACCTTTTACACCAGGCGAAATATCACGGTGGAAACGAACCTCCTGAATTCCAGAAGCGATTTGGTTGCAGTTGGTACACCTGTTTCAGGCCAGGACAAGAAGTGGAATTGAGTCACAGTTCGAGTTTCTCCCGTCTTCATGTTTTTGAGGTAAAAGCTCCTCACAACGTAGTCATCACACCACATGTATTCGCCCACCAAGTGAACCTGAAAGATGGGAAAGGGTGATAACCAAGTTCTGACTTGGAACATGTTTGTATGAGTAGGTTCCACATACCTCGTAGATGTGGTAGATCTCGGATCCATCTTCTGGCCAGTACCTGTGACAGAGGGGGGCGTCGGGTTCTCCTAGGCGGGTAAGCATCACTAACACGACGCACCCTTGTTCCCAAACCATCTGCCAAAGATCCGGCACTGTATGTGGGAGCGGCCCTTGGGTCACAATGTAGGCTGCGTTTCTTGGGTCGTGATCCGCCTTCAACAACATGGTCAAACCTATAAGGCTCATCATTCAACTTGACACAACCCGACATTTTCAAAGGTACCATCAGCCAATGGCATCATTAGGCACACACACCCTCTGCAGCTTCCGGTAAATCACAAATTCAAAGGTTGCTACAGTGGCTAACATTGCCGTCAATAAAATTACAATGGGATGATTCTTGAAGCAGGAAAAAGGAAGGTTTCGTCGCTAGCGTTTCAAGGTGAGAAATACTGTCTAAGAACGATGCATTAAAATGCAATTTAATGATACAAAAAACAAATGCTGTCTTCCTGTGCAGACATGCGAAGAAAAGTGAGTTTGAAATATGACAAAGAATTGATAGCAAAAACTGTGATGTTGAATTATAAATCAACACTACAGAAATGTGGAAATTGGTTTTTCAGAAAAGAAGGAAAGGAAGAAAAAGAAAGAGGGCATGAAAAAGTAGAGGGAGGCTAAGAACAATATTGTGCGTGTTCTCCTGATTCGTAACACGGCAGACCAATCAGCTAGCAGCATTCCATTGAAGTTAGCATCCAAGTACTCCCCCTATCTTCCCAGTCAATGTACAAGTAAACTACTGAGATCACTAGGCTTGAATTTTATTATTCCTTCAACAATATGAAACATCATATTGTATCTAGTTCAGTCAATAACGGTAAGCGCTGGATTTAGCTCAGGAGAAATTCATCTAATAATAATTATTCTCAGCTGAACACAAACATGCACATATAAAATGCTACATAAAAAAAATCCATATGCAAAAGCTTGCTGATTGGGACACAGTGTACAAATAGAGGTTCGAACAGTTTCAACGAGGGTGGTGCAAAACGTCTATTAGATATTGTTGGGGAAATTGGTTTGTTGTGGCGGGTGTGAGTCAGTAGGATCCTAACTAAATACACCCCCTCCAAACATGCTTAAGCTATTGTCGATATTTCTTCCAGGTTTTTAAAAATGAGACTTGTTTGCACAACCCTCGTAATTCATTTTAAAAAAAGGGGGTTTCACTCTAAGAAAATGAATGAGTGCGATGAATCGAGGGGAAGAAAATACACGTCTCAACATGGGAATTGACCGAAAGTGTCGCGGACGGTAGGGTAGGCAATAGTATTAACATGAGGAACCTAAAAAACTGTACAATCGTTGTGGAATCTATCGGGGCGAGGGAAAGTTGCGAGAAATGCATTTTCCGCATCAATGTACAAATTGGCCGAGGACCGCTGCTTATTGTACCATTTTTTCACCAACGAGTGCTTTGGGTCTTCTGCTGTACGCCAGGCAAAAATATAAAGACAACTAGCTAAAGAAAAACTAACCGAATTGTTGTAATTCGTCAGGTTTTTTTCGTAAACCACTTCATTCAAATTTGCAAAAAAATACCTCGACATTAAAAAACTTCTTCTCGCTTGCCGAAACAGGCTCTTCGAATACGGGGTAGGGGCTGAAATTCGGGGGTGTAAGGTGTTCCTGGAAAAATATCGAAGGTTGGTTTTCTAGATGCAAATGACTTCGGGTGAAACAGTTGGGATTGTAAAACACGGTGTAGAAGTACGCTATTAATAGTAAAATTTCAAGCATGAAGCATCGTGAAATGAAGACGTGAGTGGGTCTAAATCCGAAAGAAGGTACCGCCGTTTCTTATAAGTTAGAGATATCACGAAGGGGTTCTTGAACTAGGCTTACGATTGTTGAAGCGTTGATGTAATCAGATTCCGTGATGTTGCATAGTTCGTTGAGGACGACTCGAGCGTGATCGTACGGTAGTGCATGGGGATATCGATTCTTCTGTAGATTTTCAGCCTGAAAATGATATCAATACTTTTACTACAGGTACCGAAAATATTTCAGGTCACCATTAAATTTTAAAATGAAAAAATGCATTGCCGTTTGTGATTGTTTTAGCATGGTCCCGTGAATTGTTACATTAACATTTTTATGTTGTCTTATGTTATCTGGATCGGAGCAAAGAATATAGCGCAAGCTTTTCCCATCCTTACACAGGGGCCATGCTAATTTTCTCAGTATAGCGCGGGAAACTGCCGATATGGGGGTCATGGGTTCGAATCCCATGGTGGGTGATGGTGCTCCCTCAGACTAAAAGTTCAATAAATAAAATGACCTCGTTATAAAAACCTCGCCCGACCCAGGTTATTTTGCAAAACCATAATGCGGTCGCTCAAGAGGCAACGCCCCCTTTTGACCATTTCGCTGTTCAGTAAGAATGAAAAAACTTATTGCGGATCAAGTTTTTGATCATCAGTCTTTTTCTTGTCTGATCTCCAGCCACTAGGCCAACAACGAACGCGTTCCATTATTTGAAATGGTAAAAATGTAAGAATTTAGGATATAATTTGTTGATAGGTGTTGTTCATTTTGAAATAAGATCGTTAGACACTACTCACAAAATTAATTATTGTCACAATTTTCTTTACTTAATTGTCTGCACTGCACACTTCAGACGATTAACTTGTCGTCCTCCCCAAAAACCTATTGAAGGCGTCAGGACGGGATGATTGTCCAGCGGCCGCAGTGGCCGCTAGCGGGGGCCAGTGAGAGGTAACGAGCTACCTGGCTGCAATATACAGCTGCTCTTCTATGGAGTGGGGCCGTTAAATTTCAGTACAGGAGGTCCACTCTTCGAGCCAGTAAATACCCTTGGGAAAAATCATGCAGCATTCTAAGAAGCGCGGGGCAAGTGCATTTTTCAAGTGAGTCCAATTTAACACGAGGCTGTAGGAGTGGGACGGAATCAGAAGTCAGAGGATGAAAAATAATTTTATCGCTTACCGTTTAAGCGAGAAAAAGTTGTGTCATAAAAACATTGACACCCAGAGACCTTGTGAATTAGTGGGTTGGACGGATAAGAAAAGTTAACATACCCTTTGAGCAATGGTGGTAGCACAAGGGTCGGCCTCGTACGCGCAAAGTGCAGTCCATTCGGTCTCCAGCCTCTCCACGTTGTTCAAATGTTCCTCCATGTAGGCCTAAAAAACCACCACTCTTTAGTGTCATTTCCAATTTGCGTATTAGCAATTTGTAGTATTTGCACTAGTAATACTGATGTACAGGACTAATCCTTACCAAGACAATTTTCCCTGTAGTGACATCCATGTTGGTCAATGCTGGTTCATCACTCCTGCGAACACAGTAATTACCAATATGATAGCATTTGCTAGTAAAGGACAGGCTAAACACGAAACGAATTGCGGCTCACAAGCAAACACTCTGGTACTTACAGCACACGACAAAATTAACATTGTGAATAGTACAAACATTGTGAATAGTACATTTGCGTAGAAATGAAATAGAAGACACGGTGGCAGAAAGCAACATTTAATTCATTACAAAAGGCACGACGCACGAACATTGTGATAATAGAATTCAGATATCATCACAATTCTACTTCAAAACTGCCACCCAGTTGCCAGGAGGCTCCAGCTGTAAACGGAGTCAAAGCAGACATGGTAAAATTGAATCCCTTCATCACTGTACGCGTGAAACCAAAAGCGAATTCGGCTTTTTCGTTTACTTTAGCGCGAAGGAACGTCCCTTCAGACACCTGGCACTTGGTTCCCAGAGCGCCCATAAGCTTATTTTTGGAGACGGACCATTGAGCGGCATAGCCGGCCTCGATAGCCCCTTGCTTCAAGTAGCCGGACGTTGTGAGGGACGAATCGATGAAGGAATACCACAAACAGAAAATCAGTTCGTCCTTGCCGGTGGGTTTGAGCTGACACCCAATTCTGCCCTCAACTAAAGCTTTTTTCTTCAAATCGTATCCAACCCCAACCCCGGTAGAGAACATTTCCCGGCCAAACGAACCCGCACATTTCAGAATTGGTCCTCCTTTCGAGCTGACGTCAGTGTCCGCGTTCGCTGTTCCATGCTCGTGCTTGTAAGCCGCCTTGAGCTTTAATGATTTATTCCACACCACCGTTGAGCTGGGAGGTTTTTCTGGAGGCGCCTCACCCTCTTTGGGCTCCGGAGGCGGTATTTTCTCGGGCTGTACCGAAACTTCACCGGAGAATTTAGTATTTTTTGTAAAATAATCCTCCGCAGTTAACTCGGAGCCCAACACATTCAACGTGTTCCACTTTTCCACCACAGTCAAGTTTTGGTCCTTAAACTTGTACTTGCACTCCAAATTCCCTGAAGCCGCTTTCGTCGACAAATTGTGCGCGCCGGAAAAACTGTAAGTGCCATCGTTAAACATCTTGCATTTGACGTCAACTTTGACAAAATTGTGGGTGTATCCGCTCATAAACAGAGAATTGCATTGTTTGCCAAATTCAGCAAAAAAAGGTTGTGTCGTCATTGAAGAAGTTTCAACTTTCAAACGAGTGAAATGATTTAACAACTAGGAACCAATACGACGGGCATTCACACGGTTGTATTGACAACTATCGAATTTGCTCAAGAGATGAGATTGGTTGGTTAGATAGAAATGGAAGTGCCTCGAGTTCATCCATTAAAATATTCAATCAAAAACTGTCATCGTACAGGCAACAGTTTTTGAATCACATAAGGACAAATTTTGAGGCTAAATTAATGAGCAAACAATGTATCACTACAACAACACATTAACAATACAAGCGCACACATGTTTAATTCGTCAAATTGTTGGGGCAAGTTCTTTTTTCTAAGAGTCATCATCTCCTCCGAATTCCAGGCAAGCGCCAACCTGGATGTCCTCAAACCGATAACTGCTGAGCAAGTTCATCCCGTTGGCCATGAAGGACAGAAAGAACTGCACCCCTTTCCGTATCCTCTGTGAGAAACCAACTCCTAGCCACAAGGCGTTATCGCATTTGAAACGGAGCGTCACGTCTTCGTCGGGTTTCCACTTGCAAGCGACGGCAAACTCGTGGAGGGTCGGGTCATCTTTGGCGAACAAACAAGCAACGCCGGATTCCAAGTCGCCGTCCAAAAACCTCTGAGAGACCGAGGCTGAAAATACTTGAGTGTTGGTCATGAACCCGTTCATAGTGAAAATATCGTTTTCGAAATGTGCTCCCACAACGCAGTCGAATAACGATTGGGTGCCAACATCCGCTCCGAGTCCGCACCCAAACATCAATCCGCGGAAATTGTAAACGGCGCCAAGTTTCACGAGGGGTCCAGACAACATACCGAGAGCAGGGTTTTTGGTAGAACTGAACACCGTTTCGAAAGACAAACACCCGGTACTGTTCCTATACAACGTTTCTAACCTCAACATCTTGTCGCCGAATCTCCATCTGTAACGTGATGCGTCATTCTCAGACGTTATTGGAGAATCGAAACTACTATTCCGAGAATCAGTCGGGTACAATGTCGTCTCACAACTCCACTTCACTCCTTTGACCCAATCCTCAATAGTAACCCCAGTCGTCATGATATTGTCCGTGTTCCAGTTCTCTTTGAATGCGACGCCATACTCCTTGAAGTCGTACTCGGCCTCTAAAAAAGCCAAATATTCATTGTACTTGAAGAACTCTTCACCCCCGAAACGGAATTTGACTGCGGATTTGGTGTTCGTCTTTACTTCCAATTTCAACACGTTTCGGAAGTACCCTGTTGTGAACAAGTCAGCAATATCCTTCGGCAGATCCCAAAAAGACGGAGGAGGGTCCATTTTTCAGCGTGAAGGAGGAAAACACAGCAAGACACCGATGACCGAAATGACGCATGGAATTGAAAAAACTGTTTACTTGTTACCAGCCATATGATAACCGTTCACAGTCCATGGGATTTCTGTAAGCAATGGACGTACCTATCCCATGAAAATAATCTATAGAAGGCTTTTGAATAATACAAAGTCAAACTCCGGCAAGGTGTTCGATTTCATAAAATTGAAGGAAAAATGGAGACCGTATCACAGGAGCCTCGCCTTCGCTTTGACTATCAGTTCTCCCAACATTGATCTCGAAGGCAGATTCGTGATACGGTATTACTCCCAAGCACTACCAGAGGCGTGTGATGGGTAAGGGGCAGAATTCAGAGTTTTACATGCCCCAAACTGCTGAAATGGGGACTAATCTAACGGATTGCCGAGTGAAGGTGGATCCACACATTTCAGTGATATCAGTGAATCAGTGCTCCGTGCTCTTCAATAGAACCAATGATAAATTTTCCACACACCAGCAAAACATGCCGCACGGAGCACTGATGACCACGGCTTCACTGAAACGTGTGGATCGACCTTTAAAAGGATAAAAGGGGCCCCAGCTTTGGCGGCTGATTTGAAAATAGAAGAGTCTGGGAGAGTGGGAGATCTGCACGCCGACTCTCATCTCTCACAGGGCTGGCTCAAGCTGCAGCAAGAGCGAAACGCCAAAACTACAACTAGGCAGCACTATCTTGTCAATGTGGGGACTACCATCTCTGCGAGCCCAGTTCCAGTGATCCGTTTGCCCTTGCCGTCAACACCTCGACAGGGGCTAGCAAGAACAAATAAAAATGGGCTGAAGTCTTATATTCCGTTTTATTTTACACGTAACGCACAGGGCAGGAAGAAATCCTTCAAAACGACGGCGGTCAACGATCTTGAGACCCAGTAAAGTTATTTTATCAATTACGGTTCAAGTTCGAGAGCCACGCCGATTTTGCTTCCGCCCGATTTGAACGATTTGGCGCTGATTTGAGCGGAAAGGCAGAGCGAGACGCCTTTTTTGAATTGGTGAGAGTAACTCATTCCGACCGTCGCCTTATCGTCCACTTTGAACCTGAGGGTCGTGTCAGGCTCCAAGACGATTTTGCAGCCCAACCCGAAATCGCTGGTGGACGTCTCGGCGGACCAGGAGATGATGACGCCGAGTTCCACTTGGGAGTTGACTTGGTGGTAAATCGAGCCAGAGAAGAGGGAGCCGTTTGTGATGGACGTGTTGAGAATGAAATCTCTCGTTATGAAGCCCATGGCAATTTTGGTTAAGGTGGGGACAAAGAATTTTTCTTGCGTTTGGTCTAAAACGGTGCCAGCGCCGAAATGCCAACCGCCATATCCGAGCACTGCAGCAACGGATGTCACCGGACCAGTAGCCCTATAAAGGAAACAGAGTTTCAACAAATGTTCCTTAATTGATTGGTTACACTCTCTCAAAGAGTATTGAGGTAAGAATCGGCACTATCATGAAATAATAGCTGGCATTTCATGTCACCTACTTGAATTCGCTCTCCAGATTCAAAGCGCACAGAGTACTTTTGTAATCCCCTTTAAATTTGATCTTCTTTGTCCCTGTGGGGGCACCGTCTTCATCATAAGCTGCGTTTGGGATCATTGAAAGCTCGCACGACAATTTTGCTCCGTCGCACAGGTCAGAAAAAATTGTTTCTATCGCCAGCTCGTTGTCCGTGTTCCATTTTTCGGCAAAAGCGACCCCGTAATCCTTGAACCTGTACTTCGTCTGTAAATTCCCCACGACGTTCTGGTTTTCCAAATTTTGCACTCCGCTCACTTCAAGTTCCACCCCGGTGACCGTTCGGGTTTTGACGTCAAGCTTCAACAGCCCGTAGTTGTATCCTTTGGTGAGGACGTCGCGAGCATTTTTGCCCAAATCCGCGTAAAACGGTGGCGGCACCATTGTACGGAACTTCGGTAGGTCAAAAGTGACTGAGCATCCTTATTGAGTCCTTCTTCTCAAGATCGTACAAAGCTAAGTATTTTCTTGAGCGGCAGTTACTAATGACGCTAATGCCAATGACAAGTTGGTATCCCTGACGGTGAATTGGAAGGTGAAACAAAACATAAACGTTGATGAAACGTCACGATAATGTCACATTTGGAGGCCGATCAGAATTTTCGACCTCCGCCGCGATTAAATAGGTGTATTATTCCAAGATTAATAAACCAAAACTGGTGGAGCAAGATGGAACCCTCACTTTTGATATGTAACGGGCTTTTAAAATGGATTCTTCCAAACATCGAAGCCCCGCCCCCCTCCCACCACCTTTTTGGTGGATGGGTTTTTTACCCATCCTAATGACCACGATCAATAGCATTAAATGCATTAAAAGAAATTTTCTTCCTCTTTGCCCTAAAACTATACCCATCACTCACCACGAAGAAGTGCTTGATCGGGACGATGGGCTGTCCTTGTCGCTTTCCTTGGAAAGGCTGGCGATCCTTTGGGCCTGCGCTGCCGGAGCCGAATCGCTTTGTCCAGCCGGGGTGGTGTTCTTAGTGGACATTCGGGCTCTGCAGAGATCCTGTCAGAAGAAAGGACGGTTCTGTAAAGCAAGTGTTGAAAAACAGGATTGTTTCCTCGGTTTCTCATCTCGGTATCGAAAATAAAAAAAATAATGGAAGAAGGAAAAAATAGGATAAATACACGACGAATAAAAACGAACAGTTGAGAAGTGGCCATTTCATTTTTATAGTTCCAACATAACAAGCTTTCGACTGTCATTTCGAAGCAATGTAGTTAAATGAGAGAGAAAAATGATCAGCACATAGAAAAAGCCTAGAAAATTAGTGTGTCTTAGTGTATTCTAGGTGTGGTGCAAACCGTCATCAATTCTAATTTCATACATTTGACACTCATACACAACGGCATGCATATCCATTCAACGGTTTTACAGCTCCTCAAAACGGTTTTACAGGTGCTCAAATTGGTTATACAGTTTCAAAGTGGTTTCGTATTGTTATTTTTTGTTTTGTGATGTGGAGACTCGTATAATGCAACGTCCATAAACCGTACAAAACGTTTAGGCCGCAGGAAGTTTTTTTTAAATATTCGCTTGGCTTTACCCGAGGTGTCGTATTCAGAGTGATTTTGGTTGCAAAATCTATTCATGTGGGTTACAGAACTGTCGGACCACAAGAATAAAAAGAGAATCTCTTTTTATTCTTGTGGTCGATGTCAGAATGGCCTATCTCAAAAAAGTTGGGTTTTGAGCTTTTTATAGCCCTCGATCCATAATTTCGAGGCGGATCGTTTGGGAACACCAGCTTTGACGAAATCCCACTAGAAAGCACTAAAATCTCACAATAAGTGATATGGCCTATCTCAAATCGGTCACAAATCTCAGTGGCACAAATCTCGGTGGCCTATCTCAGTGTTTTTGTCCATCAAAGGTTAGTTAAAATAATACAGTGTTTCCAATGATTTTGTATTCTAGAGATAGTTTATACATTGCTATTTCAGTAATGAACACCAGTCACAAATTATCATAATTTTTTTAACTATTCATTCAGTGACTGAAGTTTGGCTGTGAGATAGGCCAATATGAATTGACACTGGTTGCGGTTTCCCTCAGTATTTCAGAAATCAGTTTTTTTCGATTCCTGAAAAACTGATGAAAATGAGATAGGCCATTGACGACGACGATGCATCTGATGTGTGCTCATGCATAACCCAATCAGCAGTTTTCAAAGCGGTGGTGTGTTAATACGTGGTTTAGATGTGCTATGTTGGAACCAGATGCAGAAATGACCTTTGCTACAATGTTGAAGAAATTGAAGCAACACATAAGGGAAGAAAAACAATTTCACGAATTCGAGATGTGACTCAATTAGCAATACATACAGAGGAAACAATCGCACAACATTCAAAACCGTCATGCTTTTTATATATTTAAAACCCCTATTTATTTTGAGATTTGAACATGCATCGTGAAGTTAAACGAACAGGAGATGCACATTTTACAGCTCAGCACGGGCCTGAAAGGCAGCGTCACCTGATATAGTTTGCTTGACTCGGCGTCCCCGGACGTCATGTTGGCAAGCTTGTAACCGTGACGTCGGGTGAGATACAAGACTCCGGCAGAGAGCGCTAGAGCGGCGAGGACGCCACAAACGATGACAGTGACAACGTAGACTTCATGGTCGGGTCGGGCGTCCAGCCTTTCGGCCGAAGGGAGTTTGCTCTGTTAACATTTTGGTCGTTTTGAAAAGGAAGATACGTTAGCGGGCATAATTGCCCACTATTATTCAGGGTGGGAATTTACCTTGTCGCCGATTCCAGTGCTGGTGATGACAACCCCGGTGGCCTTCCCCAGTTCATCTTTGATGTTTTCTATGATCACAATTCAAAATCCATACAGATACAGAAGCCTGCACCTGCCCTGGCATGGTCAGGTTATACAGAAGACAATAATTTAAGAGAATTGCTCTCTTAAAAAGGGCGAAAAATATGTACTCACCAATTCTTTGGGCTACTTCAGTACCATTCAGGCCATATTCGTTGGGCTCCTTAACCTTGAAGGTAACCTCATTTCTATCAACCCTGAAAAATGAAAATACCACGAAAAAATTAATAAACTAACAAACGCCAAACAAAGAACACGAGATTAGTAAGAAACCCACCTCTCTTTTATGAAAAGCTCTCTCGGCACTTTTAGGAGATCGGCAACTTTGTCGACAACAGCCTTTCCATCTTTCCATGTTTTTATACTGGAAAAGAATAATAATGAAACCCTTTGTTCAATCTGGGACTTTAAGTACCATAGTTGTCAAAACCTACTCGTTTCTAAATTCAATGTATGCGTAAGTTGTATCAATAACATCGTACTGGCCGTTGTCAGCGATGTCGTCATCCAGGACCTTTTTGATGGATCTCGATTTCGGTGAGAACAGGTGCTGCAAAATGCGCTTTCAGATTGAAGAATATCAGTAACTATGATATGACTGGGAGGGTCAAACAATTTACTAGTAATGGTGTAATTTAGTGAAAATCGGAGAGAATAGAAGAAACTTACCTTGACGGGCTGTAATGGGAGGGCATTGGATATGTCCTCTTTTTGACCTTCTGTAACAAGAATAAAATCGACATTAGAACAAGGAAATTGAATTGAAAGTAATCGATTGAAGTAGGTAAACCACCGAAAACAAAAGTGACAGCAGACAGTTTCAAAGTGCCCCATTACCCTTCTCCGATGAGATGACGGACATTATTGTACGCTCACAAAGGACACCAGTTTACATATTCATGCAGCCATTTACAAGTAAATCCTCCAGTTAACAAGAAAGGTGCTCAAACATTTCAGGCCCAAACTGGAGCCCCTTCACGAAACGTGAATATTTAAAGTAGGTAGGTACTGTAGACTGTGCTTGCAGTCAACCAGGGTGTGAAATATCTCGTTGGTTTACATCACAGCTTTTGTACGGTAAAGAATTAATTAGAATGTTGAGTTTGTAGCAGCTTTGAAATACACGGCGGGACAAGAAAATTACGTATATTCCTCAGCTTAGAAATACAGATGTGCACGTAAGATAAGGTGGAGGAAATGCAAAAACGGGGCAAGTGAGTTAGTGGGACGTAAATATCAGCTACTTTGAACATTTTCCACTGGTTGGCATCTAGTGCTAAGTTTAAAACTATTTGCCTAACATCACTTATCCGCCAGATAGTGTGAACGAAAAGGGTAACCTAGTTGAAAGGTGATAAAGTCACATCGTGCCATTTCACACAGCTGCCAAGTTAAGTTTTCTGTTTTTATTGTGTTCCATCCTTAAAATCTTTGAGTACATATTTTCAGGTAGGTATTTTATAGTTTGTTTATCAACCTCCACACAGTGAGAGGGGGGGGGGGGGGGGGTCAACCTACTTACCCTATTGGTTTTTCAAGAAGGGGCAAGTGCGTGGTGATAATCAAGTTTAAGATTGATGCCTCATGTAAAGACTATCAATGCAGAACGGATTTACCACTTCATTTATGTTTTCAATTTATGCCCCCCTGGTCCGGTACTGACAATCTGTAAAAGTTGTTAACTCTCGTTTTTGTCCGATTTTCAATTTTCAAAACGCTGAAGGATCATTGAGAGATTTCCTTTTTTGCACTTTCCCAGTGTAACCAGAGTGAGCGTTCCAAATATTAAACAGACTGGTTATGCACTAAGCCAACTTCAATGGGGTAAGTGCGTAAGGCAGACTTGGACAGCTATTTCGGTCATAATGCTCCTAATAATCAATTATACATTGACAAACAAGGGGTTTAAAGGTTTTGCTCCTAATAATCAATTATACATTGACAAACAAGGGGTTCAGAGGAATCCAGGGCAAAATAAAAATTGACTAACCTCAATGGCTGATTTTTGAGGTTTTGTTGAAATTGAACTTAACAAATACACACCAAGCACTTCCCCCACCTTCCCTTATAAGGGAAATATCAAAAGCGACTGGTTAAAACAAAAATGTATAAATACATTTTTGTTTTAACCAGTCGCTTTTGACTTAGGTGGTTGGGAGAGAAAACGACTCCTCTGCTGATGTGGGTACTAAATTGTTTATTCGAAGAAACAATAATTGTTGTAGCGCGGGGACCGGTTACGAGCAACTAAGCTCATCTACAGCTACTAATTTAGTACCCTCATCAGCAGAGGAGTCGTTTTCCCTCTCTGACCACCTCATTGGATTAGACCTCTGCACCGTCGGCAAACAACCACATCGCTTTTGACTGTTTATAAAGCCAAAATACTGGACTACCTACACGAGAATCTCCTAAAAAATAAGACGGTAAATAGGATGAACGATAGTTTCCTTCCATCTTGAAATCGATGTCGACGCGAGATACCCCAATTGATTGTCGAGAATTTTCAAGCAGTGGCAGTAAACACGCCGAGCTGGTAAATGGAAGGACGGAAATATTGTTGATAAGAAGGCCATGAGGTCATGAAAAATTTCATTAGGGTGAAAGCCCCTTATTTGAGTGCTTACACTCCACGCAGTTTGGGGCGAGACGGAATTGAAGTTTTTATTCCCATCCTGGCTTGCAAAGCTTTTGTTTTTAACACCGGGATCGGGGAAAAGAGGAAGTTTTGGGTCTAGCAGGGTTGCCGTGACAAAGTTTATAAAATGAGAGTAAACTAGAGTTTAAGTAACTGTAGTTTACAGAGCACCTAAACCCGTTTTATAATATATTATGGTTCAGCGACTAGGCATATGAGTAGTAGCGGTAGTTTTAGCAGCAAAGATATTCCACAGGTTTTTAATCAATTTAATTTGACGAGGTGATTTATTTATTTATTTATAGATCGGGACGAGTCCAAACATAAAGCCGTTTGGCTCTATCAGCTTCCTAACTTGAGTGAATGGCGTTGCATAGATGAGATTTGAGATTTGCCAGGTCTTCGGGTATAAGCGAACGTTTTGAAACTTTTAGATATTACAAAGCACGAGGATTAGAAACTGGAAAGTAGGTAGGTTGATGACTACAAATGTAAGGGAAACAATCATACCTGTAAGCAATCACTCATCACCCACTTATGTTATGCTAGTCAACATAGAACTAGCACCTCAGAACAGTTCCCCTTACACAAGAGAAGATCTTTTATTTTTATTCTTATCCTTCACAGTAAACAACCGAGGCATAAATAGGGATGCTCAAAATATATCGATATATCGAAACAGCGATGTTATTCCTTCCAAGGGCCGATATTTTTTCCATCGATAGATCGATTTTTTTTTACAATATCGGGATCTGATATCGTCGCAACATCGATGCAACACCGCCTTGACTTTTTCCAACTTTACAGGAGACCCAAAAAACTGTTTCATTTAATCAATTTTTCATTACTACTTACTTTTGTGCCATTTTATAACCCTAAAGAGCCTGAGAAACTCATTTATAACGCTAATATAAATTTAGTTATTAATGTCATGAAACTCGGTCAATTAGGCGGTGTAAGATTTCACTTCCAAATATTTTCCTTGTTATTACGATTTACGCAATGGGTGAAGAACGTAAATTTACTAGTCAACCAAAATCGTTGACGGAATTGAATTGAATTTTCTTAAATTTTTAAAAAAAAACAACCGATATGTTGATTAGATGTATCGATATTTTTCTACTATACAAATATCGAATGACTACACCGATACAGTTCAACATAATAATATTATGTTATAATATTAACATAATAACATATTATGTTATGTATAATAAATAATTATAATAAATAAATATTATTTATATCGTCATTATATTTATCGAAAATCGATATTTTTCACGATGTGGGAACCTCGTACGATAAGGGGGATAACACCTTATCACCAACAACACAGCTCGTTTATGAACTTTCGCGGTACTCATTGTGAACACAAACGGATGACGGGGCCAGATAGGCAATGATCCCCGTCTTGCATAACTGAATAGGGTTCTATGTACTAGTATTTTTAACATCTATGAGCATAATTTATTACCACGGCGAATAATTACCCACAGGATGCATTCAAGAGAGAAGTTCACATCTTACCTCCTTTTTTTGTTGTTTCGTTATGCTTGGGCTCCGCAGTTGTCAGTTTCTTCTGGGAAAATATAACGCCCGATTTAGTCTAAAATTCAATTTCATCGAACATTTGTCGGCAAAGGCCATAAACATGTCAGTGACGCCGCGTTGAAAGCCCCGTTAAGTAGGTAGGCTTTTTAAAACGAGCACTTTTTCGAACTGGGATCGCAATCGACAGATTACCGATGTAAATACCTGTCACTGCCGTATTTTACGAATAAAAAATTCCTCGCCGACTTCTTTTTCCATCTAAGTTTGAAGTGAAGGGTTCTGGGCGAGCTCCCTATTTTTAATCTCTTTTCAACTCCTCTAATGGACTTCCGCTCCGCGAAAAAGGAAAGAGAACGAAACTCCCGTCATATTCGAAATCTCACTCGGAGATTTAATAAAAAAAGGTCATGGTCTGCCCACGCTTAGCAATTCAAGTGCGATATTCCGTTTTAAAAACCAAATATTTTCAGGATGGAATATTAGGTAGGTATGGAACAAAATGTTGGTGATGTTTACCTAGTTGTATTTTTTAACGATTTTTTTCTACCATCATGGCATAAGATTTTGAAAAGTTTATGTCGATTCTATAACAACTTTCTGAATTTATGTATTTGTGAAATAACCAAATTAATATTATTTGGGGAAGGGAGGAGTTATTAAATTCACACTGAAATTGAATTCTAATTATGAATTTATTTAAGTTATTACAAGAAATCAGAAGGGGAAGGCCGAAAAATTTATTGGGCCTCAGGTGGGACTCGAACCCACAACCTTCGCATTACTAGTGCGATGCTCTACCAATTACGCAACTGAGACCAGCAGTCATTACCTAACAAATTAATATTCAATAATTCATTTTTAATTAATTACAATTAATTAATTCATTTAATCAATATTTATAACAGTTATAAATCAGTTACTGATTAGAATAATAATCTAATAGTAGGTAGTAGCTATTTAAAGATATCATCTCTAAAATCATTTCTGTAACGGCATAGCATTTATGGTTTTTTCTTCAAAAGGAGACCAGTTACTGATTTCAATTCTGCCAAGTTTAATAATTGAACCAATTAAGAGTTGATTCCCGAGAGGGTCCTTATTTTAGCACTAAAGCAATCTCCTATCTGTCTGATAATTTGGCAGCCGTTAACTCCAAAGGGGCTAATGGTGGGTGGCAATCTCCCCTTACATAGCGTGGGCGTCCTTTCTAAGCGCGGGGGCGGTTAGTACAGGCTGAGATATACCGAATATTCCCAACCGAATATTCACATCGTCAACGTAAAAATACCGCAGAGAACTTCGGTGTAAGGTAGCTAGCGCAAACCTCCCGTAAACCCCCGTGAGATTTTTCAATATTTCAACAATAAAAAAAATATAAAAAAATTTAAAAAAATGGTATCAAAATTAATCCTTTAGCGAATTTTCGACCTCGTCCGAGGGATAGCCAACGACCTACGTTGAAGGTACATGTAATTGATCAGAGAAGAGCACCAACCAATAAATCAATCTGTTGCTACGCCAGTGATAATTAATTTCATTCCGTTGACTCCTCGTCCCTAGTTAAATGGCTTAAATCGAGATGGCCGAGGGAATAGATGGAGAGCTTAAATTGATGGTTCAAATTGAATGCGTGCAACTTCCCGAACGTTGACGATTAATGACAACCCCCGATGGTGCTGGAACCTTGTTTAGAATTAATTACGCTTGGAGGGAATTTATGAGGGGCCCTCTCCATTTTAGAGGGACTCTGGCGAAGACCGGGTTATTTTATTCACTATAAATACACCAGAAATTTACCAGAATTGCCTTCAAAATTAAAAGTTCTCATTAAAGTTTCAAGAACTAAAATTTAGTATTGCTTATATAGATTTAATCTATATAAGCAAAAAATTGTATACTGAATGACGTCAGCAATAGAAGTTGCTTGTTCAATGGATTTGGTAGAAAAAACTTGTCTGTTGATTAACCTTAATATAGTATGTATACTATTGTTAATATATTTGTATACAAAACAAGGGATATTCGGCTAGGAGTGGGTACCAAGGATGTAAACTGATGACCAGAGACGAGTAACATTTGTAATTTATTATTGCGATTTATGTAATTTATTCCATGTCATTTATGCCATTTATTTTTCGTGGTTTATGTCACTTATTCGACCTAAATGATCATTTTATGTCATTAATAAATTATTTCATGTCAGTTATTTTTCAAGTTTTGGCTATCCTAGAAAGTTCTAAATCATTGTAAATCCTGGAGAAAAGGAAAGAAATTTTCCAAACACTTTCTGTACCGGTACCGGTTATGTTACAAGGAATTCACGAAATTTACTAGGAAAATCATTCTAGAATCATGAGAACTATGAGTTCACCTTCACGTTTATGTCATTTATTCGTCTCTCCTGATGACGAAAGTCTCTGGTCATTAGTTTACATCCTTGGTCCCTTCCCTCGTTTTGTATGACGTTATACAACTATCCTCAACTAAATATCATCCTATTGATGATATTTAACAGATCAAGATTTTCATGAAGATTCATTGACCTTACTCAATTTGCAATACACTGTTTGTACCTGGAATGCTGGATCATATGGTGGGCCAGGCTTCTTGACGTCAAGGCGTTCTCTTCTCTTGAACCCTAAGCTTTCCAGCCAGCTGTCTTGCATGTCTTGCATTTCCTGGTACCCTGGGGGAAAATCAAACTCAAACTTGACTCTCTTATTTCTGTATCACAAGCCGAGCCAATAACTTGTTTTGGAAATATGAGGACGTAACACTTTTGATGACACGTGACGCGTAACAACCCACGAAATCCTCAGTAACTGAGGATTTACAACTGTTTACAACTGTTGTAAACACGGGGTTTAATGAGGTCGGAGCAGCCGAAGGTGGGAAAGAAAGGATGTCACGTTTCCTCGAATTCGGGATCCCCCCCCCCTGCTGAGAGCGGCAGCAAAAGGTTCTTTGGTTAAAGGGGCTTCCTTCATTTTCAGAGGTCAATTTGGAAACGGTGGAAATCTCTGGGGGAGCCGGTGCCGCCCCAGGGCAATTCCTCCAATCCTGACAGCCTGAACCGTTTGAACCTAATTCCGCTCGTTTGTTCTAACCAGTTGCTTATTTGAACGTTCCCGGCTCGATGAAATGAGCTTTTTAGGTCGAACTTGATAGGGTTCAAACTGCTCAGAAGAGGACCTAGCGAGCAAAGCAAGATCTTACGTTGAGTGTACAATTTATTGCTTGAATAACAAAATTGAAAGGGAGGTCCTACTTTGGGGGAATTGGACTAAAAACACAACTACTTTGGGGGAAAAACGCAACGACTTTGGGGGAAGGTTCTGGCGAGAATGTGACCACTTTGGGGGAACGTAGAAAAGAACTGTTGCACCAAAAAAAAAAAACAAAAAAAAAAACGACGGGTTACACAGTCTTATCGTATATTATTGTAGATTACTCATCGTAAAGTAGTAGTATCGTTGAGTAGGTATATCAAGAGTAATTTTGGTAGTGAGTACCTTACTGTTCATCTTCACTACAAATAATCCGTTCCATCTATCAATACATGCTGCTAGGAAGCCAATAGTTTACTCCCCCCCCCCCCCTTCATAAATCATATGATGACAGCCCTACACAATTGCGAGGGCTGGCGCATTCTGAGGAAACTAACAAATTTTGTTACGTGACTCCGGACAATATACCTATTTTCACTAATCATTCAAACTGATTAGTGAAAATAGGTATATTGTCAGGAGTTACGTAACAAAATTTGTTAAGTTTCCTCAGAATGCGCCAGCCCTCGCAATTGTGTAAGGCTGTCATCATATGATTTAGGAAGGGGGGGGGGGATTAGAGACTTTCTGCAATAATTGCAGAAATAATTATTATACGCAATTTGTCGAAATCCCTCAATGTCCGCGTGTTCAAAATAACTAGTTGGTACTAAACGCTTTTAGCTCCTGCCTGATCAACCCCGTTCCCCCAAAGTCACCGTTGGATTTTCCCCCAAACTCGTCGCTCAAAAACACACCTTTCACTTGGGGTTCCCCCAATCTCGTTACTCTCAATTGAAATGCCCCTCCATCTGTCACAACTGCAGTAGGCCAAGCTGCAAAGAATGGTTATCTAAGTTGAGTTATCTAAGTTGAGCAAAACCAACAACTATAATTTCCAATGTCTCTAATCTGAGGAGTCACAAGAAAGGCAAATAGCCATCAATTCTCTTCGTCAACGTTTATTGCTTCCAAGTGATCTTCTTACAGCCAATTTATCGCCCATCGTCCTTACGGTCAACATTTCTCAAGTTTTAATAAAGGGCTTCGCCCGTCACTCTTTTCCATCGATCTAGGGAAAAGTTTACTCAACGAGTCGAAAGGACCTTCCTGTTCATCACGCTATAAAGCCACCTGCTGATGTCACGGAATTCACCCTTACACGAAATCCATCACAGAAGCGTGGCAAACCAAGCAAAAAGTAATTTTATTAATTAGAGGAAAGTGGAGAACATTTAACACATTGTCGTAATACATATCTGAATTGACGGACAATATTATTGTCCGATAATTCAGGTGTAGGCTTACCTTGTGCGTTTGGGAGTGACACAACGCCACCTTCTGTGTAGCCTTCGTCAAGAGACGTCGCGGGGTCTTCTAAAAATGGTCCAACTAGAACAAAAAAATCCGCTCAAGTTGCATTAAAAAAAAAAAAAAAATTGAACAATTCCTCGTCTAACCGAGTTGACTTCACGTTCACCACTTACGTTCCGAGGGTTGATCAGAGCTGGGGACTAGGTATACCGGTTTTTCATCCACGTCAATATCGTCGGCGTCCTCTGTTTCTCCCCAGCCATCGACGGCGGGGTCATCTATGAGGCCAGCCCTTGGGAGGCCAATCTTGTCTGGTGGAAAAAAATAACGTACCAATCTTGTCACTCTAGAAATATTGATCCCGACCGAGAGTTGTACCATTTTTAAGGCGACGATATTTATACGGGAAGACAATAAATCCCATTTCAGTGCTCTTCGAGGCGTTCTTGGGTGGAACTGGCAATGAAATAAGAGGCAGAAATGGGCAACCCTCTTTTTCTGAATTTTTCCGCTCCCTCTTCTGAAGGGTTTAATATTTAAATCCAGTAATATACGAATAAATTCTCGTGAGACTCTGGCTGTCAAAATTCTAATGACCCTCCAGGAAAATTCTGCCAACGACCGCACACTCCCTCCTTTTTTCCATCGTTAAGAAAATTAATTCTCTCTTCTATTCCCGCAAAACTTATTCAAGGCACTTAATATAATCAAGTGTCAGTAAAAGCATTACCAGGATCTTCTGACATCTTTCCACAACATGCATAAAACATGTCATTAGTTACAAGTACTTACAATTTCACTTTTGCATCAAATTTTAATGGTGCCTGAATAGCTATTTATCCCTTTATTTTCCCCAGAGTTGCCAAACACTTGATATGAAACTCATGCATAAACTCATATCAGGCTTCGTTGAGTTATTCCATTTTCTCGGGTCCGGAAATTTCGTCTGCAGTCAAAGTGAATTATTCTGGCAGCACAAGCCGACCGAGGGTGGGATAGGATTGAGTGTACTCGTCCCGACCCTGAATGTATACGGGGTTGTCTGCGGCCAGGGGATATTCCAACATGGGGAAAGTTTTGATTGGGCGTTTACCCGGAACGGGTAGTTTTCCGAGGGGAAACGGAGGTAAGGGATGGTTTTGGCAAATACGGGGTTAGCAAATATTACCCTGGGATAGGCGAAATGAAACCTGGATCCCCCGAATGGGTGCCGAGAACCGTTGAAGGTGAAGCATCAGATGCCGCTGACGATTCTCGGCAGATTCTGAGTCAATATCATTTCAACGCCACTTTACGTTCCCAAACCCAAAGACCAGGTTGGAGTAGACAAGTACCTACCTCTTTATTAATCAGTTTTATAACAACCCAATTGTCAAAAGAAATGAAAGCAGGTGTAAGCCAAGATTTATCATCAGTCTAGGCTCAACTTTACTCTGAAAACAATCCCTGGCAGTCTTGATTTTATGTAAACCACCCTCAATTACGCTCTTCTCCCACGCTCAGTTCCGTAACTTTCGGGGAAGGGGGACCATCGACCCGTTTTCCCCACTTTTCCCCTCCACAAGAACAGTTTAGGTGGGTCCATACCACCCTCGTAAATAATAATAACCAACCCATTTCTTCACTTTCCTAACAAATGTTCGATAAAAAAAAGTGTTTTAGGAAAACATTTCTCGAGAGTAATTCGCCAATTTATGTGCAGTCTCAGGCATTCCCAAAAGGCAGTTGATACAAGAAAATTCGGGCTATAAAATTTATGATTTAATAATGAGCACACTTGTGGACACTAGTAGGTACAGCGTGGATTTTGAATAAAAGCATCATAAAAATATGTTAATTTCAAATTTGTTGGAAATCCTCACACAGATTTTGACCGTTTCCCCAGTTAGTGTGGTAGCGTGGAATGAGTTAGTTAAGTAACCAAATTACCCAACGGATACCTTTTCAATGCTTCGTTTCCCGGCATTTGCGGCAATAAACGGAAGCATTAATTTCCTTCGGCCCAAGGATCAATCACGGAGATTAATTTAGATGGGGAATGTCGATGTTCTCTGGAAAATTCTCGGGGAAAACTTCAAAGGCGTGTGGGGACTTTCAATAGAATGGATTTGATGTCAAATGCGCGAAAACGACGCCGCTTTTCAAAGGTTTTATGGTAAAGAGGATTCGTTGGTAACCTACACGTTTAGGCACCTAAGTAGATTAATATCCGTTGGAAGCGTTACAGTAGATCTGTTAATTTTCACGCTCAACAGAAGTTAGTAGCGAGAGGTCGCCAAAGCCTGGTTACAGGTATGGCACCCAGAGAAGAAGAAGATTGATTTTCCCTAAAGCGAGTTGACAGCCGTTTTCTCACCATCGTAACACGCCACCAGTCTAGCAATCCTATCATTTATGGAAGTCTACATTACAACCAAACTGAGCAGACTTAATTCGGTCGAATGAACCAGAAACAGCCTCTTCAGAAGCAAGATAAGTTTTAGATAAGCAAGATTAGTTTTCCGCTTGTTTTCCAGCTCATACATACTTATATCACCGTCGTTGACTTGATCCGACCATGGACGACATCTACTTGAACAATAACCCACAGTGAGAAATTCTGCACAGCCATACAAACATTTTTAATTTACGATTTCGTCCTCAACCGTCGAACGCATTTCACAATCATTTGTGAGCTCATCGTGGGATCTCTTCGTAATACGTTGGAATGAGAATAATTCCTCCGTTTAGTTCGTTCCCAAGCAGCGTTCGCTATCACGCTGTCACAGCCGGATGGGAGAACAAAAGGGGAATTGGGGAATAACTCTTGTTTCCATTCGCTAATTGAACAATCACCACAATGCGCCTCACTACCCACGTGATCAAATGACCAGGACAAATACAGGACACGCATTCTGACAGTAAACCAAAGAGGGAGATCACAAGATGACATCAAATACATGGTGTTTGATGATATGGATTGAAACAGTAGGTAGTAGCCTACCGGGCTGCGTATTTACAAGCTGTACACCGTTTGAGCCCTGAGGAGGGGTCGAAATCGTTAATGGCTTGAAGTGTGCTTTTGCCTCCAAACTGTAATGTACTGTGTACTCAGCCCAGAGGTGGAGTCGAAATGGTGGAGGGTTTTTGGAGCGCTTCTGTCCTCCAAAATGTACAGGTAGTGTAGGTCTACACTAGTTTAGCTCCGAGAATTTCCAAGACATGCCCCCCTCCACATCATCAACATAATTTTCACAACTCCCCAGCCAAAAAACACTAAATTGTGCATTGTGTGAAAATAGTTGTGCAAACATTGTGAGTAAATATTTTAATTTTGTGAAAACATTTTCCCATTCAATTCATAAATACCTATCCAAAATAATGCTACCGGGCTAATGAAGGATTGCGGGGGAAAATTCCTCTGATAAGATTTGTTTGCCTCGCCGTTTCATAGCTTTCCATCCTCATCCATAGACAGTGGCAATTACAATAGGCACTTTACGTTGACGGGATAAATACACTTTACACACTGAAGGGAGAGTAGGTAGACTTTACAGCCAGGCCTTGAGGGATTCCATGGAAAATACAACAGGGAAACGACGTCAGGATCGGTTTAGTTTAAAACCCCATCCAGACCCTTTACAGATGAAACCTTCCTGAGAAAGCTGTACGTAGAACGGGAAAAGCTTCAGAAAGGCGGAAAAGCTGGGTATGCATTATGGAACAACCTGATTGCCAGTTACGTTCGGATTTAGCTCGAACGGCAGTCGAAGGGGTAGTAGGGCCTACCCCCGGCCCCGTTCTTAGGGCAGAACGAGTGTTTTTGTATTGTTAGGGTGTAGCAAGGAGCAGTTTCTAATTGTGAAGCCCTAAAATATTTACGCACAGAGGGTATCCACTCACCACGATAGGGGACCATAAAGTCAGGTTCTTCATCATAGTAAACGCTGTCGTCTTTGAGACTGTCGTCATTTTCAATTTTAGGGATGTCTCTTAGAAGTCTATCCCCTGTAATGCCCAAAAGTACTAGATTAGATACCAATTGTAACAACAAGCACTGTTCAACTGACAATAACGCTTACCTGGAAGATCTTTCAACTCAAAACCAGACCTAAAATGGTCCGGGGTGTTGTACAAAGTAGAAAAATGGTCGGACTCCCAGTTGGTCGGTAGGGAGCGTCGGACGAGGGTGTAGGGTTCGTCGTATTCCACGTCTTCCTCGATCCCATAAACTGGAAATGCGAACGGAATACGAAATCAGCTTCACACTATACAGGAGGATTTCAAGGCATGGACAATCACCATATGCATCGACCTTCGATAACCCTAGGGACGAAGGCAATAGTAAATTAGATGAAGTACCTAACTACGTGTGAGAGGGACATCGCCATAATCACTCCGGAGGTTATTTCGGAAGATTCGATTTTTTGGCGGCTGAGGAATAGTGTGCCCCAAATGCGGTCTGATCGGTTTGTCACTTCTTTTGTCAAGTTAGAAAGCCGCAAATTTCAAACGCGCATTTCTTACCTCCATCTTCTGGCATCCGGTCTTTGGCAGAGTAGTAAATAATTCGAGCGAAGTCGGGAGAAGGCTCATTGTCGTTAGGACCATATTTTATGTATGCGACGCTTCCCGGTTCCACCTGAAGACAAATTCAAACCATTCATCAAATCTCTCGCTCTGAATAGATTTTCCTGAATTTTCATCTGTTTTCCACAGGTATACTACCCGAAGGTTTCTCAGTAAAACATGAGGGTTGAGCGAATGCACGGCGTGAAGTAGGTATCAAAGGGGCGGTCAGAAGGATATTCCCGGGTAATTGGGCTCGGGTTTTCCCTGTACTGATTTATGGACGTTCCTACCATTACCATGGCATTCTCTCCATGATAAGCCCCCCCCCCCCCCCCCCCCCGCCACACCCCATCCCCATCACCCCCTTAGGTGACAGGTCGTTCATCACTCCGTTTAGCTTGTCTCCGGAGACCACCCTTGGCATCCACGCAGAATCTGACCACATTATATGGATCCATCAGTTTCAAGGTCATAATTTTAAAAATAGCAACATCTGTATTGATGAATAGAATCGACGTCAACACTTTTCCATCCAAAAGTACCAATTTGGATGGTACCAATTTGTAGAGTTAACTCGGTAAAAGTAAAGGATTATCCTAAGGAAAACCGAGACAGGTAAGTAAAATTTCACCATGTTCCAACTGAAATCATTGTTTGCAACCTAATCTCAACGAAGTTCCTCGAATGGTGGCGAGATTAAATTCTGTACAATTTCTCATTCCACTAGTATAGATGGTTACGTCGGTGTTCATTCCCGTTCAACCTTTTTTTAAATTCTTGATGGTTGACTACAGTCTTGAATACAGCTACTTCATGTTCCTCAAGGATACTATAGCTTGCTTAACGCGTTCACATAATATGTAAGTAACCTCATACTATGAGGTTTGTTCCAGGTCTGACGGCGTCTGTCAACAAAAGTTGAGAGCTGTAGATAGCTATTCCAATGCCTTCCGAATAGCTGTTTAGTTCCGTCCAACACCGCACCGGCAGACCTGGAACGCCTAACTGTCAACAAACTGTTGTAGCTTTACTTCACGGTGATTCACGTGACGGTAAATTTCATACAGTGTCGTTTTAGAAGTATTATTGGTCATAGAATCCATTTTTGGGGCTCCCTGATTTGGGATCAATCTGTTTTTTTGTGTGGCTACAAAATTTGTACCTAGCCCGGTTCCCGTCCATCAGCAGTTGAACTGCTTTATCTCAACTGCGCAAGTCTCCGTCGATTTCTGTCAACAGTCCGTCAAACCTGGAAAAAACCTATGAATGCACTTCCACAAGAAATTCCATTCATCCATGGCACGAAACTAATGGCTAGAAATGCCTATTAGGTACTTTATAAACTAGATTTTAAAATCTGAAACAATTGTTTCAGCGCTTGCTGTACCTACGTATAAATAAGAACATTCTTATTTTTATCCCACCAAGTAGCACACAGGAGATGCCTACATTTTACCTTGAAGTAAGTACTACATTCAACAGAGAGCCATTCGTCCGGCAGGTATGAATACCGCCCTCTGAACCTCCCTGTTGTAAGAAGCAGATTTTATGATTAGAACTGTTCTAATAATAAAAGTTTTTCAGTAACGTGGGCTGTTTACCTATGTAATCACATAGGTAAACAGCCCACGTTACTGAAAAACTTTTCAACAAAAGTTGAGAGCGTTGGGCGTCGAGTTGAGTTGAGTTGTTGGTTGTTTCCTATGTGATTTGATGAGATCATTTGATCTCATCAACCGATTATTATAATCGGTAGGTATAATAGCAGGGGATTGAGGTCGATTGGAATACTCGCATCGAGTCGCTTGCACTCGACGATAACCAAGACTCCGTGGCGCAACGGTAGCGCGTCTGACTCCAGATCAGAAGGTTGCGTGTTCAAATCACGTCGGGGTCACTTTAGTTTTTGGTCACATTTTACAAATTTGGACATTTTAGAATGAAACATGCTTAAGCCTTGAGCTAGCTGGCCAATGTGTTCGTTTTTGGGGTGACGCGGAGAGGGTGACGAAATAAGTTTCTCGAACTGCCGTCCAGGCCCGGACTGGCCCGCCGGCCCACCGGCCCGCGGGCCGGTGCGCCCTTTGGAAAATACTCATCTGCGCCCTTTGGAAAATACTTGCTTGCGCCCTTTGGAAAAAACTAACCTGCGCCCTTAATCCGAAAACCATCAACCCAACGGTTATAATAAAAACAACTTTTATAAGTTAAAGCCACACTCTTGAATATCTCAAATACCTAAATGCTTAAGCAATGGTGAGGCGCCAAAGGTAGATAGTTCTAGCTAGGCGACAACGCGACGCACAGTGGGGCGAAAACGCAAAAAAAAAAAAAAACGCTCATAAGTCGAATTTTCGAAAGTCGAGATTTGGACCAAGTGTTGGTAGAAAGTGATTAAATCACTTGTTAAATCATTTGTCAAATTTTTTTTGCTTTCAATTCCAATGCCAAACGGCCAAGTGATGAGTAAACCGTTGAGATTTTGATCAATCATGAGCACTTACTCGACGGGTGTATTTTTACAACTGTTGTAATAATGTTGATGAAATTTAAAATAGAAATCAATTCATTTTCAATGTCCAAGAAAAACGTTGTGGGGATAATAGTTGTGGGGATTGTTGAGTTTCGGTCAATGAAATCTTGTAGTTGCCAACGTTTCTGACAATTTATTTGTCCATCTTCAGGGCCGATAAATACAAATCCTCCGATGTAGGGTCTTCAACAGCCCTTCACATAACATTTAGGTTCCACAATGATCTTAAAACTATAAACCCTACACAATTGACTAACGTAATAGTAGTTCTAACCTAAAATATAATGTTTATTAAGTACTGTTGAAGAGCCTACATCGGATGATTTGTATTTATCGGCCCTGTAGATGGACAAATAAATTTTCAGAAACGTTGAAACGTTTTGAAATTTTCCCCCGGATTGCGCCTTTTCTCAAGTCAAAGGCCGCGCCCTTTCAGGGGTCCCAGTCCGGCCCTGCTGCCGTCTTTAGGGAAATTAAAACTTCTTCAGTTTTCATCGGAAAAAATCGTTCTCCATTCGTTGGAAAGCTCTCGATTTATCACGCATTTCTTTCAAACTTGCTCTTCGTATTATATTTATTTATTTTATAAATGGAAAATATCCATCCATCTATATGCCGCTTCTTCTGTTGTCACTTGGTTGCGGGGGTAATCTTGATTATAGATCGATCTGTTCGTTCATCGAGTTATCGCAGATTCGGACAGAAAAAAAAAAAGGCTTCGAGGTGTGATAACAACTTGACACGAGTGCAAGTAAAATGTGCAAATTTCACATCGTAATACAGCGAAAGAGTTGCGTTTCCCGAAGGTGCAAGAGAACGTTTTCGCTCATGATGATGGATGACGTTCCCGTCAGTCCGTCCAAAGAGCGGAAACAGGTTTACACAAGCAATTTGCAACCTCCGGCGTTTCCTTAAGTTCTGACGACGACACCATTACCTGCCAACGTCCCGTTACAACCGCCAGACATTTTCGATTAGACGGGCGCTGATGTTGATGATGATTGAACGAGATCGGCTTAGAATGAGATTAGAGGTAACCCCACTGTTGGGGAACTTGAACGTCATCCTCCGGGGACATTAATAAAATTTAACATTTAATGTTTTGGGAAGATGTAACGATTTGTCCAACTTGAATACTTTCACAGAACTGTTCATAAGTTGTAAGCTACCCAAGATGTTAAGTGTATAGTTCATTTTCATAACAAATTCCATTGAATGGAATAACACAGGTCTGCAACCGACGAGCTGTTTTATGATTTCAGCTATATAAGCTGGGGAAAAGCTCTTTAAAGTTTCTAAAACATTTTTCATCAGCGAAGGTTTTGTAGGATTAGAAATGTTCATCTATTAGTTCGTAAAAATTATTCTTAAGTTGATAGGTACTTATTTTTTAGATTTTAGATTTGGTTTTACCTAATAAAGATTAAACATATAATGAAATTTTGTAAATAGTATCAAATTAGTATTTTTACAGATAAATTATAGTAACTCGGCAAATATAATTTTCACCTGTTTAACAAAACATGGTCTTTTATTCATAAATGAATAATATATTATAAAAGATCAGGTCTGCGCAATGAGTTTTAAAGGTTGCAGTATTTGCAACTACCTATACAAAGGTCGCATAATATTTTGTCTTATAATTATAATAATTAAAATTCTATTATTCCAGACTTTAATTATTGAAGTATCGAATGAATGGTTTGAAGAAAAACCGACTTTCTTTATTCAACAAATAACTTAAGCTAATTAGTTTTTTTTTTAATTTAAAAGTTAAGATGATAATAAAGGACGAGAAGACCCTAAATAACTTTATTTTAATTTAAAAACAGCAAATTTACACAAGGGTTTATTATTCTTTGATATAGGTGAATTGTGCAGAAATAATTCTGTGTTATTAAGAAAATATTTTTGAAAAAATAAAATAAAAAAAGATGTGGGACCTCGAAAAAATAGATTTTGCGCCCAAAGTTACTGGGAACAAGTTATGTGTTAACAAGGTAGGTACTTGTTACATGACCTACCTACTTCCCATTGGAAGCCCCATAATCACCACAGTGAACTCGGATCGTTCTGAGACCCCCAAAAATGGATTCTACGTCCAAAAATACTTCGAAAACGACTTCATAGCCGAAAACCTTGAAAAACCCTTCCCGTAGCCCCTTTTTAGCCCCATGGGTTTGGGCGATCGGACTGAAAGCCTCGCGGGCACAAGTAGATGGTAAACCGAATAGTTTGTCAAAATTTCAGATTAAAAAAAAATCCAACAGTCCAAAACGGCTCGGACGGAGATTTTGTTTTTTGAATCTACGTGTCTTGAAACGGTTAATGTCAAATTTTGAGGCCGATGAGAATTTTCAACGCGATTAATCCAAGAATAATAAACCAAAAATCCTCCATCGCGATTAATCCAAGAATAATAAACCAAAAATAGTATTTTGGTGCCTAATGAGTTTTATCTTTTGTTTTTAGAAACTTTATTGGGGTGATAGAAAATACTTTTTTAATGGAGCGTAGTAGACGTTTGCAAAAGATACTTTACGAAGGTACGGTTTCTTTCGTTGTAAATGTTCGTTTATTATTATATTTAAATTTAATAGTCAAGAAATAAGAAAAGGAGATGAAACTCGAGTTAAAGTTCACCAAGTAATTTAGATAAATTAGGAAGCTACGATATTTTTCATACTCCGTAGTCCGTAGAAGAAAATGGAAGACTTATCGCCGCAGGGAATCTGCCTCCGGGTGGCAGATTCCCTGCCTTGTTCCTCAATTAGCAACCGCCTCCATCGTAGTCAGCTTTGCGGTATCTGCCGACGTACTTGAGGCGTATCGTCCCTTTTAATTGAAAAATGGTCGTTTGCCCTCGCTGAATTTCCAGCAATTCCATTGTGCGACGGACCAAAGGGATCAATGGCAGAAGACTCGTACGACAAGTTTAGTGGAAAATTATAACTACAGAGCCGTCTTTGTGACGTTTCATGATCTTAAAAGCAAAAGATCAAGGAAATTTACCTCGTCATCGACGTCTCCTGAGTTCAGAGCTGCCTCAAGGTCTTTCTCTTTCAGTCTGTCACAGACAATTCTGTCAAAAGCGGACCTGAAACACCGAAGACACATTGTTGAGTCAATTCGATCGTGCCATTCCAACACTACACATTTTAAGGGCTCCAAACCAACGAATAACTGGACGCTTCAAGAAGTTGATCAAACCGCACAAAGCCCAGGAAGGTCCTGTGGCCCCATTGTGTGCCTTTTGTGCCCAAGGTACTTCACAGAACAGTGGCGTTCACCCAACTTGATTCAAAGTGCCGGAAAGTTTGAGCCGACCGAAACGAAATCAACTGAACTCGTCGACGGGGGAAATACGAAGAGAAAGGGAGTTGATTAGGAGGCTGCTAGTTTCCCACGAACGTGATCTGAAACTTGGCTTTTAGGTTCATGCACATAATATTATGACGTTACAAAATTCGTAACATTTAATGTAGGTTGAGTTAGTTCTTCAAGTAGCTGCTAATTGAACTGAATAACCTAGAGACAGTTAAAATTAGTCCCTTCACAATATCCAGTGACTTCTACTGTAACAGCAGTGCCTTGTGCCCGACGAACACCACATATATATGTATACTACAACATAATGTTCTGTTGTATTATATAATACAACATAAAATTATGTCGTATAAGGTAAGAGTTGACGAGGTAACTCACCCCGTCTGGAAAGAATGTAGGAGAGCCTGAAGGACGCACTGGGTGTGTCGATGGGACCACCTGTAGCCATTTTCCAACAGCTTGGCAAGCTCGTACTCCAACCTTTCTAGCTCTTCTTGCTGAAGATCATGCCTGCAAATAAGCCGGACGTCACAATACCATTATATTATATTGTAATAATATTACAATACCTTCATAATATTATTATGTACCTTAGAATGGGGAATAGAAAATATATGCTTGATTATTGGCCACACTGTTGGAAAAATGCATTTTGTACAACACAACTAACCTGTATACGTCTTCGGTAGTGCCAGTTCCTACGAGGAGACACCTTCCAAACGCACCATCTGGAACATACATAAATTCAATATCCTAATGAGCAAATTGAAAACATCATCTCATTCGTGGCTTTTGAAGCTGGGGAGACCTTCAGGCAATCCTAACAAATTATGGTAAGGGCCGGAAGAAAAACAGATTTGTTCCAAGAAAGCAGGGGTCGAGACTTCGGGCCCTAAAGATTGAAGAAAAGCCATTAGCCAGGGTTGCTTGGGGTTCTCAGTGGGCAGCCCGGTTTCGGGGTTGGGGGTTACCCTTGTAAATGCTAACTAAACATCCTACCAAGCCACAGGCTTCTGTTTTTTACGTCTCCCTCTTTCTCTCTCATACTTTTGATTAAGAACTTTCCTTCCGTCCTTCAGCACTGAGATTTATCTTCAGAACAGTTTCAGGCAAAATCTTGTCTTGAAGTACGTTGTCAGTTTTAAACAAAATGGAAATCATCCAAGATGATTGGATGAATAAGCTGGATGTACAGGGTGAAATAATGGAACAACTAAACAATCATTCACGATTCGTCACCCAGACACTGAGTTCTGAGGCGAAGTATATTATACGGCAGAAAACAAGTGCTGCCAAAGTAATAAGCTCCTTTAAAACAGCTATGGGGAAAATGTCTTCCTCCTGGCGCCCTCTACCTACTTGGTACGAGCCTCGTAGTTCGGAGGCTCTCACTCCAAGCTTGATCTCGGGGAATCAACCCTGTTTTCCAGGAATCAACCCATTTTTAGCGCAACCTTTTTCCAAAAAATGGAAAGGTGCGCTCACCTCTTCGACATGTATGTTTTTTTTTTTTTTTTTTTTGTGTACAGAGCATCACGCCCGAGCGGCTCAACAGATTTTCATGAGGGTGGTCTCATTGTCATCAGCGAGTTCCGGGGGTGGTTATAGGCTACCTTGATTTTCCCTCCCTCATCCCCTTCATCGGTTTTCGGGAGGTCCTTCACGACGAAAGTTGTTTATCTCTGATGTGTAACTAAGGAGGCCTCAAAAGGGGGACGGAAGTTTTTGTCCGATTTCGTTGGTACAAGGGTCTATGGAATGAGCTTTTCAGGCTGATTCCAACGACTCCAAAACGATTTTTGCAGCCTGAGCCGTTCGTTACCTCTGATCGGCATAAGGTTTTATTACGCATCGGTCGTTAGGGTGCAGTTGTTTACGTAATGAGCATCACGTGGATGATGTGTTGTGTGGCATAGTTTGGTCGCTAGATACCTACTGTTTCTTAGTTTCTCTCGCTCATTAAATATATCGTAATAACAAAAAGGTTGCGCTCATCTATTCAATTCAATTGATGGCTTGTTTTTTTTTTTTTGCGGGGACTTTATCCGGGGAGTTTTTTCCGATTTGCATCTAGACCTCTTGAAACGGACAAGTAGTATTATACTAATATGTCCGTTTCAAGAGGCCACTTTTGCTTTATTATTCTTGGAATAATACACCTATAATAGGTGTATTATGAGTTTGGTTAGGGAGAGAGAACGACTCCTCTGCTGAATACTAAATTGTTTATTCAGGAAAACAATTATAGCGTGGGGACCGGTTTCGAGCAACTAATGCTAAAAAAGAGGGCTGTAGATGAGCTTAGTTGCTCGAAACCGGTCCCCACGCTATAATTGTTTACCTGAATAAACAATTTAGTATTCAGCAGAGGAGTCGTTCTCTCTCCCTAACCAAACTCATTGGATTAGACCTCTGCACCATCGGCAAACAACCACTAGGTGTATTATTCCAAGAATAATAAAGCAAAAGTGGATAAGAAATTTCATTTCCTACTTAACACTAGAAATCACGGAATACTGGGCTCAGTTCCATTGAAACCCTTGTTAACAGCCGCGATTAAGTGTATGTTGACAGATCAGAGTCTACCCTAACAATGTGGAAATTTCTGATTCGGAAATGCAGATTTTAAAACGAATAACCATCGATGTAGTAAACTAGTAATGTAGTAGTACATCGATGGTCAAAACAGGTACTAATAATCCGCTTTTTTGGATTCAACACACTCAAAAACATAAATTTTTTTTAGATCCCAGAGTTTATAGTAGGTACTGTACTGCAACAGTAATTGTACCTACCTCTCTGCTATAACCCTAAACAAGGACGGTACGGTGTGCTGGGTATATTGAAGGGTTAATTCGCGTTTTTCCTGTGAGATACGGGAGTTGAGATATTTCTCGGGGCCCGAAGAGCCAATCTCGCTTCTTTCGTGACTACTCACCATCGTACTATAACAGGGCAATGAGGTTCATCAGCCCCCTCGGTCCCACGGGAAATTGCTTACCCCGAACCGTCCCGTTGGATAGTGCTCAAGAAGTGTGAAATTCAAAGAGTATTTTTGGCAACATTCACTTGTTAACGGGTTAGTTGTTTCGGATAGGCTTGCACTGAAAATTCTAAGTGTCTTAACTCAACTTCCCAAATTGAAAGACCCCAAAATGTCTCGAATCATTTACGAGCAATTTTTGCTGAACTCACCGACAAATCCAAGCCTACGTAGCTACAGAATCGCTACAGTATCACTACGAACAGGAACCATTTCTCCGTAATTCCCCAAACATTTGCTAAGCCACCGAAACGGAATCGGCAAATGTCAGGTTTGTTTACCTTTGGGTGATGATATTCCGGGAATACGAGGGACCACCAAAAGGTCATGCGGAAAAGGTCGAACAACCGCAGATGCCTACTACGAGGATTTCGCAGTGTGGCAAAATGCAGAGAAGTTCGAGGGTGTCAAAGCCACATGTCGTATCCCATAATGGGATTCCAATTTTCGCCAACTTTTCAGGAGAACCTAATCACGGATTCTAGGACCAGAGTACCTACTTAGAGGAAGGCTTCCCCGGGAAGCAGAAGAGCCTGCCCCTAGGGTCTCAGCGCTACCTCGCGCCGCTTCTACAAACTACCTTCCTTCACAGATTTTGGATCAGCTGTTCGCGCCCCGCCGAGAGCGGGATCACAGAGTTACATCACAGAGTACATACACACTACAGAGAACAAAACAGAGCGGGATCTTCACAAAACATAGAAAGAGAACAATGACATTGTTCTTCTTTTTAGAAAGAATGTCATTCTTTCTAGAATTCTGTGGGGATCTTCCTGTCAAATCGGCGTCGACTGTTTTCAAGAGATCACTCTCACCTGTTTTGTGACGTATTTTCTTGTGAATCCTGTCCAAAAGTCACAAGGTTGATCTCCAAAACCTATTACATTTTTACATTAAATGTAAAACCTACAAAATTTTTGTACTTTTTATATTATGTTGAGTATTATTAGGTTTTCTGAGAATATTACATAGGTACCTACATTATTTGCTGTAATTTTTACAGTTTTGATCGGCCTCAAAATTGGACATATGAGGATCGTTTCATGATGCATAGATTTCAAAAATCAAATGACTGTCCGCCATAGTAGGATTTTTTTTAATCTGAAATTTTGACAAAATACTTGGTTTACCGTCAAGTTGTGCCCGAAACGTTTTCAGCCAAATCGCCTTAACCCGTGGGGCTCTGTGGGGCTAAAATGGGGCTACAGGAGGGTTTTGGAAGGGTTTCGGTCATAGGGTCGAGTTTGGTGTCGTTTTCGGTTTTTTTTAAACGTGGAATCTATTTTTGGTGGTTCCAGAACGATCCAATTTTACCATGGGGCTTCCATGGGCCTACAAATGAGATTTTTGAAGGCCCCAAGGAGGTCGAATGAGGTGTCGTTTTCGAAGAAATTTGGACGCATAGGTAAGTAATTCTATCTTGGGGGTCCCACATGTCCAAAGCCTTTCTTAGTTTTTTAAATTAATATTTTAATGGCAGAATTTATTTTTGCACAATTTTTCTATAGTAGGTACCTAGATACAGAAAAATACACTGCCAAGTGGGACATGGCCCATAGCTTCCTCGGATATTGTATGAAAAGTTATGGCTGTTAGCTCACTAACTCGAGCAAGACTTTAGCACACAAAAAAAATTAAGTTCGCGCATGCGCAGAGCGTACCACTGATTCAATCATCACGAAATTATCACGGGACCTCAAGGAGCTGTACCCGGATAATCCCTGGAAATTTGACCAAAATCGAATCAACATTGTGGAAGTAGGTAACAAGGAAATGCGGACACACGGACAGCCAGACACGGAACTTTACAGGTACCTAGGTCGGTAATCGGAAACCCGGATCATCGGAATATTGAAAAACTGAACGAACGAAGTGAAAAACCCATTACAAAACGGGCGTTTTAAAATTTTCAGTGTACGTGGAAGAAGGTGTTATGTGACAATAATAATAATTATATTAGTAATAATTATTATTACACCTAATTAATGTAAATTATTAACCCTACCTAAGGGTTATTGCATAAATCAAGGTTTTGGGGCTTTAGGCACTTGGCGCTGCATTCTGATGAGGCCTTGGGTTCGAATCCCGTTGAAGACCATGGAAATTTTGGGAATAAATGTGAAGATGGATTAAATTGATTAATCAATAAATTAGTGCTCCGTCATACCTACTAGGCCGATTTAGGAAAAAAATTTTGACGTAAACGGTGAAGGTAAGTTTAAACTCACTTTACCCTTTACATTTAAAACTCTTGGTATACCTATTATAGGTATACCTATAATAGGTACTTAGCCAAAATTAGAAAATTGCGCAGATAGCAAAATGTCATGTCATGTGATTTTTTGATTTTACGAGATAACTCAAGTGATCGATAAAATAACACGTGGTTTAAAAAAAAAATATTTAGATAGCTCTATTGCTGGGATTTTTTCTACCGTTTGATGACCAACAGCACATTAATTGATCACATCTTGAGTAGGAAATTAGATACACTTCGACTTGAAATAAATTTATTTGAAGGCAAGATAACGAGAATCCTAAAAGCGAAATAGGTACCTACCATAATAATATTATAGTACTATATTATAGGTTCTATCCTAGCATTGGATAGCTCTATGCCGGTTTGTATAAATTTTCTCAATTCGTGTAGGAAATTCCGAACCTCGGAAAACCACTGCCTGCCAAGAAGAAACGAGTTCAACTTTTAGTGTTTCTCTTTTCGGGCTAAGAGAAACGTGTTCTGTGATGGAAAATGTGCCATCTGCATAACAGGATGAAAGGTTTTTTAATTAAAAAACCTTAAGTCGTTCAATTATCAAGACACAATATAATTATCTACTACGACACAGATCTTAATGTGCGAAATGTCAAGACTTAATAATGGGACCTTGTGGGGTCAGAAGGGAATTAGGTACATAGGTAGGTACCCTGCATTAAATGCAGTAAATTTTACCGTATACATCGGAAAGTCAGAACGCATGATACTTGATAATGACTAGGTATAAAAAGAACGCGCTTGAGTCTATGGGTCGATACAAAACGAGCAGGCCGTGGGCTAAGTCAAGGTCTAGTTACTTTTTTGCTTAGAGGGACTGCTGACGTGAGTCATCATTTCACAAGAAACTCCCGTCAGTAACAGGTAATTTCATTCGCCTGTTCGTTTTACAAGAAGGACGGCCAGCCACTCGCAACACTCCATCACCATTTGTCAAAAGGCCTCTGGGGGGGGGGGGAGGGGGGGGGGGGGGTTCGAGGGAAGTAGACGCATCCCTTGTTCGAAATTGATGAGCAAGTTGCTATTGGGTGAAAGCGGGTTCGTCCTACGAGGACTTGTCACTGGGTTGTCAACCACAGACTACCTCGCCTATTCGAGCTCAACAATACCACTCACGCCACGACACTCTGCTAAGGATCTTGGATTTACGGACATGCTGTTAACAGTGGCGGATCTAGATAAGGAGGATAAGACAAAGATTGCGTCAAATGACAGGCCAGAGTTGCAATGCCACTCCACAGATCTCAACATGTTCACTATACATTATACTACAGTAGATGGGTACCCTATGGGAAGGGGTTCCTCCTTGGGAATCCCCGAACGCCATCTATTCGGGTATTCTGAGCCTTTTGAGGATCAGTTACTGATCCTCAGGCTCATTTGGTTTCCCGGAGACCACCTGAGGCCTCGTCCGATGGAATCCCTGCAACGCCTGCGGATAATACGGATTTACTAAGCAAAAACTTTCAACTTATGGTACCTAGTTAAATCACCGTAAGTACAGTTTCCATGTTAGGAACCGCGAAATGGCGTGAAGAACACAAAAGCATCGAGAAAATAGCGGGGAAGGAAATCCGATGCTCAGGAAAACCTTTTCTTCGCTTTCTTTTCAACTTGTTTAGCCTCAAGGGGAAAAGATCCAGGTCAGGGTGAGCGAATCCTAAGCCGTTGAGACTCCCTCTGGAAAACCCCTGCTGATAGATATCTACTCAACACTTGGCAACATTTAATTTTGATCGATTACATTTTATTCAATGCAACTCTGATGGATTTCGCTCGGAACGAAGCTGCGGCTCCTCAGCACGAATGTGAAATAATTTGGTTCCTCTCTCCGGGTGCGAGACCTGGAAAGCGACCAGTTCACTAAGTGTAAGTCTTACACAGAAGCTGAAGGTGTTCGTCAATCGATGTCTAGGAGTGTTTTGGCCAGACGTAATTTCCAACCATCAGGTTGTGGAGCGTACTGGTCAAAAACTCATCTCCTCAGAGATTAAGCTCCGAAAATGGAAATGGATCGGCCCCAGGGAAATAGGAGAAGAAGTCGACCACGAGCATCATGCCATGATGATCATGGAGGCAGTCTGTCGAGGCGGAGGTCGAAGTGGAGGGAGGACAAGACTTAGGGGAAAAACCAGGAAGGACGGAGAAATTCTGTAGCGCCCCAATGCTCTGCTTCTCTTGGGAGTTACAGGAACTAAGTCAAGTCAAGTAAGTCATTTGATGGCAAGAACTTCAATGCTGATGGTCAAATTTTGAATTGTGGATTTTACTCACCATCGTAGCACCACTGGCTGTCAGGTCTGCACAGTTCTTCACTGAACAAGCACCCTGTAACACAGATAAAAATATATTTTCTAGCATTAAACTAATCTTGAAATGAGGTATAGTATACATAGCATCGAGATGCCATTTCGTTTTTATGAGGCATGCTTGTTTCCAGAGGTGTCCGGGGGGCAACACAACGCAAGCTGAAGAAGGTGACCAAGGAGAAAGCAGTTGCCCTCGGCCTGTGCTGTTCCGAGTGGGAGCAAAACAGCTGATTTCCCGCCCACAAAACGGTCGATGTTCCATTCATGCCTTCCCCTCCTACAACGAGCAAAGGAAACCTTGCATGGTGGTTAGGCGTGCTCCTTGTACTTAATCTACCATGGCAGTCCCAGCCATTTATGCGTTGATAGCACACTACCTTGTCAATGTAGAAATGATCCGGGAAATTTGATACAGTTGCATCACGAGTGTGCACATCGTAACGAGCTGTGCACCCTGCCCTTCCACCCTAAACCATCCCCCTACGCGCCCCAGGGCCAACCTTTGAGGTCGATAAGCCTCTTCGAGATTCCGTCCTTCGGTCAGCCCTGTTTGTACAATGTACATGGGCATCAAGAATTGATAAACATGTCATGATCATCAATTCTTGATGCTCCGAGGGCTTCTGGTTCCACAGGGCATTTCCAATGTTTCCAGAAACAGTCGGTGGACGGGGTAGAAAAAAGCACCACGTTTCAGAAAAGTGCCTGAAACTTTAACGCTTGTACATTGAATCGGGCTTAAATTCCGTAGAGACGGAAAATATCATTTATAAGTACTTGAAGACTCAAATAGGTAGGCCGTTGACAGCTTAAGCTGTCATAACTATTAAAGTTGGTTGTTGCTGCCAATTGGTTCGTGGAAATTCTGACCAGCATGTATGCCGTTTTCCTCTTTCTCGTTCTGCTTATTCCCGAATCAGAAATTCTGTTGTCATGCTATTCACAGTAGTTGGCAGCCATTTTCCTCTTTATCTTAACTGCTTCAGCTCCTTCGTTTCTGTCGTTCTCATTCTCCTCCCCTCAATGTTTTGAATTCACATTTGTCTCCTGCTGATAACGTCTGAAGGACTTTGTGTTGGTGAATTGATGGCACAGTGATATGTGGCCTGGGGATATGGTAGGTACCTACTCATTGTGTTGTTTTTGTACGAGCGGTGTTATGGCTTAAGCTTGCTTACCGGATCAAAAGCTCGGATTACACGGAATAATTGGATTACCATGGTAATTACAACCGTATCACCATTAAGTACTGTCAATTAGCAGTGAAGCCCCGGGCATCCCTTTGACCCCTGCGGGACATTTGAAACCCCCACGCAACCGCGAGTTCCAGTACGTGGAAAATGAACCCACTCGGCACCTGTTCGTTCTCAACGACTCACCTTTCTCTGCCTGTACTTGCAGACCAGAATAACAACCTTACCGGTACGTGCTTTCCGCCTCGAAATCCAACTTTCAAGAGGGAAAACATTTTTCTTACCGAAATCCCTTTTAGTCCCAGAGTTCCCGACAACCGTTAACATAATCCCTACCACTACGCTCAAGTACTTGTTCAGTAGAGATAAAGCGGGTCTAACCCGATCTCCGACTCGACGTTACACTAACGATACAGGGAATACAACTTCTCAATTTCCCGGTAACATACGCCAAAATTGCGGGTATAAAACACCCCTGCACTTTAAAAATAACCGGTTTATTCCCAAATATTACACTTTTCGGTAAAACGTGAAACGAAGGTCTTTTCAAACCTCCTGTCGCGCACAGGGCCGCAACACCTTCAAATATTCGACTTCCGTCGAGCCGATTTCATTTCCCACGTTGATATTCGAACGTGGAGAGCTGCCCTAAAAACGCGGGTACTTTATTACCAGATGGCAGATTTACAGGTTCCGATTAAAATGCAGAACGGGACAGAGGGGATTTCGCTTTAAATCCATTCTGAGCTTCATAACTCTTCCAACAGGAGAAAACCCTACCTCTCGTAGATACATAGCGGGAGTCGTTATTAGAAGCACCTTCCTACCTATCCCTCGAACACCAGGAAAATCCGTCGTTGTAAGTCAAGTTTAGTTGCTTCCTATAGGAATCCAAAATTCTTTGGTTCTCAAAATTAAAATTGCCCCTCCATTACTGCTCTATGACGATTTTCAATAATGATCGTTATTCCTTGAAAAGCGTTTTCACCCCTCAGAAGGCTTCGCAAAAGTTGCAGTAACATTTTGTTCTGTGTCAAGTTGTAGGCGACACGAAGGGAATAATTGCACTCTTAAATCTAAAAGGTTACGACCCCTTCCTTCCCCGTACAATTTGAAACTTCTTCGCTCACCTGAAAAAGCGAAGCCCTAAAACGTCTATTGTCCTGTTGCCTCTTTTTTCTGTTAGAAGCAGAGCGCCTGGGGGCTATAAACTTCGTTCTGTCTTCAGGTCCTTCCTCGACGAGGAACTTCTTTCCTAGCCGCCTGTGCTCGACCAATTCATAGACATGGAACAAGCGGACAGGATTGAAAGTTGACATCTGTTGAGGATGGTCCCTCCAAGTTTGAATCGATTATTTTGTTTTTAGATTTTTGATCGATAGTTTTCTTTTAGATTCGGCAACTTTCACGAATTTTTGATTCCTTAGGTTGTTGTTTTTAGATGACTTCTTGATCCACTCCGCGGTAGAGAGAAAACATTCATCAAGTCCATCGATGTCGGTGTGTGGTCGATGCATGTCTTATTTACAGGACAATCAGCTCTCATTCAATCCACATTCTTTTATTTTATTTTTCGCCCTCCTTCGGGACCTCCTGCTCCTCCGCTCTCACAACACTTTTCCAACTACTTTCTCTAATTGTTCTGCATTTTTTTCCACCCACGTTCGCGAGGCTTTCACATCAGTTTTCCAGGTAGAAGAGCGAAGGAGGGGAGTTTCCGTGACGGCACCATTTAAAGTTGAGACCCCCTGCAAGAACTACCACACTATCGACGATTTTCCGCCATTTCCTGTTTTTTGTCTCGAATGAGTTCCTCCTACGTGAAGGTCACGCTGGCTTGGCGGGGGAGGAATTCATTGTTTTCTGCGCTTTGTGAGTCATCAGTTTGGATGTCGCTGATTACTTTCTAGCGACTAGTGTGGACGAACCTGTAAAATACACTCACAGTCAACAGTCGGGTCACTTTGGAGAAAGGCGTTCAGTTGCTTCGGCTGTCCTACGGAAAGGGCTACACCGGGATGTGAGGCATTTTGTCCTCCTTGTGTTTCATTTGAGTGAATAGCTGGCCCTGCTCGGACCACAGCCACCGGCAGCAGGTGGACTCATACATCTTCATTCAGTGCCATCTCCATCAACGAATTTTGACGATCACTTCAGCAAAGCTCTCACAGTCCAGTGCGAGGTGAAACAGCTCACCATCTCGCCTACTCTTCCAGGATGTTAAACAGCCACGAAGCCCTCTTTCTTCCATGTTCTACTCGCTTTCCCCGGCAAGGTGTGCAAAATGCGGTTTTTTTTTCTCATCGAATGCCCCAAGTATGCCACCTTGCACTTCTTTACGATCAGGATTAACTACCAGCATTGCTCTATTATGTAGCTGTTTCGGAGCCAGGCAGTCTATGGGATTATTTGCATCTGACGAATTAGTCACATCTGCTTTTAGGCTTACTTACTCGGTTCAGGTTCGTAATCCATCCGGCTACAAACCCCAAACACTCCCACTGAAAGAACTAACGTCGCTCACAAAAACCACCCCTGGAGTTTTCGCCTACTTCGCTTGATTCCACTAACCTCCTTGCACGTGCGGTCTTTTGGTTTGTAGCGTCAGGAGCTTCTGTAGCTAGCCAGGATGGTTTCCCGATACCTACCACGTCTCTCATCAGTTCACTTCTGCTGCACCAAACGACCCAAATTTGTTGGTTTCTCTTCCCCGTAATAATTTCCAGGATTATCACAATGTGATAATGTCATGATAGTGTGTCATGATAGCTGCTTCACGAAGTTGCTGGAGTCCACAAGCTGAGACGCTGGCTGATGACCTGGTTGTTTACTTACCTGATGTCTCGTTTTAGCATACCAAGGGGCATGATACTCCAAGAAGTGTGAACCTAGGACCAGAAAGTAATGGACTGCTCATAACCTCTCTGGGATTTACTAGCAAATTGGCGGGGTCTTGGCATAACGATTGGGACCATGATCTCCCTCAAACGGGGACTTTTGTGTTGTGTATTTTCTGAGTTTGCTTGGGGTAAATGAACCATAATCTCCAGGCGTCAGTTTTACTATGAAAACTCTTAATACCCAGGGCAGCCAATAGACACCTTCAAAATGCTCGAGCAGAAGAGGAATCCCAGGTTTTTTAGGGTGACCTCCATTGTGCATGAAAATATGTAGCTTCGGCAGTGAAGTGGGGGATGTTTCGTGAAAGAAAAGAGCCCGTGACGTCAATCTCTCCCACGCTACGGAGAAGATCGATATGTGCCAGTACCTCTAATCTCGAAATTGTGGTCCTCTGGGGTGGGTCCACTTGACAAGGGCTTTGTGAGGTATTATGTCACAGAGGGCGGAATTATGGGGCATCAAGTTAAGGGCAGCAGCCCGGAGGGGTATCAAAATAGAGAATATAAAGGAGACAGAACGGGAAAAAATTACTCTGTTGGGTTTATAATATAAACCCATCACTGTAATTTTTATAAGGCCTCTCTCCATACGGTAAAACTCCTTCAGGCGAACTGTCCGGTGAAACGATGAAGAAGAATGACTACTAATTAAATCGGTGTAGCGCGACCGTTCATTTGTGTCTACCCTGTAAACGGTATCTTGATCCTCCCTTATTGCTTCCCGTCGAATGCTTCACAATGGCGTAAAACATCCTTGGCCCCACTTCATAATATAAGATCATTCCAACGGGCGTCAATAGGTTCTTCCCCATGCTACGAGAGAAATGTGTTCATCAATCGTTTCGTCCTTCGTCATTTGAGCTGAAAGTCCTTCATTTCGTGCTTCTTTCCTTCGTTATGGTTGACTAGGGTAGGTAACACCACCCGATGGAGTGTATGGTGTGTACTTTTGTAATGAAACAACATTTTCCAGGTCCATATCAACAGTTTCAACTTTAATAACAAGTATTGATGCTTTGAGAACTGTGCTTTTGCAAACAAGCGAATTTAGGTAAGAACCACGAAAACTTTCTCTTTGTTAAGATCTGGAACTATGGTCAAGTTCACAAAGGAAGAAACTTTTTCTTTTCTTTTCCTGTTTTTTACAACATTAAGGGTTCAATCATCATCTAACAAATTAAGTGCACATCATTAGCGATAACTACAAAATCTGTATAGGATCTGATACACTCATGTTTATAATACTCGTAATTTAGTATTTGTACATAAATACTTACGTACATGCTCATCAGCAAATTTGTTCGTTTGGTTCCAAAAAGGGGGGAGATGATACGGTATTGCAGAGTTGGATATTTTAATTGAGCCCTTTGCCACGTTGTTAGATTTTCGGATGATTCATCTTCAGGGGGAACTAAGCTTTAAAAGGGTCGACGAGTTTATGAGGTCATTTAAGAAAGACGAGGAAAGGTTGCGGAAATAAAACCCCATGGAGAGCCAATATACCTCACGCTGGTTTCGCAAGGTGAAACACGTTCTAGTATGAACCTCGGTGTGACTGAAAAAAATTGTGAAAATGACGTAGTCAGTGAGCAATTGGGTACTTAGCTGTTTAAGCACTCGTTTCTAATGGTCAAGATCCGTATAGGTAAAGTGTAAAAAGAGTAAAAATACCACACGTTGCATACAGCCCCCAAACCTCTGGCGAATCTTGAACCCCATGTGCAAAAGAGCATAGTGCTGTGCGAAACAGCGGCGAATACAGGGGCCGGAACCGATTGCAATCGGGCCTAAAAAAGTCACAAAAAAAGTCTTTCAATGAGTTTAATGTTCGAGATACTTGAGACATTTCTAATGCAATTGCGTCAGAGCATTATTATTATTGTTGGGCTTGATTTCATTACCTCCTCCAATTTGGTGCTATACTCAATTATTGGGCCTCTTCAAAATTGAACAAGTTGTGTCGGAAAATGTTTGAATAATAACAGTAAATGTTATTATTAATAAAAATAAATTTTATTTATTATTTAACACGTGTTAACGTTAATAATGAAGTAATCATACTTGTTTCGCTCCGTAGATTCATCGATTACCTTGATCTTGGCGCTGGAATATATTGAAACTAGTTTCAGCTGAGGTCAATGAAGATAAACAGTTTCCTAGTTACTATAGTAACTATTGGAAATTCCTATAGGAATTTCCAAAGAGCTACGAAATTTCCGATTTGGAACGGTCAAATTCAACGCGGTGAGAAACTTGGGTATTTAAGTGCCTTTTTGAAGAAAAAAAGGCGTCCACCGAAAACTATCATTACATTGGTGGAGTTAAAAGACTGTGTGAATTCACACAGGTGACAGAGAACAGCTTTCTCAGGGTCAGCTCTTTATTTGGTATTTATAAAATGAATTTGGTCCTTTATAAAATCGAGTAAAAAAATCGATTTTATCATACTGGTAGGTAGGTACTCATCCCAATACCCAACTACCAATAATTTCGGGACATGATTCAGTTGTGCTTAGTGAACAGCGAGCACCAAGCAGTAATGCTTAACCCATTTCATGATCGAAAACGCCGGGAAAAGTTGTGATGAGAACAGTACCAGGGGCCCAGAACCCCTTGGGGCCGCAATAATGGTGCACAACCAATAAAACGAGTGCACAAGAACCGCCATGTGTCACCACCTGTTTAGCTCGGGAGATATCGTATGTGTATCGTATTGTGAATCGAGTGCTGCGCTCGAGTAGTTACCCCGTAAACTATAACCAAACTCATCAGAAAGAACACCTTTTTTGATATGTGCCTTTTGAAAAACAATAAAAATAAAATCCTTTCAACTTGCAGGATAATATCGTGGACATATTATGTCCCTCTTTGGTGGAAATTGACTCACAGTTCATTATGGGTGGGATATTATGCCCTTTTGGTGGCAAACTCAATTTTCAGTTCTCTTTTAATATGGGAAATGAACGCTTTGGGAGGGAAATATTAAGTGCACAATGGAAGTAGATACGTGATAAATGAAGAAAGAAATCCGCATCAGATGGCAACAGATTCTGGTAGTGTTACCATCAATAATTATTATTGATGGTAACAGAGGGTAAAAGAAAACTTGACATAGGAAGAAACGGCTTAACGTCAGTTCGTATTTTCCGTGTCATCCACCTTCAACCCTGTCGATATCTTAGTTTCTAATTGAAGTCCCAGATTAAATGAAAACGTGGATTAAAAGTATCAGAGCTCGGAAAATATAATTGAATCCGAAAATGTTTCCCGTCTAATCGAATAGGCCCGTGACCTTAGCAGCCTCTGGGTAGGTACCTACCCTTAGGCTCTAAAACCGAGGCAAAAAGTGCTGCAGGGTGGTATGGTCTAACTCGGTGGATGAAGGGAAGGGAGAAAATGCAATAAGGGTAACGCAGTTAGGAGATAAAATGGGTGGAACCCTACCAGCCCGCAGTTTACTCTTCGCCCCTCGTCATCATCAGCAATGGTAGAGAAAAAACGTAATTTCTCTTTTTGCCAGTAATTGCAGGAGAGGTATTGTTAGGGGATTGGAGTCTCGTTTGGATTCGGGAAAACACAACGGGGCAGAACCTGAGAAAGAAATTGGATGATTTTATAATAACGTCGTGACCACATTGCTGCAGTTAGTGCTTTGCATGAACAAAGGAGGGCAAAGCTGGGGGTTGGTGGATTGGTTGATCCTTATGAGAACCAGCAGGTCTAACTAAAGCGTTGTCGACAATACTTGATTGCTCTCAAGATTGGTACATAAGGACTTCGTAAAATATGTCAATAAAGTTATTGACATATTTTACGAAGTCCTCCTGATCGAGATCTATGCACGTTCGCCAATAACATTCTTCACATTTTTCTTGGGCAGGAGTAGTACAGTACTGCAGTAATCTATATCACTAATGTCACACATCCATCGTAAAGACGAATGTAAGACGTCCCCGCTGGACTGGCTACCGTTATGTAGGTAGCAAAGTGGATAGAGGGAAAAGGGCCGGAGGAAATTGGAGGACAGGAATGGTTGCCACCCATTTGCGCCCACCTGTAGTAAGAGACCTACCCACGTAACACCTCCTTTATTGCTATTCCCACGGGAGTCTCAATCCTTTACTCCTTAATGTAACATTATTAAGACATCAGATGGTGTCGAGGGGAGGTGGAGGGAACAAATGGGACGCGTGAAGTGAGAGATGGTGGCACTGCCTGTAAATCAATATAAACACCCTTCCGCTTACCATCCTACCATCAAGCACCTGCATACCTATTCTATAACTCACCATCACTATCTCCCCTCATCACCTACAAGTTGATGTAGTCTTCAGTGTTCACCCAATGTTCATCCTGTTTCAGAGTCGGAGATTTATCTATTATAAATCTTATAACTCCCGAGGAGTTACTCCTCCTACAGAAACGTAACTCTACAAACTTACCAACATTTCCGGAGGCATCAACAAACGAGGAGCTTTTGGTTGTGCTCAGCAGCAGTATCGGCCACAACACGATACGCATCTCTGAAACAAGACAAAACATTCAATTTTTAAAAACTTTGTTCGTTCTTCGTGGCATTTGCCGGTGGGTCCCGCGAGTTGGACGAAAGACCAACAGAAGTGATTTACAAACACTTCCAGTCTCCAGTGGAAAGCTCGGCAGGAGGACAATCTATGTACAATTCGCTGTACAAGGCCCGATGTAAGATATTGCCGCTATCTCCCAAAACTATATTTAGTTTTGGGAGATAGTGGCAATATCTTACATCGGAATGTTACATAATATATTATACCTCGATTTAAAAAAAAAGACTGGGTATTCTGCTCAAACCCGGGATAAAATTTAGCGGCACCCTGTGGAAGTACTGTCCAGTAGGTATGTAGGTAGGCACCAACATGGCTCATTCAAGTAATGGCCGGAAAATTTCCATTTTAATGTTTAATGTTTTATGTTTAATGTTCCATTTAATGTTCCTTCAATTACGACTGAGCAAGGAACGGTTAATGATCACCTTCAGGTCTCTTGTGTTTTCGCTTCTGCCAGACAAGACGACTGTTTCTTACACCGTAGCGCATTAATCTACCAAGCTCAATAATTGTACAAATTTTACAATTTACAATGCTTCGAACCTGCCATTGGCAACCATACACGAATTGAACTGCAGCAGCCATCAGAAGGAAGGAATGTGGAATCACGAAATGAGAGTGATGGGCGGCATAGCGACTAGGGGGGAATGGTTTTCTATCCTCCACGATTCCTCTGACAACTTCATTTCTATATCCAGAATCAAATGTAGTAGATAGTTGGTGCTTCTTTGCTTAGTTCGAGAATATAGGTAACGATTTCCCCCAAGATGCGAAATCGGATTGAGAGAGACCCAATCAGAACCACCAGGAGCTTCCTTCATTCCACCCGGGATTCCACCCGGGAAAAATCATTTTCTTGATCGAGTTGAGTCGTAAAAGAATACCAGGTCGAGATAACGTAGAAGAGTGAAGCGGCGCAGTCGTTTTTGCTGCTCAACTGCTCAATCTGTCAGGGTCTTGACGATCATCAGTCAGAGTGTGGCTTCCCAAAACTATCAACAGCTCAATTTTGCCTTATCCTGTCACTGATATGAAAAAACTATTACACTCCCGCTAGTCCAATTTTTTTTCTCCCTCTCCCTTTTGTTAGCACCCTGATGGAACGAGTAGATGAGGTATTCCCCCTGCGGAATCATCCGACGACGAATGGCAGGTTTCACTCAATAACGATGTTACTCAATTCCCGTTCTCCCGTTGAAAGGACATAAACAGGGATATCACGTTACAAAGGGCCAGAAGGAGAATATGAGAGGCTGGGTCGATATTTTCTTCTTTGAGTCTCGCGGATGTTCCCTGTAACTTCGTTCAGAACAATATGCCTGAAATATGAAGGCAGCTCTTTCCCCAAAGGTACTACTACCTACTGCATAATGATGAACTATAACTATAGTTACTGAATGAATAATGTTTCTAATCACTGGGTTATTTCCAATTAAAGCTTGGAAGTAGGGAACAACCTAAAGCTCCATATTTTTGGAACCTTTGAAATAGTTGCTGCTTATAAAGTAAGCTCTTTCAAAGTTCACGTATGACGAAATCCCTAATGGCTACACGTTATCTTCACACGTTGAGGATGAGGAAAGACTCCCGTGGGATGTGCGGTATATTCCAGTACCTACACGCCCGTTATTACCTTATCACACCCTCGTTGAAAGGATATCAATGTGTTCCTGGAATCATCGACTTGGCTCGCAAAATCGAAACGCGTAAAAATAGCATTCCGACACAACCTGATGGCAGATTTTGAATGTGGAAACTGATTTCCCGTTCAGCTGCTATCAGAATGATTCTCACATTTGGGAGAGAGAAGTCAAAAAGCGAATTATTGCTATCATGATAGCTCTGCAGAGCGGAACCTCCGAATGGAGACGAAGGAGTTGGAGGACCCTTTGCATTCTTGCCTGCCGTCAGGTTTGGCTTTGGGAATCCTGACTATTTTGGCCAAAACCCAACGCTTCAAGCACATTTAGGCTTAAATATCTCGTTGGAACGTACTCCAGTTTGTTTACAAAAATCATGTGGATACATTTTGCACAAATAACAGAATGAGGTAAAGCCCCGCAGTTCTGGGGAAAATCCCCGCAGCACCTACCTAGTGTTTTTAGTCCAAAGCTCCAGTTGGTTTTTTAAAAACACTTCCTAGGGAAAATTTCTAGCGTTTTCTTTTTGTAACATATTTTTTCCCATTTTTACCCCAAAAGCCGCAATACGGGGGGGCTAGAGCGGCTAAACTTCACAATCTAGTACGACTCCAATTTGAAATTGAGGAGCAAACACTACGCCAACCACAATTTTATTAAAACAGAAAACTGCGGGCTGTTGCTACCCCCACTTACCCTAACGTCTGTTTCCTGAGAAATTTATGTATAAAAAAAAGGAAAACAGCATACCTGCTGTTTCTCATATAACGGACGATATTGTGCCACATTGTGCTACGCGGCATGTGTCGGTATGTTGAGGTTCGTTGCTTGCAATCAAAATTAGCCGACCGGTAAACGAAGGGGAAGCCATTACGTTGATTAACGTGGCGGGGTTACCCTTCCGGAGGCGTTACCACTCCTCTACCCGTTCGCCATTAGGTTCGCACGCCCTCAGACTTCTGACCCATCCGCCTGGATAACCACCACATCCACTATGGGAGAGGAGCATTGTTAACCAGGTCCAGGTGACTCCTTAACCTTGTCGTCAGAGGTGTCAGGGGTCTGCTATGGATTCTACCACGGTCCCTAATTATGAGCTCAGATCGGATTAGGAATATCTTGGGATTCCACACCATCCATTAACATCGTCCTACCAACACCTAGGGATTCCGCACCCTCCATTAACATCGTCCAACCGACACTTTGGGACTCCACTCCAGTAGAAAAATTAAACAGAGCCAATTGGCTGATTTAAACCATCGAACAGATCGAGCCAAAGCAATAGACCAACAGATCGAGCTTTCGAACAGCAGACAAAGCGACATCTATGTTCGCTGTATGTTACTGTAAAATTTAATAAGACTGTGCTAGCGAATGGCTCCCACTCTGACGCCCTGTCCCTCAATTTCCAATCTTCGGACGAAATCGTGCAAGCTTGGAGAACATCCAATTCTCTCAGACCGAACTTCGACAAGATCATCGGTTCTGAGGAATTGACTGTTGGGAGGGGAATCAGAGGAGTCACCGTTGACCACGACGTGGTTTCCAATGAGAGGAGAAGGGAGGCTTTGCGGTCTGCCTGGATGTTAAAACAAAATGGAAAATGGCCAAATCTATTGGCGAATGCGGTAGGGAGTCGAGGACGGCTCCCATTCGGCACAGGAAACGCCCCTATGATGGCTGTGGAATTAACCCCCGATTGTGTGACGGTTTCAGGGTCACGGTTGATAAATTTTCTTCGTGTGCTCTCATCCGTCTTCACCCGCTACTTCCCCCATCGTCCATCCAGAGCCCCATTCTAAGCCCCCTGAGGGGGCCCCCCTCTTTCAACTACCCTCGTCCACCATCATCTTCATCCACCATCCCCCCCTAACCAACAATTACCGACAATCTTGTCGTTTCCACTTGCCTCCAACGATTCGTCACTCCCTAGCTCTCATCTTCCATCAACCAATTTTTCCATATCCTCAAACTCTCATCCATTTAATTATCTTTATTATTATATAGCCCATCTCTAAAGCTTCATCCCACAATCTGCAATTTCCCATTACCCCCAACTAGCTACAAAACAGATTATTTGAGGATTAATGCGAACCGGGAGCTTGTGATAAGTCGTAATAGTGAAAATGACTATCGCCCCACACTAATCTCCTCTTCAAGCTCATTTTCAAATGAAGTGGACCTTTAAAAGCTCTCTGGAATCAACTTTATTCACTTTAATGAACAACCTAATTAGGCTCTGAACTCGAAAACGATCAATAATAACGGCAGCCCTCGATTGCACCATTAAACCAAGCAACGCTAGAAAAACTCATTTTCGGCCATTTTGAGGTATTTACCGATTGAGGGTCCCCACCTCAATGCAGGGATGTATGTCAACAACGCTCGAATTTCTAATTAACTACCGTGACATATTAAAATTTAATATTATATATTAAATATGATTATTTAACCAACTATGTCAAACAATTTTTGACAAGGACTACTCTGCTGATCTGGCTCCTCAATGAATAGGTCAGCTGACTATAAGCCTCCTCATTAAGTACCTAGGTACTCAGCTGAATAGCCTCTTCTTTGAAGGACAGAGTAAAGCACGATTTTTCTGGTAGTATTTTCTCTCAACACTCATGAGTGTATGAATACCTAGTTGTATTTTGGTTCAGCAGTTATATCTGTCGCAATCATTTAGTCAAATCCGACATTTTACTAAATGCCTAGGCAAACTGTCAAATATTCGTTTTTGTTGGAAGAAAACACACATTTGAGAGATTTCCTAGGCATTTAGTAAAATGACTAGGAGTTTAACTAAATGACGGGCAGGGGTCCGGCAAATTATTGAGCTGGACATTATCAAAAGACGCAGTGTTCCTTGGAAAACTTTAAACACTCAGTTTAACTTGGTTGACGTTAAAGTGTTCATTTCAGGACATTGGGCGTTTTGCTTCCGAGTCTACCAAAGGTAGCAGAAGCATTGTTTTCACTTTCGGGATCGAAAAAATGTTTGTCCTCCAAAATTAAAATTTCCACTTGCATTTTGCGCTTCAGAGCAATTTGGTTCCATGTCTGTCCGTCCGCATTTCCTTGTTACAGAGATAACTTCCACAATTTTGATCCGATTTTGGTCAAATTTTCAGGGATTGTGTGGGTTCGGCTACGTGTGTAGTCTATAGGTAGATTTCTAAAAAATCTCGAGTCGAAATTCCAAGAGGTTAGATAATGTCTGTTGGATATTATCCAAAGATGAGGTGCTGTGTCGTCTTTCACAGCTCGAACTCGAGCAGGAGCGCATTGCCACTATATATAGCCACATATAATAGGTATACATTACCTACATAATATTTAGGTAATGTATAATATTATTATTATAAGAAGGCTCTCCTACATAATATTATTATGTAGGAGAGCCTTCTGAGATGGAGCACTTCTGGGAGTACAAGAGACGATTGAAATGATGGGCATTCTCCTGACGAATTTTATATTTTCATTACGATTGAAATAATATTTCATCATAATGATAATAATTATTATTATTACACAAATATTGTATACCTATACAATTAGGATATCATGTTTTGATATCATAATAATATTATGATATTATGATATCATAATACATGTGATGAAAATTTCAAAAAAAATTGATGAAATACTTAATATTATTACAGGAATGACTTGAGGGAATTTATGACCTGCTTCCCTCATGCAGTGTTTATATTTTAAGGGGGGGAAGGGAGGAGCTATTAAATTCAAACTGAAATTCAAATTGAAATTCAAGTTATGAATCCATAAGAATTTCAGTTTGAATTTAATAGCTCCTCCCTTCCCCCCCTTAAAATACTTAATATTATTTCATGTCGATTGAATAAGCGGAACGCTGTGCAAACGCGCAAACGTTTGATTAAATCCCTTTGCGGAAGTTATGGCTGTAACAAGAAATTTTCTTGTTACAGCCATGACTTCCGCAAAGGGTAGTCTTCGAACGCAAATTTTGTTACAATGAGTGCGAGACACTCTTTTTTTTTTTTTTTGTTCTGCGTTCTTCAAAATTTATGTAGTAATTCCTTCGCAGCCATAACAAAGACTTGTCAATTTGACAAGTTCAGACTGGTTACAATTCGGTCTATATGTATCAGTTCCATAAGGTTTTGTCGGTTTTGCAAAATCTATATTCTCTCCGCTTTATTAATTCTCCTCCCCTCACGACACGCTTGGAACAAAGGTTGTAGGTTGGAGCCAGAAAATAGTCTGTTGTTTGGAAGCAAGAGGATTAAGCGGGGAATGACGGGATTAACATGGCAGGCTGGCTAGAGATAACAGCGCTCTATTTACCTAGCGGAATCCGCGTCCTCGGCGAAGCACCAAAGTTAGAAACTGGTAGCATCCATTGTTCGGACTAAAGCTGGTTTAGATTATCACAGTGAAACTTACACATTTAATCCAGGCATTCAGAATTTGATTGAAAATACAATCTACTCGTCTAATAAGTACATTAAGTGGGTGGAAGAAGTCGGCTTGGTGAGCCATTCAGGATATCGATGGAAATTTTGTTGCAGGTTGGATCGAACGATCCAGGACATCGTTTACAAGCTAACGAGATGAAGAGGCAAAGGGAGTTTTACAAGACGAGAGAGCAAGTAAGCCCGAATGACGAAATCCAGATTGTTGGGGAGAAGGAAGAAGAAATTGTCAAAATGTCGATAAAAACGCTTGCATACGAGTCTGCAACACATTGGGACATTTTATGTCTATAGTTCCCCCCCTCCCCCAACCCCATTTCCTACCCGCCCCTTTCCCTCTTCTTTACTCCCCTCTATTACAATTGAGTGTAAAGCATAGAAATTAACTTTAAGAGCAACTCAGCTGATCCGGACCCTGGGTATCGTCAGGTAAATGTCCTATAGAGGCTACATACGAAATTACAGCTTCCTAGAGTGTAAACCTACACTTACAGCTAAGGAAAAACTAAACAAGTTCCATTTCCCTAGAAACGGCTTCGGACAATTTTCGTCAACAGTTTTCGTGACGATTTTTGAGTTTATGTGCCAAAGCAAAGACATAAAATGTCAAAATGATAACACGAAATTATTTGTCCCTAACAAATTGTGCATTGTTCATTACGACAAAAGCTCCTTTCGGGAATATTGGTTCATTTCGATACAGCGGACCACGTGAACAGGTATTACCGAGGGTGATGTAAATAATTTTCATGGTGATTGTTTTGGGTTCTGCACTGGATGAAAAAGCAGGTGCGCCGAAAAAAATCAGGCATCAAATGTTGTGTAAACTGTCGGCAACAAAACTGTGATCGACCGTGTGAAGGATCATCGCGTTCGCACATAATGGCCATATGGTAGGGTTTGGGCGGAGTTTCTGTTGTGATTTGAACTTGAAGTCAGTTTGGAAGTCTGCCAAGGTAAGTTTTAAACTAATTACCTGAGCCTTGTGGTTAATGGGCAAGTTGCGTTGTGTTTGCGGGGGAGGGGGGACACCGCCCCCGGTGTGGTGTTGAAACGGAAATCACCCTCACTCCAGGGGGTTACAAAACAAGGCCGGACCCCTGCGAGAGACTGAACTCAAACTGCCCGCCGCCGCCCGTCCTGGGCTTCAGCGGCTGCCTATCCGCCGATTCAGCCGAGGGCCGGACGGGTGGCGCCGACGAGCGGCGTCCTTTCGAAGACAATATGACGTCACGGCGGAGATATTGATCCGTCTAACTACTTGTTGATGATGTGGATCTGCCCACGCTTTTTATACCTTTTTCCACCATTTCCCTCCCAGCAACTTCAGTCGGGTTTTCTAATTAACTCCACAAAACCCAATCCGCATTTGATCATCTCAACCCTCACTTTAAATTAAGGAGCAGGACGCCGATTTTACAATAAGTACTTTCCAGGAAACGAGGCCATATTAGATGCAAATTGTATGTGCCACCTGCCGCTAACCGTCCACTGCGCAAGCGCCATTTGATCTGTTGCTGATACCTCCTGATGAGTGGACGGGGGCACTTATCTTAATTGAATTATGAAACGATCTATCTGATACACGGGTTAGCGGTTCATGAAAGAATAACTTCTAACATGGATACCTACGTCTTATGGCAAGGGGATTAGGGAAAATTTTGTGACTGAAAACTGAACTGGGTGAATGTCACTTTTTGAGATTTCTAAGCCATCTATTAGCTTGGAAGGAGTACTAATAGCATGCCAAACCACAGTGGGGGAAAACAATCAATCACCAAAAAAAAAAAAAAACGCGTAGAAAGATTGTGGTAAGGGGGAAAAATGATGTAAGTCCGAGCGCAGAGGGAAGAAAGACTAATGTCGGGGTCACAGAGATAAAACCGAGGGCAAGGTTCGAAATATCGTTCCGTTCGGTTCCCCCAAACCGTTCCGATCCCGATCCCGTTCATAGCACACTGACTCAAAATGATGAGCTTGAACCAAATGAATCAGCAAATTACATTGCAAGATGAATTCACACAGGACAGTCACGTGGGAAAAACTGCACTAAAGTAAACGGTTTTTTTTTATTTCAACAATAACCAATAAGAATAAAATTAAAAAAGAAACCAACCGCAAGGCACTCAAAAATTAAATCAGACAAGAGACTTCTAGTTTACATCCAAATTTCGTTGAAAAATTAAAGCACGAAAAATCCTTTGACACAAACAAGCACTTCAAGTTACAAAAGAAAAGTATGTACGAGAGAGGCGTTTATTATGATCTCAGACGCGTTGGTACAGATAGAGGTAGCCGAGGTTTTTGGGAGGGTGTTCCGAATGGGCGACTTTCTCGTCGTTGAAAATCGTCCAGCGGCCGTCCTTGAGTAGGTGGCAGACGTAGTGGCCGACGGACGACGACGGGCCCATATGGGTGATGAACCCGACCAACCTGTAAACTGGACAAAAGAGGGAAAATCATTATGGGTATGTAGATAATATAAATTAAGTGTATATATCATGGATAAATTACATTAATAATCCATCGATATTTATAAAATCTAATGTTTGTGGCTATGTATGTCCGAACATCAAGGCCAAACGGCTCAGCGGATTTTGATGCGGTTTCCCCCAGGAAGATCAGCGAGTTCCTGAAATGACGAAGGGGCATTTCTAGGGCAACTAGAGAAGATTCAAGTGACGGGCTCTGTCCTGATCAGCTGAGTGAGCTAAAATCTCTCCTGTTAGCTCTTGGACGTTCAAATTTGAGAGTGAGACCTACTGGGAAGAAGAATGTTTTAACAGAATGGAACCATTTCAGAGCTGTGTTTTGGAGTAAAAACAGGATAGCTACTGTAATTAATGTGAAATCATTATAATTATATTATAATGATTTCACATTAATTAGAGTAGTTTATAATATAATGATTTCACATTAATTAGAGTAGCTTGATATTATCAAATCATACAACCGTTTCAAACCCTGCAAATACAACCCCACATAATATCAGCACATATATTATACACAGCAACTCGCGAGCTGAGACATGCTAATATACTAGGGGTTTGCACAAAAAACCCTGAAACCTGTTTAAGTTAAGAAAATGTTTAAGTTAAGGACAGGAATGCCTAGTACACAAAGTGGAGGTATACGTGATCAGAAGGTGAACTTAATAAAATGAGGCTCCGAGCTGTCTGTAAAAGAAGGTGATATTATTGTCAATCACATTAGTGTAGCTAAAAAAAAAATACAAAGGGAAAAACAGAGGCGCAAATTACAGATGAGAGTCCAGTCGAAGTTAATTCAGATAATATCTATATTATAGAGCAAGCCAATCAAATTAAGTTTGTCAACATCAAGTTTCATCAACATTAAGTTTTGTTTCGTGTTCACCACAGCCCGGGCGAAGACCAGGTCCGAACATCAAAGGCCTAACGGATATTTGACAGTTGCGGGTGCAAATTGACGAGGTTGTTCCAACTTAAAACATGGGCTATACGTAGATTTCGCGAACTCTCTTCCTTCATCGCGAACGAGTCTCTCCTTAGCGACGATAGCCGGGTCAAAAAGTGTCGTTACTAGGGGTTACTAGGAAAATAATTATTATTGTCCTAACGCCAAAAGCTAACGGAACTAAGTCGGCCTAAATGGGACTTTTACGCTGATTTCAACGTGTACAAAACGATTTCAGGGCGATAAACGTTCGGAAGTGATTCAAAGATCGTCGGTAGGTGGGTACAAGTTTCTTTTGCGAACCTTAGATTCTTGGTAGTTGGATATCTACTTCACGAAGAGAAACGGGTCAACATTGTGGTTACTAAGAAAATTACGGGCTGCTAAGGGAGTTGCGAGTGAAGCATTATTGATAGGTGATGGATGGGAACTTGATATTTCGAGCGACTAGACCCGTTTAAATAATTGGAAGATAACAAAGGAATAATAAAACAAAATGAATGAGAACGACAGATAGCATAATAATTTGATTACTCTCTAAATAACCTACCGATGTTTCAAATTTTGTGCACTTTCAAGTGTCATGACGTTCAGAATGTTAAGCTTAGCCCTATTTCACAACAAAACAAAGTGAAACAAATCGAATTCCTGCCATAAGCGTTAATGATTACGGCATATTAGTAATTCAATGAGAAGTTACGTTCATTAAACAGGTAAGGCTGTCAGCCCATCACTACTGAATGACAGTCGCTGCGTGCAGAATGATTCCCACGGTGATCAACGAAATGCCAACAACACCCACATAATATGCTGAGTAGGCTTCATCTCATACTCAACGTACCTACTCCTGTTCTCACCCCTAACATTCTGCCCAAACCCCTATAAGACCATCGTCTAGCCTTAGAAATAATCCCCCCTGCTCAATTAAAGTTAAAGCCCGTATATTAGGTTCATATTCCATATTCCTTCATTTTCCAAAAGTTATCTTAAATGAAGTTGGGCTACTTTTCCTCTTAGTGGCTAAAATATCACAGCAGCAGTAGTTTTTCCCCAGGGCATAATAAGTCATTTCGTTGGCCGCCGCGCTAAGCCACTTTTTTCTTTCTGAGGGGAGTTTTAGGCACGAAAATCGTATTACATCCAATAATACATCTTATTATTCCTACTGGTGTTTAGGTACTGTCAAACTATAGTTGACTTCCTTTGCGAGATTGCCAGAAATACTATGACGGAAACCAGAAATAAAAAAGAAAAAAACCTTGCCGCCTGAGGGTGTATTGCCGCTTGTGAATTGGGAAGATTTTTGTACATGTTGTATAGTCTTATGACTAGCCTGGGGGACACCCCCAGACCCCTGGATTATCTCAGTTTTGATCAAGGATCATAGCAAGGAAACAGAAGCGTCTGGAGTTCATCCGCGTATCCTATCGACCTGCGTGCCATCTGGCGCCTTAAGCGCATACTACTCACCTAAGTTTTCCCCCCGACCTCTACGCAGAAGGAAATTCAAAAACGAGCGCAAAATAATTATGTATGAGTGGCAGTCTAGTACACACTTCAGGTTACGAGAAGACGGACTCCCGCCTTTGGGCGGGAATAAAATGCAGATAGCAAGTAGGTCGAGGGGATACGCGGAGGAACTCCAGACGCTTCTCAAGGAAACATTGTACATGTTTTTTTGGATAAGTATAAAGATACAATTGGATACTTGATGATGTATAAGGATACGGCCAGTCCATAGTTTATCAATTACATACTATGCAACTCTTGATACGAGTAACAACATAACGATATTCTATGATGGCTCCCAATTGGTTCATCATTGAATATCGTTCTGTTGGGAGCCGCCTCGAGAATGATTTTTTGTGACCTCTTCTTCTTTGAGTGCCATACCTACCCGCTAACGGGCGTTGGCAACCTCTCGCTACTAACTTCTGTTGAGCGCGTTGAACAGTTTTGTTACCTACACTTCTTTAAATAATGGAGACGCTTCATCTGACGTGTAATTCCGTTTTTTTAACTTAAGAACGATGACCCTCACATTTTTTTTTTTTTTTTTTAATTCTTCAAGGGGCCTATTTTTTAATCTATTTTTAATTTTTAGTGAGTTTTCCAAATTTCAGTTCTTAAGCGATTATTGTTATAATAATTTACTTACTGACAGAATGTTGTTTTCAAAATAATTTGGTCTAATGATTATTCAATACCTACCAGGGTTTCCATTACGGAAGATTTCTTGCGGTGGATTGCTGGTAGTGTCCATGGGTTGCTCTTCTTGGTCGAGTTCTGCCGCATGGCTGAAAATCCAATCCCCGGCCCGCTCCAGATTATTGTTAGTGGCCTTCAACGCTTTGGTGGCTTGCGCTTCGGTGAACCCCATGCTGGACAACATTGCGACGGAGTCGGGGTCTGCTACGAAATCCGAGGTTTCTGGAAAAAAAAAAAAAAAAAGTTTCATAAGAAGGAAAATGGGGATAATTTCAATATTAAAATAATCAGTGTGACAGAAGACTCACTGGACGGGGCGGATTCAGTCCCGGGTGGAATGAAGGGGTCTGAGAAGTCAGGATCAGTGATGTGTTCCATAGCCCAGATGCAGGCTTGTTCGACGCCAGCGCCTTTCGTGAAGTAAACTGCTTTCTTGGCCGCCTCGAGAGGGTAACCCTGTTCGAGCAGAACGTTGAGTATAGCAGGGTCCAATTCGGGAGCGGGGACGGGAGCTGACAGTTCGGGTAGCAGTTCCTCACCCGGTTGAAGTCCTACAAAAACGGCGAAAGCAATAAAATCAAGCGGCTTCAAACGGAATCAGAAAATAAAAATTACCATCTGACTAACCTGAGCCTTTCAAACTACTGAGATCCAACATCTCCGGCATATCTACAGACACATCGAGCTTCATTTGTGTCCAGTCTTCTCGCAACATGAACTTCTTCAGATGTATCAACAAGAAATCAGGAAATGTGGCTAACCGTGTTGTTCTGAAACCGTAAGAAAAACTACGTTGTGCTTTCCCTCCCCACCAAGTAAGCTAGAGTGCGAGTCGAACAATTACATTTACTCACCGTTTAGCAAAGGTTTTATCCGAAATGGCCGACGAGTAAAACTGTTCGACACGCTCTTCCTGCTTGACAGCGTCCAAGCAGGCTGAAAAGGGAATGTGCGGCCTCACAATCTACAAAGCAAACATTAAATGTTTAAATAGTAAATTTCGCGATCCACAGTTGTAGAACACCCCAGTAGAGAGGGTCTGCGAGCGCTCGACATACCTCGCCAGGTTCCATCTTTTGCCCGGACGCCCTTTTCGCTTCGAACGCTGCTACTTCCTCGGTGTTAATGGCAGCCGACAGAGGTACGAACATAGAAAGACAGTATTCGGTTCTGTGGGCGTATTTGACTTTCCCAGAGGATCCACACTCGATCCTGTCTTCGAGTTGCAGTTTGAAACAATCCGACGGAAGAGCAGAGCCTCGGTTATTTTTCTGTCAAGTCCAAACAACATTCATAGTAAAAATTACATGGTAATCAAGTAGTGGTAAAAATATAAAAATAGATGTAGTAATTCTTCAACAATTTATGTAAAGTAGCAAATTGTATTGAAAAATCAACTCCAACAATTGGAATTGATTTATTGAATTATTCACCTGAACGAGCTGCAAAATGTGTAGAAAGAACTCGTAAGTGTCCTGTTGGTTTTTTGTGGAAAATTCCGGATGACCTCGTCCAACCAGGTTTTTGAACATGTGAGGCGATATGGGGGGAATGACTTTTTTCTCTGGGCCCTCCGCCGGCGGGCGAGAGTATTTGCCGGACAGCAGCCCGACAGCGAGTTTTGCCCTGAAAATTCAGTGAACACTATCAGCCAATGCCTGACGGGAGTGTCGAGTTCATTGAATAGACGTGAACGTACATTTGCACGTTGAAATCCGAGACTGGGTCGACGGGAGCGTTGTCAAAGATCTGTTGGGCGTTCAAGTAAAACCTATAAATCAAGTCCCGTTAATCGAAAAAATGTCGGCTTAGGGGCCATGAGATCAAGTTATGTATGAAGTCGGAACTCACTTGTTGACGAAATCGGGGACAGTAAGAAGAACTTGCATGGCGGAGTTCAAGTAACAAGAGTTTCCCATATTGTTGATCCCTGTGAATCCTGGTCCAAAAACAGGTTTGAGTTGCGAATGCAGCTCCTGCATAGCAGCCCACTCACCGTACCTTTGGTTTAGGTCGACTTCAAGTTCAGCCATGCTTTTCTCAGTCTAAAATCAGTAACAAGTCATTTATGAAACAGTAGAAAATAGCAAAGTGGTTGTGAACAAGGCTATCTTTTGCTTCCAAGTTGCGGTAAAACCGACTAGGGCCTAACACTCGACTCATAAAACCTCGGACTTCTCGAAAAAATTAAGAGGTCTTCGCCATGGGAGCACACACAGAGCGGCGTTGGTGTGAAACAGAGCTACTTTAGTGGCTACCTTTCTGGGAAAATGTCTACCTTTTCCAATGATTGAATGTTGATACCAAAATGTGCCAAATGTGTGATAAGATGGGGATCGTCAACCATGTCATCTTCTTCGTAGCTGTACACATCTCCCTTCCCCTCCTTTGTGATGGTCCCCAATTTCACAGCCAAAGGATATCCTGCAAACAATTGTACTTGTCAAACAATGAGGAAACCCAGTACGGAAAATTCTTAACATAATACCGAATTTGTGGTCTCTTATCCTTGAAATTTTACAACATACGATACATCAACATTGGGCGTTACCAGTCTCTCGGTAGTGTTGCAAGGCGTGCTCATTGCCACCGGTGCCATCGTAAAATTTCCGCCCGCAGAGTATCTCTCCGTCCGTTAGGTTCAGCCAGAGGTTCGTGTCCAGATCGCACTTTCCGCATTTCCATCCGCTAGGGGGGATCTTCTTTCCGTTATCCAGTTGGAGAAGGTTGGCAGCATGCCTGAGAAAGGGGAAGATGTGAGAGTTTATCGGTTCATTTAAAAAGCTTTGAACTCTTAACCTTTCATAGGTCCCTAGAAAACAGCAGTCTGCCATCTCTTCCGTGATCAGCTCCCCCATTGATCAATGGCTTGCCAAGTAAGCCACCATTAAAAAAAATTAAAAACTTAAGGATCAGATAATTACATAAAATCAAGTCGATATAAGTTTATTATAACAATATTATAGTAAATAATATTTACTATTTGTAAAATATATATAATTTTATATAATATATTATATATTTTACAATCACATTCACAACAAAGCAAGCACGGCCATTTTCACGATACTCCAATGACACGAGTGCCAATCTCCAAGAAAATCAAGAAAAAAACGTGAAAAATTGATCTGCACTCTGGTGCCTTTGGTGGGAAACTAGCTGTCAAACCCGAGGGGCCGTACGTGACGTCATGCACGTCCTTTTTTAATCGACCAGAACAACTTTAGATGAATATAAACTACGTGAAAGACTTTTTGTCACAAAATGATGTATTTTTCTCTTTTTGACTTGTAACAACATGGCACAGGATGATTTAATCTGAAATTCTGGTGCACGTCCATTCCTAATTCTAGACAAAAAAAAAAAAAAAAAAAAAAAAACGAGGACCTAGAAACTGTACCAATTTCTGCAAGGAGCGCTACTGGGTGTTTATGTAATGACGACTCTTTGTAATATTTTCTAGCGTTTTGGGGGATAAATTCGAACCGAAAATAATTTTGCGGGCATCAATTATTGATGCCCGGACTGTTTCGTTGGCGTCGGAAAATAGCGTACCTCAGTTTAATCGAACCCTAGACTGTCCCATTATTCAGTTTAAAGAAAATAAGCCATGCGGGAACGACGTACAGGGGGGCAAAGCCGGAAAAAACCTCAAAAATGAAAATTCGTTTTCCGAACTTTTTCCTATGGTTTATGTCATGAATTATTATAGTTGTAGAATACACCCCTGTAGCCGTTGTCCTGAAAGAATGTTTTTAGATTGGAGTGAGGAGTACAAAGTAGAATTTTTTGAGGCTCCTAAAATAGGCATTTATAAAGATAAACTTTGGAGTATTGGTGTGCGTTCATTTTCGAAGATGGAAAATTTCTACGAATTTATTTTGAAATTTTTTGGGTGTGATTCTGATAATATCAGAACATAACATAACATATTATATTATGTATATATATTATGTTATGGAAAATTAAGAACCTGCCACCCGGTTGAAATGGTGGGCTTTCACAAAAGCTCCACCAATTTCCGCTCTGGCAGGGCAATTCTGAACACCCTAGGGAAGCTGTTGTAAAAAATATCAGCAGCAATCAATTGCAATTTTGGACGCAGGATTCATTGTAGTGAGAAAACCATGACCGATTCGGCCGCTTTCCGCGAAATAAACGAGATTGATTGAACATTGGAGTTGTTTATTCTGTAGCTGGAGGTTCATGGGTAGATGCTTTGATCATTTACAAGATCACAGAGCACTCATTTAGTCAGTTCAATACCCTGAGCGGACTGCTCAGGACCTGGCCTAGGACAAAAATGCCAGGGGCCCTGACCCAGGGCTCATTATTAAATATCGCAAATTATGCGAGGTTTCATTTAACGGTGTGAATTCGGTCAGTTTCGTTCCAGATTCTATCATGATTTGTCATAATAATGTAGAATGGCTCGCCACAAATAATTCATAATGGCTCACCATTTTTCAGGCTAATTGAATATAAAAGAAGTCAATTCAACTATCTGACTAACAGTAGGCACTATTTTCATTAAACGCATAAATTTTGTATTTGCATTTTTTGCCATTACATAATACATAGGTACATTTTTTCTCGAGAGATACTGTACAGTTATTTGGACCTGGGAGGAGCTCTCTCTTCTACTCGGCACCCCAGAAACTGAACTTTCATATTCTTTCTTCATATTTCTTCTTCTTTTAGAGCATATTGCGACCTATAGAATCAAACCGACCTATTGACTCCAGGCACTATCATATCCTATGAAATTTAGTAGGTAGAATCGCTTGGTGGCATTGCCAGCTTCTTACCTCACAGTGGAGTTGAATTATAGCGCGAAATAATGAGTCGGTGGGCCAATTAACCCATGTGAATTGGGTCAATGTGACCCACCGACTACATCGAATGTGTAGTTTGCCTCAAAGACCACGTGTGATTTTTTCGGATTTTCAAAAGTTTAAGTAGAGTTTTTACAGGTTTTTTTTGTTGTTGTTGTTGTTGTTGATGTTGTTGTTGTTGCTAAAAATCAACCGTTTGCCCCACTGTGCACGGTGCACTGTGCGACTTCGGCGTAATAACGGAATACTTACTTGGATACTGCGCGAATTTCGCCATCCCAGGTTTGGTTCATAGCCTCAAGCTCGGCTAGTTTGGTGGCAGAATCCGCTTGCAGCACAGCCTGAATTGAACTGATAACCTGGGCACCAGATTAACAAATGAAGAAACTGAACCGTGTTTCTACTTGGAAGTAAACACTTGCTTACCTGTTGCGGGAGTTTATCGTGCGGGTAAGGAATGGAGATGAACCCAGGCAAAACAACGATGGAATGGTACTCCTTAATTTCCACATTCTTCTTGTCAGGCTCAAAACCCCCTTCAATGCCAATCGCCAGCTTAGTCACTTTCCTTTCAGGCCCATCCGGCTGTATTTCTTCTTTCTAAAATAAAAATCCGAATAAGCCAATAAGATGCCTTTTCAGTCCTACCTGAATTTTGTAAGCTACCTGATAAATCTCACGTAATGTTCCTGTTAATGACGATATTCGTACGGAGTGATTCCTCACCTCAATAACGTCCCTCCTGAGATGCAGAAAAACAGCATTCCCGGTCTTCCTGAAGTGCCGTTCGACGTGGTCTTTTCCAAAACCAAGGAACGTGTTCAAGCAAACGTAAAGGCCTGTTTCAATGTCCTGAAACATATAAAAAGAGGGAGAGTTAATGTAGACATCGAATTTTAAGATTCTAAGAGGTTGGGAGAATGGCCAGGCTGATCCTTCAAGCAACATAAAACACTTCTAATCCTTATGACAAAACCCCTAGTGGAACCAATGACTAGGAGCCTTCACTTCGAGCCTATTTAGAAGATATGTTTGGTATCCACAAAGAATGTAAACTTCAAAAAACCCGATCAAAAACAAGGCTGAAAGGTTTATGACAGTTAGGGGTTCCAATGGCACCGGGAATTACCTATACATACTAACTTGTCGTCCTTGGAATGAGCATCCAAAGTTCACAGTGTGGTGTTTTTCAGAACTGATTGTCCGTTCCACCTACCTCAAGTCACTCTGGGCTGTAGATGAGCTTAGTTGCTCGAAACCGGTCCCCACGCTACAATTGTTTATTCCAATAAACAATTTAGTACTCAGCAGAGGAGTCATTTCTCACCCTAACCACCTCATCCAAAGTTCCATCCCAAGCAAATCTACATTCTTCATTACCTACTGTTGATGATGACACTGGTATCGATGTATGTTAGTTTACTACATCAATGGACACTGGCAGCCGAAATGGCGAACACTACAGTAGCATAACAAAGTAAAGTCGATTTTAGTTTATTTATTAGACCTATCTAATCAGGACAGAAGTCGAAAATTCTGATCGGCCTCAAAATTTGACAATATACGTGTCAAAATGTAAAGATTTCAAAAACGAAATGTCCACCCGCAGTCCGAGCCGTTTTGGGCAGTCGGAGTTTTTTAAACATCTGAAATTTTGATAAAATACTCGGTTTACCATCTAGTTGCGCCCGCAAGGTTTTCAGCCCGAACGCCCAAACCTGTGGGGCTGAAAAGGGGCTACGGGAGGGGTAATTCAGAGGGTTTTGGCTTGGGGGTCGAGTTAGGTGGCGTTTTCGAAGTATTTTTGGACGTAGAATCCATTTTTTTGGGTCCCAGAACGAGCCGATTTCACCCTGGGAATCAATGGGGCTTTCGTGGGGCTATAATTGGGAATTTGAAGGATCGCAGGAGGTCTAATGAGGCGTCGTTTAATTTCGAGTAATTTCGAAGTACCACATGTGCCCAAACATGGTAAAGAATTTTTGTTTTTTTCAAATTTTGGTTTATTGTTCTGGGAATAATACACCATGTAATCGCGACGGGGGTCGGAAATTCTGATTGGCGTCAAAATATGACATTAGGTATTCGTTTCAAGAGGTCTAGATTCCAAAAACGAAATGTCCGTCCGCCGTCCGGGCCGTTTTGGGCAGTAGGAATTTCTTTTTAAAGTCTATTTTGGACAATATACTTGGTTTACAATCTAGTTGTGCCCACAAGGTTGTCAGCCCGATCGCCATGGGGCTAAGAGAGGTTTTTTTTTTAAGGGTTTTGGCTATGGGAACGTGTTAGGTGTCGGTTTCGAAGTATTTTTGGACGAGAATCCGTTTATGGGGGGTCCCGGAACGATCCGATTTCACTGTGGGATCTATTGGGCTTTCATGGGACTACAAATGGGTTGTTTGAGAAATCCCAGATCAAATATTTTCCGAGTAAAAAAAAAAAAATTCAAAAATCCCTTGTGTAAAATTTGCAGCATTCTTTTAGTGTTAACCATTTGCGGTTGTCACAAGGGGCGGACGTTACCCCATCTGTCTCTGAACCGGAGTGATACTTTACTTTACTACAATCGGCCGCGATCTCGATTGAGCTACCGTAGCATAATACGCTCTGCCAAACATTAATAGCGGCCGTTAAACTTGCATTCAGCATGTTTACAATGACGTAGTGAACATGCTTAGTATTATAATCCAAGCTCATTATTACAGCTTCACTTATGCAATTCTGTTGAATCATGCACGTCATAGCATAACATGACCATGTACGAGGAGTCCGTCAATGAAAAATTTCACACGAACCCCTCGTTTCCGTCCAAAGGTACGTCTTGACAGCCTTAATACGACTTAATACCCAGAATGTCATCACATTTGTCTAAATAACTTACCGGAGTGTCGAATGAAAAGATGCACTCATCCTTGTACACTTTGTCAGTCCTTTGGGGGATCTTCACGCGAGAAAGGTGTTTTTCCAGGATGGAAAGTCCTTCGGCCACATCGGCCGTAATACTTTGTTTCGTGAAGACAACAGTGGCATTGAATCATCGACACTTGACAGGCGCCGCGAGCGGGCAGCTGCATGGCATAACACTGTCGACGGAGCAGACATGAAAATTGCTCGGGATGTTCCCCAGTCAACAGCCTGGATGCGTAACACCAACGAACGGGTGCCCGTGTGGCGGACCCTGGCGGCGATCAAGACATACGCAGCTGCTATACCGCTGCGGGCACGGATGACTAGAGGCCGGGCAGGTTCGGCAGCATGTCGTGAAGGATGCCCCCAACGCGAGACGCCGAACCATGTGCTGCAAGTTTGTCCATCTATGCGTGAAGCACGTTGCAAACGACATAACGCTGTCTGTGCCCTGTTTGGTGAATATGCTCGGCGGAAGGGTTGGAATGTGTGGACGGAGACCCTGATTAGGACCGACGAACAAGCCATTCGACCCGACGTCATAATCAAGAAAGATGACACTGCTTATGTCGTCGAGGTGGCCATCTCGACAAACTCTCCGACCTTTCCCTTGCGCACCCTCCTGAATAGGAAGAAATCTAAGTACGGGACTCCGGTAGCGATGCAAGCCGTCAGGGAGCTCACGGATTCGACGGTGGTGGAGGTGCTTCCGGCTATTCTCCAATGGCGTGGACTCTGGGACGCACACGCGGCGAGGGGGCTCCGAAGGATCTTTCCGCCGTTCATATTGGAGTGGGCTGCCAGGAGAACGTTGGACGGTAGTGGCTTTATATGGGCTGCCTTTAGACGCAGACACCTAGCGGGGGCTCATTGAGCCCCCCCAAGGTCAGTATTCCCGTCCCTTATATTTTCTCCCGGTATTGATGCACCTTCTGATGCGCTACCTGTATTTGTTTCCGATGGACACGGCGAGGGACACAACGCCTCCCTGGGGAGACACCACGTCCCCCTATCCCCCCGGTGCAGCTACCTGGACCCCAAGGACCACGGCGACAAGAAGAGTTTATTACATGAATCATTTAAAATTGTATTGAAGTAGTATAAACCAATAAATATTTGTTATTGGACGAGAATCCGTTTATGGGGGGTCCCGGAACGATCCGATTTCACTGTGGGATCTATTGGGCTTTCATGGGACTACAAATGGGTTGTTTGAGAAATCCCAGATCAAATATTTTCCGAGTAAAAAAAAAAAAATTCAAAAATCCCTTGTGTAAAATTTGCAGCATTCTTTTAGTGTTAACCATTTGCGGTTGTCACAAGGGGCGGACGTTACCCCATCTGTCTCTGAACCGGAGTGATACTTTACTTTACTACAATCGGCCGCGATCTCGATTGAGCTACCGTAGCATAATACGCTCTGCCAAACATTAATAGCGGCCGTTAAACTTGCATTCAGCATGTTTACAATGACGTAGTGAACATGCTTAGTATTATAATCCAAGCTCATTATTACAGCTTCACTTATGCAATTCTGTTGAATCATGCACGTCATAGCATAACATGACCATGTACGAGGAGTCCGTCAATGAAAAATTTCACACGAACCCCTCGTTTCCGTCCAAAGGTACGTCTTGACAGCCTTAATACGACTTAATACCCAGAATGTCATCACATTTGTCTAAATAACTTACCGGAGTGTCGAATGAAAAGATGCACTCATCCTTGTACACTTTGTCAGTCCTTTGGGGGATCTTCACGCGAGAAAGGTGTTTTTCCAGGATGGAAAGTCTTTCGGCCACATCGGACATGATTCAGTATATGTTTATGACTTGAAATTTTCAATATGTAAAGCACAAATTTGATATAAAATGCGGCTTTTAGGTGGTGCTCGAAGCGTACATAACCCGATACAATAACAAAAGGTTTCTCTTCTTCTTTCGCTTCAGTTTCACGCTCTCGTAAATGAGGATCGACTACGACGAGTCAGGGATGTTTAAAAGTGTGGATACCAAGTATGCAGATAGGTAGGTAGGTGGCAGAGTTGGGCAGAAACTACCAGTAATTTCCAATCTAAAACTGAAATTAAATTAGTTGATATTCTCGAATTACAGATCTAAAACTATTAGTTTCAGTTAGACCTAAGCAACTAAATTACTGTTTAGTTTGAATAGACTAAAATTTAATTTTTTTTAAATGAATTAATTTAGTTGCAAAGTTAGGTAGGTAGGTGCTTCTTTGCTTAGTACCTACTACCTACCTAGTTTCAGAAATCAAACTAACACTACCTAATTTTTTGTTTTAGTTCTTGTAGGTACCTATTCCAAAACTAAAAACTGCATTTTTTTAATAATTTGCATCTGCCTTCCAACTGGCTTTTTTCAGCTGGTCATTAAGCGGTTTGGTTTATTATTTTTGGAATAAAATACAGGTATGTAAAATAGGTCTATGTAATCGCGACGGAGGTCGACAATTCTGATCGGCCTCAAAATTTGACATTAAATGTTTAATTTGACATTTAATTTTAATGTCATGGATAATTAAATTTTATCCGTTTCAAGACACGATTCCACAAACAAAATTTCCGATCCGAGCCGTTTTGAGCAGTAGGTAGGTAGGTTTTTTCAAAAATCTGAAATTTTGTCAAACTACTCAGTTTTCCATTTAGTTGTGCCCGCAAGGTTTTAAGCCCGATCACCAGAACCCGTGGGGCGCTATGGGGCTAACAAGGTGCTACGGGAGGGAGGTTTGAAGGTGATCGGCTAAGGGGTCGTGTTAGGTAGGTAAATTGTGCAAAAATTAATTATGTCAATAAAAAATTATTTAAAAAATAATAATAAAAAAATAAACTTCCCCGAATGCTGGACAGATTTGGAACAAACAAAAATCTGTTTTTCCTCAGGAATGACAAATTGACTTCATTCCTACATTCTATGAATGGAAAGTTGGTCGAGTTCACAACTAGTTTGTTGGGGCTGTTCCTCTCCTTATTTAGTGAGAAAAAAATTGATGAATAAGATACTGGGTGTGTGGACTGGAAAAGAGGACTTTTCGTAGAATCACCCTAATAACCAGTGCAAGCGAGATTTAAAACCAATATCATGTTACATGATTCATGTAGGTATGTATCTAGTGCAAACTGGTCGTCCGGAGGAGGTGGCATGCCCCCCCCCCTCCTCATAATATGATGATAATAGGTATATTCATATTATATTCTAGTCCTATTTATAAGTTTATAAACATAATATTATTATGTTTATAAACTTATAAATTTATAAATAGGACTAGAATGTTTTTTAAATCCAAATGAAGGTTCGGGGTTTCCACTTTTCATGGTGTTTTCCATACCCTAGGCCTTGAGTCCGTCGGCTTTTCGTATTTTTAGCAATGAAGTGTAATATAGGTAATATTTTGGAACCAAAGCAATTAACTATAATAATTAATTTATGAATATCATAATATGACCTAGGTATACCTATGTAGGTACGTGTAGGTTACAAAAAAGATTGATAACTACAGATTTTGAGAGGTTATCACGAGTAAAACAAGGCTGGGTTACTCGACTGCTAGGCTCAGAAATATGTTGTGGGATCTTGAGGTTCAGTCAACAAAGGTAACTCTTCGTCTAGGCCAACGTTTCGGTTTATTTATAAACCATCCTCAGGGCTACAGAAATATACCAGAGGACGTTAGACAAACATATTATGGGCCAACAGCATTAGACAGTCAGTAGTAAATAGAATGCCCAGGATAAAACTGAAGTGAGACTATTTTGAGATCAAAAAACATGTAAACTAAATGTGCTGTGATATAAAGTTAACCTACTTACATATTAATGCCTACCTCTACTATCAATTTGTAATATAATTATTTATGATATTATCTGGTAACAATATATAAAATTCTTCACATACCTCAGATGAAATCATGCAACCTGAATCACATGTGGGGTCTTGCAGAACACCATACTCCCATCACTCAGACTAGGCAGTTCAATATTGTACTAATCCTATAAACCGAAACGTACTAATAAATAAACCGAAACGTTGGCCTAGACGAAGAGTTACCTTTGTTGACTGAACCTCAAGATCCCACAACATATTTATGTTATCACGAGTTTTTAATTCTTCTCGACATGAGGTTTCCTTCTTGCTTGAACCAATTCAAAGCAAGAATCATCATCATCATCATTCATTCTCATTTGAATTGGTTCAAGCAAGAATATTTCTATCCTCTCTCTATCTCTTTCTCCCCTGACCATCGTAACTCGTGAAAGGGAAGTAATTTGCAGTTCTAAAGAATATTCCTTAACATCTAGCAAAAACTGATCTCTTTCGAATAACCTCGACTTAAAATTCAACATTTAATGTTCTAAATTAGCGTTATTATCGCATCGTGGCAGTAGGTGCATACTTCAATTCAATATGCGTTAATCTGTCTTTCTATAAACTTATAGGTACTTGTATTATGTCATAATGATGATCTTATTACTTACCTACATATTTGAATCGGTGAATGTTGAAGGGTTAGTAGGTCCTAGTCCATTCTTCGATTTCCACATTATTTCGATTTTGGGTTCTATACGGACAACCACATTGGTTCATGTTATAAGGAACTTTGTGCATCCTGTTATCTTGATATAAAGGCGGGTGGAAAGAAAGAGTATTATAATAGAGTATAATATTATAATCCCAGAAACTCATTCTTTCCACCCGCCTTTATATCAAGATAACAGGATGCACAAAGTTCCTTATAACATGAACCAATGTGGTTGTCCGTATAGAACCCAAAATCGAAATAATGTGGAAATCGAAGAATGGACTACTACCATTTTGGCCTGCAATACAATATAATATATATAATATAATAATATTTATGCAATATAATATATTGCATAATATTCTAATACATAATAATATTATAATATTATTATAATATAATAAATATATATATTATATTATATTGCAGGCCAAAATGGCAGTAGTCCCGAACGACTGTCACTGCGCTCAACTTCATTGCGAATTTTTGCTGGCCCCCCCTTTTCTCTCACTTCTCATCAATTAGGATGAAGACCTAAAAACCAAAGAAAAAAATACTCGCGCCTCGCAAGCTCCGCCCCTTGACCACGCCAGGGGGGCTCAGCCTCCCTAGACCCCCCCCCCCCCCCCGGGGGGGGGTTTCTTTTTCCATACTCCGTATGAAATCACTAGGACACAGAATGTGTTTTTGCGTTGATTTTCTCTTTTCAGCCGGTTCCTAGGAGCTTCGTGTCTCCTACCTACTCTCAAACATCTTCATGCCCTTCATTTGCTTTAGGTAGGTAAGTAACTAAACCCGAACCAAACTCCTGTAGGTGGTAGGTACATCAATTTTTCCTCAACTTGTAACCAATCGCCAAACCTCCTTACAGACCAATCATATGATTATACTTTTCGCGATTATAGGGCGTAACGTTTTTTTATGTCACAGTTTCGTGACTCTTTTCAACCGGTAAGTAGTTAGGTCATCATAAAAACGCTGTTAAAAAAAAAAAAAAAAAAACCGCGTTAAAACGTCAACCGTTACTATCACTATCCATTAGTAATATCTAAACCTCCATGTGCAATTATTATCCTGTATTAGGTTTCACACACTCACAACAGTTGTGAATTAGTTACTAATGATATGAAATTTCCCTAGCTTCATTGTTAGCGCAACCTTTTTCCAAAAAATGGAAAGGTGCGCTCACCTCCTCGACATGTATGTTTTTAGCGCAACCTTTTTCCAAAAAATGGAAAGGTGCGCTCACCTCCTCGACATGTGTTTTTTTGTTTGTTTGTGTACAGAGCATCACGCCCGAGCGGCTCAACAGATTTTCATGAGGGTGGTCTCATTGTGATCAGCGAGTTCGTGGGGTGGTTATAGGCTACCTTGATTTTTCCTCCCTCATCCCTTTCATCGGTTTTCGGGAGGTACTTCACGACGAAAGTTGTTTATCTCTGATGTGTAACTAAGGAGGCCTCAATAGGGGGACGAAAGTTTTTGTCCGATTTCGTTGGTACAAGGGTCTATGGAATGAGCTTTTTAGGCTGATTCCAACGACTCCAAAACGATTTTTGCAGCCTGAGCCGTTCGTTACCTCTGATCGGCATAAGGTTTTCTTAAGCATCGGTCGTTAGGGTGCAGTTGTTTACGTAATGAGCACCACGTGGATATTTTTGTTGTGCTGTGTGGCATAGTTTGGTCGCTAGATACCTACTGTTTCTTAGTTTCTCTCGTAATAACAAAAAGGTTACGCTCATCTATTCAATTCAATTGATGGCTTGTTCAATTTAGTTGCCGTATTTAAATTTAAACAGGTTGGCGAAACCGAGTTATGGGGGTTTTACCTTCAGGATGTGCACCTCATTCAATTTCAATTACACAGATAGCACTTAACCTGTTTGATTTTCAACCTGGGAAGCAAATAGCTTCCCAGGGAGTATCCCTGGGATAACTTGTGAATAAAACGAAGCTTTGAACTGCGAACTCGTATTTCAAACATTTTCCAAAATTACACATCAAGATCGGACGAGAAAAAATCGGTCCAATATATCACAACTACTATAACACTCATGGCATGCCCGACGCAATGGAGGGGTAATTTCCCTTCACTACAACACACAGTAGGAACCTTTTAGTCATAGAAGTATTCAGTATGGGAGAGGGATTCTGCGAAGGTTTTACGATGCAGTGCTTTGCATCTCAGTAGCTTCATATTGATCAACTCACTAAGCGATCAACAGGTAAGTCCAGCACCAGGAATCTGAAACTTACAGAAAAAGGTTAACTTTGTTGCCAACCAGGAGGGGTTCCCTAAAGATAACAAATTCATCTAGGGGTCAAGTTTTGTCAGCAGTTCGGCTAGCTAGTTTTCTAATTAAATAAGAAGTTCAACCTAGATTAAATTTTAATCAACTGAATGTTGCTGAAACCCTTGTTAAATTGATCCCTGCAGTCAGTGGTTTCACGATGTGTTTAATGGTGTGTTGGCGTGTGGTTAACGAAAGAGTATGTAGCTAGTCTATCAGCCTCAACTACAGTTACAGCTTATTGACTACTTTCATTTCTGGGAGGAATTTGCTAGCCACCTCTGAATAGCACTCAAGAGGCATAGTACAGCTTTAAATGTCAAAATGCCCCCCAAGTTGTCCTTCTGACTTGGTTTAAACACAAATTCCAAAGAGGTCAAGTTCAAGGTCCTTAGCCCTTAGGTACTTCTCCCTCTTACTGACTCAATAGTTGAAGAAGGGCTCCCTCCCACTAGGACGTCCTCAGAGATGGAGAAGCGAAAGACTTGGCCTTTTTTGCCATTTGAACTAACTAAGCCCCTTTAGCTTTTCACAACACTGGTCTCACCATTGGATGTTCTTGAAATATCCAGTTTAAACCTACCTGGTATGTTAACTGGATATTTACCTGGTGAGGTGGGAACTAATAACGCCCTCAAGGCAGAAAATATAAATTAGATGTTAGGTCTGGGGCATAGAGAACATCTTTCTGGCAGAAACTTTTGTATTTACTTTAGAAATGAATCTTTTTTTATCAGAATATTTGAAGACCCTAGGACACTGCAATGATTTCACCTTTGTAAGATGGTTCGCACATATTGTGAGATGCTCTGTCGCCCCTGCCAACTTTTAGTAGGATTACCTTCAGTTGTAGATAGGGTAATTTCTGCATCCTGGTCTTCTGGTCCCTCAATAGTTAGTAACTATCAATTTCAACTGTTATCAATTTCGTCATAGTTGAATCCTTGTCCAGTTTCAGGAATTTTGTCAGAGGCCTGTTGTTCCTGGCTGGTCTTAAGCCAATTTATTCACCTGGGATCCAAACCGCAGTGCAGCTGGAGTCTGGAGGCCTGCAAGTCCAGGAGGCATGGAAGAGGTATTAGGACAATCAGAAGCGAGGTGTCCAGGTTACTGCAAATATAACACTTTCGCTTCAGTTTGTAACACTTGGTGGTGGTGCGACCGGATTTGGAACAGTGTGCACACACGAAGTCTTGCTTTGAGTTAGAGCTCAACCTCGTATCTCCACTGTTGCCTTTTCCTGGCAGCTTGAACAGTTTAACTTTAGTGCCTCCTTGGTACTGTTTCTGAACAAGTCCACCCCTTCCCTTCAATACCTTTTTACGAAGATACCTTTTTGGGCTACCCACTAATGGGGCATCTGACCATCTACCGCTCTGTAATGCTGATTTCTGCTCATTTGTGGTTTCTGTATCAGTAGAATGAGTTTGGTTGAAATTTCTCGGAGGCCTCTTGTCAACATTTTGAAGAGGACTTTCACTATAGTGAGGATTGTAGCTAGTGTTCTCACCATTGTCCACTTGGAGAGAGCCGGCTGACATAGGGTTGTAAGGTAGTTCGTCAAAACTTGTATTCCATTCATTGACGAGTGCAGGCGATAATGGAGATGCATGAAGAAAAGGTGGTCCCAACTGGGCTGGGTTGTACCCCATCAATTCTGGGGTCTGGAGACCTGCAAGCTCCGAGAGTATGGAAGGCGTATTTGGACAACCAGCTTTAATGTTACCATTTCCTGGCACATTGAACGGTTTAACCTTAGCGTCTTCTTGAAACTGTTTCTAAAAAGTTCCACCCATTCCTTTCAATACTATTTTGATACAAGAGGGTTTTTTTGGGCCGACCAATAATGGGGCATCTGACCATACGCCACCCTTTAACGCTGATTTCTGCTCATCCATGGTTTCAGCATCAGTAGTATGATTATTTTCAAAATTCCCTGGAGGACTTTGGGTCCTTTTAAAATTCCTAGAACTCATTTTATAATTTTGAGGAGGACTAGGACTATACTTAGGACTGTACCTAATCTTCTCACCACTGTGTAGATGGTCAGTAGACACAGGACCAGAAAGCAGTTTGTCATCACTTGTCTTTGGTTCATTTACGAATGAAGATGGGATTGGAGATGCGTGGGACGAAGATGGTAGAACCGATTGGGCTGTTGACATAAAGTTGAAAAGCAGTTCGTTATAACTTTCCTTTGATTCGTTTACGAGAGAAGATGGTAATGGAGATGCTTGAGGCAGAGATGGTGGAAGTGACTGGGCTGTATTGTACCCCATCAATTCTGCAAATTCCTTTGCCAAAACTGGAACTGTGAGGTCTGCAGTGGTTCCAGCGCGGATGTAGATGTTGTTGAGCTTATCGTACTTCAACAGTAGCCCCAAGTTCGTGTTAATGAACAAACATGAGTTAGCGTCATAATGGAGACCAGTAGATGGGTCAAAACGATAGCCTACCGCAGGATCATATACAAGTGACTTCACGTCCGGTTCGGGGTACATCAAGGCGCTATTTCCATCAAGAGCTAGACACAGGTTTTTAACACTTGCAAGTCCCGCTGGATTGATGTTAGCTGCCTGAAGAGATGAACTAAGAGCCGTTGCATACGGGTTGATAATTGCTGCGTTGGGGGTCAAAACGTCGCCCAACATTCCAGGCAGCGGTAACGATGAGCCGGGCAATCGGGTGGCAGCAGCCAACAAGAGTGTGAGCTGCTGAGCAAGCGCATCAGATTGTCCTGTAAAACTCATCTCCTTCGGGTATGTCGGCAGTTGTAGGCAGGAAAAGTATATGTACTGAACTAACAACACAAGCTCAGCGATTATATAGTAGGTACTAATTCGAAGTTACTTAATGAAGGCGGTTGTTCTTAGACTTCACTGCGAGAAATAAAAAAGTGTTGGCTCACCAAATACACCAGCTCCACAGAATACACATAATATGTACATAATATGTATATTATACTATACAGTTGATGTAGAGAATGATCAATGCACCAGCTAAAAAAATCTCCGGCTAGTTACCTACTACTGTAGCACCCAACAAAACAATTATATTATAATTGTTTATAAATACGGCGGAAAAATATGATAAAAAAGTTGTTCAACTTGATTCCAAGCTGGACCCATTACTAATGGGCCATTAGTGACTAATGATTAGTCACGTTGACGTTGATTCGCTGATGAAAATGTTCATCATTAAATGATAGATTTTATGAACGTTGATTCACTGATGAAAACAGGTAGGTTTCTTGTACCGAGCATGACGCGATGTAGGTGGATAGCGAAGAAGGTGGCACTACAGAAAACGTTATGCGTTATGTTTTTTTCCTACTTTCACAACTCAGTTGACAACACAGAGTACAAACCACAGAGAACAACCAAAATTTTGTTAGCCAAAAGTTGGAAGAGCACACCAGCAGCGTTGCCAACCTGCCGAGAAGAAATTTCCGTTCCGCCCCTCCAAAATTTCCTTTTTTTCAGTTCGATATCCGTACGATATCCGTACACATGAGCTCTATTTCCGTACAACAAAATTCGACCTTTTTTCAGTTCTCATAGCTAAAAACATGAGTAGGTACCGATACAAATATCTCTTATCTAAGGATATTAAATAAATTTTAATACAAGTTAAATTTTTCCCCTAAATAAAACATCAAAATCGTACTGTTGGTGGTTTTGAGGGTTTTTAGGTAGGTAGGTAACAAGACCTAGGTTGGGGTTTCGCGGTTCATATCATGGAAGTAGGAAGAGAGCTCTATTTCTGCTTCCATGGTTCATAATTATAATAAAATATAATATATTATATAAAATAATGAACCTATAATTCATATTATGAATTATAATTATAATATAATATAATATATTATATTATATAATGAACCTATAAGTAATTCATATTATGAACCATGGAAGCAGGAATGTAGGATTAAAAAAAAAATTTATGTACGATGTAGAATGAGTCAGAAACCAATTATAGGCAGTCAAGTGAGCTTGTTTATTGCAATACAAATATAAATTGTTTCATCGTTGATAATAATCTTATTAAGATAATATTATGATATTATCATAATAATGAATGAACATAATATTATTATGTTCATATTATGAAGTAGTACTTCATATTATGAAGTATTTTCAATATTAGTACAATTATAATATAATTGTACTAATATTGAGTATATTATACTCTATATAGCGAACCTGGACGTTATTCTTTCCACACAAAAAAAATTATGAAACCTATTCAAAAATTGATTGGTTTCTATTTCCCCCAGTAAATGCATAACCCCCCAGCATTTCCCCCTAGCAGCGGGTAAGTAGGAACTTGAAGTAAGTACCTCTTACCTTCCTCCCAACAGGCAAAAAGCAGGACATAACGCTTGGCAGGACGGAGGTCTAAAAAAACTGGACTATCCTGCCAAAAACAGGACGGTTGGTCGCTTTATCGTAGAAGAAGAGGGAGCCATAAAGAAGAATGTGCCGAAATTCCCTATTTTAATATGTGTGGTTGTCTGAAAAAAATGAGTTGAAGAATTGAAGAGATCCTATGATTATTTTCGAGGGAATTCAGCGACCCAACGAAAATTTCCGTACAAATTCTGTCCGTTCTCCGTACAGACCTCTAAATTTCCGTACAAACAGGCCATCCGTACAAGCTCTATCCGTACTCCGTACTGACCTCTAAAATTTAGAGGATATATCCGTTTTGTACGGAAATTTAGAGTCTAAATTTCCGTACAAAACGGATATATCCGTACGGGTTGGCAACGCTGCACACCAGTGGTGTGACACAGTGTTGTCAGGTCTGCAAGGTTGAGTTACCGTACGAGCCTCTCAAAATTACCTTTTTTCCCCAAAATTACCGTACGCATTACCTGTTTTCTCCAAAAATTACCGGACGCATTATGTCATTGTAAAAACGCTGCAAATTTTACACAAGGGTTTATTATTCTTGTATATAGGTTACTTGTGCAAAAATTAAATTCTGTGTCAATGAAAAAAATTTAAAAAAAATTTTTTCAACAAATTTTTTTTTTTCAAATTTTGTTTTGCATTTTACTTGAAAAATATTTTACCTCCTGGGATCCATCAAAGATCTCGTTTGTAGCCCCATGAAAGCCCTATAGATCGCAACAGTGGAATTGGATCGTTGCAGGACTCCAAAAAATGGATTCTACGTCCAAAAATACTTCGAAAACGACATCGACTCGATCCCATAGCCAAAAGCCTTCAAAAAACCACTCCCTTAACCCCATTTTAGCCCCATAGCGCCCCACGGGTTTGGGCGATCGGGCTGAAAACCTTGCGAGCACAACTAGATGGAAAACGAGTATTTTGTCGAAATTTTATATTTAAAAAAAAAAATCCTACTGCCCAAAACGGCCCGGACGGAGGTCAGACATTTGGGGTTTGGAATGTAGAACGCTTGAAACGGATAATGTCAAATTTTGAGGCCGATCGGAGTCGTCACCGGTGTATTATTTCAAGAATGATAAACCAAATCTATAAAACGTTTTATAGATTATAGATTTTAGATATATAGATTTTATAGATTATAGAGATATGGGTACCCATAAAAACACTGAATTGGAAAACTTTGCTCTCAATCTTTTTTTCAAGTTCCTGGGGAAGGTCCCGATCTCTGATGTACCTACTGTCCTTATTAATTTATGGTTACTTTCATTTCAAATGTTCTTTGTTCCTGGTGAAGGTCCCTTTCTGTGATTAGGTTAGATTTAAATGTTTTTTTCTTAAATAAAAGGTTTATTACTATATGTACGTTTTTGAACTCTTTGAAGAAGATTCCAAATGCCCCCATTAATCAAATTTTTCATTATTTTATAGTACGGATGGAGTGTTTTTTCCTTAAAACCTTTGAAAACGCCAGGAAGAATGGCTCAATCCTAAATTACCGTACAAAATGGCGATACCTTACAGGTGATACCGTACATCGTACAGAGCCCTGAATTGCCGTACAAAACGGTAATTACCGTACACCTGACAACACTGGTGTGACACCACCTTATCACATTAAATGCAAATTTTGCTTCCCCCCACGTAGACATCAGTGGCTGAAAGTTGTAAAAACCACCACATAGGGATGTCACATTCTCCGAAAAGTATATGACATCGATATTTTAGAATAGTATCGATGTAATGTACATTTTTTTAAAGACTCGGTATCTCTGAGAACGCGTTAACGCCATGGGGTCAATTAGTCAATAACCCATAAATCAATAATATCATAATATGATTTTCACAGAAATAGTTTCACAGTGATAGAAAAGACTTGTTTTTTACATGATCAGACGGTGGTACCTTCTAAATTTAATTCAAACAACCCGTCGAAATGACACCTGATAATATTATTTTCATTGGACGAGTCTCTGAAAATTCCATGGCAGACGTTCATCCAAGTTTGATATCGCAAAACGATCTTTTACAAGTAAACAGTAATTATTGAAGTTGCATTGGGCCCAGATTTAGCCAATAATAAATTATTTATGAAATTCAAAAAAAAAGTATCGGCCAGATAAACAATATCGATAGGTAGTCTGATACATTTTTAAGCTTATCGATGTTTACAATTTTCGATATATTCTGTACACCCCTATTTATACTTTTCACAACAATAAACAAGTCATTCGTATTTAATACGAATTTACTTATGTTCCGTGTAAATGAAAATCTCCATGCGCAAAAGCATTAAATACGACTGAGCCATTTTTGGATAGTCTTGAACTATGTCAAAGACGATATTTATCTCTCAGGAAGGTTCTGCTAATGCTTTGGCCCTGAACAAGGACTATTCGAGAGTTGTCATTGCCGGCAGGAATGGTATGTAGAGGTAACAACAATGTTTTTGTTCCGTGTTTTTTTTATGAGGCGCCAGATGATGATGAAACTCGTACTCGTTTCGTTCGCCTGCGAACCGAAAGCGATTTCTCGATGGGAAGGTACCTATTAGGATGAAGGACTTTGCTGGATCTGTGATTGTTTTAACTATGGAAGGGTGTACGGCGACAAATAGCGGCCAAGCAATGTGTATCGCTCATGTGTTCTATTAAATGATTTAATTTAAATCGCACGATTCAGTTATTCATGAAATTTCTAGCAAGGTGCAGAGCAGGGAAGATAGCTGTTGGTGCAGAGCAGTCCCCCCCCCTTTCAAAAATATTTGTTTAATGCCACAGAATTAATTCCCTTGTGTAAAATGTGCAGCGTTTTTTTTTTTTTTCTCCGAACCTGGCGCGCTAGAGTTGTAGTTGTCATCCTTCACTCGATGGCATTAGGTACTATCTCACTTTCGCCCAGAGCTTATCATTGCCTTCTTCCCCTGTACTATATGATCAGCCACAGGTCATACACTGCGAGAAGACATACTCCTAAACTATGGAGTGGGTTCGACTTCGGGTCCAGTTTGCCCTCATATGGGCTATTTTCCTTTGGCTGCGGGGAGCTTGGCGGAAGCAACGACGTTTGGGCGATGAGGATGAAACGGCTGGGAATTCGTCTTTACCAACAATTCTTTGTCAACCACGTGTTCTCATTTGTTTCAGTCTTCAAAATATTTCTCATCGAAGAAGATGAGTTCGTTGAATTCTGCAACTTGCGAGTAGGGAAAAATTTGAATTTAAATTTCTCCTGCAACGACGTGGCATGGAACGCCTTAGACGGTCAGTATGTTATTCAACTTACGACATTGAAGGACAAGTAGCGGCGCTACTGTAGCGCACAAACCATCGTGTCAAACCTTAGTCCATTAACTCGTGTGTGCTCTCGATTGCAGATCACATATTGGCCACGGCGGCCACAAATGGAGCAGTGGTGGTCTGGAACCTCAATAAAACGTCTCGGTCAAAACTAGAACACGTTTTCTCCGAACACAAAAGAACGGTAAACAAAGTCAGTTTTAATCCAGTCGAATCCTCATGGCTGATATCCGGGTCACAGGATGGAACGATGCGAACGTTCGATTTAAGAACGAAAACAGCCACCAACGTGTTTCATAGGTACTTATGACAGTTTTGGGCCCTCAAGTTCGTTGTGCTCCAATTTTGTGTGATTATGATCATTAACATGTGACTCAATTTTGCAGCAATACAGAAAGCGTGAGGGACGTACAGTTCAACCCTCACTCCCCTGCAGTGTTCGCCTCGGTGTCTGAAAACGGGAACGTGCAAACATGGGACATGCGCAAACCGGATAAATGCGTCCTGCAGTTCACGGCTCATTCGGGCCCGATTTTCGCATGCGACTGGCACCACGAGTCCCTCTGGTTGGCCACGGCTTCTCGGGACAAGACCATCAAAGTATGTTGCGCAGTTTGTTGTGTTACATGTCATGTGAGACCTCATTCATTTGGAGCTTTTCAGGTTTGGGACATGACTACAGCCAAGCCAGTTTGCGAGCAAACTATCAACACGATAGCGTCAGTTGGTCGAATAAAATGGCGTCCCCAGCACAAATACCATATAGCCTCCATTGCGTTGGTGGTCGATTGTACTGTAAACGTGTGGGACATAAGGCGCCCCTACATACCTTATGTAGTGTTCACGAACCACAAAGACGTAGCTACTGGCATTGCGTGGAGAGGCGACCCTAACGTAGTTTTAACGACTAGCAGAGTGAGTTTGTCGGAGTTTTCGGCTGTGTGAAGCTGACTATTTGGGGATACACGTTTATGACCAAATTTTCGGTTTCAGGATAGCACCCTTTACCAGCACGTTTTCAAAGATTCTACATACCCTGCAGCTCAAGTCAACCCTCACGCCTTAGCTATAAGCCCTCAGGGGCACATTGCATTTGCATCAAAAGTTATTCCAACAGCTGTGAAAGGATCTAAAATACAAGGAATACTAAGGTACGTCCCATGTCTGTTACGTCTTTTTTTTCCCCTGATCCAATATGACGGTTCCTGTGTGTTGATCAACAGAAGGAACACGGGAGCATCAAGTGAAGAATTTTGGCAAGTCTCGTCGACGTTGAATTTCCTCACCTGCACGAAGAACAAAGACATGAACTGGCTGATTCAGTTCGCGGAGAGATACATTTTGACTGGGAAACCTCTTAGCGAGCTTTGCGATCACAATTCCAACGTTGCTTTATCCCTTGGGAAATTCGCCGTAAGTTCGCCATTCTCATCAATTTCCCGAACGAAATTTTGTTGCCTCAGCTCAGTGTCCCAGAACAATATTTCAGGTTGGGATGATGTGGCTGATGATCAAAACCCTTTACGCCTATGACGACGAGGATCCAGTGCCGACGTACCCGCTCAAGGAAGACACCCCTCAGCCGAATACCGACGGGACCCCTCTGAAAGAAAACGGCAAAGAAACGGATTCTTCTCACAGACGTAACCGGCGGAAATTGAACCCTGAAGAGGTGGAAGAATCGGTAGGGGATTTTTTCTTCGGGGACGCGGAAATGGATCCTTTGAGCATGGAGTTCGAGATAAACCATTTGGACGGCCTCATCACCCAAGTATGGTGCATATTTGAAGGGTTTTAGGGCGCAATCTCGGCCTATCGCTTATTTTATTTTTTTGTTAAGGACTGGACGTTGCAGCCTGAAGCATTTTTACCAAGACAGGATATTCTTGATCGATCACCGCCTCCCGAATCTTACAATGAAAATGACTCGCCAGACACTTTGGAAGGTACTGTACTAACACCTTTAGTAACCAAGTGTTTGGTGGCGCAGATGTCAGTAGACTGGTTCTTGCCGCTTGTTTGTCATGCGGTTTTGGTTTGTTTCATTCCCTTTGTCTCAGAAATTCAGTTGATTTTGAGGGTGATGCGTGAAGATAATGTCGCCACATGTTTTTTTTTTTTTCATTTCCCAGAAGAGGTGTCCCGTGTGAGTGAAAGGTGGAAAGGCCTGTCCGTGGTAGAACCGCTGGTTCCCAAATTGTGGGACGAGAAGAAGTCGGTGGTCGAGGCTCTGAAACAACATGGGACCAACGGCGATGTCCAAACCGCCGTCTGCATGTTGATTGCTTTGCCACCGCAGAGACGTCAAGTGCTCCTCAATCTCATTGACGTGCACGACCAAGAAGTCTGGCTGCTTGCCTACGTGTCGCTTTTGAATCAACACCAACTCTTCACACACGCCAACGAAGTGAGCCGTTCGTTGAAAATGGGCAGATTTAGATGCGGGAGCTCGTGCTTATTTGGGAATTTTCTCATTGCAGATAATTAAACTGGCTTGGATACCTGAAGTGAACCAACTGAATCAACAGTCGACTACCGTCAACGTTTCATGTAACCGGTGTTGCAAGATACTTCCGCAAGGCAGTCGACTCTGCGGCGTCTGCAGCTCAAGTCTGACTTGCAGTGTGTGCCATCAAGTAAGAGCTAGGATTAAATTTTGAAGCTAGAAATTGGGCAGTGGGAAGACAGATTATCAAAGTGAACAATAGGGAGCTTCAGGTTCAAAAGTTGGCTATATAAAGGTACGGGACTTGGGAAATGAAGAGGTTTAGGACCAAAAGGTTTAGGGAGTATCAAATTACCCAATATCCATGGAATTTGATGCTCCCATTGGACTCTCTTCCATTGCCCACTATGTTCTCGTAGTATTCCATTGAAACCTGAGGCCTCCAGTTGCCCACTTTGAGTCTCATGGCGCATAATTTGTAATCATACTCTTCTAGGTTGTCGATGGTGCGTACGTCTGGTGTCAAGGGTGTATGCACGGCGGGCATCTCCTTCACGTCAAAACCTGGCTGACGAAGAATACTTTGTGCCCCTCAGGGTGTGGCCATGTTTGCGAGTACACCTAGAACTGGCTCTCGAATGTTGAACCTGCTCTATTATAGAGGTATAATACCTAGACCCTGCGCCAAACCAGTCGGCGTCGACGGTTTAAGTAATATTACATCTTGCCTGGTGGTTTTCGAAATCTTTCCCACCACCAAGTGACGCCAAGAAAAATGTAAGCAAACGTTTGCTTCAGACACCAGAGCCGTAGTAAACTGGGTCATTAATTCCAGAAGGAATTAATTTAGACATTAGTGTCTGTTCACATCTTTTAAATTGCCATTTATCCTTGCCTCGTACAATCATGTTATGCCACCGATTTCTATAGTTTTGAAGATTCCTACGGCTTCTTCTGAGAACCTAGCATTTCTTAAAAATACCAATTTGTTGACATCGTTTATAAACTCATACGGGTCAAGTTCCTCATATCGATCATGTCGAAAAATTTTAATAAGTATTTATGTTTGCTTCTTTTGACGGGAATTTTTGACGTTGACCATTTTTGAATATCAACTCTTTTTACATATTTATTTATCGACTACTTGAACCGCTCGTTTCGATCTCAGGCAATAATAAAAGTTTCTTTTATGACAACTTCGTTTTTTCTCAATTTCCCTTGATGAGTTGAAATAATTATAATTCGAAATTTAAATTATTAACAAGACACAGACACAACACAAATCCTACCGGCAGGCTTTCTCATTTTAGTACGATTTCCAAATAGGCTGAAAATTGATTACATAAAATTCGGCTATATTGAATAAAATGGACGTAAAATAACATTTTAGAATGAGGATGATTGATAAACATGTCATATTTCTTGAATGGCTAATACTCGGTTAAATTACTTCTTCGATATTTCGCTTAATCACGCCATAATATGGCCATGATATTATCTTCCAAACCAATGTTCTCATTTATTCGGAGATCGATTCTACGAACATAATTACATGGTAGGCCATCAGAGAGGTCGCCGAGAGAATGCCAGTTTACAGTGGAAATGCCAGTTTTGACCTTAAATAGAGGTTGTCCGGGTCCCTAGATAGCTCACCCCATTGGGCACCCCAACCACCATAAGTCCCTGGGCACCCCCCCCCCCCCCCCCCCCTGTTCTTACCCTGACTGCCTGCAGGAACTAGCGACATCGAAACCAACATGCCATGGGCTGTGCCATTCACATAATTCCACCAGCAAGAAAATCCAGACAACTAGGTAAATGTAATGTGTAGTGAAGTTAGTATAAGCATGGATCACAAGGATCTGGAGGAGGGCAGCATTCTTCTTCTTTGCGTTTTGGCTGAGGACACACCACTTTGGGTTTAGCAGGTTCTTCGTTAACACATGGTTCTAATGTGACGGTACCGAAGGTTGGACAAGCTGGGGCTCCCTTCAGTTCGATGGTGAGGTCCACAATTCGATCTGCTTCTCTGAAACCAGATAGCCTCGCACCCTGCATGGTGCCGTAGTATCCAGGGATCGTCGCTTCGCCGGCAAACATGACTGACGGAGGTCCTTCAGCACCCGGGCCGGGCACAGGCTCAGCGAGGGCACACTGATCGCTAACCTAGTTTGGTAAATGAATACCGAGATCAGACATTTCTGTACGGTGTTTGATATTACTGAAAGGATCCCGCCTACACGAGCCCCTGTCAATAATGTAGGTACAGCGAAAACCCAAAATTCCTCACTGTGGATCCCAAACCGAGATAACTTTTGGTCCCGTAGAAGTGTATGTTAGTATTCCAGTTGGACTTGAGGACTTCAACTGGACACGGCAGACTCCCATCGCCTGTAACTTTCCTCACAAACGCCGTGAACTCATCTGCTATTCTACCGTTATTCATCTGAAATTGAGGGAAGGGGTTAGTGCTTTGTGATAAAACACGGAGGGCTGGTGGAATAGGTAGGTACCTAAAAGACATCAGTCATTACCCACACACATCGGCCTTTTTTTTTTTTTTTTAGGATTTACTTCCTTTCCTCTCCAGCACCAGGAGCGGTTGTGCCCGCAAGGTCTTCAGTCCGATCGCACAAACTCTGTGGTGCTAAACAGGGGCTATGGAAGCGTTTTTGAAGAGTTTTAGCTATGGGGTCGAGTTAAATTGGAGCACCTGGGTCAGCAGACCCAGAACGCCTAATTTGGGTGTGGGATATTTCTGACCTACCTTACGCCCAACCCTCAAACCAAATAAACTCCGTAAAACACATCCTATGTCAAAACCGTTTAGGTTTCTCGTGATATCGCTAATTTCACCTTCTCGACCCATTCCGCTTCTTTACCAGCAACAGTGACTTTGAGAATGTTTTGAGTTCCTAACGGATGAATCTCTGAGATGCCACAAATGCCTTGGACCCAATCCATCACCCACTCGGTTTCCTGTTTGGACCAGCTTATTCGCATTGTGAAATTATGCCCTTTGTTCCAAAAAGCCTTTTCATACTAAAAATAAATAAAAAAAATAAATAAAAATAAGAAGAAGAAGTTAACTGGACTGATCGTCGTTGCAAGTTGAATGTCACTTATCCCCAAACGTTCTGTACTTACGCGAAAGTAAATCACTGTCAGGTTACCAAAGCCGATCCTTTGAATGGCGGTCGTCTTCTTCGGTGGGAGCCTCGGCTTGAACATCATATCCGACAAGTACTTCAACACTCCCAGCGACACAGTGACTATGACGTAATCCCCTGAGTAAGACGTTCCATCGCAACATTGAACAATAACCCGACAACCGAGCGTGTTTGTTCCGTAGCAAATCTGCTGAACCACCTAGAAAGAAACTTTGTCATCCATGTGGAAGTGAAAATCCGAAGGAAAGTACTATTAAGGTAGGTAATCATTCGGAAGCGATTGAAAGCATTCGTAGACGTTCACTCTAATGTCAGTGAACGAACACTAGAAATAGGAGGTGTCTTTCAAGATGGAACATAGGTACTCGTAAATGTACATAAGAAAGGTAGGTATCTTATACCTATTATAAAACATACGTTTTTTTAAATGTTCCCTATAGACGGTTAAACTGCTGGACCGATTTTGACGGGTTGCATTAGTGATAGGTAGGTGATGTACGGGAATTTGATATTTCGTTTACCAGCTGGTATTTTACAATAGTCTACTCACTATTGAAATTTCGGAGTGAGGCAATCGATAACAAAAACCCGCTATTAATTTGGAGAAGTCTAGTTTCACTATTCCTGCTGTTGTTCCCTGAACGAGCTGACGCTCAGGGCTGTGATTGAGAAGTGACCTTGAATAATAATAATAATAATAATAATAATAATAATAATAATGAAAAAAGAAACGAATACAGCCGAACAAATTTGGTTTCCAATCATTTCTTCTTCATTTATTAGGTTATTGATTCTGATTTGGGTTTGATAATAATAATAATTATTAATATCATTATTGTTATCAACAATTATTGTTTGTACTTGATATTAGTGATCACTAATACTTTTTTTTTTAGGTAAGAGGAGGGAAATACTCATGCAGGATTGCAACCCGGGACCCAAAACACTGTCGGACTCTTACCTACCGAGTAAAACCCATCCCGTGTTCTTCTTGTTGGATGTGTCCCGGAACTACGATTGTATTACTACTTCGGTACAGCCCAGTCTTGCCTTTCAGCCTTATCTTCCGTTTTGTCAGTGTTTTCACGAGTCTTCGTGTTTGTTTTTTTCAATAATTTTTTTATTTTTGGTATATTATTCTTGGAATAGTACACAGGTCTATCCCGACGGATTTTGAAAATTCTGATCGATATCAAAATTTGACATGATTCGTTTCAAGACATCCAAAAACGAAATGTCCGTCCGATGTACGGACCGTTTTGGGCAGTAGGAATTTTTTTTTTTTAATCTGAAATGGCAAAGTACACGGTTTACCATATAGTTGTTCCCGCAAGGTTTTCAGCCCGATGTCCCAACCCGTGGGGCGCTATAGAGCTACGTGAGTTTTTTTTTTTTTTTTTTTTTTAAAGGTTTTTGGCTTATTTTGCAGGTGTCGTTTTCGAAGTATTTTGCAGAATCCATTTTTGGGGGTCCCAGAAAGACCCAATTTCACCGAGGGGATCTATGGGGGCTTTCATGGGGCTATAAATGGAATTTTTGAAGGATCCCAAGAAGTCGATAAGGTCTCGTTTTGCGAATAATTTTTGTCGCATAAGTACCTACTTTAATTAATAATGTAATTAATTTTTTGAGGCCCCACATCTGTACAAACAATCTAGAGAAGAAAAAATATTTTCTTAAGCACACAGAATTAATTTATGTACAATTAACCTTTATCGAAGAATAATAAACCCTTGTGTAAAATTTGCAGTTTTTCAAATTTTACTTTATTTTATTTATTTAGGTATTTTTAAAGTTTATTAATTTTTTCACGCTTTTCACTTTGTCACTTTCCTTTCCACTTTTCACACTCCTTCCCATTCTCTGTCTGTCGGTGCTATTAGTGATACTAATCCATTGATTCCCCGGAATAGTAAAGTGCTCCGAAAATATTAGTAAGTGTAAAATTTACACTTAGAAGAGATTGTTGCGAATGTTTTTGATTTGTTTGATCCAACACATTCGCAACAATCTCTTCTAATCATAATCAGCATTTTTGCAACTGTTTATCCAGTAAACATTCTGAGCTCACCGTTGTGATGAAATTAGGCTTAACCTCAAAAAGCTATAATTCCAATATTAGAGCTATTCTACACGTTACGTAAGGTAGAGTGGGTTCCCACTCTAAAAATAAACTGCGGGAAAACGTAGTCCATCCTCATCAAAGGGTGGAAACCTCCCTACATGCTACAGATGAATAGAAGTAGAGGAAATGGTCTTCTTGAAATACCCCTCGCAGCACATGGTATTAATGATATCAATACACACTTAAATAAAGTGACAAGAGATGATTGAAAGGTTTTCTGAAGTTGTCCTGGTTGAAGCGCTGGGCCTACGGTCTTTTGATACTTGATCGCTAGGTAGTAGGTACCTACGTACTTAAGATTTCTTTCGGTACCAGTAGGTAGTCGTATCGAATGGTAAACCATACCTTGCCTGCAAGCACGTTGCAGTTATACAGGGCTTTGATTAAGCTCATTGCCCCACCAGGGAATGTGATATTTCGTCCTGGTATATCTATAGTGCTTCCATATTCCTTGAGAGATATGTTACGCAGGTCTTCTCCAACTCTGGCAGAACCAATATTAGAATTTAATTAAAAGAATTATTTTAAGTTTACGAAACATTAAATTTTGTGCTTGAATATTTTTCTTCTTCGTGTATGAGTTTTTGTAATGTCAAGACTCACTGGGCCTTCATGCAATTCATGAGTCCGTTGACGCTCATGAGAAAGTCCTGCCTGGCGTCCAAGGGGAGGTTTTCAGTTAAAACCCGTATTCTGGCATCAACGTAGTCATGAAGATTCCATTGTGGGGGTGTTTTTGGACTAGTGAAGAAAGTTGCGGCCTCATTTAATATTTTCTTCAGAAACCTGTGTCATTCCAGATAAGTGGAGAGTCACACACCCCCCCCATAGCTACTGAACAATTCGAGCAAATAACCGTACTGTTTGGCTTCAGGGTATTCCAGTGACATTCTTCCATCTGTAGTGAAATACCATTCAGATTCTTTCTTTGGCTTTTCAGCACGAGGGCAGAGCAGACATTCTGTGTTGGCCAAATTGTATATTGGGTTGGCTACACTGGCACCGTCGATGAGGTGAACACCAAGCTCCACAAGTGCATTGCCCATTTTGCAAGTTTTTATTCTGCCCCCAACCCTGCCGACCAAAAACATGCGTGATCAGGCACTGGAAGAAAAAAAGTACCGATCGAGAAATCGCTCTAAAAGGCTCACTCTTGCTGGGCTTCGAGAATGATCACATCGTGGATACCAGATTTTTCCAATCTCTCGGCCGCCGACAGTCCGGCCAACCCACCTCCGACGATAATTACCCGAGGCGGGCGGTTCTTCAAGTGCGGGCCGACACATTTGGCCCGCCTGTTCACCGCCGTCATCGAACAGTTTGGAACGATTTTGTGTTTTGCCACATTGCTGACTTTCCGGCTCCTTTGCAGGCACCTTCAACATTCCGAATGCTCGTCAAGAAGTTATTGATTTAAAAATATCGTTAGGAGTATCATGACTCACCAACTGATGGATGAATCTGTGTTCAAACACCTCGTTAATATTCTTCTACAATCAAACATTCTTAAAAAATACTCTTAGAGTTCCATTTGAAATTTCTGCCTTACAATAATCTGTTTTTCTGAATTTCAGTTTAGCTGAAAACGTGGTTACGTAGAAGCTCGCCAAGTAACGAAATCACCTCGAAATTTGATTTTGGTGTTGTTAGTAATGAAATCTTCATCCATTCTTTATCTGTGATCAGTAGAATCTTTAGTCCATATAAAAACGCAGAACCTTTAATGAATTCAGGAGCTAAATTTACCTAGTCATCATCAATTGCGAAGATAGGCAGAAATGCCTCAAATGGAATGTCCCACATGCTTGAAAAAATTTCTCGAAAACGACGTCGCCGTCCAATGCATAGATTGCGCGGTCAAAAAGCATGCGCGATGTGCCAAAATAGACCCGGGGAAGGTTGGCAAACGGCATTGGCGGTGCAAAGGGTGTTCGTACAAGAAGGACCCAAACAGGAAGCCAAAGTCTGCCGTGAGCAAGATGCCCCCGTCGCGTCTAGTGGATGCTAAAACGGTACAAGTGCCGGTACAGAGTAGGTTAGTTCAGTGGTTCTCAACCTATTTTTCCAACAGCCAATTGTGGTTGAAAATCGGGGAGTGATTGGGGCCTCTGGCTTCTGGTTATATACAGGGGCCTCTTCCTAGGGGTCCTCCTTTATGCCATCGGGGGATCATATATGATCTATATGATATATCATGATCTCCCAAAGGGACCGAATCTCACACGTCTGAGATCAGCTCTGAGGACAGCCCTGATAAATGTTATTCGATCCTATACGACTGTCTCCAGAGCGGCGGTGTGGGTCCTCGCTGGGATGTTACCCACAGAATTGGAGGCTGCCTGCCGTTACGCTGCCAATAGGATTCGAAAGAGGCTTCCCTTTTGACTACTGGGGCGAAGTTTAGAGCCCGGGCCTCCTCGAGCTCAGTTGCACCGGGAGGTGATGGCCATGCTCGTCGGTCGGTGGCAAGAGGATTGGACCGCCGAGTCCACTGGGAGACTCACTTTTGAGTTCTTCCCATCTAGTGGCTTGGCGAATGAAGATGACGTAGGGGGTCCCTGACCACAGTGCCAACCAGCTGCTATCTGGTTGAGAACCACTGAGTTAGGTACTAAAGGATAGTAATCATACGTTCCTTGGCCTCAGGGAGAAATGGCTGCTGGAGATTCTTCACGCCAAACGGCCAAACTAGGACCGATAAATCAACAAGACGACGATCAAGGTGAGTATGATTTTCCATCAAATTGTACCCAATACAAATCTTGTACACCCGACACCAAAGTGTTAAGGGGGCGCGGGAGTACCCTGAAATCGTTTTCCTGGAATGATTTCCGTAAAACTGAACCGATTTTGATGATTCAAGGCTCATTCCATTCAGATCGAGGTCCTTGAGAAGCTATACCACCAAAATTGGGCAATATCGCACATTTTCCACTGGTTTTCCCGGAAAAACCCGTTTTTTGCCCGTTTTCCTGGATTTACTGGCGCTATAGTGCTCCGATTTTTTTTAAATAAAATTTTTTGGGTCTGTATTTTCATGCTCAAGAAGCTATACCTCAAAAATTTTGGAAATTTTGACTTTCAAAAATCCACCCGTCAATGAGCAAACCTGGTGGTAGAACTCGGCAACGTGACTTTTGTGAGGAGGCTGAAATTCTTCCCGCAAGCGTGACTTGCGACCCCCTCCTACCCACCCGGGGGGAGCTACCGGCCAACCCCCCTCACCGCCCCCCTCCCCGGGAGGTCTCTTTGCTCTCTGTTACTCTGTGCTCTTTGCCCTCTAATGTTTACATTTCAACATCCATACTTTTTTCACCCGTTTGTGGGATTGAAAAGTTCTCCTCTTTCCTCCTTGTGTGGCCGGAGTCGGGCCGCCCGATCCACCAATCACTTTTCGATCCGCTGACCAGTCTCTACTTTTGTTCTAGCTCAGTAATTGAGTGTAATAATAATAATTATTATTACGTTCATGTTATACATTTTATACGCTCTATAAGACATTTACCTATGCGAAAATAGCCTTTACGGCCCATGAACGCCGTACCTATCTACTTCAAAACGTTGGTAGGTATTGGTGGATGGTGTCCTGGGTTTCATTTTTCACGTAACCGTTTTAGGTAGACTAGTAATAAGTTATATAGATATAACTTATTTTTGTAGTGATTTCATTTGACCAATAACAATTATTGATCAATGAATTATTCATGCTGATGGCTGCCGTTTACGCCCATTCACCAGTTACCTACTCCACTAGGGGCAGGCAACGACTTCCATTTTTCGCCATTCAGGAAAGCAGATTTTTCTACGTTATTTTTATTTTTTTAAACTTATTTGTTCCAAATGATTAGAGATTGATCTCTCCTGATTTCGAAAAAGTCGCTCGAAATTAATACAGGAGAATCTGAGTATCTGAGGCTGAAAAGGTTGACCTCTCTTCTTAAAATCGAACCACGACTCAATGAAATATTCCCGATAAAATAATGAGAGCAAAATTTGAGGTACCTAAGATAAAAAATTCAGACTCAAGGGATCGGTAGAAAGAGAGTAGGTAGTACCTAGCAATTTCTGCGGGAAGAAGGCATTTCTATTTTTCCTATTCGGACCTACTGGGTAACGCTTTGAAAATGACCCGAAAACTTTGGTTTTTAAAAAGGAGGCACATGGTCAAGGGACTCGCACTATCTGAAATTTTGACAAAATAGGTAGGTACTTGGTTTACCATCTAGTTGTCCCCGCAAGGTTTCAGCCCGATCGCCCAAACCCATGGGGCTCTATGGGGCTAAAATGGGGCTATGGGAGGGTGTTTTTTAAAAGGCTTTTGGCTATGGGATCGAGTCAGGTGTCGTTTTCGAAGTATTTTTGGGCGTAGAATCCATTTTTTGGGGTACCATAACAATCCGATTTCACTGTTGCGATATGTAGGGCTTTCATGAGGCTACAAATTAGATTTTTGATGGATCCCAAGAGGTCAAACATTTTTCAAGTAAAAAAACAAAAAAAGTTGGAAAAAAAATCCCAATTTTTTTTTTTAATGTAAAAATAAAAATTTAAAACAATTTTAAATTCTTTTCATTGACAGAATTAAATTTCTACACAAGTATCCTATATCAAAGAATAATAAACCCTTGTGTAAAATTTGCAGCGTTTTTAAATGGTAAAATTTTGTCGTCGGTACATAGGCAGCTCAAATATTGACCTTTCTTCTTAAAATCGAACCACGTCTCTTTGAAATATTCCAGATAAAATAATGAGAGCAAAATTTGAGGTACCTAAGATAAAAATTTCAGACTAAAGGGATCGGTAGGAAGACAGTACCTTGTAGCGATTTCAGCGGGAAAAAGGCATTTCTATTTTTGGTTCATTATTCTTGGAATAATACACTTATGCTTTCGCGACGGAGGTCGACGACTCCGATCGGCCTCAAAATTTGACATTATCCGTTTCAAGATTCATTATCCGTTACATTCTAAATCCGAAATGTCCTTCCGTCGTCCGGGCCGTTTTGGGCGGTAGGATTTTTTTTTAAATCTGAAAGGGGCCACGGAACTAGGTCAGAGAAATGGGAAAATTCGGCCGAACATAGTTGAACTAGTAATGATCAAAGTACTCAGTACAGTTAGCACTGAGAAATTAGGTGTCTGAGCAGAGGAAATCACTAAGTGAATATTTGGCATTGGAATATTTGGGATTCTTGAAGGATCCCTGGAGCTTAAATATTTTTTTAGCGAAAAATAGAAAATTTTTGAAAAAATTTGTTGAAAAAAAAAAATAATAAAAAAAAAAAAAAAAATAAATAAATAATAGGTAGGTAATAATAAAAAAAACTGGTTGTGTGTTTTTATGAAACCTCGATAAAAGTGAAACTTTTCTTCACATTATGGACATTTTACTAAAAATTGTCGGATTATTATTCTATTAAGGGTAGGTATAAAAATCGCTTCATCAATCTTAATGTTATATAATAATATTATATTATATTATATATTATATTATATACCTATTATATTACATTAAGAATTTTAATATTAACATAATATTATTATGTTTGAGTCTCAATAAATAGCTCACTGACGTTCGGCAGCCACGCCCGAAGTTGGTACCTACTACCACTGAGGCGAGCCTAGCGAGAGTAGTTTCAGAAAATGACGCCTACATTTTTCAATCTGTTAGAGTCTCAATAAATAGCTCACTACGTTCGGCAGTCATCCTCGAAGTTGGTACCCACTACCTACCACTGAGGCGAGCCTAGCGAGAGTAGTTTCAGAAAATGACGCCTACATTTTTCAATCTGTTAGAGTCTCAATAAATAGCTCACTACGTTCGGCAGTCATCCTCGAAGTTGGTACCCACTACCTACCACTGAGGCGAGCATAGCGAGAAGAGTTTCCAGAAATGATGCCCACATTTTTCAATCTGTTAGAGTCTCAAAAAATAGCTCACTGACGTTCGGCAGCCACGCCTGAAGTTGGTACCTACTACCTACCACTGAGGCGAGCCTAGCGAGAAAGTTTCAGGAAATGATGCCGACATTTTTCAATTTATTACAGCCTCAATAAATAGCTCACTGACGTTCGGCGTCACGCGTCATGCAACAGACAGACGAAAAAGTTCGAGACGATGTAATAAAAGTTTCATTTTAAAAAAATTTTCTCCAACATACTACCTACCCCTCCTAAATAATTCAATAATAATTATTCGATTAATTCAACAATTCAACTATTGAATTATTTAGTAGGGTTGTCAGAAAGTGTGAGGTAGGTATCTCCCGTTCTAGCTGTGAGCCGCATATAGGCTAAGATAAACAGTAAAGTCCACTTTGGCTTAACACATAGACCTTATGTAGGTACATAGTACACCTGATATGTTTATTAAGCGGTTGGGAATGTACCACAGAGCTGATCATTTCGGAGAAATAACACGACACTCCGCCGAGGAAACCATCTGGTGGTTCATTTAGTTATTATTTCCGCCACCAGTCGGTCGACTTGTAAATCCCCGCAACCGTCAGCGCCATCTCTTGGCTCAGGATTTGTTACAGCTTTGCTCCCGCGCCCCCTTAAGGACCGAATGTTTCCAAATGTTGATTATGTCATTGGAGCAGCACTTACACCAGTGACAGTCACCTTTTGTTTCAAGATCCCTGGGAAATGCAGTTTAGTCGAAGCCTCCAAAAGTTGAAACAGCTTGAAGAACTGGTCATCTTACTCAAAGATAAGTACTACGAGGTATCCAAGAAGAACGACGACCTCGAAGCTGAACTGACCACTTATAAATTGAAAGTGGAAAACTTAGAACAGAGAATCAGGTTAGGAATGATAGAACAACGTGGATTTGTAGTTTGACAGCATACTAATTTCACAACTTACAGAAAGAACACGGTGGAAGTTTGGGGTGTGCCGGTTACCGATAAGGACAATTTGAGTAGTATAGTGACAAAGCTCTTTCAAGCGGTTGGTTTCAAAGATAAGGAGAATCAGGTAGAAAGCGTTGGCAAATCCAAGAAGACGGACGCTGACTTCAACGCCGGAATACGCCTTGCACGAGTGGATGCGTCAGGTTTGTAGTGCAGCCCTCGTGGCAATGTACAATTTGGGCCCCCATTCAACACGGAAACTAACTCAATATTCAAGTTCCGAGGACGGTCATTTGGATCAATTTCGTCACCAATCGGGACAAAGACGAGTTCATGAACAAATGGAGGTCGTTGGAACAAAACGGAGGTTTGACAGTCAAGCAGCTCGGAGTCGATGGAAATGGTCAAGTGAAGGTGGAGACCAGCCTGACGCCTTATAAGCTGCAATTGTTCCAACGGGCCGTCGATTACGCGAACGAGTTCAAATACCAAAGAGTCGGCGTCCGCGATGGAGAGGTAAGATGAACAAAAAAATGCTCCAAATTCGACAGACCACCCACTCTTGTCTGTTATTACAGATATACATCTTGAAAGAAGTTTCCGGCGGGCCTCTCGTGTTCATCAAATCCCTGCACGACTTCGAAAGGCTTGCCGACATCGACATGCAGAGATTGGTCAACGAGAAAGTTCACGCCGCCGCTGCCGACGAGAGGAAATCATCAGGGAGGATTTCCAGCCAAAGCGTCAGGACGTCGCCGAGCAACAAGGAAATCCCAAGCAAACCGGACACCATCAGAAGAACCTCTTTGAAGAAAAGATAAGCAGTAGTAAGGATTAAAATTGAATTCACATTTTGGGCGCTACTTCAATGATACTTGCTGTCAATTTGTTCACAGTGCCAAGTGGTTTCGTTTTGACTTGATAGTAAGTTTGAGGACTGAAAAGGTCTACAGATGGAAGTTTGGGTGGTGGCTAATGATAGGAGGGGGCTCTGTATAAGATCGGAGATTGCCATTTGAAATAAGAAAGTTGGGCAGATCTCACTTTGCCTTACAGGAAGAGACAGAGGACTAGGTACCGAGGTGGTTGGAGAAGAGGAGTTGGTCAAAAATTCGTTCACATTTCTCGTGGGTGCTGCTAAGAACCCCTTATCGTGTGTTTGGTAAATATCAAGAATACATAGGGTGTTGTCAGAATTGTCTGACTGGCTCGGGATGGATGTTTCTAATCGCTGACTTTCTATGAAGTTCCTCATCAGTCTAGGCAACGAACGCTCAAAAATTACATACTGGCAGAACCGTACCCTCTGGCCACCGCGAATTGCTGCAATAAACAAGTTTAAACCCCCAATTCCCTCCCTCCCGCCAGAATAGAATATCTCTGGTGTAGGTCACACCCGAAATGTACCATATTATGGTATATCCGCTATATGCTAAGTACGTAAGGTAAATTGGTATTGGAGGGGTATCACACAGATAGATTTGAAGTAAAAGCAGTAAATATCTACGAGGATGTGTCCCAGTCAAAGTAAAATAACCCTTTCCTCACACTTTTGGACCCCAAGTGCGAGGCCGGCCCTGAAAACTCACCTCAAGGTCGCTTTGAGGTTAATTACAGCAAGGAAAAATCTCGACTCAACTGCCAAATCTGTCCATGAATAATGTCCTCAAAATAAGGCTGAGGTCCACCTTGAGCAGCGGCGACAATGAATAGCTTGAGGAGCCGCTGAGGCCTCCTCAAGCGATCCTCCACTTGAGGGCAACTCAACTGTCCTAACCTGTCTATGAATAACGTAAGTCACTCACACTCCCATGAGGCCACTTTTGAGGAGATGGAAGGTGGAGGAAGCTCTAGGAATTCCGCCCTTAGCCTCTATGAGTGTTGTGAGTCCAGCATGAACGGGGAGAACTACACGGGTCCTCAGAGGTCTGGTGAGATGGTGGTTAACCCCCTCACCGCGCTCTTCCTAGCCTGCTGGTCCCGCACATGGATCATTGGATAGTACCAGAGACGAGTAAATGACATAAATGTTAAATGACATACTAAATTGGCCATTTTTCGAATAAATGACAAATTGTCAAAATTCTGAATAAAATACATAAATCGGACGTTTTTGGGCTTTTCCCCGAAATACAGTAGAAAAAGGCTCCGGCGCAAAACGACGTGTATACTATCACTATGCCTACAACCCCACAAGACCTATATTTTCCGTATAATATACGTATATTATACGGAAAAGCAGTTTTGTGGGTACTGCTTTACTTGTTTCCTCCGGCAGCGATAAAATGACAGAAAATGGCTATTTTTCAAATAAATGACATAAATTGCCGAAATTCCGAATAAATTACATAAACGTGAAGGTGAACGCTTAGTTCTCATGATTCTAGAATGATTTCACTCGTAAATTTCGCGAATTCCTTGTAACATTATTATTGAAATAAATCGGCATTAGTGCCTACAGAAAGTGTTTGGAAAATTTCTTTCCTTTTCTCCAGGTTTTACAATGATTTAGAACTTTCTAGGACAGCCAAAACTTGAAAAATAACTGACATGAAATAATTTATAAATGACATAAAATGGCCATTTAGGTCGAATAAGTTACATAAACCACGAAAAATAAATGGCATAAATGACATGGAATAAATAACATAAATCGCAATAATAAATGAAAATTGTTACTCGTCTCTGGATCTTATACCTATACGATTCAAATTCGTTCCTAAAACACTGTTGCTATGCATTGATTGTGGTTGCTACATGGCTCATGAAAAGAAAACAATCAAGGTGAGTAATTTTATTGAAACGTTATCAAGAAAAGGAAGATTTTTATGATACACGAAACTTGATTCCTGGTAGCCAAAGGACAAAAAAAATATTTACAATTTTTTTAAATAAAATGTTGTAGAAATGGGTAAATACGTGCTTAGTTGCAGAGTTGGGCGTTTTAGAAGAGCCTTTTTTTAAACATTTCATCGTAACGTAGATAAGTCAGACTAAGCTTGTCGGTGAATCATGATAATTAACAGCAATAATATCTGATATCTAATTTATTACGAGTCGCATGATAGATTCTTATGAATGAGAATGATATACAATTTTTATTTAATAAGCTCTCAAAACTCTCAACTCTGCAACATTTGAAGGGGAATTTATGCGTTCCTGATGCCCAGCGCTTGCTCAAGTTCGGCTCTTTTCTGCTGAACTTTGGTGTAGAAGTAGCGGCAAACGGCTTCTTCGGCCCAGTTCTGGTAGTAGAACTCGGCTCTTCGCTCCTCCTCGGGATTCCCTGTGACGTCGGTCATAGTCTGCAGAAGAACGAACAAAATATAGTATCTCACAACAGCACCAGTTTGATCTTAACGATTGACAACTGATATGTACCTTCAGGTCCCTCGTCTGCGAGACAATCCATTTATTGATGAACTGCTGCGGATCCTTTGCGAAGCTCAGGAAAAATTCCCTGTTTGTTTTGAGTTGATTTATTGTCTCGACTGTCTCGTGTATTTTGTTGTCAAGACTCTGCAAAATAATAGTTAGTACGATAAAAACTCGTAGGAGAGAGATCGTTAAAACGATTTGCTATCAAAAGCCTGTCAAAAAAAAGACGGAAATGCCGACAACACATCGAGCTTCCCGTCTGACCTTGGCAGAATGCCAAAGGGAGAACCGAGCCAAATATTGAAACATTAGATATATATAAAGATTGAAAAGTGTTGGCACATGAGTACGGAAGTCTGATGAATCGGGAAACCGAATGTTGAGGGAGTTTGAGAAGGTTAGTGCAGGGTATCTTTCCAATGAACATACGTAGTTGAACCCCAAGTGGGAAGGATGATAGGAAAAACAACTACCACCCTTTGAAGAATTTTTCTCCTTTTCTTCTCCATGACTTCTTTCCCCCATAATATTTTATTCATAAACGCGTTTAATAACAAAAAATGATAAGACAGTTTACAACCTGTTATTTTTTCTGGCCATTCCGACAACCCTAATTAGCGAGGGGGACATTCGAGGAGGTTAAATGATCCTGGGATGAAGTGCTTCTGGAGGGGTACCGAGAAGCCTGTTGTGCTCAGATTATACTCATCACGTCTGTCATCTGTCGCTCGACAAGAAAAGGCCATTTAATAATCCCCCCTCGAGCTTCTTCCTCTTCACATCCCTTGTTTGGTCCTCATCAATTAAATCATTAAAAGAGATGGGGAGGGGTTAGAGGAGGCGGAAAGATTAAAAAAAGGTCGTTATTCCCAGTTTCTTTTGAATTGTCAAAAGCGTTTTGAATTAAAAAGAAAAAGACCCCTTTAGTAGTAAACGGATCCGGTTAATTTACTCTCCCCCTCCATGTATGAGTGTTGAGCCTGGAAACCAACAACAGGGGCTGAAGTGTGCTGACGGTTTCAAGAGGACTGCAGAACAATTTCGCACCCCGAACCTGTCAAAAAAATCTTTCCCTGGAGATCTCGCTAATAGAGCCGAACAGTTTGGCAGGTAGAGGATTTTAGGACGTGTCGGTAGCGGAAAAAAGTTTGAACGTTAATCTTTAAAGACATCAGCATCCTCGTAAAAGATTTATCACACATGGTTGTGGTTAGGGTACAGCGAGACAAATTAAGATAGACAAGCCCCAGGGAACTGTTTCGAGGTGGAATGTACCTACAGTGGATGTTATGGTGACACACGTGGTGCATTAAGTGCAGATGAGAGAACAACATGAATACAAAATTTGTATTCATTTAATGCTGAATATGTAGTGGTATTGAATCTGTTGGAAAGGTCCAGGATCCCAATTTGTTCTCAGTGCATTGAAAAGGACACTTCACTCCACTCTTTTTCCAAATCCTTCAAAAACCACACTTGTAGCCTCTGTGAAGCCAGAAAGAGTCTCAACAGAGGACGCCTAAGACTGAGAAGCATTTTTTTCTGCATTTCAGATTCAGATAAATCCCTACAGTCAAATACAGCGGACGAACGTAGCATTTTTACCATCTACACGAATCACAAAAGAACAAATTTTGATTCAACTTTTCGACCCGTAGCAGAAACAGGTTGATCTTTAAACAGGGCAACAAAAAAAGGGAACCAACAGCGCTTGAAAAATCATTAGGGATTATATTATTGTTAGGTATTGTCTTCCAAGTTTTCAGATGAGCTTAATTGAAGGCCGAGTAACCAATCACGTCAGTATTTTTCTACAGCCCAATTTATCCGGAAAATTGAGAACTCCAAAGTCGTTTGGGATTTCAGTGTTTAGGTAGGTCTAAGATGAACGTCATACATATGAAAATCTTCCGCTACCTATTTTCTTCCTTTTGGTTTATTATTCTTGGAATAATCGCGACGGAGGTCAAAAATTCAGATCGGCCTCAAAATTTGACATTATCCGTTTCAAGATGTCTAGATTCCAAATACGAAAATTTCGGACGGACTTGTGAATGAGTTTTTAATAATTGAATTATTCTGAAGATCATAAGATTTTATCATTTTTCCGATTAATTTCCTCCCGAATTCCCCCAGATAAAATACAAATCCCCTAAAACAAAAAAAAACAAAAAAAAAAAAAAAAAAAAAAAAAAAAAAAAGTTGCCCAAAATCCACCGGCCCCTGATTTTCATCACTGTACAACGTACACTGCAACAACTCTGAAATTTCCGGGGAAGCGACCGAGAGACCAGACCAGTATGCTTGTTTATTCATTGTTATTATTTTTTTTCATTTATTTTTGCAGCAAAATGAATTTCTTGTATTTAGTTATTTATTCACCCTTTGTTTATTTTTGTAAAAAATGTATTAATTTTTCTCGGTGTTTGCCGCTGACCCCCTAGTGAGGGTCCGCGGACCACACTTGGAGAACCCCTACGGGATTTATTGCCAGACCGATTCAACGACCATCCAACGACTAGATAAGAGCCACATGTCCAAAGAATCTAGTCCCAATTTGAAATCTCTAAACCTAAGCCCCCCATTTGCAATTGCATAGTGTCCCAGAGATAAATCAAACCAAACTTGGTGATTGTCAAATTAAGGGCTCCCTCAAGTTGGCGAACAGTCAGGGGGTCCTCGCGACAAAAGAAGGCGGGTTCCCGTGTGTCCAAATAACAGTTCCATGGACTAACCCCACCAAAGGCCTCCCCCACCGGCCAACACCACACCGGTCGCTAAGGGGAAAATATCGACCCAGAAGGGCGGCAGCTGGTCCTCCTCACATCTGCGCTCTGAGCACTGCGCCACAGACCAGTAGCTAATGAAGCTCCATGGGGGCCCACCGCGACCGGCTTGACACCCTATAAAACCGCGTCAACAAGTCATACGGAAGTCCACAATCGAGAAAATCATTTAAAATGGCCTTGAGACGGTTCCTAAAAGAAGAAGCGGATTTGGTGCTTTCCGTGCAAAACTTGCTCGATGAAGACAACCCATTCTTCCTGAAAATTTCTAAATTCTGCGATACCTCCTACACGGTAGCCATACTCTTCCCGGTGTTCGCGTCACTTGACACCAAGCTCGGATACCAAATCTTACTAGTGTCTTCGGTGTCGGAATGGGTCAACACTTTGATGAAATGGGCCATGGCGGAACCCAGGCCGTACTGGTGGGTCAAGGAGGCCAAAGTCCACGTACCTTTGAGACAAGCCGAAATCACGTGCGAAACCGGGCCGGGATCCCCTTCTGGGCACGTAATGGGCACCGCTGCACTACTGTACGTCCTTCTCAACTGGCTAGTACACTGGTTCAATCACACGGTCCCCAACGAATACGTCAAACTCAAGAAAACCTTCCAAGCCTTCCTGTGGCTGATATACGCCACGATAGTCACTCTAGTCTCCTTATCAAGAATGAACGTCGCCGCCCATTTCCCCCATCAGTGTTTCCTCGGCGCAATCTTGGGCTACCTTCTCGCCGTCTTGCTCGTCAGAGACGCCCGATGGACGATTTGGCGGTGGTTGAAAAACGTTTCCAAAGCCAAAATGCTGGTTCTGGCGTTTTTAACATGCGGCATTTCAGTCGGGGCATATTTTAGTCATAGACTCCTCGGCTACGATCCCGGCTGGAGCATCAAGCTGGCGTTCAAATGGTGCCACAGACCAACATCGGTAAGATGAGTACTTCAATAAACTGATTATAATTTCAGTCGATAAAACTAGTGGGAGAGCAATAAAATATCCAAGCGAGATGGTTTTAGAAGATGGTGCTCGTAACAAGATAGAAAATTTACTTGTCATAAAAACGATGGGAATTGGATAGATTACTTTATTAATAGGTTTATTAATATTAATAATCGCGTTGAAATATATTTACGAGGGATATCCAGAAAATAAGGTAACAGCTACAGTAAAAAATCGGTAAATGCATAATATGTACCATATTTACATGTTATGTTCTTAAAGATGTGTTTATTTGTCTACAAAATCCCCCATATAAGATTAATAGATTTCTTCTGCCTGGGCATCAGCTTTTGTATACGCTTCGCTTTAACTTTGAGCCACTTATCCTTTCAAAGTTGGAGCAAAGCGTATACGAAGGCGGTATACGTAGAAAAGCTGGTGCCCAGACTGATCTAGATGGAGAATATATAGAAAAATAAAGATATCTAATGGAACGTACCCTGTAAATTTGGTTGAAATAAATACAATTTTATATTTTTGACAGTAGTTGTAACCTTATTTTCTGGATATTCCTCGTACATCCAAAATTACTTCGAAAACGAAACCTCATTAAACCCTCTGGCCGAAATCCTTCAAAAATCGCCTCTGTTGCAGAACTCCTGGAAGCCTCCACAAAATAAGAAGTGCGATGGGCTAAAATTCTTGCAGTCACAACTACTACGATTTCGTCAAAATTTCAGATTTTAGAAAAATTACTAACTACTGGGAAAAACACTTCAACGGAGGCCAGACAAATTTTTTTTGTCACCCTACACGTCATGAAACAGAAAATGTCAAATTTTTGGGCGATCAAAACGTTTAACCCTCGTCGCCAATTTTTAACCCATCATTCAATTCTCTCCATTCAATTCCCTCAATTCAATTCTCTTCCTTGAATTAAATCATAAAGTAAAAGCCAAGTTCCCACAAGTACATTAAATGTAACAAATTTTGCCTTGCACGACTGCCAACGCCTATCAATTTTTTCAGGTGAGCGTCTACACAACGCCGATTTACTCGTTGGTGAGGGACGGAGGATCCATGGTCGGCCTCGCCATAGCCAGCCCCCTCAAAGAGAGGAAATTCTACCCCATAATCGGCGCCACTGTGACCACCCTGTTCTTCGTAGGGACTCGTATGTTCAGACCCATCATGCCGACCAACGACGCCCTCCAGTTTTACACATTCCACTTTCTCGATAGCCTGTTTGTGAGCGTTTGCATGCTCACTGTCGTCCCTTACATTGCTTCACTCGTCAGATTTAAAGTTAAAGTTAAGTAAATAACTCTTGAAAACATTTTGAATGTAAGGTGGCCAACCTTCTTGGATGATAGCACTTCCGGGTGTCTCAGATGTAAATTACGGAGGTTTAAAATTAACCACTTATCGTTCCAGAGATTGTAAAAACCTCAGCAGACGCATAAATCCCATTTCCCTGGCATCCTACTTAAAATCTGAAGAATGAGCCACCTTAACACCATATTGATCAATTTTGTTACCAAAGTGCATACCTCAGCTTCTAATCTCAAATGAAAAGTAAATCTATTTGTCACCGACGTTTCCAAGTGGCAAGCCCTTCAATTGTTAAAATGTGGATTATAACTTTCATGTTAACTTGGAGAACAATGTCCTGCATTATTTTCAGCGTTGTCGCTCTAAGGCATCCCATCTGAGAGAGCCATAATATGTCTTCGCCAGCAATGAACCAAAACACACTAAGCTCTCGCTTAACAATCTAAAATGCTGAATCATTTGTAAAATTGCCACATTTTAGATACCTTTATGTTGAGACCGTTTGAACAATATTGTGTGTGCACATTAACTTAAACATTAGCATCGTTTAGTGACTGGTGCTCGAATTTAATTGCCCCACATTGGGAGCCGACTTTATTTATTGTACTCATAGGTGCCTACTACTTCGGTTGTTTCGCGTATTTTAGTTCCAACGCCCGATTTCTCAGGCAGGTGCTTTGTAATGTTCTTGTGCGTTTTGTGTGTTTAATCGATACAGCTATTGCCGACCTCAGCTTAATAGACTTAACCAAGCATATAATTACACAGAAGGTAATTTTTGTCAATGTTCGTTTAAAGTTTAATATAGTATGTTGGGTGAAGTGTGGTCTTTTTTCATTGCCTGCGCCCATATCGCGGGGGGGGGGGGGGGGGGGGAAGGTAGACGTTAGTCAAAATTTGTTTTGGCCCGACAGCAAGGGCAAGACGACAAAGACAAGATGAGTAATTAGGTCTGAACGAGTTATTGCGCTGAACAACGGAATCAAGCTTTTTCCTTTGAAACGGTAAATGATAAAATACGCCGATTTTTTCCACTGTCTCCGTGGAACGTTTAGCTACGAATAGAGGGGTTGAGATCCCCCCTAAGATGCGCGCAAACCGGCGCATTAGCGCCCAACTTTCTTATTTTAAATGAAAACCCATATATGTGTTTGCAAATTCAGACTCCCCAGTCGATTTTACGTCCAATAAGTGCATTAAGCGCATTTGCCAACGCGAGCAAATCTGCGCAACTCTTCCCATCTTCGTTCTTCACAGTCTGATTGAGTCAGCGTTTCCTCTGAATCCCCATCACTTGACCTATTGTTCGCCCCCCAGTCAGAATGTAGGTATACCACGTCCCTACGTGTCCTTGTCTATGTGGATATGTCACAAGCCTTCTCCTCTGAAAAGGTACCTAAGTGACAAAAATACGCTGATTTTTTCTACCATCTCAGATTCCCATTTAGCTGCGAATAGGGGAGTTGAGATCCTCCCAAAATACGTTACCAGGACTGTGTTATTTCAGGAGGTTCAAGTCAGTTTCATTTCATGAACTTTTGTCATTTTCCACCTCTAACTAGAGTCTTGGGACTGACCTGTATTTCTTGCTGGCTGGCAGTAGACAGGAGGAAATTGTTCATCTGAGTCTTCAGCGTGTCATCGACTTCCACATCAATGTCGTAGCAGGCCGTCTGCTTCTGCTCTGTCCCTTCGACACTAAGACAAAAATTCGGACGTACATTAAGGTCTTATTAAGTAAGTTATAAAGAGACCACACGAACGATCAAAGCCAACAAGCTTACCTAATTGTGTGGTTGATGACGATTGGATCTGGGGGATGGAGAAGAGGGTTCAACCTTTGAGGGATTTCAGCAAACTTCATTTTTGGGCAGCCAAAGATCTGCTCCAGATATTTATCACAGTTGATGAATTCTCTCTCATGTTGATCCTGCAATAACGTGTAACTCATAAGACGATTTTCAAATTTTCTACTAGGGGTCCACCATTTAGCATGAAAAAAAAAAAAAAAAAAAACTAGGAGGAGCACCAATGCAAACTTACCTGCAGCTTATGAGTTTTGATGTACTGCCACAGAGCGCAAATGATGACAGGCCGGGTCTGAGTGTGCACTCCCAACAAACGAGCAAGTCGAGGGTCCAGTTTGAACTGGAGCGGCTGGTAGTCAAGAAGCAGAAGAATCGTGCAGCGGACATTTTTATCGCCCGGACGTTTAACCTGAAATCCCGAAGCTATTAAGCCACCGAGATAACTAATAATAAGCTTCAACATGAGCGTTCCACTACTGACCTGGAATCCATCCGTCTCTTGCGTAGTGGGCGTGCGATGCCATTCTACGAGATGGTTGTCAGGCCCGTACAGGTCTTTATCGAGCTCAATGACTAGACTCTTGAAGAACGAAGAGAATTTCCTCTTAACCTGGTCGCAACACAAACGTATTCTAATAATATTGTAATGAACATATTATATTATACTATATTATAATGAACATAGATACCGAGAGATATCGTCATTTAGACGGCAACACTAGACGGCAATATTAGAAAGAAAATCATGAAACCGTAAATTCACCTTATTCGGATCAGATTTAGTATCTTCAAGAAGCCTTCCTTCAACCCTCAACTCCCACGAGGCTACTGTGCCTTCTTCAGCCTCCGTTGCTTCCTTGGCTGGATAGAAAGTGTTGGAAATGAATATCCTCAATTTCCTCTTTTGTTTCATGGGTCTCTTAAGAGCTTCCTGCCAACATCAGAAATCATCATTTGTTGTTCAAAACAACAATTTCACAACAACTTCCAAATATACGAGTGTACTCACTTGAATGTCCAATCTTTTCCTCATTATGGTGGAGTCAAGTTTCCTCTCGAACGCCAACAAGTCCATGTACGCCTGCGACTCTGGCACGAGGTCCCGAACTTTTTGCGGGAGGATCTTGTCGGCCAACTTCTTCTTCTTCTTGCTGCTGTTGCCAGGAGTTCCAGAAGTCGGGTGAGTGAAATCCCTGTGTGCCCCGCGGGAGTGCAAGGAAGTGGGAGGAAAGGACAAGTATTTCGACAGTTTAGTGTGTTAGTTGGGAAGGAAATAAAAGCTCTACGTGTGCTGCACGGGACAAATAGCGTGTCACGTGGTACAACACAGAGTTAGTGATTACACACCGGGTAGTACGATACACAGAAATAGTCATCATGTAGTTTAACCTAAATCGTTGGTTAATCATGCGCCAATAGTACGAAAATATAAACTTAACAAAAAAAGATAATAGCTAGAATACACTTAAAAACTTGTTTCTGGTCCTTGTTCTGGCCAAGAAAAGAGATTAAGGACATTCATTACCAACATGACAAAACGCATGCAAACAAATTTGGCTCAACTTTAATAATTCGGGGTCTAATAATTCATAAATCCAGTTTAAACGTACACTCACTCAACTCTATCAGAATTATTCAAGTAAGTAAACAAAAGAACCAGCAACAAAAATTCACTACCATCTACAGCTAAGTACTCAGCATGCTGACATATTCATAGCTCCAAGGGGATGCAAGCGTAATAAAAGAAAAATGCTGAGGCACACATGAATTAAATAAAAATTACAAAATAGATTTATCATCTTTAAATGAAGAATTATATTGACGATGTAACAATGGTCATTCCTATCTCTGGAACCCAATAAACATCGTGCATAGGCCTCGCGTCAGAGCCCAAAAACGTTTGAAGGATTTGTATTTACCACTACCACAGCCCCATTGGAACAGCTCGCTGCTGAACCAGGTTTGAGGGATATTCCTCAAAAATAACGGTAAAGAGAAATAAATAAATCTAGCCACCACTTAGCAGCCCAACGTTTGGCCCTTTTTAACAGTAGTTTTGGCTCTAAGAACATTTGAAAAGGCTGTCTACAATCTGCCCACGCTTGACGGAATACGTACCCTTTTGAAGGAGGCTGATTAGGGCGAACGTCGCCTGGCACAGGCCGTTTCTGCCCTGGGCCCGGCATCGGCGGCCTGATGGGTGAGTACGGCTGCTGCGGCCGCTGCATCATCCCTGGTCCACCTCCCATAGCTCCGGGACTCTGCGCATAACCCCCTCTCTGTTGCATCTTTCATGATAAGCCACAAAGGTGTTGGGAGAGAGAGGGAGTCAAACAAAAATGCGACAAAATGTAAACTCAACAAAATCAAAATAAGTCGAATAATTCAAAATGGGTCAAATTAATGAAAATGAAAGCATAACGTAACATCGACGGAAAAGTAAAGATAACGATGAACGTAAAGGAGGATGACAAAAAATAGGAAAAGGAGGTGAAGGAACACTGAAATTGATAAGGATGACCACCGTAATATTCAGACTACATAATAAGTACATAGTCACATATTATGTGACAAGAAATAGATTTAATAAATAAATTTATTCATTTCCCCTACGTTATAAAAATGAATTGAAAGTCCCTACCTATCACCTTTGCGACGGAAAACTAGTTTCAACCATTCTACTGACAGAGATCACAGCCTGGCGGCAAAGGGCATGGCGAATGCTCGCTCAATGCTTCAGCTGGTTTCCTAGTTTTCCTACGTGCCCAAATATCCACAACAATTAGTTTCAGGCAAGAGGAAGATAAGGCCTAGTTGTTATTGAGAGATGAATGTTATTGAAAGAGTCGGTGGAGTACAAAGATGAATCATCCCTAGGAGGACTGCTGGGTCTATACCAATATAAAATATTGAACGGTGTTTCAACCATGGATTCCCTGATCCTTCTCCCCATCCAACATCTAGATAATGGTTCACGAAAGCAATCCTTAAGTTCAACCCTAAGCAGGACTTGGGTTGTTGCGTTCTGGGTCTTAGTTTAGGCACTGGTTATCCTCCCAACACCACCAAGCCGAAAATGTCCATAACATTTGATGAGATGATATACCATCTTTCAAAGACCCAACAACTTCCAACACTTACAGAGAACGCTGGTGCTGGATATTGACGCATCGGAGGGCCGCCGGGGCTGGGGTACCTCTGGGGCGGCTGTCCAGGGCTCGGTGGAGGCTGCTGATTGGGAAACCGCGACGCCATCACGACGGATCGCTGTTCTAAATTCAGCAGATTTCCTTTCGCTTCAATCACGAGCAGAAAATAGAGAAACCCTTATGTTTACGACGCCGAAGAACCGCAAGCACCTACTACAAGAAAAATGTGTAGGACAGTTCTAGCTCAAGCTAAACAATGCTCTTAATGTCTGTAGAAAACTGTAAATATCGATGAAGTTCCAAGATTAAATCTTAAATTTAAGATAGCTTTTTAATGTGTTATTCTGCTTGAGAGATGCTGAGTGAGAGATAAAAAAATTTTATGTTCCCAGATTGTTCGAGAATTAGACGGTTCAGGGCCGACATTTGTTGGAAAGCTACAGAAAAATAGCTGGAGAATAACTTTTATTGATGCGGAAAGGAACACTGCTTTTAGCTCACAAAATCGCCGTTATGGGCGCCCCTAGTATCATTCTTCTTCCATTTCAAACCCGATTTGGGTTAGAAACGGGTATCGAAGGAAAACGCATCGATTCTAAATATCGATGTAATTTTTTTATCATTCCAGTCATATTCCGATTTATCGACTTTTATGTATTAAATAATTAAATTATTTAGGTATTGAATGTAGGTTAATATTAGGTTAATATTAGGTATTAAATTTTAATACCTACATAAAACAAATTTCATTAATTTGAATCAATCCGGGTGTTAGAGCTGAACATCACAAAGTTTACCCCCGCGGGCCTAAAGAAGTCGGAACCAACCTCCTTGGTCCAAACAAAGTAAACTGGGATCTCTTTTCTTTTTCTTCGTTAGGTACCTACGTTAGAAGAATTTTCGGTGCTTTTCCTTACACTATAAACAAAGAGGTAAAAAGGGAACGGCTCTAGCACCAATGGGCAATTTTAAACTTTGAAAAAAAGGCCGATAATAAAACACCGATATACGATCATATCGAAAATTCAGATCAGTTTAAAAATTTAACACCTACTTACCTACGTTTCAAGAGATTCCACAAACGAAATTCCGCCGTACGCCGTTCGCTGTCCGGGCCGTTTTGGGTAGTAGGATTGTTTTTTTAAATCTAAAATTTTGACAAAATACTTGGTTTACCATCTTAATTGTGCCCGCAAGGTTTTCAGTCCGATCGGCCAAACCCATGGGGCGCTATGGGGCTAACATGGGGCTACGGGAGGGGTTTTTTTAAAGGCTTTTAGCTATGGGATCGAGTTAGGTGTCGTTTTCGAAGTATTTTTTGACGTAGAATCCATTTTTTGGGGTCCCGGAACGATCCGATTTCACTGGGGCGACCTTTAGAGCTTTCATGGGGCTAAAAATGGGATTTTTGAAGGATCCCATGAGGTCAAATATTTTCCGAGTAATTTTGGGCGTATCGATTAAATATCGAAAAGCGAAAAAAACAAATTGGTTGGAACTGGTAGGATGGATTGGTGGACTGGTGGGTAAATTGGTTGGGGGTTCGTGGTGGGATGTTGGTGGGCATTTATGTAAAAGTTCCGAAAATAAAGATTTTCAGCTCGATTGGATATACCTATCCAGTTTTTTATACGTACCTAACAACCAAAATCGACGGAGCTGCCTCCTTTTGTTTTATATAATAATAATAATTATTATTATTTCAATTATTAATTATTATTAATAATTAAGATTAATCTGTGCACGCCAGTCTATCGCCTGCTGAGGCGCAGCCCCTTTGCCAAAGGCTCGTCTGGGACGATCCAAATCCATAGATACCTAATATTATAATATTATTATAATATAATTAACTTCCTGATATGTTATGACCTTTTGAGGAAAAATCAGAAAAATTGTTCGTCAATATCAATTTTTAGGTTGGTTTGGGTAATGTTTAGATATTTGTTAAAAGAAAAAAAGTTGTCAACGTTGTAGCTTGTAAGCTCTCTGGTGTGACTGAGTGTTTGAATAACCAGAATTTTGTGCCAATATTTTGTACCTTGTTTGTTGAAATAATTATTATTATTATTATTATATAATTATTAATAAAATAATAATAATTATTAATAAAATTATTTTATTAACAGTTATTCAGTTAATGAATTGGATTTAATTTACATTGTCTTGACCACAATTTTTCGCCGATGAATAATTCATTAAAATTATTTTAATAAGGTTTGTTCCAGGTCTGACTTCGTCTGTCGACAGAAGTTGGACAGCTGTCGACAGAACCCGACCGCACATACTCGAGCTATCGGTTTCCGTCCAACTTACGATCGACCTGGAACAGCACTTTCTAAACTGCGCATGTCTCCGGCGATTTCTGTTAACATTCCGTCAAACCTGGAACAAACCTATTAACATTTCTGTTAACATTCCGTCAAACAAAGACTTTTCCTCCTTTGCAAGAGTCGAGGTTTTTGAGTCCGATTATTTATTGGAAAATAATCGATTTTTCGATGTTTTGGGAAAACCGATTATGATCTCTATTTTTATGCAGCTCTACTTCATGGCAGACACATCACGAAGCACAGAGTAACCGAGAACACTCCAAGAGAAAGTCCAAAGTACAATGCATAGGTATAAATAAATTTATTTATTACATTTAAACGGTTTCAAATCAAAAAGGTGCCATCTGCTTGTTTTCAAAATACTCAGGGGCGTGATTCTGGAATCGAGTGTGAGCAGCGCTGAACTCGTCATAACAGTGGCAGTGGCTGATAGGACGGGGACCTATTCATCTCAACACCCCTTTTGTCCTGTTCTATTTCTTCGAATTTCCGTTCCTGAAAAGCCCAGGATTTCGGCCTACAAGAAAAAAGGTCGCCTACAAAACAAAAGCAAAAATGAGGTATGGCCCATGTTTTTATTGTTAAATTTGGGGGCGAAGTAGCCGCGACCCATCGGGTCGACGGGCCCATAGGGTCAAAGCAGACATTGTATGGGAGGGGGTTTCTGATATCACTGCAAAATTGCTGTCAGTGTTCACTTTCTTGGCACTTTTAGCACAGCGCATTTTGATTTGTTAGGTTTTGCGTAAACGCTGGCGAAGTTGTTGGAAATTGGGAATGTTGGGGGTGTTCCTGTTGAGTCACTCCAGTTTACTAGTGACTCATTCAAGAGTCACCACCCGAGTATTTCCTTCAATCCTAACATCTTCCAAGTTTGTACCCGAAGGTTTTCTTAAGGCTTTAGGTATATTCCAAAATATTCATCGAGTGACTGTTTGAAAGGATTTGAGGAAGGCAGGATAGAATTGGAAACAATGTTAAGCCTGCGCTCGACAATGGGTGTATTTTTGTACATTACCTGATGTTGTGAGGTAGCCCGAACCGAATGTTCTGGCAGAACAGTTCTGCTCAAATCGTCCACACAACTGGACAAGGTTCTTGCCCAGTCCGATCATCCTACTGCTCGTGGCTCTGCCGTAATCACTTGGAACGCACCACTTATTTCTGCTGCTCTATCCTGAAATTCGCTTGTTCCAGATGCACAAGTTAGTGGGTCCTTCCCCAGCGACCTTTGACTCCGCACGATCCTTATTGGTGAGATTATTGAACACGACACTGTCTCGGAAACGAGGGATGTCCAGAGCTCCCAACGAAAACCTTCCCACGTACAAGCTCGTTGTCGTTGGTGACGGTGGCGTCGGTAAGAAGACAAAAATCCGCTACCTATCTAACATAATTTAAGCGTCACCAAATCGTTACAAATCCGCTACCTAACAACATTTTTTTAATTTTTTTATTTTTTATTTAATCGTTAAACGCGCTGCAATGCATTCTATTGCATCGCGTTTAACGGTACATGTTCTGTGATGTAAAGGGGGTAATTACCCGGTGGGTAGGGTATTTAAAAACTGGGTACCTATCTAATACATACCCAGCATCCCAAATTTTTTTAAAATTAAAAATGTCCCATTTTTTGTAGTTTTTATTTTTTTGTCTGTAGTTTTATTTTTATTTTTTGTTAATTTTATTTTATTATTTATTTTTTTGTTTTGTAACTTCTAATTTATTGTCATTTTCACTTTCACCTTGCAACATGAATGCATTTTTGTAATAAAAAAAAAAATTGAATGGTTCAGGTAATGATTAATGAATTATTTAAGCATTCTCAGGAATTGCCATTGTGGACAATAAAGCGATTTGTTTTTCATGAACTTAATCGTATTAATTTAGCCGAGTACTTACGTGTGTGGCAATATTGCCAGCCCGCCAGAGTATGTAGTACCAGCGGAAGGAATGGGTCGCGCTACGGTCGCGGCGTGGCCGTGCGAATCCCTCTTCTCCCACCGGTAGCCCAGCATCCCCGTCAGAAGACGGGAGTACTGTTCAATGCAACCTTGCCATATTACTCATGCAACCTTACCTTGTTCATATTGACAATCATGTTCAAGCGCAGTGATTTCAATGCGATCAGACCCGACGGCCAGGCCTCCATAACCGACAATTCGGTTGTGGAAGTTGAGCCGGCAGGAATGATCCCGACGCACAGGTCCGTTGCCCAGGACTCCATTGGCGTCATTTCGTCTGCGGAAGCCAGGAGATCGGTCCTGTGTAAGACTGGGTTAGCTGGCCAGGCCACCATTAGTTACTTGAGGTAGCTGCAACAGCAGTCGCAGGTTCAACTGCGAGCACAGGGCGAAACAATACTGGCCACGACATATCGTGTTGGGTCTTTCCCTCGGTTCCCTCTCGAAGACTGCATCACCACAGTACCCTGACATATCAGGTTAGCCTGGCGTAGGCGAGTCTTCCCAAACTGTGGCTGAATCTTCTAAGTCTGCAGACTACGACAATTCGTACGATGCCCTAGAAAGAAATGTTCCCACACTCCCTTCATCTTCCTCCACAGCGGCGAACTCGTGGATTCACGCTTAGGCCTTCCGCTTACCACACAACACAAAATTTGAGGAATTTAAATTCAAATTTAGAAACTCGAAACTCGTAGGTAAACACCCATTGCCCATTGTATGGAGTGTCCCACACACGGTATTTCACATCTCTGTAAACGTACGTGTTTAGGTAAGAGCGCCATCACCATACAGTTCTTCCAAAAGCTTTTCGTCACAGACTACGACCCGACCATCGAGGACAGCTACATCCAGCATACCGAAGTTGATGGACAATGGTGCATTTTGGACGGTGAGTCAATTTGTGTTCTTAGAAATCAATATTTCCAACCGTATTGCTGTCTGAATGAAGCACGATTTCCATTTTTTTTGTTTTTTGTTTTTGTACTGTATTATAGTTCTGGACACCGCTGGACAGGAGGAGTTCAGCGCCATGAGGGAGCAGTACATGCGAAAAGGAGATGGGTTCCTTCTAGTCTATTCCGTCACCGACAAGCAGAGCTACGAGAATATTGTAAATTTTCACACGCAGATCCTTAGAGTAAAAGATAGGTGAGTTTCAGGAAGGACTATTTCAAATCAGCTTCTACATTATTGCAGACTGACTGATAACGTCTTTTTAGGGATGTCTACCCCATGCTACTGGTCGCAAACAAGGTCGACCTTGTTCATCTGCGCAAAGTTTCCGAAGATGCCGGGCGTCAGCTGGCACACAAACTCGGCATCCCGTACATTGAAACGTCGGCCAAAGACCCACCGTTGAATGTAGACGCAGCTTTTCAAGAAGTGAGTCCTCCCCTTGATTGCAATCTTCAGACGTGGTGTGGCCGCCATTACAAAATTTTTATCTGCCATAGGTGGTGCGCATAATTCGTACTCAACCACCGGCCGAGTTGGACAAAAACCGTAGAAAAAGAAGAAGCAGCAAGTGCACTCTCCTTTGAACACGGACTGCGACCTGCAGGTGGGAAGGTCGCCTATCTCCATCGCATACTCGCATCAATATCCGCAATCCTTCAGTTGAGTTTTGTAGTTTGATTTCGGGGTTCCGCTATGAGAACGGCGGTCTGCTGATCGCAGTAGGCAGTTTTATTGTTAACACCGAACATTGCATTTTCTCATTGAAATATTGATGTTCTATGATAACTTCAGGGGTGCTGAATTGTTCGGCCGGCGTGGAGTGTCCATGCGATGCCAACGTGTCCTCCAACGGTGGCGTTCAACTCTGACTCCCTCTTCTGGAAACTCTCGGAATTGTTTTTGCTTTCACCGCAAAGGGGGTTTTTCGCCTTCCGTCAATTGAATTTTCAAGGGAATTTGCTCTCATTAGGCTAGTAAAACCGTGAAAGTGAGCCGTCGCCTCCTCCGCTTGCTCATACGTCTTAGTTGTGCTTTTCAATTGAAGTTTGTCCATTCCGAATCGTCGACGGACTTTTCCTTTTTATCGGGCTAAGCCCCACCCATGCAATCAAACTCTATTTTACTGGTCGATGTAAGTACATTCCCTCCCCTCGTTTTATGACAGACCCCTAATTTTTCTCATCTGTTCTCCCCTTGATTTCATAAGGACAATAATTGTCTTTTAAAAACTAAAAAAATAACAAAAAATGAAAAAAAGGAAAAAAAAAAAATGTTTGGCTTGTTAGCCTCTGACCAATAGTTGGGCGGGTTTATACGTCCCTGCCCCTCGTAACAAGGGATACCGCTGGGTCTTTTTATGTACCATGAACGTTTAGTTCACAACTATTAATTTTTATATATATTTTATGAATACCAAAGAATACAATTTTTTTATTCACATAGTTAGATGTCGTTTATATATCTATAATATTCTATAATTAGTGTTGAAAAGTTTCTGTTTGTTGCGTAATTGGAAAAAATGCTCTTGTGTTCAGCCTGATGGATAATCGTTTGGCTATTTACATTTTAGGGGAAGCGGGATGCATTTTGATGAGGATGGTCATGTTTGAAGCGTTTTCTTGGACTTGAGCAACGTATTAGGTTGTGAAAAGGTCACATATTGGAAGTATAACTTCTTGGGAACATTATTTGAGCCCATTCAAGAAAGGACGTGCCTTTTATCGTTCTTTTTATCAATAGACGACTTCCAAATACACACTAAGCGCGAAGTCGAAACTGTCGTGCTTGATAGCATGTAAGGTACTTATGAAAACTAGAAATTTAAATAATCTGGGTATTAATCTGCGGCAAAAATAAGGGCTTGATTTTGCTTATTGACGCCACACTGTCAGTGTAACACAAGTCCTTTAGGTGTTGATTTGACCTTGTTCGTGGCAGGTTGGCCAACAAAAACATCATTTTCCTGAGTTACCTATCTCTCTTAGTAATCAAGACTTTGATGATAGGAGGCTCATAATGTTCCCCAAAAATTGACACTTCCACTATTTGTCGTATTCCATGTCATTCTCCCGAGACCGAGTAAAAATGTGGCTTTTCCTTTTCAAAATGCGCCCCATGCACCCTTATCTACTTATTTATTTTTCGTTTGCTTTATGAGTATGTTTTAGGTTGAATATTTTGTGAATGAGAATATTAGAGAATTTCAGTGAGTGTAGTTTGAAGGATGATCCTCGTGTCTCTGCTGAATGCTTTTAGTTAAATGGGGGGTTTGCATGTATTTTTTTCTGAAAGTACTCCTTGAGAATGTAGGGGAAACAGTAGTCAGCCGCCTGAAATCGTTTCCAGAATATTTAAATAATTTAACGAAAATCACGGCGTTTGAACACTGCCTTGGAGGGAGCGTGACGTCACTACCTATTTTAGAGCTGAAGAGCGTCGTCGATAGTGTTATCTTCCACCCAAGGTTGCCACTCCACTACTCATCACAGAATAAAATTCAATTGAGCCGTGAATGCTTCTGATGAGGCTTTAAACTTCAAGTAACGTGTATTATAATTAAAAGTTAATCATGTTTTCTGTCGTATCAAGTTATAATTGCTATAAATTTATCATATAAGCTGACGACACTAGCGCTCCTGGTGAGAGATTCACTGGAACTGTGACGTCACTACCTAAAGAGTGACTGGTGGGAAACCCCTGCCGATTCAAACTGTGCGTTTCGTTTTTTCGTTACATCTCCTACAATAATTTTTTTCTTTTTCGTTGGTATTTGAGGCTGTGCAAGTTACTTTTTAGCCATATTATTGAATGGTAGGGAAGAATTCCAAATCTAAAATCAATGCAAACCCCCCATTGTACAATTGGTGCCATACTGCGGAGTGATATTAAGAACTCGGATCCCAATTACGATCTGGGAGGTGTGGATCAGTTTTGAATCTACCACGGACGTACCTCGTATCTAGTCAAATCCTCGTTGAGGTATAGTTTCCAATCAAATTGAGTTCACTTATTTTTCTCCCCGCTTATTCATCGAGGGCGCGCAGTCGTTCGGGGAATTGTTGCGTTTGAGGGTTGTCGTCTTTCCCCATGAAGCACTTGTTTCCCTGTGATGGCTTGAAATGTTTCTTTGTTATCGATCCTCCATTTGTAATTGTCCATGAGACTCTAACACGCACACCATACAAGTCTTCTGCTAACTTCTTCGCACAAACTGCCTGTTGCCCTTGATTTGTTTAACTAATTCTTCGTTTTGTAACTATGGATTTTTGGTTTGTTGGCTAGTATGAAAAAAATCTTTGAAATAGGAGCAAATTCAAGTGATTCTAGCATGGAAGCTTACTGTGCTATGAAGAACCTAGAAATGGCAACTTATTGTTTGGTAAGGAAAGGGTTTCGATTTTTGTTATGTTCCCATGTCTGGAAGATAGTATGTTGTATTCATTCTCATTTTGTGTGGTAAAACGATAATTTACCACATTTCAGGTTACTACGGATGCTCCGTGTAAGCTATTTTTCTTCAACCGAGAGTTCAAGTTTTGAAAAATTTACTTCTGCGGGTTCGGGCTGTAATTAAGGTTCCTGTTTTGTTACACCGTTTTTCACTATAGTCTTTGATGATATCAAGTAGCCTTCTGTGTTGGCTAAGTGGGAACCATTTTAGAGGTGAAATGTTGCCAATTGTTAGCGTTAACTAAAACAACGATTTAATTTCGTCTTGACGAATAATTTCCGTCTCATTGTTTTGAAAATCCGCTTTCAGACATCGCTGGTTTGTTAGCGAATCTGCCAGACGTTTATTTTTCAGCCTATAATAATTATAATGTGTTTTAAACAATTATTGTGTGTATGGAATGGTTTTGCTGCTGAATCGCCATTTTAGAAATCCAAAGCAAGGTTAGTACCAGAGTATCTCTGAGCTTCGTAGAACTGTGGTGGCCAAATGTGTGAGGGTTGGATAGCTTCGTTTCATCCACAGTGCCCAACAAGTGAAATATTTTTCTGGCTACGAATGTCTCAGTTGGCGAAATCCCGAGGTTTGAATGTATTTGTTTCTATGATATAACCAATTGCCACTGACTGTTGACACTGGCCAGCTAAATGATGGGATCCTAACGCCTGTAAGGACAGTTCGCTCCCAACGAAAATGACGTCTCTTTTAGTGCCCTCTTGATTGTCTATATGAACCCTCGAAATACCCTCATCTTCATTCAACTGAGTTGTACATCAGATCCCGCACGCTTTGTACGCGTGACAAACAAGGGTCCACAACTTATTGTAAATTGTCGGGGCTCGACATTTCAGCCCTGAATTTGATTTTCCTGTATCCATTGAGTGTCAACCAACCGTTAACAATTCGAAATGAGCTATCTACCTTACGTGTATTGTAATTGTAGTGATATAATCGTCCTGTCCTCTGTGTTTGAAGGTTGTTCCTTTTCCCCAGACTCGTTAATTGTGAATTTTGAAGAACGCGAGCCCCGTAGTGTCAGGTGTGAAGTACACGTAAATGTCTGAACCCTAATTTAAGAGAAGGTTAATGTGAATTTTAAGAAAAACAAAATATTTATCGCTGTATGTTGTATTAAATGTCTGGTTTATAATATAAGTGGTGTGTAAACCAAATCAAGTGATTTCGATTAACAAAACAAGGTGAAAGGGATTCATAATTCGAATTCATTCCGATTTGGTGGAATACGATGTTAATAATTAACGTTTGAAACATTCTTACTGGGCTTGTGTTTGTCAATTCCTCTAATCTGATGGATTGAGTTGAGGTACTGTTGCGTCTAATATGTGCCTACCTTATAGTTGAATGTCAGCTTTGCGCCTGGGAGCCATTGGCATGAACCCGAGGACAAATGATCCTTTTACGGAGTTGTGAAGTTCATTGATGGGGAGAACTAGAAGGCAGCGCTGACAAAATCGACATTACATAACCATTATGGGTTTGTACGTGATATACGCTTGGGCGCAAGGTATCTACCATTTTAACTAACATCCAAATCAACAATTGAACTTTTCTCAATTTTTTTTTTTTTTGAGTTTCAAAACTAGCTTTCTCTATATTGGCGCTTTCTAAATTAGTCCATTGCAAAAAAATGCACTTTTTTGCCCTAGCTTTAATTTGTATATTACGAATTGTCGGTGTTATCGATTTTGGGATTGTTATTGATTTTCTAGAGTGCCATGTTATACGGAGGAGTTTCTTTAAATTCAGACAATGTTTGAGCGCACGTGAATACAGTCGGATGTACTCCGCACAACAGCTTTCGAAGAAACTCTTCTAGTGCTTACTGGGTGGCGATTTACCGATTTCCTTTGGTCAGTTTCTGTTTAGGGAGCAAAATGGCGGATTTGAATTCATTAGCATTCAACAACCATCCCTGTTAAACCCCCTTCGATCTATTATATAGATTTTGCACCAATCTATTCAGTTGAACAACACTTGGAATAACACTAACCTCACAAAGCTAGTCACAAATCTTATAAATCCAGGCAAAATCCTGACGCCTCTTCAACACCGTTTTTTTGCTCCTCCCTCCCCCTAGAAATTTATTTTTATTGCTCAACGCACTAATTTTTAATTTCCGTTTCGGTCTTTCATTTATCGTGTAAGTTTCCTTGACAGTGCCCAAAATCTATTTTTATGTGCCAATCAAACTTTTGCTCATTTTAATACTCGGCATAAAAAATGGATAAAATCGTGAGAAAAATGCATTTAACAAAACGTGAATTCGCTAACTCCGTTTCAGTAACAACGCAATGATAATGAACGTTCCTTTCAGTTCGAATTTAAGTTGTTCTCTCTATCATGAAATAATACTACGACGTCATTGTTAGGTGTTTGATGTATAGCTAATAGGTGTTTACTGTATTAAACTCCCAATTCTGATTTTCATAATGGGTTTCCCCTCCACTAGCGAAAATGAAGGAAAACAATGTTTCTGTTTGTTTCACTTTTACGAATTTAATATTAGAAGAAAAAATGGTTTGATGAATTGAAGCGAGGTGATATTGTCGTGTACAAAATGCAACGCACAAAAGTATACATTTCATAACAGTTAGATTTATGAAGTTTAAAATGTATTATGAAGTATATAATATTGCATTAGGTTGTTTCCAAGATTTATATAAATGATGGCCTATACTGTTATGGTATTGAGAAAAAAAAAAAAACAATTTTTTTAATTTATGTGCTTCCAATAGATTGCAATATGAAAAAAGGAAATATTTTTGTGAGGCAAGAGCATTTGCCTTGAAAAAAATCATATTGTTTCTTAGGCTTTTGTTTGCTTGAAGGAAAACCTGTCAAATTCCGTTCCAATTCGACAAAATGCTGCTTGAAATTGTATTGGTTGTAAATTTGGTTCATGATGGTTTGAACTACCGCGTTGGAACCTGTTTCGATAATAAAACGAATGAAAAGAGAAACCTCTAAGTTGCATGACATTTTTGCTCTAGGATAAGTGAGGAAAAACAACGGAGATAATATTGTCGATGACCTCTCTATTTTGTTTTCCCTCAGTTAAATTGAATGTGATGATATTTTTCATTGTTAGGTGTATACTATTACTGTTACCATGGTGACAACAAAACAGAATCTGTGAAATATTCTTGTTGGTTTTTTGAGGTACCTTTCACACCGGGAGGGGGATGCTACTGAAAACAGGAGTATGGCAAGATGATGATATTGACAAGTACAGTGCAGCACAGTATAGCGAAGGTTGGGCTCTACCATCAGATAACCAACCTAAGGTTGCAAACATGGGGGCAAACAAAGCTTCAATCATAAGGGATGAATGTAAATGAAAATTTCCCTGTCCTCGCTCAATAAGTTATGAATTCATAATCCCAACTTAATCCTTACCTACAACTGTGGCTTTGTTAGTCCGCATTTACAACTTCAGTTGGTTTGTATGGTTAAACCTAGTAGGAAACCAATGGTAAATACACTGCCAAGGCAATGACACATGAGCTTCCTTGTGCCAGGTTCAAAATGAACGTAGTTGTCACTGTAACAAGAAAATTACGTTCGCGCATGCGCTGAGCGTACCGCTGATTCAATCGTGATGAAACTGATAGGGCACCATCTAGAGCTATCCACACAATTCCTGAAAATTTGATTGAAATCCGATCAAAACTGTGGAAGTTATGACAGGCAAGGAAATGCGGACAGACAGGCACGGAACGAAATTTGTTCAGGAGGCTCTGAAACATAAAACGTGAGTGGAAATTTTGATTTTGGACAACAAAATTTTTTTTAATTTTGAAAGAAAACAATGCTTCCTCTGCCTTGCAGACTCGGAAGCCCCTTGGGAAAATTCATTAGTTTCAAGTTTCTGCCTTTGGGGCCCTATGATAATATTACTAGAACGCCTGGAGTTCTGGACCAGTTCACGTCACTTCTTTACTGACAACCTGTTTTGTGAACCCCAGTTCACGGTTTTTTTAAAAGCCTGTATTCTTGCTGAAAAGCAAATATTCTGAATTTTTGAGTTTTCAATACCTTTAGGACAGTCAAAACATTAAGAAAAATGCGAAGCCACAATGTCATGTCGGAACCTTTTATTTCTACAAGTGACCAGAAAAGGGTTAATAGTTAACTTGGCTTAATTTCATTCCCCCGTACGGCGGGAAAAATACGTTGGTTAGTAACTTCATTTATACTGCATAATATTTATAATAGTTGTGTACATATATATTGTGCAGTATAAATGAAGTTACTAACGTATTTTTTCCGCCATACGGGGGAAAGAAATTAAGTTAATTTAATTTCTAAGTTGTGCTGCATGACTGGAATTTTTACCTGGAACTTGACACTTCGAACTTTGACAAATCTGAGAATGACTCAACTGTAACTTCAGTTTTCAAACTGTTTAAAGTATTTTTTGATGTTTAAAAAGATCCTCTGAAGAGAATCAGTTCTTTTTTTTTTTTGTTCATTTTCTCGTTTGTCAAATCCCAAAATTAAATTCAACAACCTATACAGATTTTTCACGAGATTTTTTTCAAGATGATCATTTTCAAATATCACGTAGTTTTCTACGTTGAACGTTTCCACAGGGATAGAGTAGATAAAAAAAAAAAAAAAAAAAAAAAAAAATTAGGTACCTACATATCGAGGTTTTGAAGAATAGGTAAATCGTTCCCCATCCACAAATTGTGAACAAGCGAAAATTCAAACCGTTGAAAAGTACAGTTATGAGTAGCCACTTTCTTTTTTTTTCATTTTTATTTCATGACTGGATTTTTCCTTTTTTCCTCTTCTTTGAGGGTCTTTGACGTTTTTTGAGGTTTGACGCTCCTCGACCTGTCGCTGAAGTGAAGATCTTGTGAAACAAAAACAGTAGATACTTCATGTACATACGTTATGTTCAACTATTCGCTCACCTCAACGAATTTACCAACCTATTATAATATAATATTATGTTCAATATGAAAAAGTAATAAAACGTCTTAATAACGTTTATGACCTTAACAACGTTTGATGAGTTTTGGTTTATTATTCTTGGAATGATACTATGTAACTGCGATGGAGTTCGACAATTTTGATCGGCCTCAAAATTTGACGTACGTTTCAAGATGTCTAGATTCCAAAATGGATGTCAAGATGTCTAGATTCCAAGTCCGTCCGCCGAACGAGCTGTTTTGGGCAGTGGAAATTTTTTTAAATCTGAAATGTTGACAAAATATTTGGTTTACCATCTAGGTTTTTAGCCCGATCGCCCAAACCCGTGGGGCCCTTTGGGGCCAAAAAGGGGCTACGGGAGGAGTTTTTAAAGGTTTTCGGCCATGGGGTCGTTAGTTGTCGTTTTCGAAGTACTTTTTGACTTAGAATGGGAGGTCCCACATATCAAAATATAATAAACCCCTATGTAAAATTTGCAGCGTTTTGACCTGGTTTTTGGCCAGGTACGACTCGCTCTCGAACCCCAAGAATCATACTGAGAGGATACAGCACCCAAGTCACTGTCGAAGGGTGTTTTGAGTAACGTGCCTTCCCTATTCCTTTGACCTCAACGTCTTCGTCCTCGCGCATTCCCCGAAAACTCCTATAAAATATGGTTGAAATCGAGGACGTTATGGCAGTTACAGAAAGCGGCTGACAGACAGAGACGGGCCTAGATTCCACAACGGGGGCATTCTTAGGGGAATAAAGAGCGTCTACACCACGTAAGAGCCAAAATTGGAAAAGAAGAAAACCGTCAACAGCGTCAAACGCTTTGGCATAAAATAGGGTGGAAAGATGGGGAAACAAACACAATATAAAAACTCTTATACTTATATTATCAGACTAAATGGATAACTTAAGCAATACAATTCAACGTTACATGATAGGTAATCAATATGAGAAATCATATAAATATTGCAAAACAATTTGGTATTTTGTACATGTACGATGTTTACAGAGTATTGAGTTTGAAACGGTAAGTAACTTAAAGCTTCTACCATACTGAGTTTCGTACCAAAGGTGACACTGACTCAGTATGCAGCGAAAGGAAAGCTACCAATAAAAATTAAAAATACAAAGTGAACAAATTTGGGGAATTTGTATTGGCATAGCTTGTAAAAAAGTGTGATGAGTATAAACAGAGATGTCTAGGAATGTGATTAAGATTCAACGGAGGATTTAGTTTCCTGTACATAGACATAGTGAATAAAGAACAACGAATGGGGAAAAGCTAAAATTAAATCTCATAAGTTTACCGGATACTGAGGTGGGTAACAGTAGCAGGAGCAAGAAGAGGCGCATCGATTACAGTACGAACAACTCATTATGAGAACGTGAGTCAGTGTTGGTTTCTAATTACAAGATGGCATCAAGAAGAAAGAAAACGCTGCCTCCAACTGCACTACACCAAGAAGGAATCCAGAGGCATTTCGTAGAGGTTGTTCCATCTTTTCCACGTGTAATTGCACTATCTTCTTTCCTGCTACTTAGATTTTCTTTGCATTGAGATACTCGCAGCTTCACGTTCTAATAGGTAGGTATTTGGGTGAAGTAGACACATAAAGGAGAATTTTGCAGAGAAGAATAAAATGGGTTGAAAAGTAGGTACCTAATATTATCTAACTGTACAATGTACAAGTACATACATAGGATACACCGATATCCTTTTAAATATAAAACAGGCACATTGTCAGTTTCTGGTCAGAGCGGCAGAGTTGGGCAGATCAGGGCAAGAAAAAAACTCTGAGAACAGACGTCGAATACACACGAAACTGATTATGTAAGATAATTGTCAATCATTTCCTTAGGATTTGTCTAAAACGAGTGACTCCGTCAAAACTCGTATCCGTTAACTTTTTTGTTAACTAAAGCTGCTTTCTCCAATTTAATAGAATTTAGACATATAGTCCAGGTCCTATCATACTGGCAAATCAGAGTTTGTGTTTGACACCTCTGACGCCACCCAACTCTGAAGCAGGCTTATCGGCCACGAAGACTTGGACGCCTCCACACTGCCCCAAACTAAACGTTCCTTACCAAGTTCAACACGTTAGGTTTATAACATACTTATCAATTTACACAATCATGAGTGACTTCTCTTTTCATCAGCTTCCTATTCCAATAAATACATTATTAATAGTACAGTGAACGTATTTTCTTGCGTAAATAAATTTTGAAAAATAAAAAAACACGGAGACGAGGCCTTGCTGATTTAAGCGGCCTAAATGTATTTGGAAATAATGGCAAGCGTCGATGTATTGAATAAAAAGCTGGGCCGAACTTTGAAATGAATTTAAGATCATACAAATATTTTCAGTTTTGCTTAAAAACAACATAGCACAAAAAGCCGTTTTTCCGTAGCAAACACCCCTTCAGTTGCAGGTTCTTCTGAAGGTTCTCCCCACATTGTTTACTGTGATTGGTAAAGGAAGTTTGAACTGTTTACAATATTGTGCATTTGAGTTTCTTCCGTTTGCTTTTGTCTTTGCCTTGGCCGTTTCGAACTTTGTTGTCTTCGACTTTTCTCGATCGAATTTCCCGCATGAGATCGAAGAAAACCTGATGAAACAAATTGACAATTATTTCATTCTAATTGTTGGAGCAACAAGGAGTAAAATCCCTCAGCTTACTTTATCGACGTTTTCCCGGGTTTTGGCGGAAGTTTCGACGTAGGGAACGCCCCACTGTTGAGCTCTGTTTTGGGCCTCCGCCAGCGCCACCTTCCTCTTCTCGTCCAAATCACCTTTGTTCCCCACCAGGAGGAAAGGAATGTTTTCGTCGTTCTTCACTCTAAGGATCTGCTCCCTGAAAAAAACAAAAAACAAAACAAACTCGTTCAATTCGAATAGTTAGAAAAGACGCCAAATGAGCGAAGGCAAATCACTTTCAACAGGGCTGGCTTAACGAACCTAATTTAAATCAAGGTAGATTTCACGGTACGTTCATCGCTGCAGGTAAATCACGAAATTACTGACCTGAACTCTTGCGTAGCTTGGAAACTTTCTTCTTCTGTGATGGAAAATACGCACAGGAACCCTTCGCCGCTTCTAAAGTAGTTATCCCTGAAATAGAAAATACCAAAATATATCGAGTGCTCCAAGGCCGGATCGGATGCAGGATGTGCAAACGGGACGAAGAAGAATACAACGTGGGTTACTCGAAGATCAGGAGGGTTTTGTTGTTTCCTGAGCCGATCGAGTGAAACTTTGTTTACTGTTAGTGGTCCGCTTCTCAGGGCCCAACAATCGTAATGAGGGTACCGGGAAGCTTCCTGCAGGGCTCTGGAAATACGTTGGGAACTCTGTGAGCTAGTTAGGTGTGTATCTCTTAACCTGGTGCGGTTAGAGTACTTTTGTCTCACTTCCTGAACTATTAAGTGCAAAAAACAGCCGACAAACGTTGTGTTTCAGGCTGGTCCGCAAAGAGGGCGTTCTCACAGGATGTTCCTGCTAACGAAGCCTTCGTTTGATCGATATTCTTGAGCTGCAAGATAGAAGCCCTACCACAACAGTTGTTGAGTTACTCATTTTGCCCATAATCGTTATAAAAGCGCTTAAACCTTGAAATACTGTTCAAAGAACCTAGTTTTTATTTTTCTGCAAAACACCACAATTGCGCAACAAAATCTATTTGCAGTCTAGATCAACAATGATATAATTGTGGGGAATTTTCTTTTCTTCGACGTTTCATCCCATGCCCTTGAGACATAAAACGACTTTGCCTTGAGAATTCCTGTCTGTTCAATTTTCGCATTCATGTTATTCACACGTTCTGCCAAAGGAGCATGACGAACACGGACAGCCGGTGAATCAGCGAATGACTGGGACGGTGATTCATCATTGACGAGGAAAATTTAAAAATCGCTCGATAATAAATTCAGAGAATGTTACGTAACGGAACTCGGATTAGTGAACCACGTGTACATCCACTGTTGGCCCAAAAAAGATTTCCTGTAACATGAATTCCGCTCTTCTGGATGATTCAAGTTTTAGAGGTTGAGCATTTTTCTTCGCAATTTTCCCCACAACACCTCTTTTTCCATTACAAGCTTCCAAACCCCTCACGGCGAGGGAAGGAGTTAGTGAATCGTGAATAATAGAAGGGGTGAGATGACGCTACGGTAGACTGCAGTGTTTGGGACCAAAATTAACCGTAGTGTCGTGCATCTGCCAAACCATCTGCTTGACACGGAGTGCAAATACGTTGTTTTTCAGTTCAACTTTCGCACTCAACTATTTCAACGTTGAAAGGCACCGAGAAGATAAATTAACAGGTGGATGAGTTTGATTACTTTCCCCCAACTCCACCTGCTGACAGTTACGTAAAGAAAGGCTGCATGGTATCGGAAGAGGGGGGCGCACCCCCGAGGGAATCGATATTGTTACGAAACCTAACAAGAAGTGTGTTTTGTTTCAAATATTAACTCCACCCACGACCAGAACCCTTTTTCCTGGATGAGTCACGTCAGTTTTATACGTGCATTTAACCGGTCACGAGAGGGCGGGCATCGACGCGTCGGAATTATCACGAGCGGAGTTAATTTTAACCCCACTATGACGAGAAACTAATCGAGCGACAATAAAATGAATCACTCCGTGAAACAGTCGTATTGTCGCATAAGAATCAAACTGAACACTTCTACATTTTGAATTATACACATAGATAATTATCAGCGGATACACCAGCTGGAATCCGAATTTCTGAAAGAATAATAATAACTCCTCACCTTATGGCAGCGTAGTCTTCTTGACCCGCCGTGTCTAAAATGTCTATTTGAACTTCTTCTCCGTCCAGTATAACTTTTTTCCGATACGAATCAGCTTTGGTGGGTTCGTAATCTTCAACAAACTGAAAAAAAAAAAAAAAAAACCATTCCTGATAAAAAATAATTTTAATGGGGAGACGTGGGGTGCAGTTTTTTTTACGCCATGATGTGTATTTTCGTAAATGCAACACTTTTGCAATCAAAAGTGTTGATTTCTTTGAAAATGGGTTGATTTCTGTTTGATTTCTTTGAAAATGGGAGACAGACGATCTGGAGGGTGCCCAAATTACAGCTTTCTACAACGAGGGCCCTCTCCGTGCAGGATGCATTGGGCTTGACGGTAGACGTTGACTAACCGGTTGTTCGGATGATGTGGGGGTTCGGCAACAATCCCTAATCCGAAGAACCAACAATCGAACTTTCACCTTCTAAAAACAAAAAAGCGATCGCCTGGAAGGAGAAAATACTGATGGGTGGGAAAATGGAGCAGGAAGGCAATGAGGACAACAACCACACGGAGTAGGTATATATACCCGCGATATATCCGCACGATGGTAACAGCGCTTTTCCATCTAAGTTAGAATTCCAGAGATTGGAATCTCTGAAACGGTTTATAGACGTAAACTGTGAGGGTTTTCCAGTTACACCAATAAGTTTCAACACCAACATTAATGAGGTGGTTAGGGCGAAAAAACAAAAAAACCGACTCCTCTGCTGATGTAGATATTTAATTGTTCATTTTAATAACCTACATCAGCATCGGAGTCGTTTTTCTCTTCCTAAAAAAACCACACCAACACCACGCGGAGTTTAAAAACTAGTTTTGCTAAACCCATCCAAACAATGATTGTTATTACGCCAACGATGATCCAAGGCGATCTAATCCTACGGTCATCTTATGAAATCACGCCCGCCAGGACGAAAAATTATCCTACCTAATGATCTTTGTAAGAAACCGACAAACTGAATAAACGCTTCGTTTCTTGCTCGGGGAGATCCCAGCACAATTACGCAGAGCCGGAGAGAAAGTAGGAACTTACACGTGAGTAATGAAGGTTGAACTCGGGAGGTAGAACACAGCAGTAACAACTGCTTCCATTTCAAGAATTTTCCAACATGATGACATCGTATTATATTCCAGTGAGATTAAAAGTAGGTATTTTTCAAAAAAGATTCCTATTAGTTTAAAAATCAATTAAGAAGATAGTTCAATTCAAAATCATTAAGCTAACGGCTTTGTAATGACCAATCAAACTGATTGTAATTATTTAATTGCCAACACGATCATTTCAGAGCCATCAAATCCAGTTTTCTTTGAGAGGGTCCTTCGCTTTACTAAACTTTAGGAAGGTCATAATTTCCAAGCTAATGCCAGAAACCAAGTTTTTAATTCATATTCTTTGGAGGATCAACCTGTTTTCGTGGTGGGGTTGAAAGCGTGGATTGGACTCAAATTTTCTTTTACTAGTATCAGGAAGGTTTTCAGCTTGATCGAACCATTCAGTGGAGCTATTTGGGGGTTAAGGGGCTACACGTGAAGATTCGAAGGTTTACAGCCAGTGAGTTTCCGTAATTAAAGTAGTTTTGAACGCAGAATCTATTGATGCGGGTCCCAGACCTGTACAATCGCACTACTTTGAATGTTGATTATTAAGAGTAATAAACCTGTAGCAGGATCGCTGGGAAACGAGCAGCGATGACGGAGACGACGCCCAAGATAGAACGTGATGCTTTCATAATTGACTATCCTATAGACCAAGTTTGCACATTAAAACCCCATGCTCAAGCCCATTAAAACCAAGTTCTCATGTTGCAACTGTATCAATATCTGCTACACACCTCATATTCCGGAGCCTAACGAGCGTGGGAGTGTCTATTGAAAGGGTGAAAATCGCTTTTGAAATGGGGAGGATAATTTTTTTGCTCAAATGGAAACCGCAGCTTCGAAAGCTTTAATTTTTTTCGGTCTCATCACGAGGTACGCTACGTTAGACTAATAGAAAATAACGGTTCATACCGCACGGGCAAACTATTATTATTTACCGCCAAGTGAAAGTTGTACAGACAAACGTTTAGCTTTTTTTTTTTTTTTACAACGACCCAAGAGTTGTTTCTCTGTTCGTTTGAGAGGGAGATCATCTAGGGTGATACAACCCAAGTAATAAGGGCACTTAGAGACTAAATTGCACCCAATCTTTCACGGGAACATGTCATCAGTTGAAATGGGTGCTTTATAACTGGAGACAACCGGACGCTTGTCAGTTTTTTTCCAAGTCGTTCTCAAGAAGACACTGAGAACACAAGAAGCGCACGAGATAAGGGCATGAATCCCTGGGGTAAGGTGGAGTCCAAACATTCAGGAGAGATTGCGAGGGTACGACAGAAACAATGGGAAGTTTTGATTCGTCCATTTGCGAAACCCGCAAATTACTTTACTTCAAACCCAATCCATACCGTAGTTATAGCCGGCTTTCCAAAAACAACAAAACTACCACAGTACTGTCACCCCTTGTTCGGAAATGTAAGAAAATGTGGTACTTCTCGGTTGTCCGGCGGCGTCGGCCCTTTCATTATTCCTTCTGCGTGTCGGTTCTGACTTCATTTTTATACGATTCCTACTGCATGTAGGTCTATTCAAATACTATTCCTCCCCAGTGCAGGCAGCAGTATTTCTCGAGTGGTTTTGAGCGCTAACCAAAAGCTTATTATTAGGGATGGTTAACAGAGGCAAAAATATAATATGTTTATATTATACATTTCATATCGACGAACAAATTATCGATACCATTTGGACCCATAGCAAATAAAAAAAAAACGAATGTCATAGAAAAGTCGGAGAAAAATTGAAAGGCCGAACTTGGAATAGTTCAAACAGAGTAAGGCTACGGTTACTATGGATGCGAGTTCTGACGAACACCTATCCTATATCGTTTTTATTTTATATTATTAATTATTTATTTTATTTTTATTTTTATTGTAACCCTTAACCAACGGCCATTTCGTATTTTGAAAAAGACGAAAATTCGTTCGTACTTTTAGATGGATTTTGAGGAAACGTTGTAAATAAAAAACCGAGGTAGATAGTTACAGTTTGAAACGCCATCCCTACTTGGTTTTGGTGCCACATCAAGCTGCATGCTAAAAAAATTCACCTTGAACGAATTTTGGCATTATAATAATGCCCGCACCTGCCAATGAGTGAACCAATTTTTCGGTCATGGCGGACAGTATTTTGCCAGTAAGAGATGTTTCCTAGATTTTACAGGCTCGAAGAGGGCGGGGACTTAGCGACAGGATGTGACTTTCTGTGTGTGCCGTCTGCAGTGTATGACACCTCCCGCTGACCTTTTGATAACCACCAACTCACTTTGGAATGCGTGCGAGTCAGGGTGAACGCCCCTCGCCAGTCAGACGAGACTTTGGCCACTTTCCGAGTGAGAGAGAAAGTAGCCATGGTGCATTTAAAACTCACGGTATTGAGTGAATTGAGAGAGCGGAAGCAATATGTTTGTATGTATTTCTCTTTTATAGGAGAACCATTGTGATTTGCCCTTCACAATCACAAAATACTCTTAACTTGTGTGGATTCCCTGGAGGCGAAGAACAGTTTCCGCCACTCTTAATCAAAGGTGGATCGAAGGCTATACTTAGCTAGATAGATCCGTTCAAGCGTCTAAATGGATTGGTAACCGCATTAAGAGAGCCGCCACCTACGAAGGAGTAACAGGTCTATTACAATGCAATCGATCCCAAGGAGAAACTAGGAAATACCTACAGGTTTTGGCGCTAAGAAGTGTCGACGATTTATTGAAAGTTCCTGCCTGTTGCAAATATTGGACATCTACAGTAAGCTTCGCGGTTGACCCGTTCGACCATGAAATTGGTGTCTTGCATAAGAGAGCAGTTTTGAGCACCTCTATTACAACCTTAATACCTACCATAAGCCTTATTATCAAGTTCCTCAAGTGATGAAGTTAAGCTTGTCATAATGGCCACTTGGACAATGTCAGCTGCTTAAAGAATGCTCATCTACGTAAAAGAAATTGTGTGTTCCTTTCATTCCCGAATTCAGTAGAATATGCCATATTGTGCGTGTGTAGGGTGTTCTAACAATCTAACGAAATAAAAATAGACCTAAAGGGATTTGACGTCAGCAACGCAGAAGTAGTCACAAGACTGTTGGCTGGACTAATTCTGCGTTGCTGACGTCAAATCAACTGTGAACAAATCACTTTAGTCGTTATTCACAGATGATTACTTATATTACCTCTAGTTCATAAACATACCAGTTCGATTTTCACTTGACAGTGGCAGACGACTTAAGCCTAGAGCAGTGAACCACCCATTAACTACCTATTCTACCTAGCATTCACCTTACAGGCTAAGAGCCAGTCCAATAGATCCAACATGAGCATGAGATTTAAATGAGTTCTGCACACGACCGGACTGAAGCAATCATTTTTTCCGTGTTCAACAAACCGCCAATCTCGGCCAGCCGTCCGTCCTACATTTCAATGGCGACTTGGGCACGTTGACGACCGAAACGCGAGAAAGTCAAACGGAGGCTGATAGAAAGCAAAGACACACACTGGAGTTGAAATAAGGGTGTGGGAAATAGAGGGTTTGCTATTCCTACGTGGGGCAGAGATTTCGTTTGGAACGCACTCATCGCGATACTTTTGATTTCCACGTCCACTCGAGAAGACTTGTTATAACGCGTTTATGATTTCATGCAAAACGAAGATTCTCTGAAACAACACGAGTAACGTAACGTGGTTCGACATAGATACGGTACATGAGTCATCTCAACACACCTCGAGAGTGAAAAATTCCCGTGTTTGCCCACCAGAATTATCTGCTTTTTTTTTGGCCCGCGTCAGAATGATCAATGGTCCTCTCATTCGTCGTTATTTAAACGAAATCGTAAAATAGGATACATCAGAATATTATTTCATGGGTTTCATCGATGAAACACTTTGTGGGAAAATAAACTTTCCAGCGATGAAACCGCCAACTGAGAAGTTGTTGAAAACTAGTCGTCAAATGAAGGGCTTTAAAACACCTGTTGCACGGTGAGTATTTTTAGCGAATACCTACCTCCTTTATCGAATTAAAATTCTATCAGGGATCTCGCTCCACCTCAAGATTCCCTCAACCGGGAATGTTCAATTTGAGGGGACGGAAATTACGATTTGAATTAAACGCGAGCAGACAGGTGACTCAGACACATAAAAAAATAATCTTCACAGAATGTTAACTTCAGATGTGAATCATGTTCGGATGAATTTGATGTTGTTCAATGTGGTTCATCGGTGCTTGAGTCGTATCTTTGAACAGCGAATGAATTAACGATCCAACAAACCAAATTCATCCCCTCATAATAAATTATTAAATAATTTTATATTTTATTATGCCGATCAGGTATTACGATCGGTCATTACTTTTAATTGTCAAGGTGAATAAACCTAACCAATATTTAATTTCGCAACTCGAAACGAATAAAATAAAATGTTGGGCTCACCTCATCATACATGAACTGGAGTGTGAGAGCCGACTTTCCGACACCTCCACTACCGACCATGATCACTTTGTGGAGGGCCGGTTGTGGAGTCGGCTTCTTCGACATGATGGCCGCTGTCACCGGATTGCGAAGCCGTTAATGGATCTGGAAATTATCAAAGAAAAAGCCGATTAATAGAAGTGATATATGAAGGGGGCGGGCAAAAGAGATTATCCTAGCTTTGAACTAAGGCGTCTTCCTCTTCAATCAGAGTCGATCAACTATCCAACGAAATTACATGTAATCATGAATGATTTACCACGAATTGAAAGCGCACGTTGAAATTGAGCTATTTGGAAGGAGGTGCGAGACACTGGTGTCGCAGAGTTAATCAAAAGAGGTTGGATAATCCAATGGATAATATCAATCAAACGAGGGGTGTCCTGAGTTGTACTCGCAAACATTCAACCTACTGGAAGAATTAAGGTAGGGCACGAATCGCCAAGCGGCCGGAACGGGAGATCCCTGTAAATAATGAAGTGGCACCGGGAACTGCGAAAAAAATGTTCAATCCCCGTCGCTGTCACTGAGTAGATTGAAAGTGGGTGAATGAAAATAGAGGAGAAACCATTGAACCGACACACCTACTCGTTCCCCTGTAAAGAAAGTGAACTACATGTAGGTAGGTACCTACACGGGTAATGCAGTCCAGTCAAATTAGGAAAAATATAAAAAAGTTAGGTTGTAGTTCTGTAAATTTCAATTTTTATATTATTTAGGGCTGCTGAACACGAATCTGAGGTTCGCGACTAAACATTTTGCCCGGAAAACCGTTTTTTTTCTTTTTTTTTTCCCCGCAAAAAACCAACACAATGTAAGATGGATGCGGCGAGATCCATATTTTAAAAAAGACGATTTAATTTAAGACGAAATAGACTACTTCGTCTTAAATCGTCTTTTAAAAAAACCAACATTCTGGGATATTTCTGGGATTGACACTCCTATATCTCAAATATCGCCTCCGAAGCTGCTGTTGTGACTTGAAAACCCCCTATAAACAAAAAGGATGAGCATTAAATTTCAGATTTTTTTGTACAACCCTTTAGCCGTCAGCGTCCGAAAAAAAAGAAAGAAAATAAGAAAAACCGCCAAATCACGCATTTTCATGGCAAGGTACTGAACTCGATCATTTCGCTTAAATTTTACGTTCTCAAAATTCTTTTCAACAAAATTGTTGATCCCTCCCCCCGTATGGCGACTTCCTGGCATCCTTCAAAAACCCCATTCGTAGCGCCATAGATCACTTTGAAAACGGATCAATCTGGGACGCCAAAAAATGGATTTTACGTCAGAAAATACTTCAAAAAACGACACCCTAGTAGATGTCATACCCAAAACGCGTGACTTGGTGGTTTTTCGTTTTTTTTTTCAGACGCTCTGGCGGCTGAAGGGTTGTAAAAACAATCTTCTCTGACATAAAATGTAGGAAATTTATTGCGCTTTCTTTTTGTATATGGAATTTTTTCAAGTAAATGTTGCAGTTTCGGTGTTATTTAAAAAAAAAAAAAAAAAAAACTACTCCCACAAGTTTGACGTTTTTTTAGCAAAACTGTATTCCGGGAAGAATTTTTAGTTGCAAACCTCAGATTCGTGTTCAGCAGCCCAAAATACTATATACATGGAAATTTCCAGAACTACAACAAAACGTTCTTCTATTAGCCCTTTTTCGGACTAATTTGACTGGACCAGGAAACCGTCATGTGCACAGGTTGTGATCATTTGCAAGTAATGGCAACTTTAACAAAAGTTGCCAATACTGTAAAACGAATCCAGCTGAAGAAATCCACAGATTTCTTCCTGTACGATTTTTATCATTTAATCGTTTTCATTTTTTTCCCGTCACGACACAAAAAAGCGTTACGCAACATAATCGCGAAAACTATAATCATATGATTGTTCGGTTGGTTACTAGAAACTGTTTCTATTCGACAAGACCTTTGTTGGGTGGAAAAATTGCCTAAAATTAATCATTATTAAATGATCTGACTGTAGAGCCATGGGTCTACCGTCCGTTTTTATCATTTAATAATGAATAACAGGACGTTTTCATTTTTTTCACGTCACGACACAAACAAGCCATCAATTGAATTGAATAGATGAGCGCAACCTTTTTGTTATTACGATATATTTAATGAGCGAGAGAAACTAAGAAACAGTAGGTATCTAGCGACCAAACTATGCCACACAACACATCATCCACGTGATGCTCATTACGTAAACAACTGCACCCTAACGACCGATGCGTAATAAAACCTTATGCCGATCAGAGGTAACGAACGGCTCAGGCTGCAAAAATCGTTTTGGAGTCGATGGAATCAGCCTGAAAAGCTCATTCCATAGACCCTTGTACCAACGAAATCGGACAAAAACTTCCGTCCCCCTTTTGAGGCCTCCTTAGTTACACATCAGAGATAAACAACTTTCGTCGTGAAGGACCTCCCGAAAACCGATGAAGGGGATGAGGGAGGGAAAATCAAGGTAGCCTATAACCACCCCCGGAACTCGCTGATGACAATGAGACCACCCTCATGAAAATCTGTTGAGCCGCTCGGGCGTGATGCTCTGTACACAAACAAACAAACAAAAAAACAAAAAAAAACATGTCGAAGAGGTGAGCGCACCTTTCCATTTTTTGGAAAAAGGTTGCGCTAAAAAGCGTTACGCAAAATAATCGCGAAAACTATATGTAATCACATGATTGTTCAGTTGGTTACTAGAAACTGTTTCTATTCGACAAGACTTAGTATAGGTCGACAAACATTTTTTGGGTGGAAAAATTGCGTAAAATTAATCATTATTAAATGATCTGACTGTAGAACCATGGGTCTACCGTCCGTTTTTTTTTTTAGAATCACATCTTGCCTTAGCGGATCTTAGAGGTGCCGTGAGAATTGGAGAAGGAAGTGTGAATTGGGCAGCATTGGGGATGAGTTTCGTTTCCCATGTAACAATAAATCACACACAAGAAATTGGGGCTAACATTCGAGTAAACTCATCTTCTGGGTAGGTATGCGGTTTGCCGAACGTGCAGAGGTCCAATTCAATTACAGAAATGGGGGAGTGAGACGACTCCTCTTCTGATGATCTTTCCACGGTTTATTCTTAATGAAAAATTCAGACCATCCGCAGATGATTCGTCTCTCTCCCTATTTCCCATTAACTCATCCTCCTTCACAATACGCCGCTAGTGAGCTACGAGTTGGAGATAAAAATAATTTTACTACTATACTTATTATTATAGTGCATTGTAGTTTACATAAGAATATGTAGGCTGTAATTTTAACTTCGGACTTGATCAGAGTTCCGGTTGGCGAGCAATGGACGATTATTCTTCTGGCATCACCACCCGTGTAATGTATTCGAGTTTCGCGCAACTCCAACTGTTTTGTTGATTTCACTTGTGCCCAACAATTTAACTGGTTCCCGTTCGGTTCAGAAAAAAAGCGCTTCGGCAAGTCATTACATTCCTATTTTGAGTTTTAACTCCTAGGCTGGCGACTATTCTTAGTTTGGGTGTTTTATTTCACTGTATGAAACAGAGAATGTGGCCTATTGGTGAAGGGAAAAGAAACAAGTCCATGACACAAAAGTTATTACCTTAAAATAATTCTTCATAGGCATAGGCAAGAACCTGCTTCCTTAGAAATGGTTTTGTCAGTTAGGTATAAAATGTTTCCAGAAAATTTGGAACGGAACTTCTCCGGAACGGGTGAATTGCAGGCTGTCACATCTGGTGCGGCCAATCGATCACGATGGTAAAGAGACAGCATAGAAGGTTGATTACATTTCACAGTCACGTCGGCGGTGTCCGCAAGATAAACTGTGCTTGATATGTACAGAGTGCATGGAGACCTTGTACAGGCAACTGTGATGCTAATAATTAGCAGTGAATTATTCACTATCTTAGATAGATATTTAAATTGATCATTACCAAAGCCTGCCTACCCAAAACAAAAACAGCTCTGGGATAACTGTTTTTCCTCCCCTAGTTCAGTCATCTTTCAACCCCAAGTGACGGCATCTTTTTTCTATAGGGGGACTTTTCTAATAGAATTCAATACGCCTTCGGCATCCACATCGTGACGCCCAAAACTTTATTATTGGGTTCCTGCTTTTATTTTTACCTCTTTTTCTTTATTGATTGGGGCTGTACGGGTTTTGGATGTCTGCCCGAAAAGGCCTGAGAGGAACCAGCAATGGGCCTTGGTTTGTGTTAATAGGTCGCCACAAAGGCCCGACGCCGGCTGGCTGCACTCGGCAGGACTCGGATTTATTTATCTTTTCGCCCTTCGGACGTCCCCACAAGTTCTGTTATTAGTTTCAGGGAGGCCGAAGAAAACGAATCACTGGGATTGAGGGTCAAGACTTGATACTTAGTGTCTTAATCGATAAACCAAAGAACGCACGAAGAACACAGAAAATAGGCATCAAGCTGGCGCGGAAAGGGGAAGCTGGGATAAAATTACATCGAATTCTGTAGCCATCCTCTGAGGGTAATATATTATTAGATATCCTGAAATTTTGAAATACCCTTACCGGTAGGTACGGCAAATTTATGTTCTACGCTTCATGGAAAGTTTCCAGAAGTTTATACTAGTGCACAAACCTCTACCGTTATTTTTGCGAAAACCTCATTGAGATTTGCTCACAAGGAAATCATATGCCACGCCTTCTCGCAATACTAGGCGACATACTACCAGGTCACGTATTATAATAGGTTACGGAATATAATAATATTATACTAATACTATATTATAGTAGTACTAAAAACGAAATCGGTAGGATTCCCTATCTACTATAACAACTTTGGACGTTTTAGAGCAATAATCAGACTGATCGAAGGGAAACAGTGGGAACGATTCATCAAAAGCCGACTGTTTTCATTATGGTTCAGTGCATCCATCTTCCAGGAGCTTCTTCTTGCAGTGCCAGTCTTCCTGACATAGCCTATTCACTCTGATTGTAGTGTATTAGTGTTGAATGGAGTGAAATACGGTTCACCCTCAGTCAGCCTTGCGGCCGATTTCCTGCGATCTACACTTTTGGATTAGTACCTACAATGTGGGTACTAGGTAGTAACTCTTAAGAGCTTTCTGGAGCTAAAAGCGGTTCCTAGTTAACAAACAAAGAGAAACTGGAACATAACACACTTCCAGCATTCCAGGTGGGTCTGCTCATGTTACGCTATCACTCTTATCAAAACGGCCTCAAAATAACCCCCGATTTCGTTTTTCAGTCAGCAAAAAAAGGCCCTACCAGGGGCATGTCCTCCTGAATGTGAACATTAGACTCGGAGTGTGTTAAGTAAATTATCAGATGAATTTCCGACGGGGTTGATTTCCTACAGAGGCGTTGCCTCCCCTGGTAGCATAACCTATCGAGGCATTGACCCTGTGTTGAGTGGCTTCGGGTAGCTTTTCCCACATATGAATGGGCCTAAATGAAATTCCACAGACTTACCGAATGGTCCCAAGATCACGGGGAAGCCGAACAGCACTGAAAAGTCACAGCACTATAACATACAAAATACCCCGCGCGCCGTTTTCACACGAAAGCCCGAACACAGCAAAATACGAGAGAAAACTTCACCAGCAGTCGCGACTGACGTTATTGTTGGGCTTTTTGGTGAGCTTTTGTCAAGAAATGGAGGTGGGGCGCAGATGGTTAGAAAGTAGAAGGGAGAATACCGACACTACTGCTCTCTATTGAGGAAAAGTGAAGCTGTCAAAGAAAAGATGCGTAGAAACGATGTAAGGTCTATGTAGTACAATCCTAACCAATAAGTCGAAAAAGACGAAGAAGTTGGAAGTCGCTTATCAGTTAATTTATCAGCTCATTGATAAATTCCACCGGCGAGCTATTTTTTCCGTTGTTGTGACGTTTGTTATGAAGTTACTTTTCACCTCTCTGTAAACATGGAACACTCTCTAGCTTTCAGTAATAATTATTAAAATTATGAATGATTCAGTAGCGTAAGTAATCGCCTGCACTCGCTTTTGGGTGCTGCCAGAGTGGAACTGCGATAAAAGGTGCGAGCAGAGCAAAGAAGCTTTTGGGTGCGCGTTCAGAGTCAAGTCATCGAGTCATTACGATTCAAATTCTTGTTGACGAACACTATTTCTTTTCGGAAACCCCTGCGTTACAAAATGTACTTAATGTGGTAGTGTTAGTAGGCGGCTACATTTAATCGCAACACTTGTCCTGTAGGAGAGATGAAGCCGCCTCCTAGGTAACATTTTTACACGAAGGCCAAAAATTGAATTCACTTTATTAATCAGTCGCGAGATGTGTACGGGGAATTCCATCGTTTATTCGAAGAACTACGAGAAGATCCCTCCAAGTTAGGGATTACTCTGGGAATAATTCACCTATGCGTGTCACATTTTGATCGGCTTCAAATTTTGTCATTATTCGCTTCAAGATGTTGATTCCAAATATCCGCGTTTTGGGCAGTAGGATTTTTTTAAATTTGAAATTTTGACAAAATATCTACTTGGTTTGCCATCTAGTTGGGCCCGCAAGGTTTTGAGCCCGATCGCCCAAACCCGTAGGGCCGAAAAAAGGCTGCGTGAGGGATTTTCGGGTATGGGCCAGGTTAGGTGTCGTTGTCGGACGTAGAATCCATTTTTGGGGGTCCTACACCTGCCAAAACACTGTACAAGAATTGTAATCCCGTGTTAAATTGGAAGCATTTTTTTCTTTTGCCCATTTTCGGATGAGCATTATCTACTTGCAACGTTTGATTACTTGCACTAATTAACTTGTCTATTCATTTCTTAGTAATTAGGAGAACGACCAACGATAAGAGCTAAGAAATCAAGGTGATTTGTTTTCTTCTCTCTCGTCGTTGCTCTCGTCGACTTTTAAGCGCTGCTCCACTCTGTGCTGCTCCCATCTGCCTACCTGCGTTTGTTTTCCTCCTTTCATTCGCTGCTTTTATTGCACACCCACTCTGGCAGCACCCTATTCTGCGCCATTTGGAAACTACCCATTGCACTTCAGGCAAATGGTCTTGCGGTGGTCGATTTGGTTTCTCGGTTCTACTTCATGGCGATTTCCTTCTTGGCGAATTCTTTGGAAATTCTAATTGTGAATGGTAAAAACGGTTGCATTGTCTCGGCTCAGAATTCACTGGAACGACAGCTTGTTCTAGTTTGTGGTGAGGGAAAAGCCGTTGGTCTTTTTTATGGCATTTATTCAGTTGGGTGCATAATGCCTCGAGGCGCCTTTCGCCTATCCCCTGGGTGCTTATCCCTTAGACGTTAGAATATGGAAGCCGACCACACTATACGTTGACAGCTTGTTCTTTCTGTGGTTTAAGTTTGCGACAAAGGTGATAGATGAGGGCAAATAAATATATATTTGATAATATTAAAAATACGTTTAATCATAAGTTGAAAAAAATAGCTTCAGTCTAAGTTTATTACAAAAATTTATCAAGTAGGTACCACATTTTCCGCATTCTGATGCATCTTACGGGCCCAGTGAACTGACCTCATAGAAACAACTTTGTTCGCTCCTTGTCACAATTTTTACTTAACTACGACGTGGCAACAGGCCCTTTCGAAGAGGTTCTGGTCTTATCGATCAAGAAGGTTGGACTTTAGTGGATGTGCGCCAGGGTGGAGTTTCTACTTCTTGTCACAAGCTGAAAAATGTTCATGTACATGTATGTTAATGGAAAATTATTCACCGACTATCAGTAAAGCCAAGAGGAACACCACTTTTTAGCGCAAACTTTCCAAAAAATGAAAAGTACGCTCTCCTATTCGACATAATATTATTCGAACAATCATTATTTCGATACTAATCAATGATTAGTAATCAAATTCCCCTCAATCACCCTCCGAACGGCTGAACAGATTTTTATTAGGGAAGTCTCATTTTAATCAGCTAGTTCCGCGGTTATTGGACTTCTGAATCCTCTTGAATAGAATGTTCCTGGATAATCATATCTTTTTATACTTTTTACACCCTACTCTCTAAGTACAGAAAATAACGAAATCATGTTTTATCAATTTGGAATTCCCTGCCTTTCAATCTGAATATCTGGCAGTATGCTGCATGTATACAATTTCAGGACTTTTCCAGCAATAATTGTTGGAATTATTACAAACGATTTTTATACGTTCAGCTGTTCAAATGTTAGTGTAACATAAGATTAGTTGAAACCTACGCCAGGGCTTTTTTTTAAATTTTAACCTTTTTTCTCTTGACGGGGAAAATTCCCGGAACGGAAATCAGTTGAATCATTTTCCGAAAAAATTACAATGGGCTCTTTAAAAAGGTCGGAATTCATAATTTCTATCAACATATTGAGATTCAGCACCCTTTAAAACCCGCATAATTACATGCAGAACTGTTCTAAAACATGTTGAAGATTTTGAACTGAAAGCGGAGGCGTCGAGTAGTTGGGCACATAGCCGCCAGAGCGCTGAATAATAAGTCTAAACGGAATCGGAATAAAACTCTCGGCCTGGGTCGATTTTTGAAAACCTCAATACTCTATTTTCGAATAGCCATCTCTGATGACTGACCTGATTCTCGATTTTCAGGGTCGGCTTTTCGCTTAGCAATTCATGTACCCCCTCCAGACCTCGGAATTCAAATATTATATTTTTCCTAAGGCCCTTTGTGGTTATCAGTGGCTCAGTGGTTAGAGCGTTGGTCTGCTGAGTCAAAGGTTGACGTTTCAATCCCAGCAGCCGCTGGACATCTTCCTTACACGGATAATCACCTTTCGGAAGGAAATGGCAACCCATCGAAAGTATTCTGCCTATAAAACCTCTCAAATTTGCCGTTCAGAATCGGCGTTAAACGGTAGGGCTCTACTTCTTCTGTAATAACTGTTCAACACGCTCAACAGAAGTTAGTAGCGAGAGGTCGCCAACGCCCGTTTACGGGTATGGCGCCCAAAGAAGAAGGCCTTATAAATAATAGAGACAAGTTTTCTGCAATGTTGACCTATTTTGGTAACTTTTGAAGCACGACCTTTCCAGGAAAAAAAAAAAGTTTTAAAAATCATTCAAGGAGCTCTTATGTGGGAAAGTAATAATAACCAACATTTTGATATTACTACATACCATTAATATTATGAGGGTGTAGGTTAAACTTAAACTCTCGCTTCATCATTTTTGTGCGTTACACGTTCTGAACTTGGCCTTCTATGCGATTTAAGGGCAGCAGAAAGGTTGCGCTAATCTATTAAGCATTATGTTTAGTTCGTTTCACTTGATGCTGTTTCCGTTTCTACACTACCTAAAAAATGATTGGTGTTCGTCCTTGGAATCGTGGAAGTACAAGTCACTAGGTACCTAAAAACTTACTTTTCCGCTTAGATGACTCCCAGCCTATCTTAACGTTATTCTTTTTGTTTTCTTCCTTCAACCAGTCGATCAAAGGTTTGAAATATTCTATCAGCGCCCCTGCATCCATGTTCCTTTGTCCTGTGACGACTTCCATTGCGTCCTGCCAAGGTTTGGAGCTTCCCATTTGCAACATTTTCCTGCAAATTCGTATTCAGGTAACGTCACACAGTTACAGATTTGTGTGAAATTTTATCGTGTTGGTTCTAACCCAAGAAGGTTTCCTGCTGCAGCGTTGCCGTAGATGTCACATTCGTGCAGTGGGCTGTTCTCCGGTGCCTTGGGGTCGTATTGCCCAGCTTCCACGCATAGAGCCTTGTAGAATTGAAATTGGATCACATACGAAACGAAGTACCTGTAAACACAATGCGTTTTATAGATTTTTGTTGGATACGTATGACAGCTCAGTCCTCATGTAATTTACCTAACATAGGGCACGTCTCCTACTACGTGATATTTGGCTGCTGGGTCGAAATCACTCTCGTTTCTGTCGACTGGTGGCTCCACCCCTTGGTATTTTTCTCTGTGAATTATAATCAATTTTTTTATTTTTACTTGGAAAAACCCAATCGTTTAAACAGCCCTGGCTGTTGAAAAAATCTATTACCTACCGTAGTTTCCACCATCCGCACTCCATTTCGTCCCTCTTGATCTTCCCTTGCAGTAAATCCCACCTGTACTGGTCCATGAGAAAGCCGAAAGGAAGGAATACTATTTTTTCCAGGGATGTCTCCAAGAGATCCCTCAACGTTGCCAGATTGCTCTTGACTGCCTCCTTTTTCAATCCAATTTTGTTCATGTGCTTGGTAGTTATGACGTTCAATGCTATAGTATCGCCAATCGCCTCATGGAACCCTGTTGGAATAGGTTAATGAAGAACCCACTTTATATCTTTGGAAGTCCTCGTGTGAGTGACTTTGAGCGGCTTGTTCGGTCATGGAATGGATTTGTGAATGGAAAATTTTGGGATTAAATGAAGGTCCTCGGTTATGAGATCAACATGTCCAGGTTCTCAGCATTATGTTCTCTATTACGTATTTCATCTCTTAAACAGCGTCCAGAAACTTTCTTAATTTCAATACCTGAATTTGCTCCATCCCTAAAGACTGCCGGCTGCTTCTGATACTGTAAAAAGTACATGATGTGACCCATTTCGTGGTGCATGGTCTGTAAATCTTCTTCATTCACACTCGTACACATCTTTATCCTGTTGACGAAAATATCAACTCATTTTGGTATATTTTGTGCGCATTGGCAATAGGACCCCAGCTCTGTCGAATCAAAATTAGATTTAATCTAAACTGCTGGGTTCATTACATAATCATTTACCTAACATCATTCCCGTTGTACATATCCCAGGCGGAAGCGTGGCAAACCATTTCCCTATCCGTTGGCCTTTCTAGAATGGAGTTTTCCCAAAACTCTTTCGGCATTTCTGTGAGGTTGATGGATTTGAAGAAGTCTTCTGACAGTTTTGCCATTTTCACTGGTGTGTACCCCTGAAACGTTTCAAGGGGGCTGTTAAATCGTTGCATCTTCTACCACCTGGTTAACAGTAATGCCAGGTTTACCTGTTTCACCATTTCTTCTGTTGCACTTTCTTTATCCTTCCCAAAGAATGGGTTCACCATATCGTTGATGTTTCCCCAAGTTTGAGCCCACATGTTTCCTGTGTGCCAAATTTGATATCGTGTCTATCATCAAATCTATTTTGTTTCAGATAACACCAATTGATGTATTCTCCTAGTACAGATTTAGGTCTAGACACACAATAAGAAAATTTGCTTACCTAGAAGATGAGCTGGGATGGGTCCGTCCTTGCTGACGACTTCATCTCCATACTTCTTGTTCAACTTGTCCCTTACGAACGCGTGGAGTTGTTGGTAAAATGGTAGTAGTTGGTCCCACAGTTTGTTAATGTCTTCTTGGAATGTGTCACTTTCAAAATCCATCGTCCAGTACTCCACTGGGTTATCATATCCTGAAAATCTCGTATTAGATATTGGTTCCAGGATTTGACTCTTCGTTTTGTGCTTCTTGAAACTTACCGTTTGCTTTGGCTTCAGCAATTTTGAGATCAAGGTATTTTTTGTACGTTTCACGGCATTTCTTTCCCGAAGCATCTCGCCAGCCGACCCAGACGTGCTTCAGTTCTTCTGGGTCTCGACTTTTCGCCATTATTTCCGTCAGTTCTGGAAAGTAAGAACACATCTCAAATTGTTGTATTTATACATTTCCAATGGCTCGTTTGTTTTCACATTTTTATTTCTACTGTTTCACTCACCCGGTTCCAGTCGTAAGTCGCACTTGGTGGAATTTTTGATGTCGCACACTTTCGCTGTAGCGTAGATGGATGACATGTTATCTGTCACTTGTAGTTGCTGTAGACATAATTGTCTTATAGTGTTTTTCTTGCCTTAGTCTGTAGTCGTTCAGTATCACATTTAATTTATAACTTACTTCGCTGAATTTGTCATCAGGCAGCGCAGCGGGGCCGAGAACACTCGAAAACTTAAACTGCCTTTTCAGATCTGCGTCTTTGAATTGTTTCCAATCGAATTTCCGAATCTCTTCATGCATAGCTTTCAAAATTTTGGAGGATTCCTTGATTGCCTCATTCTAGAATCCGGATTACAAATTAGGAAAGAGACGACTGATAATTATCATTATAATGAGGGGAGGCGTTTTCTGTTTTTGGTGTTGTGACAATATCCCATGGGATAAATGCATTTACCTTGATTCTGTTGTTTTCATCGGTGATGTTCGACTCGTAATTCCAAGACGCCACTACGGTTTTTCGGAGAAGATTTTCTTTTTTGGCCTGGAAGTCCCTCATGAAAAGTGCCGCTTCTTCTTCGTTAGTGATACCATCAGCAACTACTGGTGCCAGCAGGCAACATAGCGCCGCTGCCCCCAGACAGACGGCTTTACTTGAACGCATTTCACCCGACCGGCTGTAATTTCAAGGGCATTGCAGTTTCAATAATTCGTTTTTGTGTTGAAAGTAAGCGATTCGCGTTTTTTATGAGCTGTATTGTCACACTACAGTGCCTAGTTTATGAGCTGTATTGTCACACTACAGTGCAGAATTGGATCCGCTTGAAGTAACCGAAGTGTTCTTTGATTTCCCTGTATATTTCGTCAATTTACGACGTTTGGGGGAGTCTACACATGAACCTACGCACCTACAAAAACTAAATTGAGCTGTTAAATCGTTATCACTACTGAGCACTACTTAATATTATAGCGTACAACAAATTTTCAAATTTTCAGTATTATTGTTGAGACATAACTTTGGTAACTTGACGCGAAGGGTATGAACTCACTTTAATTAATAGTTGAACGTATAAGTTTTGCATCTGTTTTCCTGAGGTGGGTTAGTGTTTGAAAATAAATGAAAATAAAATATTAAAGTAATAAAAATAAATTCTCAATGTAATCAATTGAAATGTTGAAACTCCAGAAGGTCCGATAATGAAGATCTTTATACTGTATGTATATCGAGTCATTCCAAAGAGGCCTTGACCCATTCGGAACTCATCCAACTTGTTTTTGTTTTTTTGCAATATTCACGCGTTCTTTGATTCATGAACGAGGGCACTACTAAAGAAGTTGGGAGATGAGAAGCGTAAGCGATTGTTGGTCCATTCAAAAGGGGGTTTTAAACTAGGAAATTATGCTTACAATCTTCCGGATTGATTATTTTGCGTACGTGTTTTTATGTAGTCAATGATCGTTGACTGTGATTTCCTACCAATTTCCGTTAGGTACATAGGAAAAGTAAACTTGCGCGAAGGTCTAAAGTAGATATGAGTTTTCTCACCTGTAGATATGAGTTTTCTCACCTGTAGATTCCTTCAATTATGAAGGATTATCCGTCTGTCACCGGATCCTGTTGATCATCCACTGTGCCAGTTGGGCGTTCGGCTACTTAGACGTCTCAAAACCTGAAAACCCGCTCAACCCCCTCCCCGCTACTTCGGGCCAACCCCTTCCAGACGGACGTTTCCACTGGCAGGTTCGAAGTCGAGTCTGCAGGTCCCGGTAAGAAAAGACCCTGGCACAGTCCGCAGGCCGCCTTTCCATTGGCCTCGATATGGTAGCAAAATCGCGAGGGCGAAGAATCGAAATGTTTTCTGAACGGTTGAGCAATGCACTCACAAAAAACATCGTTTCATTCCATCTAGTAAATAATAAGAGACGCTAATACGTGGGATAATAGAAGCATTGACAATAGAAACATTGATCACGAATTGTTACAAGTATTTTCACTTACAATGTGTAGCTAGCGAAATTCAACTCATCCCTCAGAATGTTTCAGTAGTAATTTGAGAACTCTCGACTGACGAAACATTCTAAGTTACCACATTTCCGTATTGTATAGTATGCAATCCTTATCAATATATGTATTATGTTAGGATTATATTTTAGTATTCTATCAATCACCTCATACTTAAGGACGAAATATTTTCCTGGCGGAGTGAAATATTTAAAAAAAAGTCCACAGTTACTAATTTTATCCGTCAGGCTTCAAAGTTGAAGTAGTTCTACAGAAAACCCTGGAGGTCGAGAGGCTACAATTTGTTTTGGCAAGAAGCGTGCTTTAGCCATGACCTGCCTGAAAACGTTACGATATCGAGCAACAAAATCTTGTGGGTATGCCAAAAAAAAAAAAAAAAAAAAAAAAAAAAAACAGTCGAGAGTTTTACCACATGATCACCAGGTTGCTTACTAAGCAACTATTTCTGTTTCTATAAACAAGCGTGTTGCATGTCATTGAATTTTTCCCATGGACTCTTAGCAAATAACACACTTGGGGTTACACGGTGCGGCTTTGCCCTTCTGACGGGGCGAAGCGCCGAATTATACTTCCTGTCAAAAATCTGACTCGTTAAAATGTTATATTAAATATAACAAATTCCCATTTTGGTATCGGCACGGAGGTAGAAAATTCTGATCGGCCTCAAAATTTGATTTCTAAAAACGAAATGTCCGTACGCCGTCCGAGCCGTTTTGGGCAGTAGGAATTTAAAAAAAAAAAAAAAAATGAAGTGTTGACTAAAATTTAGTCAACCAAGTATTTAATACTCGGCTCACCATCTAGACGTGCCCGCAAGGTTTTCAGCCCGATCGCCCGAAACCGTGGGGCGCTATGGGGCTATTTGAAGGTTCTCGGCTTCGGGGTCGAGTTAAGTGGCGTTCTCGAAGTATTTTTGGACGAGGAACTTCATTTTTGGGGGTCCCAGGACGATCCGATTTCACCGTGGGGATCTATGGGGCTTTCAAGGGGCTAAAAACGGGATTTTTGAAGGATCCCAGGGGTTCAAATTAAGGTGCAGTTTTCCGAGTGGACGCATAATCCATTTTTCGAGGTCCATACATTGTACAGAAGAAAAAAAGTTTTCAAAAATATTTTCTTATTTAACAGAATTAATTGTATTGTAACCTATATCGAATAATAATATGCTGCGTGTTAGAATATAATTTTTTTAAATTTTTATTCAGCTTAGAAAATAGTTGTCAAGTCTCATCTGTGGACCTCTGTTGGAGAACGCATAATACAATTTATTAATGGCTAATAGCATGAATATAATGGCTAATAGCATGTTATAACATTGAATTTTATTAATTAATAAATTTTATTAATGTCCAATAGTCGAAATAAGGGTTAATAATTTGATTATTAACCCGTATTTCGACTATTAGCCTATTTGTTACCTGAAGAATCGGCCTCGTACTGCCTCCCTGAATAGCCTAATATTATTGAGTATACTCAATAATATTAGGTACGTACCTAACTCAATAACCAACTGTTGGTTACATGAGTGTGTTTGTGTATTAATCGACTGGCCGTGAATTTCACTCAACTCCTCATTCCTAATAAAAATAGAACATTGTGGTAAGTAATAGTGAAAGTTGATAGTATTTTTTTCAAGATATAAATCTTGAAGGTAACGACCACATAACGACATTCTAAACAAATTTTGTAACTCCCTAGTGTCCAAATCATTTCGAAAACACGACAGCTCGGATACCACAAATAAGGAAATAGTCGGGATCTGTCCCTGAAAACTCTTCAGGTGAAATAAAGCGTCTCAATCCTTGAGTGAGTAGAGCCATATAATGAGTTGAAGGTTACATTATTTCTGGCAAACGTAGCGTGACATTTTCACCCTTCGTTGGACATAATATAACAACTATTCCTTTTGATCCCGTTAGTCCGTTGTCAATGTTGTGTGTTGACCTATTCACTGATTCAGTATAGTATTCAGCCTGTAATACAGGCTGAATAGGTTTGTGACAACACTGTACATAGAATTAGACTTTTTTCTTTTAAAAGGACGGTGGTGGGGGTGTTGTGAAACGCCCAACGCTTCGCTGTCAGACAGGCAGGATCTATTTGGTGTTGTTGTTATTGACTTGATGATGTTGATGATTTGGTAATAATACTTGGTGTTGATGATATTGACCAGTGACCTCCAGACAGACCTACTTGGCCCGTCTGAGTCGAACATGCAGAATCTGCATCTGATGCTCGCCCTGCAGGTCTCCCCATTTCTTTTTCAGGGAATCGAAGTCGGAATTGAGTCATCTTGAGACATCGATGCACGTTGCCGCCTGCGAATCGTCCACGAACATGAGCCTGACGAACAAACTTGGAACGAAGTCAGCCTGTGAGGCTCAAGCTAGCGGACGACTCAGCGTCGTAGAAACGAGGAAGGACAGATGGCCGAACCGTTGACACCGCTGGAGCGCGAAATTACAATCTTCGGTTACTTCTAGAGATCATCTTCAAGGTAATTCTCCAACATTTTTGGCATTACTTTGGCGGGTTGATAACACTGGTCTACAAAAAAATAAAGACCTGCGAGTTGCCGACTTCATTTTACCTTTTCTAGGGGTTTTTGAGGGTGCTGAATCCGAAAATGATACTCGTTTTTAAGTTAATTCGAAAAATGCCTTTTTTTTTACCTCCTTTACACTGAATTTTCCAGTAATCACCTGAACTTCTTCAATGGACACTAATCTTATAGCAATTTTACTGTAGATTCTGAATATAATATATTATTGTCACATTTAGTCTAAATCCTTTTTAAACCATCAAAAACCTTAACAAAACTGCAAACAAATTCGCTTTTTTTCGCCGTTTCTTTTCTCTAATCGCTCCATAAGGTCCTGGAAAAAAAAAAATCGGGGGTATCGTTTTGAAAGCTTAGAGAGAGAACTTAGAGCTGAACAGAATGAGACCAACCGCGACTCTCAAAAATTGAAACTAAGGGAGCTACAATTTTTCAAAGTTTGGTAACTAAACATCGGGAATTCGATATTCTACACAGAATTTCTTCCAGCGACTCTCTCAAGAGGAATATCAACTCCAAACTTTTATCAGACCTCTTCCTCGTCAACCTGCCTGACTAAAATTTCAAGGCGATCGGTCCAACATTTCAGATGTTTTATACAATTCTGGTAGGTTGGTAAACAGTCTCACGATAATGAGCACCTATACAAATTTAATATTTGATGTGGGAAGATAACAATGGAATTAAGATAAACACTGCAGCGTACAGCAGATGATTCGAGCGAGGCTACGATTAAAATTGATTTTAATAAACGGCGTTCACAGTTTGATTCTCCTACATGCAGTTAAAACCCCTGCACAAACATGAACCGACCGTTAATAGAATCCTCATTGAGTTGCAAGGTCCATGAAAAGGCTCATTGTCGTGAGACCGGATTCAGCACCCTCAAAAATCCCTAGAAAAAGTGAAAAGAAGCCGGCAACTCGCAGGTCATTTTTTTTGTAGATCAGTATAATTAGTACAGTACCTAGGTACTTTGAGAATTAAAGTAGCTGCAATTTTATTACTAATAATTCGGACAAGTAGGTAGGTACTTAAGTTAACCCGGTTGCGAGGGCGAAACAAGGTTGCAAGTACGCATGCTATACGTGGTTTCCTCTTACACCGTGGTGCCCTGTGAGGCTTTCAAAGGGCTGCAAGTGGAGTTTTTGAAAAGCTCTGCCAGGGAGTCGAGAGAGAGTTGTCTTTGTAGTCTTTATAGACGTGCAATCGATTTATGGAGGGTTCAATCCTGTAAGAGCACTCACTATGTTGAGTACAATGTTGATAGTACAATGTTGTTCGATCATTTATGAAATGCTATAAGAAAACTGTTGAGGGCTATTAAACATCTTGCAGACTAGTCTGCAAACGTGAGTGGCATCTTCCGGTCATAAAATGCTTCTCTAGAAACGAAAGTGTAACCAAGCTGTAGGACTCCAAAACCTGAGCCACTGAGAAAATCTATACAAATACATGGCTATACATTACTACTATGATACTACGATAATACTCACATTGGTTCATTATGAATATTGTAACAGGTGTTTTTGTAAATTTGAATAGCATTAGTTTCGAGGCAATTTGGAAATTCCCCAAAATGTAAGGGGTTTATCAAACAAAATTCATTCAAGTGCGCTAAATTTGTTAAACAACTTTAATGATTGTAGTCAAACGATATTCCTATTCCTTTACGGACTTTTAGCATTGTAACAATTTCGCTGTTGTTGCTAGGGTCAATTTGAGAGCTGTAATAAACCGTTTTAAAAGATAGCGTGTACCAGTCAGATTCTTGAGCATTCTCGTTGTGGATGTTGTTTCTGCCAAAGCGCTCAGTAACCCAAATCTGACGAACAAACTTAACAGAACAAAGCAGGTTCGTGAGATTCAAGCTCCTGGTTGCTGGCTTCTATTGTCGCTGGTCCTGTGTCGTGTACTTGTGTTTGGAGTGTTTTTTCCCTAGAGGTTGCATGCACGGTGAATAATATTTTTTTAAATCGAGAACGTGCCTACCTTACTACTGTTGAGCGTCGACGTACCTAAATAAAATGGGTACCTTGGCCGGCTAACTCGCACTTACTGGCGAATACGATGCTCGTTAGTACCATTTTACGATCTTAGCGCCATTCTTGTCGCCTGTTTAATGTTGTAAGATGAACATCGTTCTTGCAATACCATTGGTCCGTTGCGACGCCGTTTATCATTGTGGTCTTGGTAGTTAAAAAAAGTTGTGCTAGCGGATGCCTGACGCATTTTTTCCGTTTGGCTCCAAAGTTAAAATTCATTTTTACGGGTTTCTTCGTACGGATAAAGTTTTATTATCCCGTCAAGTCGCTCTTAAAGTCTCTGTAGTGATATGACGTTCATAATAAGGATTTAAGATCTTCGCATAGAAGGTAATAATTTCAAGTCGTTTTGTGAGGGAGAAGATAATTTTATAAACGCGAAAAATTAGTTGAATATTATGTAAAGGAAGCGTGTTATGCTCGTTCTGAACTTATGATAAACTTTTCAAAAATCAGCAATTGATTTTAGTTATGGGTATAAAATAGATTTATGGGGGTCAGTGCCAGACTACACCGTGGAGCTCTGAGGGCTTTTTAGTCCAGTAGATATTGTACCTGGAAAAAATTCCGAACTTAATGAAAATTCTACACTGTAGAATCTACAGGTTGCTCGGGGGTGCTGTGGGATAACTCTGTCAAGTTTTTCGAAACGAGGGCTTTGTGCTAACTTGGGGGAGGGCCAAAAAACCTCAAAATGTTTGGACTTTTTCCGGTTTTTCGCTCACAACTTCAAACTAAGGGGGTTTCCAACCAAATTGTCCACGTTCAAAGTTGTAGAACATTAAATTTGCAACAATTTTGTATATGTAAACTTTTTCCTTAAACCTAATGTTTCTCGAGATAATGCCGATCAAAGTTAAGAGGAAAAAATGAAGAGGAAGGCACAGCACTTAATTTTAGCATTTTAAATGATTGGTGCTTGCGATCGAGTAAGAGCTCCTTTGCAAAGTAGTTTTGGGCATAATATAGACTGATGAGGGTGCGATGTAAGATTATCACGAATACGTACTCTGATTGGCAACGGATTTTCTTCAAATAGATGCAAAACTGTGTCGTTTCGTTTACTTAGCTCGTTCTACATTAAAATTGTCCCAATTCGGCGATGTGATGAACGATTGTATGCTGACCGTGACCTTCGTTAGAGAAATTGACCCTCTAATGAAACACTTCCCTTTGCTATAACTTCTAACGAACCTAATCGATTCACTAATCGCAACGGTTAATTGGTTTAAAAGCTACGGTCCACCTACCAGTCAAGGAGACTTATTCTGGGGTCTTTTTCAAGATGTGATACCGTGTTTCTCGTGTTGAATCGTAAAAACAGAACGGCAGGTGTTGCTGGAAGTTTCATTCGGCTAACCCACGTGGTGGCTTCTCACCTTTCTCATTTTCTAATTGATGTTTTCAATGACGAATTACTTAATGCAAAACTGTTGATTGTGAGAATAATTGATTTTTACTAAGACTCACTGTGCACCACGTGATGGTATCGCTCCAGAAGACCAAACTTGACTATAGGCTGGGCCATCCTCCTAGATGGGTGGCTATTGTTTCGAAATTATTCATTTACCCAGGTGTTTTCGTGGTTGACATCGTCGTTTCATAAGACTCGCAAGCAGCAAAGCAATCATTGAATGATTGTTCGTTTTCGAGGGGTATCTGATCTGTACGCGGTCACGAGGTTTTTTGAGGCCTATTTTTAAATAATCTCATTAAAGTAACTTTAATTAATTTAATTAACAACTGTTGTTATGCGATGCGTGTGATATGCTCAGTAAAATAGGGCAGGAAGTAATTTTGGCTTCTTCCAGGCTCAACTCTGGTCGAGTTCAACTTTACTGCCGAACACAATAGAGCTGCTCATTTTATGATGAAATCATTCCCTATTAACGGATCTAATTTTTAATTGGAAAATTCCACGCTTCTGAGATCTCTGACACTGTAAATGCTGCATTTAGTTGTGAAATACGTGGAATATTATCGCTTAAATGAAGGGTATTGTTTGTGGTCGAAGTACGGTTGTTGATTAATGAAACCCATTTAGACTTCCGGCTGCAAGTTGGTTCATGTTTTAAATAGGTAATGAAAGTGTGCGGTTAGCGTATAAATTTGCACGAGGTGGCCCTTAAACGATGCATATGCATGCGACGGAGAGGGAATATGTTGCGATTAAAGGGAAATTTCTGGTAAAACTACGGTGCTTCACAATGATTGGGTTGACTCAAAAAGCGATGAGGTGGTTTTCCTACACCGCCGTTTTCATATTTACGAGATTTGGTTTGACTATTACGAACATCGGTGTAGAGCGCCTGACAGGTCTAGAACCCCCATAAATTGATAATGCGTCAAAAATTGCTTCGAAAACGACACCGCTCTCGATCTCCAGGTCTAAGCCCCTAAAACATTTGACGCTGTTTAGGGGGCTACAGTGTGTAATCGGACAGCTTTGGTTACTTCAAACTCGACACATCAGGTTGACGAGGCTGAATGGAGTATTAACATTGTACATGCGTTGGTAGCGTTGGTACATGCTACACAGGTCCAGTATGAGAGGGGGGGGGGGGGATGCCCAGGGGCCCAGACCACCCTCTCACCAGGCCTATTCCCACAATGTACAGGAGGTGAGGGGAGGGGCTGGCTTGAAGAGCGGGACGCCTCCTATGTAATGTAACGACCCTTCTTCATGGACCTGGAAGAGCAGCTGCAACTTGCTGTCCGCAAGCTCTGTGCACCTCATTGTCCCACTGCCAGTGGCCGATCATCCCGTTCGGAGCCTGGTGGTCAGGAGAGGGAAAGCATTACATTCCCCTCCTTGCTCTGTGGCTTCAAGCTAGTTGAACTTCAACTGTTGAAGACGTAATTTGAACAGCTCAACAAAGAAATTGTTTTTAGGCAATTAACTATTCTGATGGGAAATTTAAGTCTGATTAGAAAATGGGTAAGTATAATGTTGGGAAAAGCACGTATTTTGTTCTTTTCTCTGATTCTTGATCTAAACTGAACTAATCTTGGGGGTGTAAGGGTGTCCCCGAGTCATGGGATATGATAATAATATTTATAAATAAATAAATTCATAAATCTTATACATATTATGTACTTTGATCATGCTAAAACATTTACCAGCACAACGCTTTTTTTTTTTTTTTTTTTTTTGGTCAAAAATTAAAATTTTTAGAAAATAGTGAGTTTCGTGATGTGAAAATTCGAAAGAAATAGGCTGTAGGAATTTTCTAAACATTTTAATTTTTGGCAATGAAATGCGTTGTGTTGGTAACGTAACACTTATGATACGGAGTAATTTTCCCTAATAAAGGGTTTGGATAAACATTTAATGTTTATCCAAACCCTTTAGTTCCGTCGGTGGATTGAAGAATAATAATCCAAAATGTGACATAATCTTTCCTTAACGTTTAGAACAAATTGGCCAATCTGCCTTGGATCTATTGATGGTTACCTAGTGTTTGACACAGGAAAATTTACTTTCCATCACTTTAGCACGCCAGAGAAAACACCCCGAACACGTAATTTTTGTGAAAAATTGGCTGTTTACTACGAGCGACCTTGCATAAATCTTATCAGCTCATAAACCATTTTCTCGGTTGTAGCATCTTCTTTTTCCAGCTAAAATAATTGTAGAAAAAAAAAAAAAAAAATCTTGGGGGAAATGGTCTTTTCTTTGGACATTTGAGAGATTGGATGGAAATGAGCTTCACTTGAGGGTGGAGGTAGGGCTCAGTTATACACGAGATTCGAAGAGAAAAGAGATATTGGTATTTGGAGGCAGTTCCTCTCAAAGCGAACCACTTGTTTGTTTTGATGGCGAAAAATGAAAAGAGAGCGATTAGGCTTTGGTAGCTGTTGGAGTTGAAAGTTTTTATGGTTGGCCTTGATTTTTCGTTCATTTTTGTATTTTATTTGGCTTACTTACATGGTGTTAAAAACAACCTATTCGTGCCTTCGAGTACTCCGTCACTGCCATATCTCGACCTGTAAATCTCCCCTAAGTAGAAATTTCTTATTAGCGGATTTTTAGTTCGAGCAACTGGACTTTATCCATTTCCCGTCGCGACGATACCATTTTTCGTCTGTCCGACGTGTGAGCGACCTATTGGCCTTTTTTTGTGTGCAGGTCGAAGTTGTAGTAACGCGAAGTTCCGTGACGTAATTGTAACGGGGACTTTTTCGCACGGAGGTTGCGAAGATCGTAATCGTATTAAATGGGTTTTCATGGTCTTCGGCACGTTAAATTTAGCTTTCGTGAAGTTGAAGGCACAAACTGATATAAACTGTACAAATTGTGCTTGCTCAGTGGGCGGTACTATTGTAGATTGTTTTCAGTTTTGTGCCCACAGTTCAGGTGGGTGCTTTCAAAGATGATTGATCATGTTAGCCACCTTGTGGCCTCGAGTTGCCAGTTGGCTGCTGTTCGGCTATTGGCCTCTGTATCATACATCGATATTTCTTGGTTTATTTGCGACAGTGCTTCCATGCTCTGGATTTTCGAGATTGAGCCATGTGGACATTAAATGGCTCTGCCTAAATTTTGGCTCTACCTAAATTGGCTTTCCTAAATTTTAGGAAATGTAGGGCTGTTGGGAAAGGATCTCGGAGTTTTTTTTTATTTATTTTTTTTAAGAAAATATAATTTACGGTTTTGAACTCGTGGTATCAGAAATTTCTTGCGCCCCTGTTGTGTAGAGGAGGAGACGTGATGCCAGAAATTACACGCGCCCCTGTTGTGTAGAGGAGGAAGATGTGGGGAGCAATAAGACAGCGATGTTTTCATCCTCAGTTTGATGTACCTGTTGATGGACCACTTCGAGACTTATACGAGCTCAATGGCAGGGGGAATGCGAAACACTCGTTGAATACACAGCCAAACTATTTTGCTACGTCTTTGACAACGATTGAATGCAGGACAGCTGGGGTTGCTGAGGGATGCTGACCTGGTCTTCAGCGGTTAGGTCGCTGCTCAAGAATTTCGCTTTCAGCTGTCATAGGCAGTTATTCTCTGCATTTAAATCACATGTTTAATCACAATTATTTTCACACTATTTCCGACGATTCGGAAATCCCCGCTCACACTTCCTCCATTACTGCAGCTGGAGGATTCTCAGAGTCTGCAGATCGCAACAGCATGCGTCATGCGTTTGATGAATGTCCACCTGTACTCCCTCCTGCATCCTCCAAAACACCTGGCGCCGGACGCACTTCGCCATTCACGACATAGGTACACCTAATCAATCATTTGTAAAAACAATACATAGTAGGTACCTACAAACCCAACACGCGCACCTGGGATGCCCTACAGATGCCATAATATTATGGACATTCAGGAGTGTTAGAAAAAATTAACGGGTTGGAACTTGCATAATTGTGTTAAACTATTGATAGCCTCAAGTTGTACAAGCTGTGCGCCTTGAGCCGGTGCGTCTGTTTGTTTTGGGGTTGCCAGGACACTGTTACCAAAGCTCCGTTGGTCCCCTTCGAATTACCTTCTCATCGAACAACGAAAAAGAATTCGGATTCGGGTTCGGATTCGTCGTTCTCCATGCTCAGATCTCTCATCTCGGAAGTCGTTTAGACCAGTTTAGATTTGTTTTGTTGTACTGCAAAGTCAATGAACTCCACGACTCAGGTGGTTTTTTTGGATTCAGGGTGTTGACTTCGAAAAAACTGAGGTGAGTTCTGGTGTGTTCGGGACTACTTCAATCACAATTTTATTCCCACAAATTATCTTGGCTAGTATTTGCTATATTTATTATTTAATATTCGTCTACACCGTCGCAGGGGTTGCTATCTCGTCAGACACGATAGGAATTTTCTTTCGTGTAAGGGGAAGAAGTTCAAGGTCAAAAAGACGATACAAACACGACGGGCTAATTAACCCTTTGTGGATTTTTAATCATCTCAAATTTACGTTCCTTGCGAATCACGCTGTTTTCTACTACAAAAATTTTCCTCTCACTTAAGGTTCTGATTCACCCTGGCGGAAAAGGAAGAAGGAAGGCACGCGAGCGGGCACTTCACTTGATTGAGAAGCGGTCAAAGAACCGGAGACGTACCTACTCGGTGAGTCACTTTTAATCAAAGGGAAAACTTTTGACAATTTTCCAAACAAGTTGGAAAAAATGTTGGTGACTGTGAATATAAAAGACGCTGTATACGGTGGTCAGTTTGTATATTTTCATTACGTATGCAAGAAGGACGCGGGCAGGAAGGTGGAATTTATGCCGTAGTGAGATCATCTTATATTTGTGGTGACAGTTTTCTGGAGATAAGACGGCCTTGGGATGTTTTACGAACACGATATCTTAGTCTCTGAGGTATTCAGTCGTGGAGATATGGATTTCTTATCGTGTTTTGTGTTTGGAAAATCCTATTTGCCAAATCGGCAGGCTGCTAACTACGAACGGATTTGAAGTGGCCGAACGAATTGTAGAAAAAAACAACAACAATAATATGTATTGTTGTTTTTTCTACAATTATACGGGATATATTATATCCCACGTGAATATTTTCCATTATAAACCCTGGGAGAGACCAACTCGCGTGCTCGCACATTTCCACCTCTAAATTGTTATTTTAATCATATCCCCCACTCCCTCATTCGTGTGCTGGAACTCAGAGGTGATTAAGGAGCTGGGGTTATTAATTCGCCGAGCCAACTTTTCACTCACAGCGTAAAACCGAACGTCTGTTCAACACGAAACTTCCACCAGGCATAAAAATTGAGCTTCGATGAGGCTCATTTCAATGGCAATTGCGGTTGTTTATAATACCGTCATCGTTTTGGCCTCTGCATCGTCTTCTTATTGCAGTAAATTTTCTCTAGCTAATTAAATAGCCTGCCTAACGTGCGAACAAGTTGTTACAGCTTGAATTTTTACGCCCTCCTTTTCATTCTTTTCGGAAGCCACTTGAATTTACACTTCCCCTCGTGGATTACGCCAATTCAGTGTTGGCGTTCGGAGAATTATTTAACTGCAGAGCTCAATTAAGTCGTTAGAGTCACGAGGAAAAATTTAGTCAGTAGGTTATTCGTGCATTTTTAGCGCAACCTTTCCCTCAAAAAATGGAAAGGTGCGCTCACCTCTTCGACATGTTTGTTTGTTTGTTTTTTTCTTTGTTTTTCACAGCATCACGCGGCGTGATTCACGCCCGAGCGGCTCAACAGATTTTCATGAGGGTGGTCTCATTGTGATCAGCGAGTTCGGGGGGTGGTTATAGGCTACCTTGATTTTTCCTCCCTCATCCCCTTCTTCGGTTTTCGGGAGGTCCTTCACGACGAAAGTTGTTTATCTCTGATGTGTAACTAAGGAGGCCTCAAAAGGGGGACGAAAATTTTTGTCCGATTTCGTTGGTACAAGAGTCTATGGAATGAGCTTTTCAGGCTGATTCCAACGACTCCAAAACGATTTTTGCAGCCTGACCCGTTCGTTACCTCTGATCGGCATAATATGCATATTATGGTTTTCTTACGCATCGGTCGTTAGGGTGCAGTTGTTTACGTAATGAGCATCACGTGGATATTTTTGATGTGTTGTGTGGCATAGTTTGGTCGCTAGATACCTACTGTTTCTTAGTTTCTCTCGCTCATTAAATAACAGAAAGGTTGCGCTCATCTATTCAATTCAATTGATGGTTTGTTTTTTAGCGCATGAGTTTCGCCACTTGAAAAGTGTGATTTGTTGTCATTGCCACTGTTGATACATCGTTTGATTTTGAATTAGTGGCGGTGAGGAAGTTTTTCACTTTCGGCACGTTTCCGTTTGATTTTGAGTGTTCTGTGGTTGAGAGTTTCGATCACGTCAAATTTTAATGTGATCGAAACTTTTTACAACATAATCTGGTTTTTTAATTGGTTAGTTAGAGGCCCCGACTAATCAATTTTACTTTCAAAGCTACTTCGAAAACGACACATTTCTCGATCCATTGGCCAAAACCCTTCTTGTAGCCCCATGGTGTAGTTTTACAGGTCTGGGATCCCCATAAATTTATTCCTCGGCTAAAATCACTAAGTGTGATAGTTTTGTAGGGTGCCATATTCGAAGTCTTCGAATATGGCACCCTACAGTCCTCCAAAAACTCTTTTGTGCCTCCTTTGTAGCCCCACGAAATGGGGCGATAGGACGGAAAACCTTGCAGGCACAGCTAGAACCGAGAATATTGTCAAAATGTTTGATTATTAATGAAATTTACTAATGAAGTGGTTGACAGTTTTCTGCTGGCAGTATTCCGCCAATAGCTTTTTTTCGCGAAGCCTAGTACATGGCGTCCCTCCTCAGTTCAACAATTTGTGAAAAAATTTTAATATGGTCCCAGATGTAGATGTAGATGAAAGTCATGTTATTATGCCCTTATATTGCGAGGAATCAGTTTGAAGCCCATCGAATTAGGTACCTAATACATAGGTGTTTTATTTTAAGCATAATAAACCGAAAGGACCACGAATGTTCGAAGGAATATTATTCTATAGGTATTCAATCATTATAATCCGAAGTGCTTCCAAGGGCAAACCTTACGTCAAGCTCCGCCAACCCGCCCACTTCATAAACTTATGAATGCATATTTATATGCATCGACAATATTTTTTATCCTCTTTTGGTTTATCATTTCATTTTTCACTTTACAGGGTAAAAATCGGCAGTTTTGGTCCGGAGAGGTTTCCACCCCATATCGACCACCCCCAGACGGCCATCCGCCCTTCGTATATAAGAACTCCTACACCTCCGCAGAAATGGCCAGTATTGTCGCTGAAATTGAGAAAACCATCCAGAATAAGTTCCTGTCGGAGGAGCTGAACATAGAAACGAAACTCCATCATCTGTAAGTTAAAAAAAGTTTATTAATTTGAATCTTTTAGCAAGGTTTTAAATTTTTAATTTGGTATGGAAAAAATTCCCATTGACATTTTTTATATGCAAAGGTAAATGCAACAACTATCTTAGAATTGCTCGTCGATCATTAGATTTAAAAATTCACTAATTACCTACTTACCCTTTTTTTCACTCTCTTATGCAATTGTAAATTGAATGGCTGGTGTCATCATACTCTGATTTTTATTTTTATTTTATTTTAAAAAATGGAAAATGGCCATTCGAACCAACTTGTGGACCCTATGTAATTTTCATGTTCTGCTTGATGATGACTAGGAGTGGGGAATTTGGTCAGAGAATGGGTCGACTCCCCCGACGTTGCTATCAATTCAGGGCTGCAAACAGCACACCGTCGGGAAAATTTATTGCGAAATAATTTCTTAACAACAAACGTTTAGGGATCTCGTTATTACTCGTTATTATTAACAATAAGGTATTTATTCAATAAAAAGTAAGTACGAAGAAAAAGATTTAAAGAAAGAGCAGAGGTATGGCCAAGATTAAACAAAAAACGCTTGCATACGAGTCTGCAACACATTGGGGCATTTTATGTCTTTAGTTCCCCCCCCCCCCCTTTCCTACTCATGAGTAGGAATGCATTCACCTATCCTTGTGTATCTACCCACGGCTTCATTTTGGCGTTTTCTCAAAGTGATTTCTAACGTGGAAACTGATAACAACAAAACAAGCGGCATTGTTTACTGCATCCATTAATAACATCAATAAATATAAAATGGGGACATAACTACGAAGAACAAGTACAAAAGAAATGCGTGATAAATCGAGAGCTTTCCAACGAATGGTGAACGATTTTTGTACGATGATAACTGGCGAAGATGAAGTTCCGTAGCAACGAATCGGTTGTAAGCGAAAATCATCAGAAAATTCACGTAACGCTTTTCGTGGACAATTTTTCGTGACGGTTTTTTAGTTTGTGTGCCATAGCAAAGACATAAAATGTCAAAAAGATAACAAAATTTTTCCCCTTCAGGGAAAAACATCAGATCATGGATATGTCTTTGGTAAATATCACCAACTCCATCGTGTGATGTTTAACCTTGCAATTGAATAACCATGATTTTGTTTACCGATATGTAGCTATGATTTTGTTTACTGGAAAAATACCTTGACCCCCAGCCAAAAGATATAATATGTGTGGATATTATCCATGTCAAAATTGAAAAGCATAGCTAGCATTTAAAAGCTGCGGTACGGCCAAGATCTAAAGCAACCATTTAAGCAAGATTAAAAAAAAAAATTACAAAAATATTACATAATATGTTTGTAACAATATTATTGTTTAATTATTAGATGTTGTTGTTGATTATCTTCGCTGTTGCTTTGCTTTAAAAACAAAGGTACTGCCGAGATTTAAAAAAAGCAAAGGTACGGCCAATCAATCAATGAGATGGATTTTAAAACAGGAAAAATAATTTATAAAATTTAAGAAGGGGAAAAAATAAATTTCCCAACTTTGTATTCAGCTCTACGTTGAGCCGTTTAGGTTCGCTAATTTTTTCGTATTTAGATGGGCAATAATAATTATTGTTAAAAGAGTTAAAAGTTAATGAAAGCTAATTAAGAAAAGATTTTCTCTCAGTGTTACATTACAACCTCAAATCATCATCCCTCAAATCTCAGTTCATTTCTGGTTGATAACCCATCGCCGTAATACATAATTGCACTGAGAGAAAATCATCCTTCCGACTATAAAAAGACGATTCCGGACGATGGGGTATCAACCAGAAATGAGCTGATATTTGAGAGGAGGGAAACCCTAACGACCTGTCGATAGTGTATTACCTAGCTTCCTAGTTTCCAAACCGTATAAATTACGTACTGCATTAATCGATAATAATTATCGGTAAACGCTGTAGTTCAAGCGGTTAATTCAATTACTGAATTGAAGCTCTCGTCAAATTTCGTTAGTTTTTGTTTACGAAATCACCCGACTGCCGCAAAATGAATTTAAAGCCTTTGTCATTGGATATTTTGATAAAACCTTTTACCGAGATTACGTACAAATTTGCATCAACTCACGCGAACTTTCAAGTTTTTTTCCCCGCAAATGACGCCTGGGGAGTAATAAATCTTGGTTTGTTTGGTTCGACGGGTCGACCTGATTCTTCAGCTTGTGTAAAGTCAATGCCCCTGAACAAAGTGAAGAAAATGATTAATGGCGGAGAAACAGTTTTCAAACTGGGTCATGTTTGGTTGTGCGTGTATCGATTCAAACTAATAAAATTATAATTATCGATTCAAACCAATAAAATTATAATATTTTTAAACTTTGTTAAGGATTTTTTTGGATGTCGTTTTGTCTATTCGTTTATAACTAATTTTTTTGAGAAATTAACTTTGCCGATTCTTGTTGTGGGTTTCGTTCTTTTGCTCTTTCCGAACATCTCATTTCCAGCTTGAGGGTTGGTAGGTGGAAATAGTCATCACCGTTTGAAATACTGCCTAGTGCGATTGTTAACGAAACCGCTCGCGTGCGGGAACATAATCAGGAAACGTCGTGCGAGCTTAAATAAATTTTCCAGGGCGGGGAGTAGGCGGAAATGAACAAGTTTTTTGGGTGGGTTGACGGCGAGTTGATGAGGGAAAGAGAGCAGTCGAGGGCTTGTTTACTTTGCATCACGAGGACTGGGTCTCAAATAAGTGAAACAGAAGGAGCTATTTTGGAAGAATTTGAGTTCAAATTCTCATGATTAAGAACTGCATCGTTGTGGATGGAGTTCTTAATCCAGGCATGTGAAGTGATCGTGATGTATATTTGTGACTCCTACGATTTTTTTTTTTTCTCCACTAAGTCTCTTTCCTGTGCCAGGGAGTTCAGGTGGAGGTAATTCAGTATCGACAGGCCGTTAGGGTTTCCCTCCCTTAAATCTCAGCCCATTTCTGGTGGAACCCCCATCGTCCGGAATCGTCTTTTTATGTCAACGAAAATCACCGAACCGTGGCAAACCGTCATTCCCTCCGCCAGAAAGTCATTTCTTTTTTATTGACGTAATATTCTCACTAAACTATAAATTTGCGCTATTTATATCCATCTAGGGCGATTATATCCGGTGCTAAAATTTGAAATACTCGAAAAATTAATGTATTCGAACACTTTATTCACACTCGGGTTCTTTTTTTTTTCACAGATTTAAATTCTAAAGAGCTTGGGTGGATTCTGGGGATAGATTTTACTTCAAAACTGTCAACAAGCAGAAACCCGTTATGAGAAGCAAACGCTAGTTTTTTAGTGAGTAAGCTCCACTTCTTGCCGAGCAGAAACCGATTTTTAGTGAGGAGCGCCAGTTTTCAAAGAGAGGAAACCTGTTTTTAGGAAGGAAGCACCGGTTTGTGGTCTGCACCTAAAGCAGCTAATACAGGCACCAAGCTACTATAAAGCGACAATCGTATGAGTACTTTCGTGTTATTTTAAAACTCATAACGCAATCTGGTCTCACTAATCGACTCACCGAAAGTCGAACAGGGGACAGTTACCATGACCCTGGCAAAGGTACAAAGGCTGGCATGCCTTGCCATAACTGGGGTCATGGGGACAGTCCCCACGCCAGTGCGGAAACGTACAGCCCGCAGCTCAAATGGGAGATCGCCAGCCCGCTGGGCTAGTGGGCCACAGTATACCAGGCCGAACTCTATGCTATAAAAGCATGCATGGCTGAGAGTGAGAGGATTGCCCTCCAGAGAAGGCGAATCCACAGATCGCCAAGCTGCCCTGAAATCACTAGCAGGAACATCTACCAACTCAAAACCGGTACTTTACTACTGGTAGTCCTTCAGGCGTGTTGGGAACTCTAAATTCTCAGATGGGTCACGCCTGTCTTCCAGGGAACGAGAAAGCAGACGCCCTGGCCAGACAGGGGTCCAGCAAGGACTCGATCCCTGTCCAGGTATTACGGGGGCACTTTTCCACGAGGTTGTTGGCCGGTGGCAGCGATCACAGCACAGCCAATGATGGGAAAGAACCCCGCATCAGCAGCATGGACAGCACCATGTTGGCTGGACTGGACCTTAGAAGCGCGAATCTATGTCTCCATTTACGGCGGACACAACTGAAACTCATAGTGGGTCTGTATACAGAACACGGGAGCTTCGGTGAAGCATTTAAACAGGATAGGCGTCATAAATGATGAGCCCATCTATAGGTTCTGTGGTGATGAGGAAGAGACAGCGGATCACCTCATCTTTGAGTGTGAGGCCTGGATCGCAGAAGGTATCTTGCTTGGGATCAGTGGACCGGGAAGAGATACTGGCACAACAGGACCTGGTAGGAGGGCTATTGAACCTTTTCAAGGGCACAGAACTCCTACCATAGTAGTGTTTTGTGTGTGTGTGTGTGTGTGTTTTAACAAACTGGGTTTTCACAATTGGGGCAGGAGCTGACCCCGCACTGTACTTAGAAAAGCTTTAGAAATTCTTGCTCCAGAGAAAGGATTCGCATGAACTTGCGTTCAGAGGTGAATTGTCTGCCGACAAGACAGGTATTACAACACGTGATTGACTTTTGGTCAAACATTGATGTTCGGCCCTGGATTTGAACCAGGCTGATCAGCGCTCCGACTGAATTGTAAACAGACGAAGCTCTGTCGCCTTAGCCCACGGGGCCACCCTGTCCCCACCTACCATAGTAAGTACGAGAGGCAGCACAATGGGTCCTCAGGCCTAGGCGTGGGAAGTGGGGCGCCCTTCAGGAACCCACTTCCATACGCTCTCTGGTATCAATCAATCAATCGAAACACCTGTCGTGTATGAAAATTTGATGGCTTTCAAAATTTCAACTTTTTTAAATACTAAAAGTATCTAAACGAACCAGAAGGGACATTGTTGCCAATATGAATTTAAAAATGGTTTGTTGTACCAACTACAAACAGCATTATTTCGCAACCAGTCGCGCCTACAAACATCACAAATTGACAGTTGTTTGATGAGATGTATTGGGAGTTTGAAACACTTGAGTCAATAAACTGCCATGCACGACAGTCGCGCCAAGGACGCCGAATTTACTTCCATCGATAATTTAACCCGCCAAGATGATTGATGTCGACGCCCGGCTCTGTCCAGAGATAGCCGGGCGTGAGGATCGGGGAAAATTCATAGTCGACCTTATTTAGGACGCCCGTGTGGGTAATAATTCAACTGAGTGCCATGTTGGAGTTGACGAAAGAAAATAGTAGCGAAACGTAGCATGAGAGGGGCCACATTAATGAACAGCTACGAAAGGTATAAACTCGCCGATGCATTTTTCATATTTTGCTTTTTTGTTCGTGCTAAAGCTTGAAAAAGTATAGTTCAACTCATTCCTCGTTCTCAGCCTACCCTTTTCCTCACTTTTTATTCGAGGTACATCCCCCTATGGCTCCATCATGAAGGAGCTGACTTGATCACGCTATACGGTCTTGGGGGCATACTATACGAGGCCCCACTAGGGCACATGTCACGTCCTTGACGGACTTTTCCCAGACCCTGTGATTCAAGTTCACATGAGAAAATTTATTTCCTCCAACTGTATGATGTATGGGGGAGGAACGGTCGATATCTACTCTCTTGACATGAGATACCTTGTCTGTGCATTGTCTTGAACAGACCGCTTTGACCTTTTGCAATTATGATTTTTTGAACTTTGGTGTTTCAGAAGCCTTAATTCTCAACAGAAGGGTGAAATAGGCGAGGTAAATCCTGAAGAAGAGAGAAACAAAGAGAATCAAGCAGCATTGAAAAGAAACAAAGATCTGCTCAAGGTAGGTGTTACTTGAGAACCCTATACCACCTCACAGTGAAAAATGTTGGAAACTTTTTTTTTTCAAACGTTTTTTAATTTTTTTTTTTTACTCGGAAAATATTTTACCTCCTGGGATTCTTTAAAAATCCCATTTGTAGCCCCATGAATGCCCTATAGATCCCCACAGTGAAATCGGATCGTTCCGGGACCCCCAAAAATGGATTCTACGTCCAAAAATACTTCGAAAACGACAACTAACTCGATCCCATTAGACAAAAAACCCTCTCGTAGCCCCATAGCGCCCCTCGGGTTTTGGCGATCGGGCTGAAGGCCTTGCGGGCACAACTAGATGGCAAACCAAGTATTTTGTCAAAATTTCAGATTTAAAAAAAAATCCTATTTTGAAAACGACACTCAGCCTTAACTTTCGAAAAACTCTCCTGCAGCCCCTTTTTAGCCCCACGGGTTTGGGCGATCGGACTGCTCTTGCGGGCACAACTAGATTGGTACTTAAGCGGAGTATTTTGTCAAATTTTCAGATTTAAAAAAATTCCTACTGCTCAAAACGGCTGAGGGGCGCGCCTCCGCGGTAGAAAATGGATCCCTACCAGCCTCAGTGTACCTACTCAACGGAGCCACCCTGGCCAAGAAGGCGGAGCAATGCTCCTATCAAACTCGCCCAGGGTCTACCGCAGTCCGGCACAATTGCCTTCCTGGGCCCAGGCCTCCGACGACCTGGCTACCATTGCGGGCGGTAGCACTGGGCCCCCTGGGCGTCCACGGTTGGCGACTAGGGATGCCATCCTCTACCCGTTGCTCGCCCAGGCGATTCCTTTGAATGGGTGAGGTCCTCTAGATGGATGTCCCTAAAAAGGGTATCAGGGTCCACCTCTCCGTTGGCCTGGGTCTGCACGTTTGCCACACATGTAGTTTCCAAAGGGACACCCCCAGTACGTACAACGTCCTTAGGTACAATAATATTGTGCGTGTACCGAGGGACGCTGGGTTTGAACCTAGTTACAATAATATTGTCATGTTATCCAAAATGTTCCTAGGTTTGTCCAAGCAACAATGTCCAAAATATCCAAAATTTTCAAAGATCCACGTAGTACGCTGGGTTTGAACCCCAGGTACAATCCAAACTCTGTCCTTAGGTACCAAGACCTACCCAAAGACCACCCAACGTTAGGTTAAAAAAAAAACAAAAAAACAAGCTGAATCCCGATTACCGGGATATAACAGATATTGATGTCTTAGTGTTAGAGGGAATCCTCATCAAATGTTATGCAGCATAAAATTTGAATTTTATCCGCTTACCCTGACTTGTGCACGATCCCGACGAGAATATTACGTAGCAACCGGCTCAACAATTTGAAGGACTCATCAATGGTTGGGATCAATGATGGGATCATATTTTGCCTAACAAGGTGGAATCTTTTCGTCTAGGTTGGATCTTCACACCATTGCGGATATCATGACTACGATATTGCCCCTACACGACCAAATGCCCCAAAAATGCTGCACATTTCGTTGTAGATTACTTGGACAGGCCTGTGACTCGAGTAAACGTCCAAAATTACTTCGAAAACAACGCCTTATTCGATACCTTTGCCAAAAACCCTCACGGATTCCGCTTACAACCACATCGTTGTCCCTTTGTCCTTGTAACATGTTCTTGCTTTGATTCTTGATCTAATCTAAACTAATCTGGAGTTTCTTTTTATATCTACCAGGAAACATATAAGGGCTCATTTTGAGTTTGTTTTTTTCTGAAATGTAGGAAACTGACCTTATTGTGGCGCGATATCGCTCGAGGTCTCTGTACTCTCCAGTTGACGGCCACTTGGAAGCCTGGAAGCTCAAATACCTGAAACAGCTGAAGGAGCTTAAACACCGGGAGCAGGTTAGGCGTTTCCGGCAACCTCCTGAACCTGAAAGCGTCAACTTGGTCATAGGTAATGTTTTGAGGTTTTTAATAGTTTGAATATGAAAGTTGAAATGCTCTCACGTACGGGGTTGTTGCAGGTGGACAAACTGTGGCGGACGTCTATCCTTTGCTTGAAGGGGTGCAGAAGACGGCAGGCATTCTCAAAAGAGGCTCCAGGCCGGTCGCTTATTTAGTGACAGGTATGGAACGTTTGGTTAGTTTATCCTAGCAAGCGGGTCATCATAGTAAACATGGCACGAGGTTGAAACGGCTAACATATTCACTTTGCGGTGTTTGATAGAACCTGAAATTCCGACTCCACTTCCTCGGACTGCAGGGTTCATGAGCGGCGTGGACCACCCTCCAGCGTCTAAAAGCACTCCAGCCTCAGCCGGCCTCTTCAGAACGGGAAGGCGGGCTCAACCGGTGGCTGCTGATATCCCGAGACCGACAAAGAGCACACCAACGTCCGCTGGGCTGAGCCGAGCCACGGTGCCCCCATCCCAATCCCACGAATTAGACGTAACTCACCTTCAGTCGAAAGCCGTCTGATTTCATGACGGACTCTCCAACGACAGACCATCCAGCCGAAGTGATTATATTTACTGATTAAAATTATTATTGCTGGAAAGTTGACAAGTTTTTTATTTGTTCAAATTTTCGACTTAATTTATTTGCAGGCGAAAAAAACTCGAATGGAAAATTTCGGGCCGCCTCTGGATTACTCCTTCAAAGGGTTGACGACCATCGACTCCCTCACAAATGAAAAACCTCGAAAAGGCGTAAAGTCTTACAAAAAGAGTTCGGGTGGAAGGTGAGTTTACATTGTGATGAAGCGATCCGCCTGTAGATGGCGCCACGACGGTTGTTTTAGGTTGAAGGGTGTCCCAATATAAATGTAAGGTTGTAATTTGTGCAGGTACAGTTGTACGTCACTTCGACTGAACAACAACTTTTTGGATAACATCAATGGCATACACCCTGTGTGTCTTCAGGTTCGTAGTAAAGCAATTTTTTAATGCCATCTACATTTTCGGATTCCCAACCTCTTTTGCTTTTCCAGCTGTTGGAATTTCCCGAAAAACTGACCTGGCTGGATCTGTCTTTCAACAAACTGACGACAGTAGCCCCTGAAATAGCCTCACTCCGAAACCTCAAAATCATCTATCTTCACGGCAACGTCCTGGTCGATTTGCCATCAGTCTTGAAGACGTTGAAGTGAGTTTACTTGATAGGACCCCCTTCGTAGAGAACCGTTTCACACCTCATGTTGTTCCTGTTCCCACAGGTCTTTGGATGGCCTCTACAGCCTGACGCTTCACGGGAATCCCCTGGAAGAGCGGAAAGGCTACAGGAACAAAGTCATAGCGAGTCTTCCCGGCCTCAAAAGTTTGGATTTCAACAACGTGACGTCAGCCGACCGAAAGAGGATCGCCGCCCTGCAGAGCAAGAAGAAGTCGCCCAACACGCATTAGAACAGCCCTTCTTGAGGTTGTCTGACGCTTTCGAGCCTTACAAAATTCGGGAAACGTCGCTACTTCTCGCCTTCCTATTAAATAATTAATTACACTGAGATGAACACCAAACCTTCCACATTTCCAGTTCCATAAGCACCAAGTACGCACTCTTCTCAAGCTCCTTAAACATTTACAAATGACCACCTAAAACCATTGAGTGTTTAATTCAATTTTTAAAACCTAATTGCGATCAGACGGTAGTGGACAAACAAAATTTGGCTTACAATAGTCAAAGTAGAAGCTTCGCTAAGATTATGTTGGGAAGGCTGTCATCCTTATGTATTAAAATATTCGATACCTACTCCTACTTGTTAAGTGTTCATTAAGCGGCCTTTGTAAAATGGACTGTAATGTGTATATAATTAGGATATTTATGTGATAGCAATGTGGCATGCCATGCAATGTGGTTATGCATAACGCTAGAGTGTAGCGGATGTCTAGTTATTCAATATTTTTGTACTTACCTATTTGTTTATGTAAGCAGATATACCAATTGTTTGTTCAATATTATCCAAATTCTAATTTGTATTGCTGGAAGTAGGTGATTGAGTCTTACAAAAATACACCGGTTATGCGTAATTATTACTTCTAATTTAATAACCCAACCCGGTCTAGGGTAAGTTGGGGTACCTTGGCCACGGGGTATAGATACCCCAGATCTGAGCTATGGGTAAGTCTGAGGCTGTAAGTTTGTGAATATCGACCCACTTAACAAGGATGAATTTGTATCGGGAACGGGGCCAAAACAGAATTACGCCTTTTTTCGCCGAGCTTTCGACTAATATATAATCTTCATCAGGGCCTATGACAGCAAAACAAACTCGTCATAGAAAGAAACGCATGGACTTGTAGGCTACAATCTTGAGGATTCTTTTTGTAGCCTGTCAAGGTTAGAAGGCTTCGGGTTTCCGACAAAATTCAAATTGCAATTTTTCCATAAATTTTATAAATTCGTACGATCTTGCAGTTTGTGTTTTAACCCCATTTTCAGTATTATTTGGGCGCCTTCTATCAATAAAAAAATAATTCAGACACGTTTCCATTCCTAAATTAGGAAGGTTTCCTCTTTTTCAATGCGCACACTTGCTCACGATCTGACTTTAGAATCTCATTTAAGGGTCCTCAGTGAACTATCAGGAAAAAAAAAAACAAACTGACATATTATTAATATCGTGTACATAATATGTACCCGATATTAATAATATGTCAGTTTTTTTTTTCCTGATAGTTCACTGAGGACCCTTAAATGAGATTCTAAAGTCAGATAGTAGGTACCTACATAATATTATTATGTACATGGAGTTCATCACATGAACTGTAGTCACGTGAATATCGCAATTCCCCGACTTTCTGATTTGTTTCTGCTTTTTTGATCTGTGAAATCGGGTCAATTTAATGAGGAGAATATTTTAAACATTAAACCGATCGACCAGACGCGTTTTTAGTTTTTCGAATTTCCGCCATCTTTCAGGGTCATCGTGCGACGGGGGGAAGACAGCAAGAAGGAGACCAAATTTAATTTGGATATGACAAATTTTGTTATATCCAAACGGATGAACGGAGCAGGTACCTAATCTTTCAAATCCACTGTTTTGTTTGTTGAAGGGAAAAGTTAAAGGATAGGACTAATAAATGCAAACGATCCACAAGATTAACACCAATACCCAAACAGTTTCATCTACTGGTAGTATTCTACCGGTTCACACCGAAATCCCCCAAATCAGAAAACCATACCGAGTTTCCCTACGATCGTCAGCATCCGAGTCGAAAATATTTCCGAAAAATATTTAGGGTGGGGCAAACATTCGGTGAGGTTTTGTTGGTGCTCATGTGTACAATGAAACAGTTCGATGACGTCAGTCGTATGATTTCTAATGTCTAACGTGGAATCAACAAAATTTTCCTCGCGAAATGGGTGTCATTTGAAGTAAAAACTCTATTATTCCTAGGTGAGTTAAGAAGAATCATGATAACGCGTTGTTGTGAGTTAAATGGAAAGTGATTCTCAAGCCGGTAGGAAATTTCTTCAGTTGTCAACTCCCGGTGCTCAGCTTGCTAGTTTCAACTAATCATCGAACTTTCCCCTGTGTTATTCCTGTTATTATTACGTAAAACGGGTATCTATAGAGGAAAGCGCCTTTCTCCATGTTGGTAAACTAACGTCAACTTCAAAAGGGTTTAAAAATGTATCAAGTATTAGGAATGTGCGGAAATGTGATGACGTGGGTGTCCTGAGATGAGTTGTGGATTCATTGATTGGCGGTGTTAATAGTATCACCTACGACCTACTTTGAAAAAAAGGTTGCTGACAACTTTTGTACATGTGTTCCCTCTTTTAGATTTTGGAAGCTGGTTGATAGTTTGCTCAATTTGGAATGATGCAGGATATCGACCCCGAGCCGACTTCGACGAATTTCGTTTCCCAAACTAAGAAACATTTGTCACAAGTAAGTTACTCGACTCACAGCTTGAATGTTTACGACTGGTTCAAGGTTGCGGCACACTTGGAACCGCTAGGAGGTGTTTTCGGGTACCAATCTGGATGTTCGCAAGTTGCTGTTGTAATTTTTGTCGCGAGACTTGCAGTGAGGAGGTCACAAATCTATGTACTCAGCAAACAGTGACGGTGGATTGTGAGGGCTTCCAATTTCCCGCACTCGCAGGATTTCTTAGGCGGGAATTCCAACAACACATTGTTGGTACGAGATGTGTATGCACATGTAACTACATACATGTAACAACAACAATCGATCGGAAAATATAAAAATAACAAGTTCAACTCGACGTAAAATCAGCGTGGTAATTAGTGAACCGACTATGACGGTTGTCTAGCTGGCTTAAGTACATACTTCTCATCTCTCCCAAATTGGTAGTATTTTTCCCTACGAATTTATTTAATATTTTGTAACTTATTTATAATATACCTAAACATATAGATAGGTTCTTTAAATTGAACATATTATGTTCAATTTAAAGAACCTATCTAGAACCTATGAAGGGTTGCTGTACTGCAACGTGCATTGATTTCTGCATTGTTGGTGATACCCCGGAAGTGCCAAACGCTGATAAATTTCTCGAAATTAATCTGATCAAGTTAAAATGCGAGGACCACGAACTTTACCCAGTCTATTTTATCAGAAATACATCAAGTTTTTATTGACTCAAAACAATAATAAACTGTTCATCACAACGTTAGCTCATTTTTATTGGAGAAAATCATCCTTCATCTCTTTATTGTGTTCAACAAGTGCGTATTATTTATGGAACCGACTTCGTTCCTATTTTAAATTACTATTGCGAAATTCCTCCGCTTTTAATTTTGTTTGTTTTCGTGTTTCCAAGTTGGTCACCATTAAACAAATTTAAACTTAAATTTAGACACTGGTTAGGAAAAATCTGTTGATGCACTATTCTTGTTTGGGCTGCAGATGGGCTGAATGGCTCGACTCTGGTTCCCGCGCTAGATTTGTTTATTGTGAGACCACCCAGTATGATATACTGGATTATACGGGAATTTCTGCTCTTCTTTTTTTTTTCTTAGCTGGAAATGCTGGAAAGCGGGAGTGGAAGCCTTACTTGTGGTCCTCTCTAGGCTGTCAAGTCTGAAAAAATTATTGTGGTGTTCAAGAAACCCCTGGCGGCAGTGGTTATCTCATCTTCAGGACAAAAAACGATAATCGACTGTCTCTGACTTGCTAATCTTGTCGTAAATATGTGAGGAACCTAATGAGTCTGGTAATGATCATGATGTCACATCTACACAGATACAGTAGGATCTTGACCCTTGGTGGAAATAGTGCAATGAACCTTGCGGCTTGCCTTAGGGGCCACCTGCTGGACTGTTTGAGGGCTCTTTGGCTCTCGTCCAATGGGTAGAGATTTCCCCCCCCCCCTCCTTACAGGTCCCTGTATCAACACCAGAGAGGGTTTTTTGAGCACCTTCGTAGCTTTAAGAGCTTGAAGCCGGTCCCAAACCAAAATCTGCATTTTGAGTTAATTTTTATCTATCGCGCATTCTATAGAATCGAGAGGAAACAAACATAACCCGCCGATTGAGTTCATTTATCAAAGCCCCATTTATGGAAGATAACAAAATTCATGAAAGATAACAAAAAAGGGCAACATGAGGCGTCTTCGATAAGTAAAATGATGTAAAACGCGGCTCTCTCTCGTGAACCGTCAACAGATTTCTACCTGATCAAACAAATCCGCAGGTTTTACTGTAACATTTTTTTTTTTCGTTTATTTCAGAGATACCAAAAATGTTTAGATGACATCACGCCATATACTATTGGAAGATGGATTGCCGCAGGACTCCTCACCGTGGCCTTTTTGGCCAGGATATTCATCCAGCAGGTATGCAGTACTACATTATTTAGTTATCTCTTGCGACCAAAGCCAACAACTCTTCGATACCACAATATATTATAATCTCGCAATGAAATTTTCTGGGGAACTTATCTTGTTCTTAATGGTGCAAGGGTACTATCTCACAGTGGGCTATCATCAATGATAAAACTTATCGTGGGGCCTCCGGATTTAGGTGTTTGTCTTGTCTCTTTCTGGGATGGGATGTTTCTTTCACTCACGCCTGTTAACCAGAGCCTGGTTGTGAATCAACCTAATTTACCCTCAGCTGCCCCGAAACCCTTTCTGAATTACCCATTTAGTTGGGAAATTATAATGTCCGCGTTGTGCAGACATGGTGAAGATCCTGGTGTGCAAAACTGGATTATGACTCTAATAGTATACGATTGTAATTTAAACATTGATTGATTTGCACGTTGATTGCTTTCTTTCCATCATTTCGACGTGCCTTTTTCTAAGTATGTTTTAAAAAAAATTGTGGTTAGTAATGCATTGTTTCTTTTTTTCAGGGGTGGTACATAGTTGCCTACGCTCTAGGAATTTACCATTTAAATTTATTCATTGCATTCCTTACGCCGAAAATTGACCCAGCTTTAGCTATGTACGAAGGTAAGCTTGTGGCAAGTTCTGTAGGTAAAGCTAGAATATTTTACCTCTGTTGAACCAGACATACTTGTAAGTTATGGTATGCCTAGGCAAAGGACGAGGTACATTTTGGGCAGGTTGGCTCACTGATGGTATGAGAGATTCCATATCGTAGTTATTTTCCGTCTGCCTACATGTTTTGAGAGTTTTTTACTCATCCTTGGAACTCTCAGCCTCATGCACTTGTCAATGTCTGGGTGGAATTCATGGTCCTCATTCTGGTCAAGAAATTTCCTGACGACAGTCAGTCGAGTTTGGAGGAGCTTATTCGTAATGCAGTCTCAATCGGGTGGGGCAAGCTCCATCATAGAGTGCATTTTCAAGACTACGGTGTTGCCAAACAGGGAACTTTCTAATAAACGCTGCAAATTTTACACAGGAGTTTATTATTCTTTGATATAAATTATCCAAAAATAAATAATTTATTGATATCGAATTATTCGATATCAAAAGAATAAATTTTAATTTAATTACCTGCCTATTAAAATTTCTTCTTTCTATTATCTTGTTAAGTTTGTGGACGGATGTTGAACCTCGAAAAAATGGATTATGCGTAACAAATACGACACCTCATTCGACTTTTTGGAATCAGCCAAAAGCCCCATTTGCACGACCATAAACGCCCCTTAGATCCTCACGGTGAAATCCAATGGTTCTGTGTCCCCAAAAATGGATTCTTCGTCCAAAAATATTTGAAAACGACAATCCACTCAATATCATAGCCTTAACCCTCAAAACCCCCTTCTGCAGCTTAGCCCCACGGGATTGGCCGATCGGACTGAAAGCCTTGTAGGCAGAACAAGATTGTAAACCGAGCATTGTTCAACATTTCAGATTAAAAAAAAAAAAACTACTGCCCAAAACGGCTCGGACGGCGGATGGACATTTTGTTTTTCGAATCTAGACATCTTGAAACGTATAATGACAAATTTTGAGGCTATCAGTATTTTCGACCTCCGAAACGAATACATAGGTGTATTATTCCATGAATAATAATATTATTCCAATTTGGAATATTATTCCAAAAGAGGTAACTAAATCGAATGATCGAAAAGTTCATATTGCTCGCGAGTCCTGCGGTGTCTAGAATATGTTGGGTGTTTATTTGTTAGTGTTGTCAGGTAATGTCAGTTGAATGTACATAATATATATTATCTCCCCTAATTGCCTGCTTGGAACTTCCTCGTACCGGCAAGATTAAATTACTTGCACAGCATAGTTCCGATAAGCAATCTGAGGGAAAAACATATTTTGGCTATAATGGCCAACAACGCCAGGATGCGACCACTATTATAGTACGTGGAGTCTCATCATCAGCATAAACACTTAACGAACGATTATGATGTATCATGAGAAGTTTCGTATCCATGTGTGGTGAATTGGATCTTTCACACGAGTGGAACGAAAAGCATGAGGATGGCTCTTTTTTTATTTGGATGTGGCCTGGGGCACCAGCCAAACTGGCATTAAAGCCGCGTTTGAGGATCCTTTTGTCGAACATTTGGAACCTATTCGGGCCTCGGAAAAACTCGACTCAACTGCTATACGAACACTGCCTGGACAAAATGGCCCCTTGAGCAATCTTGAATGTACGTTGAGGCTTACCAGAGCCCTATTAAGGGGGACCCTCCATTTGAATGTCATCAGGCTGCCCTCCTTGAGGAAATCCTCAAGTTTCAATGAGAACTATGAATTCCACCTTCCATCTTGTGTAGCTGATGTGTTAGTTTGATATGAACCACACAGAGTAGTTTAAGTCAGCATTCTTAGACGCTCTTGCACTAAGTCACATGGTGGACGTTCAATATTGGTATATTATCGTGGTGAACGTGGTGTGGTTTGAACAAGATAACCTTATGTTAGACAAGCAACTACGCGTTTACCACCAGGCGTAATTGCACAGGTGTAGAGACACCAAAAAGCGATTCTGAGTCAAAAATATCTTCAAAAAACAACACCTCCCTTGAACACATGGCCAAATCCCTCTTAAACCACGGGGTGGGCTTCTTTTGAATTGATGTCACATTGTTGATTTCCACGGCTTCATGAGCGTAACGTCGACGTCGCACAGTGGTTGAAAAGAGCCACTTTTGTAAAAAAAAAAAAAAAACACAAAAAAAAAAAAAAAACCCTCAAACGATTCCAGCATGCTGCAACAGTATACTGTACCTGGTACTTTTCTGTATTAGCTTTCGATTTATTAACATGAATATCATAAAGGCACGGCAGTACCAATGCACACTAAATAATCAGACTATGGAGGAATGACGGAAAGAAATTTTGCTGGATCGTTATTAAGGCATGATCAGACAGGTTGTTACTGAATCCCCAACACCAGTGGCCGAGTTCGGCAATGAAACCTACACTGTATACAGTGTTAGTTTCATCTATAGATGCTTCAAAACTTGTTGTATGATGGGAAATTCTTTCACTTACATCCTGTTTTGTTTTAAGAAAAAGAAAAACTAAATAAAATGGGAAGGTGGGTAGAAGGGGTCTGAGACCAGGTGGGATACGTTCGGGGGGTTGGCTGGCGTAGCCTGCAGGGGTCTGGCTTCCTAGTTGGTCCCAGAATAAAGCTCATGAAAGCTTATTTTTCCTTGTCCATGAAATCCAAATGTAAAATCTGATTTCGCAACCCGTTTTTTCGCTCTATTTTTGTTATTATAAATAAGATCGATTAATTAACGAAAAATGCTCACCTGCAGTAACAGTTACTGTAGGTGAGCATTTTTCGTTGATTAAAATAACTGCTATTTTAAACTGTAGGTACACCTAAAATGTACAATCTGACTTGTAGACAAATTAATTTCACGATATTATTATAAAGTCCAAATCTGAAGTCTTCTAAATCACAGGCAAGCGTGGATGAAACCATTATCGGTTCTTCGACTTTATGCACCTCGGCCAGCCCTTGTATATTTTTTTTAGGGTAAAATTGTTCCAGTACTTTTATCTGCAGGAACCTATCTGAGAGTGATAAACCGCACCACGAACACCAATTTAACTTTTTTTTTTTTTACGCATTGTATCACTGTGCGTCGTAACGCCGGTTATAACGTCGTTTCCAAAATTGTGACGCTAGTCAGTTCAAAAGGTTGCGCATTTGGGTCCCCTGTGACGTCACTCTGGACAAAGTGGTGGCCATAAGACGGGGTCATTTCCACATAGGGTTTCTCATTTATACCTTGAAACCATTCCCAGTGAGCTTCGGAAAACTATTTCTACTTTTGCACGGAGGGTGACTTTCATAACAGCGACCAAATCTGCTGTGTTGAAGTAGTTAACTTAACCTTGCATTTTCCGAATACTACTGACTTTGTTACGATGGTCTTTAATCTCTCTCTGGACGAAGGGGGGAGATTAACGCACCGTAATTGTAGACTTCGTTATTATTGTTCAACTCACACGGCTAACACGATTAGAAGAAGAAATGGAATATAAAAAAACCCTTGCTGCTTTACAATACTTACGGTTATTGAATTTACGTTAAAATGGACTGTGTTTCATCTCAAATTTTCATCGAGCTCTTTCAAATTTCAGAATCGGAAAGCGGGCCAGAGTTGCCGACGCGGGCGAACGAAGAGTTTCGTCCTTTCATTAGACGCCTGCCTGAGTTCAAATTCTGGCACGCGGTCACCAAGTCGACGTTGATAGCGTTCTTTTGCACCTTCTTCGAATTTTTCAATATCCCGGTCTTCTGGCCGATCCTCGTGATGTACTTTTTCACTCTGGTGGCCATAACGATGAAGCGGCAGATCAAGGTAAGCCCTTTTCCTTTTGACGTTTCGTTGTCACGCCTATACAGAAATTTCACGCTGTTGATTTGTTCCAGCACATGATCAAATATCGGTACCTGCCTTTCACCCACGGGAAGCCCAAGTACGCCGGAACCGACAGTGGCAAGGTGAATTACAAGTGACAGGTGAACCTACCTTCCCCAATAAGTCTCTAAAACATTCCCCCGCCCATTGGCTCGCCTGAGGTGGGAGAACTTCCGATTCAACAACAAAATCACTCTTAAAAAAACAAAACAAATCAAATCGCAATCGCTTTAAAACCGAAAGTTACAATATCGCTAGGCTCTTGTTCTTGCTGCAGTCATAAAACCCGTTTGGAAACCTTGTGCTTGTTGTACATATTTTCGGGGAAAACGTGATGGCCCCTCAGCATGTCCGACTTGTACATAACCTATTTTCAAGGTGTGATGTTCCCTCGCCCCATCCGTCAAAATTTGGATTGTGATTTAAAATATACTAGTTACCAAAGTATATTTGTAACTATTTGATCCGAAGTGATTGAATTTTTCTCAAATTTTGTCCTTATTGATTACTTTTACGTTGATTTCTGTGGCGGTCGATAAAAGAACATATTTTTCATTTTGTGGGATGTACACTTCTAGGATGAGAGCTACAACACTATTGTGGTGTATAAAATGATCTTTATTACCTCTCGATATAATGACGGCTTGTTGACGTTGATCATATTTGTCCCCTCGTGGAAGGTGTGATTAAGGGTATTAAGGAGGGGAAGCATTTTCTTGCGTCTGTAGGTTGATGACTGGGGCAGTAGACAGAAGACCGTCTCTTCCTCTGACCATTTCGTGACCCCTTACTCGCTACAAGTGAATTTCCAATGGCGAAAGTAGAATCACACCACCGAAGCAGTAAATGCTCTCAAAGTGAACTTTTTGCAATATTGATGAAAAGTCGTAGCAAAATCCAAATGGATGGCTTTGTTGAATTCCAGTTTGGCTCATTTGTTGCCCACTTTAGTCAGCGGGCTTTTTCAGACTGTGTTTATTGTGTAAAAAAACTTCCCCTAAATGCAAATGCTGCATTGGGAAATCGGAATTTTCCGAGATGAAATAACTGGCCTTTGGGGGGGTATTTAATGGGACGAATACTTGTCCAGATGATTTTGTACAAATTACCGCTTTTTGACTTCCTGGTCAAAGCCTCACCTACTATCCCTTAATAGGATTATATTGAGTAAAAATGGTTTTGGGGTTTCTGCTCATTGAAAGTTGGTTTTTAGCTTTTTAGAAACAAGTTTCTACAGATTGAAAACCGGTGTCTGCTCCGCTGTAGGTCTCCCACAAGAATATTGCGCTCTGACGATGCATTCTGGTGGCGGAAATCAAACTACTCTTCGCACGAAATTTCCCCGCTCACTCTCGTTTTTCTCTTCCCAGTGGCAGCACTTCTCTTTTTCTTGAAAAATGTTAAAAGTTCACATCACGAGAATAGGACCTAACGACTTTTTATTTTAGTTTTGCTGTTTTACAGTTATTAGGAAGAATAATTCTTCCTAATTATTAGGAATAGGGCTCAGGATGTCCCATCGGCGTTTCCTTTTGCGGCCACCGTCCCCGGCAGTGTCGGAGCGGAATATTCTTAGTATCTGTAGATTGACAACCTGCTTCTACAAACTAAAACCTGGTTTATCCTCACTAAAGGGCTCTAAGAGGGTTATGTTAGTGGTAAGAACCATCGCCTTTTCTTATTCGCCCCAAAACTTTTCACTCTCATCTTTGCTGGATTCGGGGCGAATCCAATTCCAGCATATTTCGCAATTCCAGACGATATTTTCTGAGATTTAACTCCGGGGCTTACCGAACTCAAATCCTAAAATCCCTGAATCAATTCAATTGAAAGTTAATTAAACATGGGCTTCCAACCCAAGTGGGGTCCACTCTTTGCCACACTCTCCAGACAAACATTTCCTTTTTATGACGTTAGCTTTTTTTGGAACTTACTTGATAATATAATATATTATCAACAATTATATATTATTATCAATATATTATCAAGTATTATTAAGGTGCTCGTATAATGTACGCTTATCCTCCCCCTCCCTCACCAATACTGAAAGCCAACGAATGGGCCAACGGAATCTCAACTCTGATGCCAACCATTTCATCAACTTTTTTCCAACCTCCTCTCACCCTCATTTTCGCCTCATTCATAGTTCACAAAATTTCACACGGTTAGCATCCCTTTGCTCTTTGTATACAACGTTCCCTTGTTAAAGAATCAATTTTTGTAAACTTCATTATAAGGTGCCTTGTAAGACTCACGTCTTACAACTAATTTAAACAAACAAATCTCTTCGGCAATTTGGGATTTTTAAGCTGTTTTGTAGGTAGACGAAATTTTTGTTTAATTTGTCTCATAGTTTATTTAAATGTGTAGATAACTTATGTTGTTTGGAAGGAACTGATTTTGAAGTATTATTTCAAAAAAATTACGTCCTATGCCGAGATCAAAGTTTCAAACAATCTTGTGGGTTTTTTTTTCGTAGTGTTGCAAAATTCATTGCCATTTTATAATGAATTCAATGGTGGTAAATAAAGGATAAAATTCATGTTGAAGTTTTGTTTTACCTTGCGATGTTTGGTGGCATTTTTAGGAATCTGTTCAGACAATTGTTTTCTGATTTTTTTTTCCAGGGCTTAGTAAATATGTGAGGGTTGAAGCGAGTGGAAGTTGTTGGCTTCGAAACTGTTTTTCATGGTACGGAATTCATTCTTGTGGGAATTTTGGGTTTGGAACGATTTTTGCATCAACGTTTCAAGGGGAATTTTTCGGCTTCCAAGTTGAGCCATTTTCGGTTGCTTTGGGGTTATTTTGTGCTTTAAGGTATGTGGAAAATGGGTTGAAATTGTCGAAAGTACTCCGCTTCCAATGGGGGCTCATCTTGATTCAGGGAATGAATAATACTAATAACGGCTTTCCTGGTAGTTCTTCAATCTTTAACACTGGTTGATATTGCCGCAATTTGTAACATTTGGGTGCACAGTTTGGTGTCCACTATTGAGCAGTACAATTGGGAGCTTTGGGGAGTTCTACGCACGTTTGTTGGTCTACGCTGAGATAAGCGCTCCTTCCATAGGAAATATCAAGAATACTGTTTTTGAATGGTTCATCTTAACCCCCGAGATTTCTCAAAACTCATCCTTAATTGATCAGTGAAAATGTGAACCATTGAAATACAGCGTTGTTGGTGCTGCAAACGCCTTGTGGTGGCATGGTGTTCGGTTGTGTCAAGCTGGCGTCTTCGTATCAACTGTCATATGATAATGGTATCCACTTTTATTATTTGGGTTAAATATTTATCGAAGATTTCCAACACTGCTGGTATGATGCTGGTATGATGCGGTAAGGGACAATATAACTAACGTTATTAACTTTTTCCAGTTGTTTTGTTGGTATCGTTTGGCCATTTGTTGGTTGCGTGGTAACCCTGCAAAAACCCCCTGGCTTGAATGATTGGCTTACGAGGATTGAGGCGCTCCCTCGGAACATGTTCATTCTAATAGGCAGCTTTGGAAGTGTTCTTTACTTGGGTTATTGTCCTGCTTTGAAAGCGTTGAATTGAGGGGAATGTCTGCCTGAATGGGGGTTAACCTATGCTACACTGAAACAAAGAGGGATACATCATATCTAGAAAATAGTGATCCATGTTGTAACAAAATGGTAGACAATGTAATGGCACTATTAGGAGTGTACGTGCCTGAGATAAACGTTTTGGAAATTAAATTTATTTTAATCCAGGGGAAGTCATAACTGCATTGCATGTACATACATAAAAACTCTGCACTAGGGTTTTCCACGTCAACACGTACCAGTGGTTTGTTTGGGGTTCAGGCATTTCACTGGTGGCTGAGCGGTCATCTCAGCAAACCTGCACCAACTGGCGCAGGCCGACTCTCTCGAATGCGCTTGGTGCAGCAGCTGGAAGGGCTCAGCGAAGCATGTCCTTTGGAGCTGCCTGGCATTTGCGAGGGCGTGGAACTAGATGGCAGCCGAGTCAGCCTGCCAGGTGGCGCTCCCAGTGGCGGGGGTGGGGGCTGTTGTCCAACAGGCATGGCGTCGGCCCTATATTAGCAATTGGGGTGAATCACTCATAGTTTCCTCCCAGTTCGGCCTTGATGAAACCATCGTTAAGCCTGGACTGCTACTGGGGCCAGTCTTGGTTTTCCGGATTCCCATCACGCTGGTTATGTCCCATGTGTGTATTTTGAGGAACATTCAGCTGCATCTAAAAAGATGTACACCAGCGAAGCTGCTACCACTTTCACCTTCCAGATTAGGCAAGGATAGCACCTCGGCAATTTGCTGAAGTAGTCCTCGTCTACGAAAAAGTGCTTATTAGCGGAAAAGACCCCATTTTGTTAATTTAACAGTTGTGAGCGCCACTGAAGTCCGTTAGGGTCTGATCGTATTAGAAAGGCCCGTTTAGTGGCTCGATTGTTGTTGGCTGATGTTATGGTGCTAAACGTTTTGCGGGTTTATCACCATTATTTGACCTCTGAACGTTTCCCAGGCCAAAAATACATTTAAATTTACATTGAAGTTCAGGAAAACTAGAAATCTAAAAGGCTCAACCTCGGGGATGACGTCACACAGATCCCGGCTTCCTGTTGGTTGGTGATATTTGCGTCAGGTTATCACCAACCAGTGGGAATCCCCGGATCCTGTGTGACTTCACCTCCAGTGAGCTCATCATGTTCCTTGTTCCCGCCTCAGATTGAAATTTCCAGGTCTATAATATGGACATATATATATATTATATGCTGTAAATTTGTACGTAAATAATTTAGAGTTTTGATCACTTGGAGCCTTCTATCGATTTTTACCGACTGTGGGGTTTTCCAGCATGTAAGTCATGAATGATTTTTAAATGAAATTTCAGCTCCTCACGTCAAATTTTATTATTTTGGTTCTGGCAGACTTTTGCGGGTATATTTTTCATGTTCTTTACAAACTGCTTAAATTTTGTGAAGATTGAATCGTAAAAGATTGAATTTTCCCTGGGAAGTTTGTGTTACCACGAATTGGAAACAAGACGAAAATTTGGTAAATTCTACTCAACGCTGATCAAAATGTTTTACTATGCCCTTACGTAGGCGAAAGTAATCCATCCAATACTAAGTATTGGTCTTGATGTCACCTTCTTCTTTTTTTTGTGGCCGTCTCTTTGCTCAGCTCCCTGCCTCAATTCAGGGTTTTGCTAGCGTAGAATCCTCTCAATTCACACATTGGACTGTTGCAGTCAATTTGGACCAGAAATTCACTTCAACTCATATTGTGCGTTAACGTGTGTTTTAGGGAGACGCAGTAATACCCTTAATCCCCCCAATCGTATCGCCGGTTATTCCGCCGATAATCGTTCCTACGGTGCCCGGAGACAAATCCGTCAAATGAACGCCGGCCGAGTAAACTTTCAACTTAAGACCCTCCCTCAAGTCGACTTTGAGAAAGATTGCAATTAAGACATTAAATATTTTGTTTCGATTGGGTTCAGGGTTGCTTTGAGAACGAACGGTGTGATTGCATCTAGTTGAAAATGTTGGGCCATCGCAGTACCTACTTGAGAGGCTGTTGGGGGTTGTGCACTTTGCTGAAGTGGTTTGCAGAAATGAGCAGGTAAAAGACATTTGAGCGTAGTTACGGACGCTTAGGATTATCCAACCCAAAACAAGCGTTGCCAGGGTACAAATCACACCTTCAATAGTCCACAGGTATTTTGACACAAAAGGACTGGTCATTTAAATCTGCTCTACCACCATAGGTTGATTAATGACTAAAACCCAACCTAAGCACCAGGAGTTGTAAGCACCCACTTGGCTTTCTTTGTGCTCAATCACCGCCAACCTCTCAAGCTTTCCTGCTCATTCCAAATGAACACCGTTCGTTCAAATACTCCCCTGGATTCGTTTTGTTATCTTGCCCTTTGACGGTGCGACAGTCACTCAATTGTTAAGGATTTTGCAATACATTTTGTTAATAAGATTTGAAAGACTTGCGCATAAGGTTTTTGTTTTTACTCTCATTTTTATCATCTTTGAAGGTGCACAATAATTTATTATACAATAAAATCTATTTTTACATTGTACTTATATTATTGACGTGTTAGCTAGCTATCCTTCACTTTCTCAGTACGTAAAACAATTGTGCGCACAGGTTTTAATTTGTGAATGGTACGCATTTATTTCCCATATTCAGTATTATTGCTAGAAAACATCCCATTTATAAGTTTCGAGTGGACGTTGGAATCCTGTGCACTAGGTCTGTTGCAAGATCGAGTTGTACTTTCATCACTTTTCTGTGTAACCCTTTTTGTTGTTTTTAAAATTAAAACAAACACCATTATTCGGACTTTTTTAACCCCGCTTTTGGACTTGAGGTGATTACCTCATTTTGTTGATGTATTTTACAGGGGACTTCTTTCACTAATAGTCACGAATAGTTCGAACTTGATTTTGTGTACATATCGATTGGGTGGCAAATTGGCCTACTAGATGAGCGCTCTCTAGAGTGAACGGAAGAAGGGATGTCTCCATTAGAATAGGTGCTGTAATCAACTCATCTGGTGGTATAATGGAATCTTTCCCTTGCTAATTGGTCCCGAACGCATATATGACAGTAAAATGCCAGCAGTGTTGGAGTAACAGACGCTTCAACCAACACGAGGGAATCGCCGCTAGTTTGTTGCAGCCATTTTGAAGATTGTGAGCTAAGTGTGCCTTATTCATTCTAAATTGCTTTGCAACCGTCTTGTGTATATTTGAACCTTTAAATCGGTTCAAGGAAGGAAAAGTATCGCCGTATTTTAGACTTTGTTACTACCGCTGGTCTTAGGATTCCTAGTTGCCTGGTAGATCATTCATTTTACTCGGCTATACATGTATCTGTGGCAGAATCAATGAGATCCTACATACTTTACCTTTTGGTTGAATCCGTCACCCGATGAGTCTGCCTAGGAATACATCATAAAACACACAACTCCTGCTCAACAGTTATATATTCATCAACATAGAACACCTACCTCCTACCATAGATCTCTACCACGTACAATACATCTTTTCACACTACTCTACATTTGACAACGCCGTTTGATGTATTACGAAATTAAATATCAGAAAGTTCATTGAAGTAATTTCTTCACAACGTAACACTAGTAGGGATGGCTCGATGAATTGTGAATGGCACAAGTTCTACGGAAGTATAATCGATAGCAATACCTACACGAAAAATATTTTTGGAATGGAGGGAATAGAAGGCAGGAAGTTATAAGCTCGAGCGAGCCATTAAGGAATAGAAACTTTTTGGTGGGTGTTCAAGGAATATTAACTAAACGCCAAGTAGTATGGGTGTCACCAATGGAGTGTCTTAATGTTGAAAAAAGGTACCTATACATTAGAAAACGGGAATGGTATTTGCCTTATTGACTAGACTTTGAGTGAGAGATGCTCTCAGGGTGAATTCCACGAGCGAATTTAAGGATTTGACATCCACCATAATATAAGTGTGCTACTCTCGACCACGTGTGAAAGAAACTATGTGTGGGAATCGTGAGGTTTGGACCTGGTTTAACTAAGTTCCTGCCTTTAATGAGCGGTTTCAACCAAACATTATACCGTTTATTTCACCATAATTCTCAGACCATCCTCCGCTAAACAGGTAGCGACAGCGACATGTTCCTACACTTTACACCCTAAGCCCTGAAGATAATCAATACATTTGTTGAACCGTCAGCGTACGATCCCCACACATCCACACGATGATTGAAAATTCGGTCCAAAAGTGGGTGACTCCATTCCGTAGCAGTTGTGCCCAGTAGATCAGGTAAGTGATGAGCTTATTACGTCTTTTGCTAGCCACGAGGAAGTTGTTATTAATAGCAACTACCTATTTCATCCTGTTATAACATCTTTACTTCATCATGCTCAGTTGTGCAACAACGGCGATTTGTTTGTGTCGCGCTATTGGCCAATTTTCCAATATTGAGTCAAATTTGGCACAAGGCTCGTATTGTTTGTCATACACTACTACTGTGGTACTGTGACTTCAAGGGATCCGTACATGATGGCGCTGCCAGCTATCAGTCGTTAAAATGCTATCGTCTCCGACGATATTCGAACCCGTGGTGTTCGCTTGATGCAGCACGAATTGGCTAACATGGGCGGCCTCCTACGAACGGACGTCACGTATTGCTGTAATTTAATACGCGCGTACCTGTGGGGACCATCCAACTCCGCCAATAGAAGGAATGGGTTCAACTTCGCCAGTGAAAGGAGCTTTACACACGTTTGTGCCATGGGTTCCCGTGATCACAAGATCCTCAGGATTTCTGGAGCTGTTTTTCTGAATTTCTTAGATCTCTGGAATCCAGGATTTTCTAGATCTGGATTCCTGGTTTTCTGTATTTTTTTTACCTCTGCATCTTTTCTGGATTTCTAGAGTTCTAGATCTCTGGATTTCTCGATCTCTAGAATTTGTGGATCCTATTTCTGATTTCTGGGAAACGAGCCGGCGGAGATGGTAGGCCGCACATTGACCTGATAACGCATAGCTGGCGGAGTTGGGATGTTTTCACTTGCAATTAGCTGAACTTTGGCGGAGTTGGATCGCCCCCGTTCCTGTTGATGCTGCGATCTACCAAAAAAAAAAAAAAAAAAAAAAAAAAAAAAAAAATGTCGGGGGAGGTTTAGCCATAAGTCCACAATCATCCGCACTTTCGGTTAGGGATGTCCACACTGAAGAAAAATATCGATATTCGATATATCGATAATTTAAAAAAATATCGTTTTACTAGGTCGATATATCGTAGAAAAATATCGATATTCGATATATCGTTTAAAAAATATCGATATATCGGATATTAGTCCAAATTTTAAAAAATCCATGCCTTTCACGACTTTTGATTACAAGTAAATAAATTAAGGTTATAAATTTTTAAAAATTTGAAGAAATGGTTTAAATTTGTTTTTAAACAAAACGATTGTTTAAAGATTTGAAGATTAAAGATTTAAAGATTTTTCATTAATTGTTAAGATTTAAAGATTAATCGTTTAAAGATTTTTAAATTTGATTAAAATTGTTTGAAGATTTAATAATTTGTAATGAGTAGGTAATTATTTGTAAAATCATAGAGTTTATAATGTTCTGACAAAACATTCTGTACATTGCACTAAAATGAATTGCGTGGATCTGCTCGCCAACATTAATTAAGTACATTATTAACTCTTCACACATGTGATTGTGAACCAATTCGGTAAAGGGATTAGGAAAGGAATAATTCATTTCAATTATTGAAAGCCGAGGTCTATTAAACATAGTATTTGATTAGAAATAGGTACTTTCAGTAAAGTTACCTACACGTTCTTTGACCCTATTTTTAGCTGGTGTTCGGATTTATGTCTGGTCTCTCTCAAAAATATCGGTTCCCGATATTTCAAAAATAATATCGATATATCGATATATCGGTGGGAAAAATATCGGCCAAAAATATCGATATATCGGTGGAAAATATCGATATTTCGATATATCGATATTTTTTGAGCATCCCTACTTTCGGTACAGGCAGTGCTTTCGGCGTGAAGCGAATAAAATGCAACAACTTTCAAAGTGATTTGACACGTAATAAATTACAACCAACTAGGGGTTAGTTAACTGTTTGGAGGGAGGGATAAGAAAAACCTTCTGTACCTATCGCACATTTCACCTTTTACTGAACTGAATTCGACAAAAAATTCGCAATACCTTTTCTGTGGAATTCACCCCTTGGTCACAGAGAAGTAATATCATAATGGATAAAAACGATACCTTCTTGTAGAGATGGGTCGTTCTGTAACCGTTCCAGAGAACCAATGTGATGGTTTCAATTAACCGATTCACACAGACGAAAAATCACAGGGGGGAGAAAGGCTGTTAATTGTAGGTAAAAATCAGCACAGAAAGAAAAGCATGCGTAAAGCAGCTGTTGCCACAAATTCAACGCCAAAACGATTTTGGTGAGATAGTCGAGCCATCTTTATTCATTAAAATGGATCTTCAAAAATGGATTTAAAAAACGTCGGAAGCAAAAATGGTCATGAACGCTTGTTTAAAAATTAATGAGGCTCAACTCAAAAGATGAAATTTGAATTAAAGCCTAGGTGGGACTGCTGCAAAAAATAAATAAAAAATAAAAAATAAAATAAAGTAGACACGAAGCCAGCCTGATTCTACGACACCGAATTTTGAAATGGAACAATACTGCGACTGCTGGATAACTAAGATTTTCTTTTACTTCAATTAATAATTGAGGGGTCTGCAGCAATAAGGGAGTAATCCCGTTTTTTGAAGTGTTGGGAAATTTAAAAAAAAAAGTGTTAAAAATCCAATTTTTGAGAAATTTTTTTTTGATCTCCCATATCGTGGTATAGGTGCTTACTTTTCATACCTACTTATCTCGAATCCTTTCCGTTGTTTTGAGAGGCTGGGGGGTTAAATGTTTGGAGCTGCCTCCTAACAATTATTGCGCCCCATTGACAAACAAAAATAAAAAATATAGGGTATTTTGAACAAAAGTGTACGAAATCAGCTTGAAAATCAAATCAACACTTTCACTGTCACTGCTTATTATCGAGAAAACGAAAAAATCTACAGGTAACTGAAAACAAAGACAACAAGACCAAAACAATGTAGGTTATCCTTCGACAGGTTGTATTTGGATACATGAGCGGTGCAAAATTAGTTACGAGATTTCTCGCTAGATGGGGACAGCTCCGCCGTAACTCCATACGGCGGAGCTGTCCCCATCTAGCGAGAAATCTCGTAACTAATTTCTGGAGCTGCTCCCTTCTTGCACCACGTGAAAGAGCGATTTTTTCGGAGCAAGATGACGCTTATAACTCAAAAACGACAAAAATGGAGTTACCTATCCCCGTATTGCTGCAGAATCTCAATTTATGTGCTAAAATACAGGATCATCGACATTGTATTCGATTAAGGTGAACTCTGTTGTAAGGTGATATGAGTTGACAAACATCCCAGCCAGCATGTGGTTACACTTCAAACACGTGATAAATAGGTTCTGACAGTTGTTTACTGGTAAAATTTAATAACAGTTATTTAATAACACCCCAAGATAAGATTGAACTCAAAGGAACAAGTTGTCAACACATAATAGGTAACCAAAAATGATTGTCAGCATGCCCGTTGCCAGCTTCTATTTGGATAATGGAACTCTTAATTGATGATGGAACCTTCTCCATCGAAAGAGAAGGAGTGGTCAGGATTGGAACGGCTTCGGTGAAACCTGAACTGCATAGACATCCAGTCCCAGCAGAAACCGATAATTTGATAGAATCGTAACCGCTCCAGGATTCTCAGTTTGTTCACCACGTTCACACAATGAAATCCAGTTGGAACGACACATCTCCACCTTGAAAAATCCCGGGAAATAATGATCCATGACAATTTAGTTGATGAAGAATACAGATAGATCGTAAAATCTAGTGAACTTCAGGGACCACGGATTTGAAGGCCAACCTTAAAACGTCAAATTTTGACGAACTTTTAAATCAAGTCTGCATTTTAACAGAACTAAACTAACCGATATTTTGTCCGTTTTTCCAATCAATCTACGAAACACGTCTAACTGTGAGTTCTATATCTTACAAAACTTGTACAAAACTTACCGTCTAGTATATTCTAAACCACGTTGAGTAAATTTAGGCGGTCTATCGTCATTCTGGTAACAAAATTTCTACTCTAAACAGGTACTTCACCTATCAGACTTGATTCTGAATCTTCTGGTTCCTGAAAATGTCGAAAAACGTGATTTTCTTCTTATCGTCAGTCCTAAATGTTTAACCAACTATTAGCTAATTAGAATTGACTAACACAAATCTAAAATTCTCCAATTCTCGATTGAACACAGTTTACTTTGTATGAGTCCTGTTTGAAATTCAACCAATTTTCGAGTGTTAACAATGGTGGTCAGGAACACTTCAGTCGGTTCATTAGTCAATTCAAAATATCGTGATCCCTTTATTCATATGGCTAATAATTCTAAGCTACCATATTACTCATACTAAGTAAAATTTCACAACAGTATCTACCGAAGATACTGGTACAATTTGATTTTCAATTGGAAATGCCACAACGAGTGGTTGTTTATGGCACTTCTAGATGACAAGTGTTCAAACACCGTACATTTTCGTACATGTTTTGGCCTACCCAAAATGAACCTGTGTCTGAGTAAATGAATTGTTTCGACATTAATAAAAAATACTAGACAATATATTTTTTTCGAAATAAAATCTCTTAATGGCTACAAATGCCTACGGAAAGCTCACAGAAAATCAACCTTTAAAATTTAAGTCTACAACCTCACGACACTTACCTATCACCTAATGTGTAAATGTTCCTCATATTGCACATGAAAACAAGTACCGACCAAAATTACGATTATCCTAGAAGAGATCTGTGAAGTCACTAATCACACTTATGCTACGAGAATAAATATTCAAAGCACTCATTCTCAACAATGAAGAATTAAAAAAACACTTTCCAAGATTCAACAAAAATGGCCTTAACCTTTGGCTTTTAGATATCACATTTTCCTACCATTTAAAACAAAAAGGTTCACTTAGAAATAAAAATTTGTTCACAAAACGAAGGTTTTGACATTTATGGTTGAAAAAATATACTTTGGCGTGTCCACACTGATCCGAAGAGTTGCAACCGTAGGAGATGGATTTTAAATGTATCTACAGGCTGAACGTGAGGTGTCGGACTGTGCCAAAAATCCCGAGAGGGTTGGGGTTTTGTTTTCTCGCAGATCTGGCGCAAGTGAGCGCAAACAGGCGCTTTATATCCAACTGATTCCATCAATGCACGTAGTCTTACTTTTTTTTTCATAACTGATGGATGATTTAGTCTCCATGGATGCCGCAAGAAACACAACGTGCATGATGATTCACTGGGCAAAGCCAACCATGAATGGGTATTCATTTTGGACGACGAAATCCCTTCAATTGGGAATCAAATAGGTTTGTTCCAGGTCTGACGGCATAAGTTGACAGCTGTCGCAATGCCTTCTGAATGGCTGTTGAGTTTCGACCAACAGCGCACCGGCAGACCTGGAACGCTGAACCGTCAACAAACTGTTGTACCTAGCGTTACTTCACTGTGATTCACGTGACTGTAAATTTCATAAGGAGTCGTTTTGAGCTGATTTGGGGATATATGGGTTTTTCGTGGGGCTATAAATATTGTAGCCCCATAGATCATCATCTGGAGGAGACGAGCAGACAACTTGACACGGCGAGCACCAAAATAAAGTGAGAAGGATATGGGAGAGGTTTCAACTGGGTAGGGTTATCAAGTTCAACAGCTCCCAATCACAGTCATTACAGCTGTCGGTTCCCGTCCGACAGCAGTTGAACTGCTGTCAACGTACAGATCGTCCTGAAACAGCCGGCGATGGCGGGTGTTCGCCGATCGAGCGACTTGGAACAGCAGTTATCTCAACTGCACGTGTTTCCGTCGATTTCTGTTAACAGTCCGTCAAACCTGGAACAAACTGAGCGCCGTGGTTTTTAAAAGGGGTTAAGCAGAATGGATGAACTGTGGATGGGTGCTATTATTCCGATACCAAGTTTTTCCAAGCTCAATTGAGAATTTCCCAAACTGAATTGAGAGTTTTTCAAGCTGAACTGAGAACATTCTTGTTTTGAGAATTTTCCGTTTCAATTTTTTGAGAACTTTCTCAAATTTAAATGGAAAGTTCCCAATTCAGCTTGAAAAATTCGCAATTGAGCTTGGAAAACGTATAAATACTATCCATCACCATGTCGATATTTTGTTTTTCTCCCATGTAGATATCACTTTTGATAATATCATGAAGATTGTAGTTGATGAGCTATGAGAAGAGAGAGGAAGGTGAGAAGAAGAGAGAAGATTTGAGAAGCTATATGAAGACTGGTGTTCGATGAGAGATTGTTCCTTACAATGAGCGTGCGATAACCCAGATTGACAGGAGAGAGGGACCGGCTTCATAGAGATGATCGTCCCTCTCAAATGAGCGAGCAAAAGAAGCTCCTAATCCTTGTAGATTTGCTTATTTATTTTTTACATTGAATTTACACTGAGCTTATTCGGCTTAGTGTGGACGCGCTTCCAATTTTCAAAACTAAAAAATCACTGTCACGGAGATTCATAAGAAATCTATGAAAATTAGGTACCATCTTAATACTTCTATTGGGTCAGTAGATCAATTGTGTTATGATGGGGTTATGAGAAAGGGGAAAAGAGGGATTTAGGCCAGGTTTCTAATGGTAAAATCTATCGTGGACTATCAGTATTTTTGATAATGTTATTAAATAACAAATTTCGTCACGTCTACACTTTGGATTTTAAACCCTCCTGGGCTAACGTCATCTAATATTCTCACTCTAAAGGTGTCCAACTAGACGTAAAATTCAGCTCAATTATAGGAAGTTAGTTGAAGGTGGAAGGCTCAGAAGGGAGTCAGTTCCGACAGATCTAATCAACTAAAATCAGTCCGTAACGGGAAGAAAAATAAACTAACGGTTGGGAGTCCAACAATGGAATTTCGTCTTCCGCTAATAAACCGCAGGGCTCAACGTCAATTTCCAAATTGACAGCGGCCTTTTGAATACCGTCACCTGACCTTTTTCTTTGCCGCCGATAATGAAAACGCAGAAAGACGAAACTTCTTTTTCTGCCCGCGTGGCGCTCATGGCTCGGCCTTTTTTGTCTTTGTAAGCGACCATTTGGGAGTTGTAAGTGTTGGAAGTGAGTGGAAGGCTTCGGGGAGGGATGGGTTTCAATTCTATCATTTCCATAGTGCTGCTGCTTCTACCAAGTCCATCTTCTAAGAGACTGTCCGGAGGGCTGTTAAGAACTTTAACGTATTCTTTGTCATTAAGAATGTCTTTGATGTCAGGGCCCATGTAATTAGGGTTTGAGAAGCTGTATGGGCCGTCTTTGTCTTTTTTGTTCTTTTCGTTGCAAGAAGATATTTTGTTCATAGTTTCTATACTAGCATAGTCGGAAGTTTGATCGCAGTTTTCTTCGGGAGTGGCAATCGGATTGCCGAATCTGACCGAAGCAGATTTTGGTATTCCACGTTTGATTTTAGGTTGGAATTGCTGGTGGATGCTGAAGAAGTCTTGTTTGGCGCTTTGGGGTGCTTCTTCACCATCGAGATAGACAAGTTTTGTAACTTCTACGGGAGTGAGGGTGCAGGATGCAAGAGAGGTAAAGTTAGGGACGGAAACAGGGTCACGGGGAAGGGTGGACTGAGGAATGGCCGGCGACGCAAGCGATTTGGCGATGACGTGGTGACTTTGAGACTTGACCATCTCGCTGCCTAAAGACGTCTCGGAAATGCTCTCTGAGCTGCTCAACATGGAGTAACTGCATTTGGCGTTGTTTTGGCTCAACCTGGTGAGATTGAGCTGGCTGAATTTGGATATCTCCTTGAGGATGCTAAGATTGGAAGAGCCGGGAGTTCCTCCTCGGTGACCCGTGGACGACTTGGGGCGGCCGTTTTGCCGATCGACGGAACCTCCACCGCGGAATCTTTTGGGGGAAGACTTGCTTACACAGGAATTGTTTTGCAGAAGAAGTTCTGGTACTGTTAGAGCAACACTTTCTGATCTTGGCTGAGGTGGAATGCCTTCCAGCATAAGCTTTTCCCATGTCTCTGTGCCTACAAAAAAAAAAAAAAAAAAAAAAACCCACAGGTGAAAAGTATAAATTGAAAGACAGAACAACATGAACTTCAATGATAGCAATCTTACCAAAGTGAAACCTCCAAAGTTCGTTGTTAGGTTGGCCGTCTCTTTCACCTCCAAAAACAATCATTGAGCTGGGCAGCTTGCATGTGGCGTGGCTGTGGAGAGGCCCTGGGCTTACTTTGCTCTTGACAGGGTGCCAAATTCGTCTCACTGCAAACAATTTTGAGTGAAAATATTCATGAGGTTCCTTACGTACTACATGAAGTGGAGAACTTACGAGTATCAAACCGCCAAAGATCGGAGCGTTCTTGGAGATCCGTCATGCCACCATAGACCCAAATGGAAGTATCGTGTATGACCATGCTGTGCTTATGCCTGGCAGGGGGGTACACCTTGCCGTTGGAAAGCAAATGCCATGATTCTGTTTCTGCAAGATGGAAAACGAAGTCAATTTGTCGTTCATGGTTTATTTTAGCAATCATTTGTTGACCACGAGTACATACCAAAGTGGAAGACCCACAACTCGTTGCAGGAGCCCTTGAGGTCCCTGTAGCCCCCGTAGATGACCATAGTGGCTCGATGGACCAAAGCAGAGTGACCACGTCGTCCTTTGGGGACTGCTGCTCCTTTGCTCCCTTTCACCTTCCTCCAAGCGTTGGTCTGCGACATGAATGAGCGTGCAATGAAGATTATGAGATTTTGAATAAATTTTAGAGGATTTGTATTTTGTACAGGACAGAATTCCCAAATCAACTATCAGAAGTGTCTGAGTGGTGTCCTGGATCTACTTTCCAAGAAAAGTTGGAAGCAGAAATCTGTTTAAGGTAGTTTTACCATCAAAAAGTACAGAGCCGGCGTTAAACAGTAGGTCCCTACTTCTTAATAACTGGTCAATACGCTCAACAGAAAATAGCAGCAGGAGGTCGCCAACGCCTGATTTTGGCACCCAAAGAAGAAGAAGCCAATAAGAGTGGCATTTACGGCGTCGCCACAAATTCAAGCATTATAAGCCAAGCTTCTCTGAGCAGGGGGTGGAAGGCTCTCCAAGAACTCTCACTGGTTGTGGCTACAACGTGATCTCCACACTATCACACAGCTGTTCCATACAGTAACTGTATGGAATGGTTGATTTGATAACTGCTTCCGAATCCGCAGCTTCTCCAGAGACACACGGCGTCTCTTGGCCCAAAAATAACCTTGTAATATTACTCCTTGGATATAGAACAATCCGGCAATCCCTTCATGAATTTCAAAGCCCTTGGAAGATCCCTCTGGAAGTTAATTGCTGCAATACATTTTCCCGGAAGCCCCCACGAGACATTTGAGGGGTTTATGGTTTCGTAATATTCGGAGAAGGCCGAGTCCGTGATCCGCAATATAAGACCGTCCAATCCGAAGGTCCAGAAAGGGTGAAATTGAGAGGGGAAAAATACAGCGAGGCCCCATATGAATTCCTCATAAAGCCCGAGGAATGAATTCCCTTCAGAGCCCAACATGGCGAAAATCCCAAGAATGTGTTTCTAAATTTTCCGAGTAAAACAAACTAGACCTCCACAAAAATGTCTCATTCGATCGTTAGCAGTTTCTGTTTTGTTTTATTCTCATTGACACAGAAGTTCAGTGGTTTAAAGTTGGAATCAGTGTCGAAAGGATAATTCATAAATTTTCTAGAAATGAACGGTGATTATAAGACCCACGTCCGTGTTCATCCAAGTGCAAAGGGGAAAATGCGTAGAAATCATTTAGACTAGACAATAATTTAGAGTAGAAATATCAGCTACTATGCAGGTACACGGGTCCTGTTCCTGGGTCCTTGAGAAGAAGAAAAATCTTGGAGTCTATTACACACGATTCTCACTCCACTTTGTGTTCATTTATTGACTATAAACAGGATGCTATCGAAATGTTGAAAGACGAAGAGAATTGCGAAGTAAGGGAGCTCCATTTCAAACCATCTATGCATTTTGTATGAACTTCTACACAAGGGTGAGAAGTTGATCACATTAGGAGTATGATCTGCTCAAACGGGGTTGATCCCGTACTTCAATTTCCGAGAGTGGTCCCTCAGGAGGTGGAAAATCGGCCCGATACCGGGGGGAGAAGATAGTCGTCACCTGGGAGCAGATGTTGTACTAGCGAATTCCACTCCACAAATCTGTCTGACATCCCCGCACCAGACACACCAGGATCCCCTCTTTACAATTACCCGTCGCGCTACCCTTTTGATATCTCAAGGGCCAGTAAAAGAACACGGGGGTGCACAGAATGGTTTACGGTCTATTAACAATCTCCCCCGGCTCCCTTGAAAGACTGTCAACACTTCAAACTTCCATTGACGACAGCGTTGAACACACAGATCGATATGCACCACCCACAACTAGCCCGCTAGAACAAATGGTCCCCTTCGTGTACGTAGATGTTTCATTGTAGAAAATCGGAAATCGTAGTTGAGTGGAAATATCTGCTGTAACGCCATTAAATTGATTCTACGTCCAAAATTACAACACTTCATATTTGATTTCCTGGCCAAAGCCCTTCAAAACACTACGTTGAGGTTGAACTGGTTTAGGACGCCCATGAAGAAAGTTTACTTCAAAAATTACTTTGGAAAAGACATCTCACAGCTATAAAAGCCCCATGGAGTAATCGGAGATGTCTGGTAAGCCCTACAAGTCTGTCCTACGTCCAAAATGACTTGAAAGACGATACCTCGCACGGCACCTTGGTTCAAACCCAAATAATAACCCCCAACTGCAGCCCCTTGGACGTCCTCAAAGCCCCGAGGAGAGGGTTTAAAACCTTACAGGATCAACATTTGATAGAAGAGTGTTTCACCTAAATTTTGAGGATTAGAAAATGCATACTGCTAAAGCGGCGAAGTGGAAAGAACATTAAAATTTAACAATTAATTAACATGAACTTTAACATTTAATGTTCTTTCAAAAAGTTTTTCAAACTTTTTCAGCAGATTCGAACATTTTGACCCGTGGGAAAAACGTGTTGTTTACTTAATAATAGCTGCATTCGCAGTCATTCTGAAAATTCCGAACCGTTCGGCGCATGCGCAGTAGGGCCTTTTGCATGGGGCGAGGGTGGGGTACATCGGCTTCCAGGAATTAAACACTCAAATTCTGATGCTCTGCGAACGCAGAACTCGTTCAAAATCGTTTGGAATCGATTCCGGCAATTCTGAGGTTTTTTTTTCTCAGAACTTCCTGAACTGATTCCGACTGCCTCCTCGATTGTGGAAAGTCACACACGCGCGATTCCTTTACTTCTGTGAACTTCGTAGGGACTATTTTTTCGTTGGCGGAGGACCGAAGTTCTGTCCGTTTTAATTCCTGGAAGCGTTCGAGTTCTGATTCGATTCCGAACGGCCAGAACTTACTCTGCGAACGCAGCTAATAAAAAACTGAAATTATAATAACAGGTTTGTTCCAGCTTTGACGGACTGTTAACAGAAATCGACGGAGACATGCGCAGTTGAGAAAACTGCTGTTCCAGGTCGCTGGGTCGGCGAAAAGTCGCCGTCCCCGGCTGTTCCAGGTCGATTTGTAGGTAGGTCGAAAGCAGTTCAACTGCTGTCCGCCGAAAACGGACTACTAGGAACTACTGGATTACTAGGTTGTTGCTGTAATTAAATGCGTTTATCTACGCGAGAGCTGATATCATTTTCTCCCTTCTCAGAAAAGGTTTTTGAATTTTTGATCTTAGATTTCATTTTGCAATCAATTTTTATTAAAATTCATTTAAAAAAATTAATAACGATACTCCTGATAAATCGAAATACGATGTAATATATCCGCCTGCCTACAAGAAAAGTGACACAACTCTAAAAATTTCATTTTATTTCACAATAATTTCCCAATCCTAATTATTAGGATTGGTTTGGTGACCAAACTAGGGATGGGAATCGATTTCCGATTTTTTGGAAAAATCGATTTTTTGTTCCGATTTTTCGATTTTTTGAATCGATCTTTAGGTTCCGATTTTTAAGGTGAATCGATTTTTTACTTCCGATTTTTGTAAAAATCGTGAATCGATTTTTTACTACTGATTTTAAAAAAAATCTTGAATTGATTTTCGTCATTTATAAAAATTAGTTTATTATTTCAAGTGATTCAAGCAAATTTCGAGTCTTAGGTCGATCAAAAATTATGATAATAGCTAACAACAAAACTCACTAGTTACCAGCGACGTCCGCCATGGCTTTTTCAGACAGCGAAAGTGAGGCTTGGGACGAATTGCGACACATAATTTTCGGGGTTCCGTAGGTCCAACCCAAGAAGGGTCGGATTAGGCTTCGAACTCGAAGTCGTCATTAGCGCGGTCGTAAAAATGAGCGATCCGTCTACCTGCGATGACCCTTTGAGACACTCTGTGAGCAAGGCCCACTACACGAAGCAAAGCTGTATTATGAGTAGGCCTATATGGGTGAAAACAAGACTACTATAGTGGTCTCGTTTTCACCCAAGCTATAGAGATTCTTCCTCTAACATAATATAAAGGTTATTAGTAACAAGGCGCTATGTTATTAGTAAAGGGGCTGTTAAAGGGTCAAAAATAGACTTTTTCGAGGATTTTTGGTCTTTTGCAAGGTATAATATCTGCGAGTTTGCAAGGGATTTAGCCTTCAATTTGAGGTGCTTTTGTGCTAAAATCTGTGGTCGAGCTTTAATTTATTTGTAAAATGGTTTTACCAATAAATTAAAGCTCGACGTTAATAAGTATCACACTCATTTGGGTAAAACGTCATGAAATGAGCACATTTTATTAATAAGCGTTGTGAAACTGGGAAAGAAAAGTCTTAATAGTCAAGCAATCGTTGTATATCACGTACCTAAATATTACATATTCTAAATTTTCAGAAGGTACGTATCATTGGATTTTACAAATTAGCTATTTTACAATAATTGTAAAGTGTGTGTAGTTTCTAATAATTATTATTAGAAAACTTGATCTACCCTAGAGAAATACCTATTAATAAAAATTACTTTTAAATGATAGAAGTAGGTCGTTATGAACAACAAGAGCAAATCTGTACAGGAAATTTATATAGGACCTATATTATAGGTGAATATCGGACTGTCTCCACTGACCTGAACATACTACGGAATGAAAAATAATTTTTCATTCCGTAGTATGTTCAGGTCAGTGGAGACAGTCCGATATTCACCTATAATATAGGTCCTATATAAATTTCCTGTACAGATTTGCTCTTGTAATTATTATTTTGTGACGTGGCTGTAAAAATGGGATGCTGATGAGAGTAATTGGGATTCGTCTGGATTGGCATTTGTGCGGTAGGAGTTTATCGGAGAATGTAATTTTTCGGATCGTTGTGGGATCCCCAAAAACGGATTTCAAGATCCTTTTCTGATAAAATTTTTTCCACAACTTCAGACATGGTGGCTACAACGATTTTTCTGAGACACTTCGAAAATTTCTTTAGCAAATGAAATTACCAAACTCATGTTAACTGTTAATTTCAGGACAGATGCCCCACTCCTTAGTAAATGTTACTCTGACTTAATCCATAAAGGGAGGTTGCTGACATGATAACCCTTCATTACCTACCTGAATTGTCCGTTGGGGAAATCTCCAAAATCGGCTCCTTTGAAGCCGTTCGCCACGTTCACAAAGCTCCCGACCGCCGACTGTTGTCAGTTCCTTCCGTATAAAAGTATTCCCATAGTCAGTAATTTATTTTGTATCATTGAATGATTTTTACCTTGCTCGCTACATGATAGGTTTTGGACCGACCGCAAAATGCACAAACCGCGGTACAATATTCTGCCTTGGTGCAGGCATTGCTGTCCAATTCGCAGATTGAACAGAAAAACGCTGCAAATTTTTCACAAGGGTTTATTATTCTTTGATAATAACGTATATTATACGTTATTTGCGCAGAAATCTATTTCTTTGTCAATGAATCAAAATCAAAAAAATTTTTGTATTTTTTTTAAATGTTTTTTCAAATTTTTGTTTTGTTTTTCACTTGAAAAATATTTGACCTCCTGGGGTCCATCAAAAATCTCATTTGTAGCCCCATGAAAGCTCTATAGATCACAACAGTGAAATCGGATCGTTCCGGGACCCCAAATAATGGATTCTACGACCAAAAATATTTCGAAAACGACACCTAATATGATCCCATAGCTAAAAGCCTTAAAAAAAACCTCCCGTAGCCCCATTTTAGCCCCATAGCGCCCCACGGGTTTGGGCGATCGGGCTGAAAACCTTGCGGGCACAACTAGATGGTAAACCGAGTATTTTGTCAAAATTTCAGATTTAAAAAAAATTCCTACTGCCCAAAACGGCGGACGGACATTTCGGATTTAGAATGTAGACCTCTTGAGACGGATAATGTCACATTTTGAGGCCGATCGGAGTCGTCGACCTCCGTCGCGAAAACATAGGTGTATTATTCCAAGAATAATAAACCAAAATGTACCAAGTCGATCAAGGCAATTTCACAACATCTGCTTTCAGTGTGACTTAAGCAGTCACCATTAGAAGCTTGAGCTGTACAAACTAGTGATAATTATTTATTCTTCTTGTTCTAGTTAGATAAATACACATCTGCCTTTTTGACATCAAAGTTTCCACTTTGTTTGATTTCTGAATTCCCCGGTCTTATTGTAATAACTCCAAACCCCCTCCTCACCAGTTATTATTTTGGAGCCATCTATATAGCTCGTTTTACTGTAATAATTACAATTATTGTAATAAAGCAATTAGCGACAATATTATTTTAACCATAGAATTCAACTTGAGTTTGACCATTTTTAAAATGAATTACATCAATTATTGAATTTTCGCTGACTGTATAAAACCTATCGTACAACGAAGATCAGGGTAATCGACACTGCACATAAATGTTGTGCAATGCGCGGTTTGAACAGAAAATGTTGTACCATATCAGAAATTTCTGGCTCGGATCGAATAAACGGTTCTCCGCGCTTTGTACGAACATGCGTTATACAATAATATTGTATACAATATATTATAATACAATATATACAATGTATACAATATATTACATTGTAGGTATACCTAATAATTATTGTATTAGGTATAAATAATAATTATTGTTACGTACCAAGAAGCCGATAAAAATTGTTGACCACCGTCGCGAATACATCGGTGTATCACTCCAAGAATAATAATAAAAGAAACCAAAAATTTGTAATTCATTAGCGCTGAACTCACATATAAGTAATTAAATTTTGGTGATGACCTGTAAGTCAGAGTTTAATTTTACTGCGATTCAGTATCTCTCAATCCTGAACCCCGGGCAGCCGGCCTTCTCACTTGAATTTGGGTAGCCAGTGAGTATTGAACATTTGAGGAGGTTCTGGCAGAGGTCATAAACAGCTCGCCTTCATCAAATCGGATTACCCCGTTGACAGCTAATGGTCTTCGAGACTGCCCAGGTAGAAGGCCAGGTATAAGTCCAGGTATGGCCAGAAATCGTGTGTCGCAATTCGTCTTTTACCGAAAGTGATTACTCGTCTGATTAAATGTTTACTATCAAAATTTGTGATGAAAACATGCAATTTTAATTTCCAATAAATTTTTTTAACGATTTTTTCTCGAATCCCCCATTAACTATATTTACATTAAACATTAAATATATTTACCGTTATCACTCATTAAAAAAACATTTTTTTTGTAAGACCGATTTTTGAATCGATTTTCCAAAAAATCGATACTTTTATGGCGATTTTTTTTGGAAAATCGATTTGGAGCATCCGATTTTGAATCGATTCAAAAAATCGATACTTCTTACCGATTTCCCATCCCTAGTTTGGTCATGTTGATGCAACAGGAAAAGTGTCACAATTGTAGAAGCACGGAAAATCGCCCCAGTGATGTGATTGCTATTGAACAACGACACAATGCGTCGTCATCTCAGCTCGGTGATTTTTGAGATGCGTTCTTTTCTTGCGGGATAGATATTATCGTCATTCTAAAGTATCAATATTCTTCAAATCAGTATTTTAGTATCCGATACCCATCTCTAATTAGAGATGTAATTATTACAGGAAAGGGACAGCCCCAACAAACTACAAACGTCGCTCTACTAAACTCTCACCACTTGGACTTCAGATGCTAAATTTCTGTTCTGGATAATCCATATTAAACTGGCGCAGCATCACAATTGCGTCACCTGTTGGCAAACAAGCCTACTTACGGCTGACGTAAAATTGTCACAACAACTTCACACATAAAGAAGGGATGCGCGGTGATCGAAGGATGAAATTTGACCCGATAAAACGCGGACGCGGAAACCCGACGCTTCACCAACCGTGACTTCATAGAGAAAAACGCCGGAGACAAGTAAGTGCTAAAGGACGGACCGTTTTCCTCGTGCTTTCACCCGACCCCGTGAGAACAATAAAGGACATTTTCGGAGGAACAAAATCGACGGGATGTGCGTTCGTGGAGGCAAAACCTTCCGAGTGAAACTGATCGGTTCCGGCAAAACGCGTCTTCCGTCAGGATGCGCTCAAGAACAAAAGGGTATTGTCGTATGAATAATTTGAAAAAAGTGATCGTAAATATACAGTTTCCCGTGGTGCAGTGAAATACATCTGTCTTTGGGACAGGTATGCCAAGCGAAGCGGCTGCATCTCGACGAGTTTTTTTGGTTGGAAGCTCGTCGTATTGCTTCAGAAGTTTGATTTTCTCAACTTGAGTCTTACAGGAGCACCTGTCCATTACAGCCAGCGGTCTTGGACGGTACATCCGGTGAAAATCATACGTTAGAAGACATAACCGTTCCGCCCCTGGAAATTTTGTCCGATACAAGCGGCGGCCCGATATGACCGGCGACTTCTGTACTTCAATTGATTTGTAACCATCCAGACATCTTACAACCATAACCCTACTTACCAGCTCAATTCCGCAAGAACGACCCATTTCGATGGAAATCACATTTCAAAAGCAATTTGGCGTTTATTCCGTCCTTCGCCCTCAGTGGAAATCTTCGATCTAGTCGTTAACCCCTGCAATCCGGCCAGCCGTAATAATTACGTTATTTAGCCTCCGTTGATTAAAAATCTCATCCCTTGCTAACCTTCATCACAGCTCGGATTGGGTTGGTAACAATGTTTGGGTCGCGATCAACTCCACCGGTGGTATCTTCATTAGTTGAGTTAACGCCCGCTAGAGGGACCAATGGGTCGGTATTGCGTGGTAGTTTATTTATGTAGGGATGAAGACCAATGGAACTTTCAAGCTCTTAAATTATTCCATCAGTTTCGAAGGAAGAAACGGATTGGTTGTTGAATGGGCTTTGCTGTTGGACCAGGAAAATTTAGTCTTAACACGGGAAAAATGTTACTTCTTCGCAAACACCGCAACTATTTCTTCTTAGACCATTTTAATTGTCAGCATCACCCAACTCATAGGGCCCGCTTCATGGGGGGGTGCGAATTGAAGAAAATTAGCATGAACAGGATGAAACACAGGGTCCCTATAACTGCACCTTCTAATGAAATATTGAGCTCATATTTTCGTAACGCAAAAAGTGAAAAGGACTTTGAACTTGAAATGAGATTCAAAAGAGGGAAACAAATTAATTCATGAAGAACTTGAGGGGGAATTCAATAACAAGGAACGACGAATGACATGAAGGGGAAAAAATGGGAACAGATCGGTTTAGGACGAGTGTTCGATGAGGGACAATTACCGACATAAGTTCACAATCCCCAAGGGGAGAACGATTTGGAAGAGGGGTTCCTAGGAAGCGAAATACTCGTGCCACCTTCATAAGCCAAAGAATGCTGCAATAACAGTGTTGACATTAATTACCGAGAAATATTTCGTGACATGGCAGGTTATTTGCCATGAGATCGTTTAATGAAGTAAAGCGGAACAGTTTCTGCTAGTTACATAAGGTGAGCAATTTGAATGAACTGAATTTTTACATCAACGTGCTGTATTGTCAACATGAATATGGCGCAAATTCATGCTTTTCGACTCCCTGAGTAGGACCCTCACAAAGCCTCTCCTTCAATCCCTCGACTAGTTTCTATAGATTAAAAGCCGGGTTCTGCTAACTATTTCCTGCTGACCAAAGGGTGATTTATCCACTAGGATTTGTGAAATAGTCATTTAAATTTTCCTTTGTCCTATTTCCCACAGAACACGCCTTCTAAATATTTCTGAAGATCCCTTTTTATGGCGGCGTGATATACGACAAGAACCTGCTTCTCTAAAACCAGGGGGAACGGAAGGAACAAGAAATATGAAAGGATATGTTTTAACAACCTCATATTTCACTGTCGAGAGTTTTTGGTTGGTTTTCTCAGTCACGTCTAGATTTTTTTTTTCCACCACAACCACTTCTAGTCGTACTTTTAATAAATTTGAAACTGTCCACCAAGATCAAGGGGAGCAGAGCTATAAGACTGTCCCTGTACTCAGCACCCTCTTTGGGCCCCTCAAATGGAACCTGGTTAGCTGAGGGAACATGTTCCTTCCTAATTAATAGCGAAATCCTCTCTTCTGGGCCCTCACCCCATTTAAGTAGTAGTCTTCCCTTCGTAGAACGTACTAGGGGCAAATCCCAACTCTAATGGGGGGTTCAGGGACCTTAGCAGCCCTCTAGGGAGATGCCGTCTTGTGTGGTTTCTGTTGTCAACACTCGAAAAAGACGTGGCGAGGGGAGTAGAATAGTACAAGTTACATCCCTCAGAGTTTGTTTTCTTTTCCTCCTATCATCATTCCCCTCCTTTTTTTTTTTTTTCGTGGAGCAAACAAAATTTCGTCAGCAAATCAATACACGTGTTTGGATTGAGCTTTCGAACGGGTCCATAATGTGTAGGGGGCAGAGAAGGGAATAACATCATGAACCTGTCTACATCAAAGCAAGCGGAAATGAGGAGTGTAGCACCCTAGTGGAGCCATGCAAGATTATTCATGAGGGAAATATTGCATGCATGGTTCAACAGAGGCTCCAAAATTGTTTAAAAATTATGTAGTCGCCTGCTGATTGTCTCAAGGTAACGTAATCAACCACCTGCCGTAGAGGGAGGAAATGCGACTGCAGACTCCTGAGAATAGAGAGGTTTTCACGGATACCTGGGAGGGCTGAAAACACCCCGGCAACAAAGGTCTGTTCAGCTGATCAACCGCGGGCGCGAAGAAGAAAAAAGAACACTCGGGGGCGGGGAATCAATGCTAAAGCCGAACAGTCGAAAGACTCATGTTTTCCAGTCGGGTAGTACGTCTCCATGGATACAGCACCCTCGTTCCCGGACCGCGTCGTGCAGGAGGATTCAAACCTCACTAATATCATATTAGCCGTGTGATCGGGGGTGGGTAGGGTCAACCCCCGGGCTACGATTGTCCGATGATTTCATTTTTTCCGATCTCAAGGAAGGGGCAACACGGATTGGTTCCCCCCTCAAGAGATCGGGTTTAGAAATTTCCTTCGGGTGCAGGGATTCATTTCACTTCCACAGGTTATGTCACAGGAGAGATGACAACTAACTACATGGTTTAGCAATCACAATTATTGATACATTCAATGCACCAGTAAATTTTACTAATCCGTCCGCCTATTAGAACCTGGCCGAGGAGCGACATGGACCCTCAAAAAAGAGGAAAAAAGGAATGGGATTTGAAAAGAAGAAGAAGAAAAAAAAAGGAGTCGTGAAATAAAAACTAGGAAGGTAGCCTATAACTTTCACTTCAGTAGGTAATATAGCTCTGAATTTTCGCTTTTTCTCCAATGACATTGTAGATGGGGAACGGTTGGCCTATTTCTGAAAACAACGTTTGGACAAAATCTGATGTGGGACAGAAAAAATGGGCTCTATGTCAAAAATTACTTGGAAAACGAAACGACATTCCACCTCTAGACGTCCTTGAGAAGCCCCATTTGTAGACCCATGACAGCTTCATAGATCCCCACAGTGAAATCGAATCTTTTGGGACCCCCAAAATTGTATTTTATGTCCAAAAATAATTCGAAAACGACCCTCAACTCGACCCCAAGGCCGAAAACGTTAAAAAACCCCTCTCAACAACACTTTTTAGCCTCCAAGAGTCCCACGGATTGGTTAGATCGGGCTGAAAACCTAGCGGACACAAGTAAATGAAGAACCGAGTATTTTGTCAATATTTCATAATATGTCATATCAAAATAATTTGTAGATATATTTAAAAACTAATTCCTACTGTCCAAAACGGCTTGAACGCGAACGAACATTTGATTTTTGAAATCTACACGTCTTGAAACGCATAATGACAAAATATTATTTTGAAACCGAACAATATTTTTGCTCCCCCCCCCCCCCCCCCCCCGTCATGAAAAAATAGGTTATTATAAACAATTATTCTAAGAAGAATAAATCAAAATATAGCAGCTAGCAAGTAAGAAACTCGGTACGTGAGATACATGTTTTACTATCCTCTTTTGTCCTCTTAAACTACTACTAGGCACTAAATAAAAGTGGGAGGAGCTCTTTTAATGCATACCTTGGTGTTGTATATCCACAGAGGAGCTTCGTTGCATGCAGAAAATCCAACCTGAAATTCAAAACAATCGGTCATGACGTTTGTAAAATACGATTTTTTAAAGAGGACCTCCATCACCCTTATTACCTCTCCACCAAATACGTAAATAGAGTCTCGAAATGCAACTGCTGTGTGTTCTTGTAGGTTAGGTGGACGATCCCCAGTTGGCTCAAGCTGCTCCCATATTCCATCAGCTAGAAAAACATACGATTTTAAAAACTGGCCACCTTGCGTGGGACCGATTAAATGTCAAAACAAGGGCAGCTTACTGAGAGAATATCGCCAAATGTCTTTGAGAGGTATGTTGCCATTCCTGCCAGCGATGAGGTAGAGATGATCGCCGTGGAGAGTCACGCTGTGTTTGGATCTGGCTGTCGGTGTTTTCTCTGATCCGTCATTTTTGGGAGTCACGGGGCTCCACATCTGGAAACATACGAAAAAAAAAAACAAAAAAAACAAAAAAAACTAATAGCAGCTGCAATAGTTCACCAGATACATTAGGCATTAGAGAAAATATCTCCGGTTAGCATTGGGTAAAATAGCATAGAAGAAAGCATATTGAAGAAGTTCATCAGCCCCTTTGCCTAAACCATAAATCACGCTTTCATGAAGAGGCATGTAGTTGGTAGCACACAATCAAAGGAAGGGTGCGATGGGGGAGAAAAAGAACCGATGGGGTGGCAGGCGCCTCATTGATCACAGTCCGTAAAACTTCAATGTTCATCAATCTGCTTGCTTTATCTGTCGAATCCTCAATTTTCTGTTCGGTTGGTAAATAAATAGTGGTATTCAGATTCTGCACATGAATACAGCTGTTAGTCTGCTCATGAATACAGAACTTACATACAGAATCAGAGTTGCGATATGATCGTAGAAACATACACCTCTGCACGGCCGGGAAAATCGACCTACCGCATCAACAATTCACGTCAGTAGCCTTTCCCTTTGCAAGAAACAAGCATCTGGGTCACCGTGTGAGCTTCGTTTAACTTCCAGCAACCCTCTTTTGTCAGAGTGGTTTTTCGTGAGGGTGTTACGGTGTTAGTTTAGGTTTAACTACGCGTTTCGTCCGACACAAAAATAGCCTTAGCGGAGAAAGAAACGAGTGGGCTAAGTACACTCATAAACTTCCCAGTCAGCTATTGCTCCTTTTCCCCTGATAACGATACTTAATTGTGCTCAAATAAGGGATGAGCTACACCCTGCCAAGTGTTCCACAAAACCTAAAACCTAGATGCAATGAGAAGAAGCAAGAGCAATCAAGCCTTTGAGTTCGTACGGTCGATTCTTGTCATTCTATAAAAAAAAAAAAAAAAAAAAAAAAAAATCCGTTACACCGACGTGGTGTGTTTGAGAGGACACGGGGCGCGAGAAGAATCGCCGGTTTTTCAAAGAGCTGAGTAGGACGAAGGAGGAGGTGGGAGGTTGATGGATGAGGTCCCTGATCGATGCCATCCCATCCCTTTTATATCCCATAAGACAAGGCCCCAGGTAAATGGGTAGACGGTCACCGGCACGCGTGTTCATCACGGTATCGGAACTCAAGTCTCAAGCACCAAGATTAGAAAAATTGATTTAATCTAAAAAGTCCCAGCAAACGCAGAATACATTCAGGAACCCAACCAATCCTGAATGGCTACTAGATCAAGTAAGGTTGTTGTTGCTTCGCTAATCCCCAAAATAACAATGTACATACCCCTCATCTAAATATCCCACTCTATACCAGCCACTTTCCATTACGGAATGGCCCCACACTATTGCCCCTCAGGGAATCAGGTGGCATTTTCAAGTTCCCCCTAAAGGATGGATGGCCCCACAGTGGACAAAGTAATATCGGGAAATGGGACCCTGTACCACCTGCCATTCATCATCCCCACAAATGGGGCTTCAGATCTACGTCCGGGCAAGATTTATCGGGAGGTCATAGCAAGCAGTTCGACAACATCCAATTGAATGTTTCTGAACTGGTCAAAACGAAATGAATCCTAGACGGTTAGGGTGATTGAGTGGATTATATTCCTCTCGCTCAAGTGCTCGTAACTCACTAGTAACTTTTGTTACAATGTACTCTCTGATTGTATTAGCCATCCTATTTCAAATGGTTGTGGTAGGTTTGGCGGGAGGTGCATTCACGACTAAGTTTCAAGTTTCCCAGCTAGGGAAACTGTCATGGGGGCGGGTGTCTGGGGATCTGTCATGCGGAGGCTGTGTGGGGCTTACGGGAATATGCAACGGTTGAGGGAGGGTTGTTGCTTTTGTTCTTGAGGCAAATTTTACATCTTATATCTCCCTTAGAACCTGATTAACTCATTCTGCAGAGGCAGAGTTCGATTCCCTGGCTGTCTTTGCTCACATGATGTACCTTAGTGTGGCTTCCACGTCGAGCCAGGGTACCAAGAATTGTGGCAAAAGAGTTGATTCGTAAGGGCACACTCTGGTTGGAGAGGGGGTTCTTGTCGCCAATAACAGTGGTCCTGGACAATAATTTGGCTTCCTTAGATCCTGATTTGTTAGCAAGGACGTTGTGCATTTTTTTGGAGCCTCTCAAAGTGAAAGAAGTTGGATTTCTTGGAGCCACAGAGAAGTTTACACTGTCGAGAGTTGGGTCCATCGGTAAAGTAGGGTAGCTTCACGTGCTCTTCGAAGGCTCCCTCTATGAAGTGCTGGGTCGTCAGAATGCGTTTGGACGTTAACTCTTTGAATGCAAAGCTCTTTAAGATCGATTCAATTGAAGAATGCTCTCTGTGTAATCTTCACGGGTATATACGTAATGAGGTTGGTTAGGGAGAATAAAAGACTCCTCTGCTGAAGGCGTCCTCATCAGCAGAAGAGTCGTTAATAATTCAAGGTTTGCAACTTAATAATTCAGGGTTTGCAGTTATCTTCCTTCGTGTTAACATTTATTTGTGAGGAGGAACATTTAAGGTGAGGAAAGATCTGAGCTCAAGCCATACCACTTCATCGTTGTGTCTGCACTCTTTGTACTGAGGATGGCCTTTGTGGGAATAAACACTATCTGGTCGGTTTGGCGGGAGGTGAGGTACCATTCACAACCAATGAGAGTTGAGGGGATGGCTATAACCACCAGATTGCGTTAACAGTCGGCTTCTTCCAACTGGCGCAACATCCCCCCCCCATCCTCACTTTCCTTACTTTTTTTTTTTTTTGAGAATCGACTTTCGGTAATTTCCACACCACGTGTTGTTGATTCTCCCCTCTCTGCACCAGTTTTTATTTTTCTCAATTTTCACAATGTGTATTAGCCTACGGAGAACGGAGGGATCGAAGAACATTTCCAAAGTATTAGGCCACCAAGAGGGCTTCGAGTGCATCATTACGCTTGCTGGTGTAGACTGTGGTCGTAAATAAACGGGGTGCAGGCGCCCCCACAGGAAGGGTGGCTCCCTCGTGTCTACTTCAACATTTTTTCTTTTCTTCTGTTTCTCATTTTGCTCATGCGGGGGGCGGGAAAAAAGGCAGATAAAGAGAATGAGAGCGAAGGGTTCTTTTTTTCGTCCCGAGAAGGATCAAGCGCTTTGCAGAGGGAAAACTCGCACTCGGGATTTGACTACAATAACTTTTAATGTGACGACGCTTATGATGATTATTCCACGTAGCTGTGTAATTTACTCTGTCAATGACCTCTCATGTTGTTCCTTCGTCAAACTCTCTCATTACTACCATTCGAATGACTACCAACTAAAACTAAGATAATCCAACAGTTTGTTTATGGCAAATGTTCAATGAAATTTAGAATAATTTAAGGATGCGAATGTGATAGCGTGTCGTACAACAACAGAGACAAGCTTTCCATTGCATTACTACGGAAAGTTCTGCAGATCCCCCCCCCCCCCCCCCCCATCAGAAGAAGGGGTACTGGTTGAGCAGCACAAGGGATTGTGCTACCTACAACAGTTCAGGAGGAACAGGCAACACTTCCGACCTAATGGTGGGGCGGGGGTTTGGAAATGGGAATTTGGCGAGGGTTTTGGAGGAGGAGCACGTCAAGTGAGGACCGAATAGGGTCTCCCACAAGCATGAGGAATCTCCAGGTTTCGCAATAGGATTGCCAATTTGGTGAAGATGGGCAGAACCAGCCTATAGGCTATAGCCACAGAACCGCCTTACTTGACAAGACCCATCTGTGCAGGATCTGTTGGTCTGTTTCCACGTTGCATGGAAATCCCAGTGTAAATTGTTGCAGCATTCTGGCTAGATTTCGAAAATCGCGAGACTTGCACTTCACCCATCTCAACACAGGTATCGCCAACACTGCAGGTAGCCCGATTTCCAGAACTAACGCATATGCTCCCAAATGGTCCAAGAGAAATGCCGTGGCAAATTCTAAAAATTCGATTATGGACGCAATCGCGTGGGGAAAAAAGTCCTGCTTAATTCTTTCCGTTTTGTCACTTTTATTCTGTGGCGGGGACTGTGTCGCCGCCATACATTCAATACCATCGTCGACCACTAAAGCGCTCGAATTGATTGACAAAATCTCTCACCTTTCGTCCACTAATTGAGGCGACTCGATTCTTTCTTAACTTGGCTTTCAAAATTCGAGTAAGTCCAGAATTTCTCGTACATTTCACCGGACCCATTTCGGAAGATTCTTGAACGCTTTTGAGAGAACAGATGTGAAGAGATCTTGAAGACAAGTGCCTAAAAGTCAAAAAGACCTATTCAAGGGACTTCTCAGACGTCATTACTCCGAATAAAGCGCTATTGTGTTCAAAAGAGGGCAGAGAATGAAAAACGGGAGCATCTTCTAACTGCACTTTTCACTGAAAACAATCTGCTCACAATGGGACTAAAAACTGTACACGCAATGCCACTGGACGCCTCGTAGCATGAATTCAAAAGGAAGAGCAGGGAAGCATTTAGCAATCGGCCCACAAGCAATTGCCCCAACTTTCCACTTTGGAAGTATCGCATTTACATAGGTTGGCAACAAAACATGAGGGCGGTCAGCCGACGACTGAAGAGGATTTGACCCCGCAAGTTATTGACTAACGATTTCCATCAAGCTTTACCTCGCTAACAATTTCAGGTAGTTTGATGCGACTTTGTGGAGTCGCACATATACTTGACATGCCAGTACAATAAGACCATTTACCTTTCACTGTAGGTAACTTAAAACGTGAACTATTTTAATTACGAATTAGTTGAATAAATAATTAACCAAAAAAACATCACGACAAATGAATTTTCAAAATGAAAGGTTTCTGTCACGAAGCAATGCACTCAACTTGGGCATTTTAAGGGTAGGTAATATTAAAAATGACATGACATAATATTATTCGTCTCGAGGTCAACGCACGTAACAAACGCATTATTTCAAATTAATGAGCTCACTCCCCAACGCTACGTGCTTTACTTCGTTTAAGGGATCCATTTATCAAACTAACACCAAACCGGAGACAAGCAGTGTGCTGCACCATAATAAAAAGGCCGTAACATCAATCCCAACGGGCCAAGCAAGCTAATAACTTTGATGTAAGGTAATAGTGATAAGTAAAGGGTGCCAGGGTGAATTTTGAGCTATAAGGGACGAGCAAAATAACTCAACGCCTTCATATAAATACCTCTTTGAAAGCGGGAAAGCGTATCTACCGGGCTTCGCCAAATCTTTCAGGAGTAAATTAAACAATTGGTTATCATAGCGGTCAATTTCAATTAACAGATACTGAAATGGAGAGGGAATCGCTGGGGTGGAGGTTATGTAATATTCAGAACTTACTTCCCCCAGTTACAGTTAATTCTCCCAAAGACATCTCAGGTCTTCATAATGAAATTGTAATAGGCCCACCAGCATGGAAGTGTCGAGTGCAGTAATTTTAATTATTGAAAGCGCATTAAAACGAATTTATAGAACAAAACTTACGTTCTTAAAATTAAAGAACAGAATCTGACAGATATTAGGCATAGCCAACCATAGGTAACTATTCAATTTCCACAATCAATGGATATCAAAATGATGATTGTTTAATAGAAAAAAGAAAGAAAATTAAACAGCATCTCGTGACTGTAAAGCATTAACAGGGAAGTAATTGTAGCAAACAGAACGTAGTAGACCTTCTGTTGGTGGAAGCAAGCAAATAACGGAGACCATTATCGTGAAACGTGGGCGGCTTAGTGATCTTGTAAAAACTCCGCAATATTGTTGCAGGACAGTTTGAGCGAGACTAATGTCACATAAGGGTCGTAGAATAACAAGTTTAAACACAACTTTGATGGTTGTGAGTACCATGGGAAGGATTTTTGTATTCGGTTCTTATCTAAGCAGGACGAAAGGGCAAATAAGACTCCTCAGGCGAGATGTTGTCTGCTGAGATAAGCCGGAAAAACTTGGCTCTGCCCTAAAAAGTCCCAACTCAAGGTCCTGTTATTGGCAAACCGCTACCGTTCATTTCTTTGCCCAGAGGGGGTGTCTTAGCGTGCACCTCGACCGTCTTTTAAAGATTGTAAATTATTCATGAAAATTCTCGAAAGAGGAACTATACGGCGGCTATACTATTTGCTTGACCCAGAAAGAAAGAAAATGAGTGTTCCGGGAGGAAAAACTTCACACTGATTCAACATTCAGACGGATAAGGTCTATCCAACCCTTGCATCGACAATTTCTAGGTTAAGCACTGACTTTTCTTCATTTAGATGCAAACATTACAACCATTGACTCAAACTTGTAGCAGTAGAGAATCAAACGGATATTCCAAGGAAAGCACTAAATAGGGGAATAATGTCTGCGTGACAAAAGATTACTTCCTCTACAGCTATTCACCTCGAAACGGTTTGAACGGAATCTTCAATAAATCTCAGCCCTAGACAGACCTGATAAAGCGACTCAAATACAGGAAATACTGCAATGAGAATCAGATGGAATGTTCACATGAAAGGATCCACTTCACACAACAACCGTGTGAACCAGACTTTCTCGACAGGCAGTTTTTCACTGTGGAGAACTTGTCACCTTTTCAGGTTTGCTGAAAAAAGAATTCTCGGGCCAAAAAACTTTCCACCGTCGAACAATAGAGCCGCAGAGCATCATTGCACCATATTCCTCAAGTAGGGAAAATGATGGCACAGTGCCAAAGATAATTATTTAATGGGAAATCGATAGAACTTTGACGCAAGTCAAGAAATTGAAAGAGATTGATGATGATCGCTGATTGATAAACAACACTTCGACTTCATTTTAGGCTCCTTACCGATCTTTGCCTTCGACAAATCTGATTTTGTGATCAGCGTTGCCGGAAGCGGAAGTCACCGCCGTAAGAGATTGAGGGGCGCAGCACTGCCCTCTAACGGCCCATTGAGTTTCAATCGCATCAGGCCCTTAACTATTAGACCGTGGCTGACCAATCGATACCCTTGTCCACAAAGAATTACCTTTGGCCTCCTGCCACCTCCAGTCCTCCCTACAGTTCCAGTAGCTACTTAAGCCGTATAATGCCATTGGGAGGGGTTGGAGAAAACTTGGCAGACCCAACAAGTTCTTTGAAAGTCCCAATTTTTTAAGCATTGACATAGGCTAAAAAATCCACGCCCCTTGAGTAAATCATAAGAGGAATAAGGTTGGCAGGCTTCGTTTTCGTGACTGTTGCTAAGTGAACCAAAGAAAAGACACTAGAAAGGGGTGGAGTTAACCACCCATTTACATCATCAAATCAATGTTGATACTGTTGATGATATTCAGTATCCTGATTCATTATTTTCCTTTTCGGTAATTGTGTGCTAGTGGCCTGCGATTTTTTAAATTTAATTGAAATATCTTACTCTGACAGTAGTTGGAATGATAAAATAGATTAGATAAAAAGCCGAAAGGGAAACACATTGAAATCAGAGTGTTTTTAACTTTCTAGCACCAGCGATCGTTGTGTAGGTAGTTACAATAATAATAACATGGAAACAAGTGACAGAATAGTGAAGATAAACATCAGTTTCTCACAAAGTCCGCTGATGAGGCCACCTCAGACTGGCCAGCCGCGCTCGCTGCCAGTGTTAAGATGACTACGTCCTCTTCTCCCGAATACATAACCTTTTCGTTGCAATTGACCAGTTATACGTCAACCTTAACAATGCATCAAACCCCAGCGTTCTTCAGTCCTCAACAACCCGATACTTCTCGCGACGAATTCTAAGGTTAGTTTTTTAAAATTCTCGATTTGTATGCATTTCATCTAGGTTATCAATCCAACTACCGTCAGAGTAAGATATTTCAATGACATAAAAATCGCAGGTGAATGACCAATAGCACCTCCTTTACCTCCTTTTCTTTACTTTCCCGCATTATTCTTCATCTTCAAGTCTTCTTCACGCTTATGCTCTTTTTCACCTCATCATTCCCCTCCTTAATGACCAGTTGAAGAAATCAACTTCAAAAAAACGAGTTTAAAATACACGACATTAAGTTTAAACTCGTTTTTTCTGTTCTCTTATTGTTTCCTTCAGAAACTTATATTTTTTTTTCTGTACCTATTAGGTCTTTGTATTTTATTATTCAACTTTAATCTTGTCAAGTGATTTTAATAATTATAATATTAAATTATAATAATATTATAATTTATATTATAATATTATAATTTATAATTATAATATTATAATTTATATTATATTATATTATAATATATTAGTGTACATATTTTGTACACTATTAGGAACTACATAGTTCTTCATATGTACATAAATACCTACTAAAACAAAATTAAATTATTATTATTATTGTTACTATTCAGTATCCTCCAATTTTACAAGTTTGTGGCAATTACCACTTGACAAATATCACAACACAATTCACTTGACAAATATCCCAACTTAGTGGTACAGAAAAGATCAAACCCATATAAAAATCACCACAGCGCTTGACCTAAGGCCTCTTTAAATTTTAATTAGGAAGTCTATTTCTGCAGAGGTAAATGCTGAGAAAAGCTCAGAGTGGTCGACCGCGGTGAGGAGGTAATAGTTTCAATTTCCACCCCCCAGAAGAGCCTCCTCAACTCTCCACCTCTAATTACATCAGCTCCCCTTCATAATGAATATAATTCCTTGATGGGCACGCGACGACATCTGCTGGTTTCTGGTTCATTAATTACACCACCTCTCCACGAGTATGTACAATGGTGTTCAAGCCCACAATAATATTGGAGAGTGATAGTGTCTTCATGTTTGATTAACACACAATAATTGTGTTATCAATTAGTGATAGCGTTATGGTGCAAAGTTACTCAATTTGGATTTGTTCGTAGACCTGCCGATTCGCAGATAATTCTGCACTATGGCTTCTGGGTAGTTTGACGGCACCAAAGGGAAATCAAGGGAATGGTCTGGTTTTTGTTGCGTGTTTAGGGCAGAATGAATGGGAAGGATTCTTTCATTTCCTGCCTTATTCTGCAATGTATCATCACCTTGGAAGGTGGGCAGCTATTTATCTAACACCATTCGGCTAATGAGTGGCCATCACTTTCTCATTAGGGTAAGTGTGGTTGAGCCTCAGCTCTGAGATTGGATGATGATACAATAATAATTATTGTGTCATCGTTCAAATCATCGTACAAATAATTTGTCCTCTAAATCACCATTTAGCTGGTTAAGTTCATTAGTAATAATATTTATAAGGAACCTGGGAATTGGAAAGGACTGTTCACAGAGATCTGAGCACTTCAATTCAAGCTAGAATTGCCTAGAGGACAAGTTCAAAGAAACGGATAATTCGGTCGAACATAGTTAAAATAGTAACAAATAAGGTACTCAGTGCAATTAGCAAAGAGAAATAAACCAGTGTCTGAACAGAGAAATGAACCAGTGAAGATTAAATCTTCATTAATGGGTCTGAGTTCAAAATGCCAAAATTTGGCATTACAGCTAAACATTTTTTGGAGGGTGGGTGGAGGGGGGGGGGGGGGGGGGGTTTATCATGTTGGTGGCCATGAATACTGTCTGTTCCAGCCAATGAAAGCCCGTCCAGAAAGTTCCCTGGAAATTTGAGTAACACCGTAGGAACCCCAAAACTGTCTGGTACAGCTTCAAGTTATGAAGTTCTTCAAGAGAAAAAAAGAAAAAAAAGGATATGGCTTCACCATAAAAATGGCGAAAACCCATAAAATTTTGGCACTTTGTTTGGTTTTTCGCCTATAACTCGGAAACCATGCATCCTATCGACATAACTACTCTATACGAAATTAAACCTGAATAAATTTCTTAAAAAATGAGACCTAATCAGCTTTTAAGAGAAAAAAAGAATTTTTCTTCAAAAAGAGTTTTCGAGTTATGGACAATAATGCACGAAAAAACACGTTTTGTCAAAATTAGTCACTCTTTTGCCATGCTTCCTTATCAAAGCTCAAATCAAAATTTCAGACAGAATAGTTGCGATAGGGAACTTAATCAGCTTGCACGAGAAAAAAAGAAATTTGGAATCAGACCAATAGTTGTCAGGGTATGTTATGTGTTGGTTCGGCGGACCGATTTTGGTGTATAATAGGCTTAGAACTAAGCCAAAGTCATCGTATTCCTGACTTTCGAAGCATTTTTCAAACTTTAGAAAAATGGTCAAACTTCAGCGCGCTCTAGCGGCCAAACAGAAGAAGCCAGCGAGGCGTTCTTGGTCTCATTTTTTAAGAAATTTAATCAGCTTTAATGTCGTATAGAGTCGTTGTGTCGCTAGGAGGCATGGTTCCCGGGTTATAGGCGAAAAACCAAACAATGTGCCGAAATTTTATGGTTTTTCGCCACTTTCAAGGTGAAGCAATTTCCAAATCTAGTAGATAACCAAATGGTCGGATTCAGCACCCCAAAAAACGTACCTATAGATTCGTCGAGAAAAATTCTTCAGGTATTTTTTCCATTCCAAAGTTTGGAATCCAAACTACCTAATGACTGGACTATACCTATAACCCATTAGTGCCACTGTACCAAAGTTATTCATTGATTCATTCGTTAGTGCAAGTGAATCGATGTCACGTAGAAGATTGGTTGATTACACAACTCAGAAAAACACAGTGTCATTCTTGATGTTAATGGCAATGTGAGATGCACCAAAATACAAAGTGGTCAAGTACCAATATTAATAAATTACAATTAAAACACCTTAAGAAGGAAAAATACGCGTGGGTAGCATGAATGAAAACAGTGAACACTGATGAAAAATAGCTTACCATCCGTGAGTTTGGGATTAATGAAGCATTGTGGGACTTGATGAACTTGACAACAGACGGTACAAAGGGTGCACCTAATTATTCAACAGATCCAGCATTCCAGCATTTGGAACAGGACGATACACCGCAGGCTGCGGCGATTTCCCGAGAAATAAACACGACAAGGGAGGACTCGGTGATAAGAAGACGGACACACATAACACGAAAGTTGATAATGGAACGAAGGCGTTCGAGGAAGTTGAGAGGCCGACGTCACTGCGTAGGAAGAGCTGCAGCCCGGCTGACGGCTGAGCGACTGACGGCAACGCCAAACAGTGGGAGACGGCGGCCGTCGTAACGCAGAGGTTGAGGGCAGAGCCGCTGGAGGGCGCTAAGGCGTCGATGAAGCGGGTGAACGTGATGGCGGTTCTTGTGAAGTCTGAATCCCTGAGAATCCCGCCATCGGCTTCTCTTCAGAGCGGGAGTTTTCAACTTGAATCACCATGTTCATCCTGTTCTTTCATCGCTACATCCTTGGAGCTACTGGAAGTAGCAACAAAGAATGTTGATCAAATCGGGATATTTGCCGTAGGTAGCTAAAAGGTGGGTGGGCTTCGTTGCCAGAAGCCAGTAGCAAAATGCGAAAAAAAAAAATTTAATGAAAATTTTAAAGTTGGCTAAAAAAACCACCTCATTCAGGGGCGGATCCGGACCAGTTTGCTCTCGATATTAGTATGCTCTAGTTATTATTTAAACGACGAGCTTCAAGTTGAAGTGAAACTGATGACAGGTAAGCCTTACTGTCATAATCAGCCATCATTCTGACATTGGTAGGTAGTCTTCATTATGGTAGGTAGCATGGAGTAAAGAGATTCTTTCCTCCATGGGTAGGTAGCATACGCAAGGAGTGCCGATTTTAAATTTAACTTGCACTGGATATAACAGTGTTTTGGTTGTGTCTTCTCTCCTCCCTCTGAAATAAATCCTAGATCCGCCCCTCCTATCCTCCTTGAAGTACCCACAACATAAAGAGTCAGCCACTCTTTAACAGATACAACTGACCTAAATTACGTAGGTAGGTTGAGCTTCACAATTATGTTACTGTCTACTTAAAGGATGAATCGATAGAAAACAGTAACACAATCGTAAACTCTTGAACTTTTTTGTTTGGATTAAAACCAAGGTTCAAAACCATCTAGACCAAAACATAAACATGAATCACAAACTATAGAAATACAAAAAAAAAAAAAAAAAAATCAGTCATCGTACACGTAACATAATATTATTATGTTACGTTCCAAATATTTTGAATAAAACGCTGCAAATTTTACGTAAGGGTTTATTATTCTTTGATATAGGTTAATTGCTCAAAAATTATACCTATTCTGTCATCAAAACGTTTTTGAAAAAATATGTAGAAAAACATTTATGTACAATGTCTGGACAGATGCGGGACCACAAAAAATGGATTAAGTACCTATGCGTCCAAAATTACTTGGAACACGATACCTCAGTTGACCTCCAGAGATCCTTCACAAGTCATTTGGACCCTCATGAAAGCCCCATCTCACGATGAAATTGAATGGTTTTGGGACTGAAGCGGACCATAAAGTGGATTTTACGTCCAAAAAATACTTCGAAAACGACACCTAACACGACCCCTTAGCCGAAACCCTTCAAAAAACCCTACCGTAGCCACTTTTTAACCCCACGTAGGCTTTGTACAAAGCCACGCGGGTTCGGGCGATCAGGCTGAAAACCTTGCGGGCACAATGAACCTTGAACAATGAAAGCCTTGCGGGCACTGTGAACCGAGGATTTTCTCAAAATTTAAGATTTAAAAAAAACCGACTACCTACCCATAATGGGTCCATGACACCCGTTTTTTGAGGGAGATGGGGATATGTGTGGGAGGACGGAAAGTTCTTCAGCCGTCCCCCTCCCTATGTCCCTCCACCTGTCCTGACCTCCTGTTCTGCCAGTTCCTTTCCTGATTGTGCGGTGATCATTCGTCAGATGAGAGAAATTTTGATAAAGTAATAGTTTTGATTTAGTTAATAGTACCATCTAATTCTTAGTATCATGTGATACATAATAAATATTAGACAATAATAATAATTATTGGGCTAGTTTTATTATAATTATTATAATATTTTTGAGGGTTATAAAATCAGGCCACTTGAAATATTTCTAACAAGCCCCTTGCACAAATCTAAGTTGGCAACTTGGAAAACTGTAAAATGATATTTTATGGGGAGATTTCTTGATCAACTAATCAAATTTTTCGATGAATGATGAAGCGTTTTCTTTTAAGATCATCCTTTTTTGTGATTAAATCAATTTTATGATTACAGTGTGGTGTTTGCCGACGGTGCAGAGGTCTAATCCAATGAGGTGGTTAGAGTGAGAAATGACTCCTCTGCTGAGTACTCAGAGGAGGAGTCATTTCTCACCCTAACCACCTCAATTTTATGATTGGTAAAAGTCCAGTAAACTATAAGGTAAATATACCAAGAAATTTTGTTAGTCGTGAATCCAAAACTCCATAACAAGGCGTTAGGTACCTACCACTCGAACCTCATCTATGGAGACATCAAGCATGGCGGACACGTACAGCTAGTAAGACGACTGTTGTGGGTAAATCGGCCTTTGGCAAGAGGATGTTTTAGATCACGCAACCTTTCAGCAGGTGTTGCCCACCTGTTGGTCCAATTTCTTAATTAAAAAAAACCTTCTGATAAACGTCTGGAACCAAATGACACCCACCGAGCCGAGTCACGCTCAGGCTTCAGGTAATGAGTCCTGACTGGGTGGTTAGGAAACTTGGGGTTTCCTTTACGACTGACTATGATGAACTTGAAATGAAAGTTGAGATTTTCATTCCATTTCCTCAACACTGGCCTGCAGAGGGAAGAAATTCCCACTGAGAATGAAAATACGAATTTGTAACAATTGATTTCAATCACAATCTTTACCTTTTCTGCGCTCTAATGATTTCATTTTATGTAACCATCTCTTGTATCTGGGTGCGTGTTTGGTGGGTCCTGATTTCCCCGGTGACACGAAATGGTGACAAGTTCACACGCATGCCGCAAATCACATCCGGTGTTCAAAGAGTGCGTGAGAAACCTCCCTGAAAACCGTAGTAAGCTTTGATAACAAATTTGGAACAAGAGAAAAAGCGACGGGCGGTTGTGAGAAAAATGTCCCCCTCTGTGTGACACTCGAGAATAATATTCAATGAAGAGGGTTTTTTTGTCAATGAAGAGGTGCGGAGGCAAGTAGGTTTATTACGTGTACCTATAGGTATACTTGATCAAATTTACCAACCTGTTCGACTTGGCAAAATATTTAATAGGTACCGTACTGTTAATCGGCCGACTGAGTCCGGGTACTGCAGCGGATTCGCTAGAAATAATTCTATAATAATGTTATTATGTTACCGCCGGTATAATTTTACGTCAAAAAATACTTCGAAAACGACACCTAACTCAAAAACCCCTCCTGTAGCCCTTTTTTAGATCCGCTGAGCCCGGGTTTGTGCGATCGGGCTGAACACCGTGCAAGTATAACTAATAGGAAAACCAAGTATTTTGTAAACAATTTCAGATTTTCAAATAAATTCCTACTGCCCAAAACATCGTGGACGGCGGACGGACATTTCAGTTATGGAATTCACTCATCTTGTAACGTAGCATGGCTAGGAGGGCCGAAAACGACCCCTTGGCTCAGTGCTCCGGACACACGCTCCTGCTTGCAAGCCAGTAGTTTAATCTGTGTTGCAAGCCATCAACATGAGATCCTCCAGATTGTTGTCACTCATAGTTTGCCTCAGCCTTGTATTGATTAGTTTCAATTTGAAAAACTCCTCTAACACTAGAATTGAGTCGTAGAAACGTTATCAAACATTTGTAAGAAAATCGAAAAGAGACTTGCATACGATGAGGCCATGAGGTTGAACGTACTGTTTTAAAACCTTGTAGCACAAATTAGGTACTCATTTATAGCACTTGCCATTCACCCTATGAGGAACAAAGCCAACCAGATCGCCTTCTTTTAAGTCGAGTTCACAGAGCAGGCCGCGGAAACTCCCCTTCATTTCACGGCCAGAGTTTGAAAAGGGGCGTGGCCACAGAGTCACGCCAAGGGTTCGCCCACAGAGTAACAGAGAGCGCCCCTGTCGCACCCCACAGTCCAGAATTGTCCGCCATTAGTGTCTCCACCGTAGATAATGGTACCACACCAACAACTGGGCGGTTTGTAACGGCCGTTACAACGGCTTCATCATCGAACATTGTTTTATAGTTTTTCACGCGTTTTCCTTCGTTCTCAATTTCAAAAACTTTGTTCATTGCTAATCGGTTTCTTCGGGTTCAAGTTCATCAGTTCGATCTCTCGAAAGCAGTAATAATTATTGTTTTCATTCCTAAGCTATTTCAACCGCTTCAACTGCTTCACTTTTGATCACTCAATTTCACAGCCCGCATCGACAACGATTTGGTAAGTTGCTAACACTTTTTCAGAATACTATTATTATTATGCAGTTGGCCATTCGAATCTGATAATCAACTTATCTGATAAATCAATCCCACCTGTTGAAACAACCGCATAGGTTAGGTCAGAAGTAGGCAAGCTGGAAATTATTGCTGATATAACCAATTATGACTGATATTTGTGTTAAATTTCTCTACAGGCCCCACGGACGAATCGACAGTGTTCGGCTACAGGCTACAGGGTGTTCTTCTTATGCCCCGTCGACCAGGAACAGATCCCGTTTATCGAACTAATCTCCATAACGCCAACAGGTGACTGCAAACCTGCTTTAGGATATCTATTTCAGGCGTTAAACTTACGTCAGTAAATTGAACCCCTATTTTTTTTTTTTTTTTTTTTCAGTTGATCTATCATAATGTAAGAGATCATTTCAGATCAGTTCTATCATTGTTGATGCACAGAGATAGGTAGTGGGAATCCGTATTTTATAGTCCATTTTCCAAAAGAACTCCTGTAAAGAGATATGCCCACTTTCTAATTTAATTTATTAATTTAAGGAATTAATTTATTAAATGTATAATGTTTGCAATTCTTTCACGTATGTAATGTGTTTGAGTATCTGTATTTTTATACCTACCAATACAGTGTTTGAGTATCTGTATTTTTATACCTACCAGTACATTATTGTGTTCCTTATTCTTCAATAGATATTTTTATAAGCACCAACGTTGTTGAATTTATCCCCCCTCTATCTAGAACACTATGATATTGAAGAAAAGAGAAAATAAAGCGAAATTACTTATTGTGCCAATTATTCTGATGCTAGATTTTTCACTCGTCCTTCTCCCCCACCACTACCAGGCCATTCCCACTCGTTTTCAATGGATCTCACATCACAGGAACTCACCATCGGAATAATAATTATAAAATTATTTTTCTGTGGGTGATTCCGGTGATGATGGGCCTATTGAAAACGAACGGGAAAGGCCTGGTAATGCGGGGGGGGGGGGGGGGTCGGATGGATGCGGGGGGAGGGGAGGGGGCCATGCGTCGGCGAGTTGCGAGCAATCACCCCTGGGAGGCGCCACTGTCGATCTCAAACACCCCCCTCCACCGACTTCACGGCCAAACTTTGCCAACACAGGGAGTATAGGGAGTTTCCTCTCTGTTTGTTCTCTGTTACTCTGTGTCACAGAGTAACAGAGAACAGAGAACTGGTCGAGTTTTACAATACAATTTTTTCCAGCTTCGACCGGCCCCCCTCAGTGTTGCTCAGGGATTTGCAGTGGAAAAAGTATCGATAAATCGGAAAATCGGCTTTCAATATATCGGAAAAATTTACCGACACCTACCAATTAGGGATAGTATTGGTATATGTTGCTCAACAACAGTTGCTGTATATTATGTTGGTTATCGCCGGGAAAGTTGCGATAAAATATCAGTACCGAATCAATACTATCGATACTAATTTGGGATGGAAAATACCTCGTATGTATTTTCCAGCCTCCCTGTCCAGAACATGTTACCGACAAACGTGTACCGCGCATGCGCAGACAGGATTTGTATCATACCAGTTCTGGACACATCGTGGTTGGAATAGATTTGGAACTGTCCCCGTAGTCATCGAATACTTGGCTGAGAGGCGCGTCCTCCTCCTCCCAATTCTTAGTTACACAGTCATCCCGAGCGAAGGTGGGGCGTCCTCAAGTAGTCCTCAGCAAAATCCGGAACAACCTGGGACTGGTCTAGGGATGTGCGATACTATACAATACCCGATACCAGTACCCGATACTAGTATCGAAAAAAGTATGCAATACTATCGAAGTATCGGAAGCAAGTATTCGATTCCTACAAGACTTGTATGATCCAATACTTAGTATTGGATCATATGGGTACTTTTATTAAGAGAAAAGAAAATTTCTGTATTGAATAGGGGCAGTTTGAAAATCGAATCCTGGATTATCATCATTATTATTATTATTGTTACTTCAAAGAGTCAGAAGAAGAAGAATGATATTATATTCATATAATAAAGAAAATATTGTATATAAAATATAATTCTACCACCATTCGTCGTCTGTGCCTCTCAGAAAACACAATTTGTCCACATATTTTGGTGACAACCGAGAATGTTCCTTTTCTCAAAATTCAGTAATAAGTTTGGTCGAAAATTATTTACCTAATCATCCACGAGGTCGATTGTGATAAATGAAAATAAGCAATCTGAGAACACCGCCTGAGTCTAGCGTCGCTATCGTCAGTAAAAACTCCCTGCTTATAATGTTTAAGGAAAACAAATTAAACCATGGTTATAATATTTTAGTTTAGTCCAATGCATTTTTAAAAGTATCCAAAAGTACCTACCGATTCATAAAAGTATCGATACTTTTTGAAAAATATCGATCCAATACTTTTTGATACTTTTTTTTATCAAAAATGTCGATTTGATGTGTACCTATCAATACATTTTGAAGTAGGTACCTTACATCTCTAGGTTTGACTCTACTAGAGATTCTCTAGCAGGTATCTGTGTTGGCCGACAGAGGAGAGCGTGGCGAGTAGATTCCTCGCTTTTCGTGTAGGTTATAGCTTAAAGCACCAAGGAGGTATAGTACACACAGTAACAACATCAGACTCAAGCGAGACGTTATGTCACATAACTTATGTGTGTGAGCGTTCCTATAAACATAATTTATTGGTAGACAGCTTCCCTGTGATTCAAGTACCTATAAATTTATAAATAAATGATTCAAGTAAAGTTATTTTAGTTTTAAGTAGGTACATCTGTTTTCCATTTGGGTATTTTTTCCGATACAGAAAAATAATCGATACCAGTAGTAGTATCGAAAGGCAGGATTCGATACCAAAAGTACCCGGTATCGAAAGGAAATACCCGATACTTTACCCATATCGATAATTATCGCACATCCCTAGACTGGTCTTGATCAGGTTCCAAAGTGGGTAGGAATACAGAACACTTGGTCCTGAACTTGTCCTCGCGGTGGTTGGAATAAGCTCGGTTGTCATAACACTCTAGTGTGCATGCGTTTTTGTCTGTAACCTGTCCTGAACAAGGGGTTGGAAAATAATTACGATGACACCGATATACATTTATTAAAATATTATATAGCAGAATATAATATATGTTTTATAGTAGGTATAACATTAAAATTTAAATTTTAAAGTATTGATAAGTGCCGATTCGGTACCTACCGATATTTTTATCAAAATTTAATTTTAATGATTTCTAATGTCTTCTCTGTATGACACGGTATTCTCCTTAGAACATCCAACAGACAGAAAATTACAATTTCACTTGTTTCGAAGTACTTGCAGCATTAGTCATTGTTTAGTTCATAGGCAGAGGATGAGCTTAGCTTGAAACGACTTCCCTTCGATTTCAAAACCTTTTTGTCGCGTGATTTCCAGCTTTTGACCAAATGATGCTCAGCCTGGACGGCCTCACATTTACAATAAAATCATTTCGCATGTGCACCTCAAAACGCGATGTTCAGGATGACACAACTTCTGATCGCCACGTAGACAATGGGGCATTGTGTTTGTTACGCTTGGGGGTGCAAAACTCGCCGGAGCTTTTCACTGCAGGCGAGGTGGGAGGCGACTTTATAAAGTCCGTCGGGCGTAGTTTTTTTCGCCGAAGACACCCCGCGTTCGCGTTGAAGCCATGCGGTATTTGGAGTTCGCTTTGATGTGCGCCGGTGTCGGTTTGTCGGGCGGGATTTTGGTGAAAAACGCGGACGAGCTGGACGCCGGGAAAATATCGTTGACGACGTCGGCTCCTATAGCGTCAACGACGTCCATAGTGACGCAGCGTCTCATCGACATCACGACGGAGGCGTCAAGTGCGGATTCGAGTGTGCCTGCGTCGAGGAAAGAGGATTATGTTGGTGCTGCGTCTTACGGATATGGCAGCTTCGCTCCATACCCTGGTGGTATGTAATTACGTTCCTACCAGTAAAACAGGACCTGTGCAATTTTATTAAGTCACTAAGTTAATTATCGAAACACCTGTAGGATCACCACGGATTTTCACCCTTTTCTATTTATTCAATAAATTTTAATAAATAAATAAATAATATTAATAAATAAATAATAATATTAATTAATAAATAATAATAATATAATAAATAAATTTAACAATAAATTTTATTGTTGTATTGGTTGGCAACAGTGGATCATGCTGAGCTGATGGCCAAAACCATTTAAACCCAACCAAAATTGTTTAAACCCTGTTTCCCCGCGGGGTTTTCTGTTCGAAGCGGAGCAGTCATGACCAGGGGTTGAAATTGAGTGATTTTTACTTTTGGGAATCGCTCAAAATCAAAATTTGAGTTTTATTTTTCACTCAGAAAATAATGATAATTTTTTGAGTTTTATTTTTCTGCTCAGAAAATAATGATTATTTTTTGAGCGATATTTTTTCGCTCAAAAATAATACTCAAAACGCTCTAGCTCCTAGGCTATTGATCCTACAGATCTGCGGTTGGTCTCATTCGATTCAGCGTTCAAAATACTATAAGAAACCACCTTGACCACCTCCAAAACAATATTATGGTGGCTTTGCCCTCTCCAAATGTGCGAAATAATATTATAATATATTATGTCGAATCCGAGGATTTCGATAAAAAATAAAACTCAAAACGCTCTAGCTCCTAGACGATTGCACCTACAGATCTGCGGTTGGTCTCATTCGATTCAGCGTTCAAAATACTATATGAAACCACCTTGATCACTTCAAAAACATTATTATGGTGGCTTTGCTCTCTCCAAATGTGCAAAATATGGGTTGAATTCGAGGATTTCGATGAAAAATGATTGATTTTGAGCGATTCCCAAAAATAAAAATCACTCAATTTCAACCCCTGGTCATGACGCCATAACAACAGTAACTGTTACTGTCCTGAATTTTTGAAGACTAGTTTAATTGTCTCTCCTGAATCTTTGAAGACTAGTTTAATTGTCTCTCCTGAATTTTTGAATACTAGTTTAATTGCTACCTACTTGCAGCCTATGGCAAATTTATACGTATAAACTAGTACTATCTACTAGTTTACTGTCACTGCAAACATAAATTTGCCATCGGCTGCAAGTAGGTAGCAATTAAACTAGTCTTCAAAAATTCAGGAGAGACCACCGACTAAAATCAGCATAAAGGTCAAAACAACCGTCGTTACATTCAATAATCGTTACATTTTACCATACATTACGACGTGAAAAAGATAGGTTACCTACCTACCTATTTATTGGTCGCAACAGAAAATTTATGTAAGTAATTAAAAAAAAAAGAAGATCTGAGTAATAAGCTTTATTTTTTAATAGGCAAAGGTAGGTAGGGGGGGGGGGGGGTTATATTTATTTTATATTATGCAAATCGTGCATGAGTTCGCAGATTTTTAATCATGGTAATAAATCCCAAGATTTTCCAAACCAACCAAAACCTGTAAGTTGACGGAGAACATTGAACTGAAAATTATCATTTAATAATAATAATAAGTAACCATGATAATAATTTTTTTTACGAGATGAAAAATCCTTTATGGACCGACAGCAGGGAAGTCCCCACCCTTCGTGTGGGAGTTCTGCTTACCTCAGTATACCTACTTAAAAACACCTCGATTTCTCTCAGGAAGCTGCCCCGGAACTACGTTGTTAGTATTACTTCAATAATTGAAGTATACAGGGTATTCGGAGTATTCCTTCAATAATAATAATAATAATAATAATAATAATAATAATAATAATAATAATAATAATAATAATAACTAAATGATTAGTACATTTACACAATGATCAGTTTACACAATAATTATTATTGTATAAACTGAATTGGATTAATTTTTTTTCGGTGCAGGCCATAAGCGCCAATCACCTTCAAAAGTATACTAAAAGCGCCAACACCTCGAACGTTTTATTTGACATAAGCGCCAACTGAGTGTACAAAAAGCGCCACCCGTTTTCTTATGACATAAGCGCCAATGGTTCAAAAGCGCCAGCATAATGTAACAAATGTGGGTGATTAACAAACCCTAGATTTCATGCGAAAGAAATATGTATTAAAAAACTTAGTACGTACTATAAGTGATATATATAGATACGTTATATTAAACAATTGAAGTATATATACATACATTTTACCACATGTGGTAAAAACATGCACAGCGAATAACTTTATTGAAAATTGAAGGTCATTGAATTGTGGGTCATTTTGTTATTTTTTTGCTTTCTTATTTTCCTTCTTTTTGTTCTTATTGGCCTTCTGGTACTTTTCCGTTATAGCCCCCCCCCCCCCCCCCCCCCCCCATGCGATTTCTTGTTTCATACACACCCCTCCCGATGGCTTTAAGGCACCCAAATTCGAGTACTTTTCCGTTATAACACCCACCACCCCCTCCCACTCGATTTCGAGTTTCATACACACCCCTCCCTTTAATGGCTTTAAGGCACCCAAAGCCAACCGAAATCGTCTGGGGGGGGGGGGGGGGGGAGGTATGACGGAAAAGTACCGGCCTTCTTTAGCAGAGCTTTAGTAGGTTGGACTGGACCCTATCTCGAATATGAAACTCGTACCTACCTAGACAGAGTGTTGCGCTTATCGCTCACAGCCCGTTCGTTGTGCCATGATTTCGCTCGCGCTTTTGTCACACTTAAAATATTTACTGCACACAATACGACTCTTAACCACCTGGCGCTTTTTGTACGCCAATTAAGGGGGATTGGCGCTTATGGTATGTAGCCTTTTTTTTTTAATCCAAAATCTACGATGATAAGATGATGAATTTTAGTAGTAGTAAGTTCCAAACGTCCCACCTGTAGCCCCTGGTGTGGTCGAGCAGGTTTGGAAACAAAGATCAGATTTTTTGTGCGAAATTAATTCTAAACAATACCTCACGCGTCCTCATTCACAAACTCCTGAAGCCTCTTTAGCAGACCCAAAGACCCCGCTTGATTGACCTTGCTTAGGGCGTTTTATCAGCACCAGACCACTGCTGTTTGAACATTATTCATTCATGGACCATTCTTATTAATTAACATTCAACTAATAATATTGGTGAATAATATGAATGAATATTATTATTATTTGAATCGATCATTTTGAAAAAGGATTATCTTCCTACGTTTGAGACGGTGGCCGATTCATTTAACGTTGTTGCGGTAATTTGCCAAACAGTGCGATTTTATGGCACCTTATAGGAATACTAGTAGGTAAATAGGAATTTTATTTAATTTCAAACTCTATTGTGAAATTATCTCCTGATGGGGCCGGTAGGTAACCTAAACGAGCTGTATTGCAGCTGTCGACGGTTCCTAACCGATATCACCCTGTTATGCGTCAGAACCCAAATGCTTTTAAGGTATAAATCAAATGGTACCCGCTCACTTAGGTACGCTTTGCATTTATCTTCAAATCAAGTTGTTCTCCGAAAGCTGAGCTTCGGCTAGGCTTACTCAAACCATCTATATTGTCAGGTTTTTGAGTAATTAGAGTATCGAACCTCTGTCTCTTCTACAATTTTGTAATGCAATATACTATCAAGACTTGATTATACTTAGTATAATAGGTACTATTACTACAGATCTTTTGTTGGATGGAACGTTTCTTTCCATCCAATAATTATTAATTATTGTACTTGATACATAATTATTGTACTTGATAGGTACATAATTATTGTATCAAGTAGCAACGTGGATACCGCGATTTTTTTTCTTTCAATTTTCTGATTTTTTCAGCTTTTTAGATCCGTAAAATTGATGAAGGCCAACTTAATGAAGTGAATATTTTTAATGTCTTCGGATACATAGCCTCATTACAAATCAATAGTGGTTTGAGGCTTTATTGATATGTGGGGCCCGCCACGGCGAAAAAAAGTACGAGTGAAATGCATTTTGGCATGCAGATTGGCATGTCATTCTCCAACTTTTCGATAAAACCAGTATTGCTCGTTGTTCATATATATATCAGCTAAAGAATCAGCATTAATAGATCGGCTAAATGCGTTTTCAATTTTTCGAATTTTCGCCACCTTTTAGCGTCATCGACAGTCTATGAGACGTTTCTCGTGAAAAGTGAGGATCCTCTCTCAGTGCTTCCCAGCTTGTATTCATTTTCGAAAAGCGAGAAGAAGTTGTCAAACGTCAGGTGGGAGAGGTCGGGGGTTGGCTGGCTATAGCCAGTAGGGGGTTGCCCCTGCTAGTCTATTATATTAAAGTCGCAGCCCGAGGAGGAGAAGGAGGGTGACACGATTTTGGTCATCTTTATTCTAGGGCCAGTTTGGCGAGCATAGTGCGAGAAAAGTCTGATATCACCTAAAAGTAGCTCTATGTGGCAAATCTGAGCTCCTAAAGTGGAGCAAAAATCAGGGTTTCGAATACTTAACTGGATGATGAGGTTGCTGTGGGATGTTGTTCGAAGGCTCCCCCCCCCCCCCCCAATTTTTAAAAGAAAAAACTGCACTATATGGGAGTTGTTGGGTCTGAGGCCAGGCGGAATACGGTCGGGGGTTGGCTGGCGTAGCCATTAGGGGTGGCCCCGTACTTCCATTGCAAGGCGGGAACAATAATTGTTCCTAATATGGAAATAGAGCGATTTGATTTGATTTGAAGATTGATGGTGTTTCAGATTACAAATACGGAGGCGGCTACGGCGTGGGGTACGGGTACGGTGGTGGCTACGACCCGTTGAAAGGTCTGCTAGTTCCTTTGGCGGGGGTGGCCCTGCTTGGAGCTGCTGCTCTCTTCGTCAGCAACCCCGTCCTTCTTCAGTTGGGCGTCATCGGCGGCAAACGGAGGCGGCGGGAAGCCTTGGAGGATCCAATGGGATCGTACGAGAAGCTGAAGGAAATCGGAGCTTTGGAGACGTTCATTGAACAGGTAACAGTGAACGTTAGTGGCATCAAGCACCTTAGAGGAAGTTACGTGAGAGCAGTGGTGCCAATAGAACTGATTCTTTGGGACCAGAAGTACATTTTACTGTCCGCCTCTTTGCGTTTGTAGGAAATGGAACCACTAGGAAAGTATGTCGTATACTTTTCATAAATAAGTTTTAGGTGAAGTCACTGCGTAACAAAGAAAAGTAAGTAAACCCGGGAACTACCTATCATCATTCCCAAAATATGTTACGCGCAACAACTCACCCGTGGAAGATGAGCCTGTAACAATACCCTCCGAGGACAAACATGACTTTTACCGACGTCAACCGTGGAGTTGAGGAAGAAAGCCGGCCAGGAAACGCGTGGAACACCGTCACGCCAAACTGACCGCCATCTGTCCTATGGGGATCACTGGGAGGTTCCAACTAGTACTTAGTTGTTCCTCTTCTCCGTTATTAGCGCACTCAGGGGATTGTCACCGGTCGGTCCCCCAAAGGTGTTGGTACGCTCAACTCTGATGAAGTAATTAGGGACACGTCAGCCAGAAGGGAATGACATGTAATTGTCGACGATTCCCGAGTGTGGAATTATCACTCAGGCTTCCCTTTCATGGGAAAATGTATTTCCACGTACAGACGAATGTATTTTCGCTTGAGGATCTTTAAGGACTCAATGTGAGATTTTTTTTTTAACGTGATGTCTTTCAGGGGGTTTCCAAGAGTTAGGTACTACATCTTCCTCTTCCACAATGCTAACGCAATTCTTACCATTTTCAGTTACCTCAAGAACAAGTGCAGAAACAGGAAAAGAAGCTGGTGGCCAACTACCTCAAGTGCTCGAGTTCCATCGGTGGCAGTAAATGTCTGGAGAGGTTGGCCTGTGAAATACAGAAACCCTCGTCCAATTCCACTGCTTTAGAGCGACAAGTACTCGAAATGTAAGTTGACCAGATGGCATTCTCATTGGGTTTCTTGTAAGATTTTTGATCGTGTCAAATCATCGTCAAAAGTATCGTTAAATGTGTCATCTCAAAAACCTCATTAAATCGGGTTTAAACCGTTCAATCGAACTCCTCGCCTCACCAAGTACAGGACTGTTTAAAGACTGTCCCCGAGCCATTAAACTACCCAAGTATCCAAGTTAATTTTTGGTTTACAGCGTCACCGGAGAGATGATGAAGAACGAATTCATCCCCAAAGACTTGAAGCAGCGAATAAAAAAAGCCGAAGAACTGGGATCCGATGGTGGCAAATGCGAGCGGTACTTCTGTGCAGAAGTGGATATGTAGAAAGGGAAGAGCACACACAGTTAGGTATGGAAGAAGAAGCGTAGCAGTGCAGGAGGAAATTCAGAACAATAAGGAGTTTGTGGAGCTATAGACGGTAGTGATTCCCTCAAGCCGTCTGTGTTCATTTTATCTGTAAAAAAAAAAAAAAAAAAATGTAAATAGTTTTTTACCACGAGGAGGCTCGACTCGTCGCTCACAAATTTTCGGTTTGTAAAAAAAGCTTTATTTATGAAAATATTGAAATAAATAGATTTTGTTTAACGTACGACAATTTTTTAATATCCGATTTGTTGGGCACTGTACAAAAATTGAAGGGATTTTCCCGCTTTCGATTCGTAGCAGGGCACGCTGTCTAGAAGACTACCGAGCCATGGTTATGTTTTGAGGGAGGCCGTAAGATGGCACGAGAGTCGCAGATTGAACTCCCTTCGGCCTCCCGTAAAGGGAAACTCAGCGGCAGCCCTTTGGACGTTTGGTGATGTAGCCGATAGAATGCGTGAGCGATGCGATGGGCGACCGAGGGGGATTTTTCAACGAGGGAAACACCTTCTCGCTGAACAACCCTGGAAACCATTGAAAAACTCACAATTTGCTTTTACAAAAATATATTTCACAACTACACGAGTCAAAATAGAAGTGCCCAGAAGGCGAAAACCCTGTAGCACTGTGGCTGCAGTAGGTATTCAAATTTCAGTAACAATAATTATTGAACGAAACTTACCCCCTTTAAAAAAAAAACCGATTCAATTATAATTGAATCGGTTTTTTTTTTTAAAGGGGGTAAGTTTCGTTTTTGAAACTCTTGGAAAAACGCAAAAAACTGTTCCATGTTGTTAAGACTATCAAAACATCCAGTTTTTGCTGATTTTCCAATAAAATGGACCACTTTATAATTTTTCAGTTTTCCGATTTTTTCAACAAAGGGAAGTGACCCAAATTGCAATTTAAAAATCGGTCAGATAGCCCCTTTAAAAAAATTTGCTATTCAGGATTGAAATAATTAGAATATACAGCTTCATTTATCGAAGTATTTCGATGAATAAACACCTTTTCCGATACTTATGAAAGGTAGGTAGTTATACATAATGAGGGAAAACACCAAATATGGACAGGTATGGGACCCCCACAAATCAAATCTACTCTCGAAAACGAGACCTCACTCGAGCCCCTGGCCAAAACCCGTCAAAACCCGCATCATAAGTAGCTCAATAAAAGCCTAACTCCGCATCAAAGTTTGGTCGGATTGGTCTAGAATCCCCCTGAATCGGTTCTACGCAAAATATTGCTGCGAAAACGACATCTTACTCGACCCCCTGTCAAAATTCATCAAAGTTAGGTACAACTGAAGTTGCTTCAACTGTTGATTCCAAGGTTGCCTCATCCTGTCACACTTTTAAAAATCTTTCAATTTTGGTTTAAATAAACCAAAATTGAAAGATTGTTGATTGTTGGTTGTTGATTATTGAAAGAATAATATTATTCTTTGAATAATACACCTATATTTTCGCGACAGAGGTCGATGACTCCGATCGGCCTCAAAATTTGACATTATCCGTTTCAAGAGGTCTAGATTCTAAAACCAAAATGTCCGTCCGCCGTCCGGGCAGTAGGAATTTTTTTAAAAATCTGAAATTTTGACAAAATACTCGGTTTACCATCTAGTTGTGCTCGCAAGGTTTTCAGCCCCATCGCCCAAACCCTGGGCGCTATGGGGCTAAAATGGGGCTACGGGAGGGTTTTTTTGAAGGCGTTTCGCTATGGGATCGAGTCAGGTGTCGTTTTCGAAGTATTTTTGGACGTAGAATCCATTTTTTTGAAGTCCCGCAACGATTCGATTTCACTGCTGCGATCTGTAGGGCTTTCATGGGGCTACAAATGAGATTTTTGATGGATCCCAGGAGGTCAAATAATATTTGTCAATGTATAGGTCAAATAATATAATAACAAATTACTTATGTTTCAAGTAAAAAACAAAAAAAATTGAAAAAATGTTTTGAAAAAAAAACAAAAAAAAACAAAAACAATTTTTTTGGAATATAAAAATCAAAAAATTGTTTTTCATATTTTCCATTGACAGAATTAAATTTCTGCACAAGTAACCAAAATCAAAGAATAATAAACTCTTGTGTAAAACTTGCAGCGTTTTATAAATTTTACGCTAAATTTTAGCGTCTCAACAACCCTGAAATTCCACGGTGACGACAGCGACGGTGAGGCAGCAATTAACATAAGTTGTCATTTGAAACGGGTCATGTGTGTCACATAGCCCCCCCCTTTCAAAAGACATCGGACATTTCAATCCGGGTTTTTCTCGTATATTATTATCTCCTATGTTCAATTATTGATGGAGCTTGACTGGTCCTGCAGAAGTGACCTTATCAACGCCTTTTCCTGCAGATTTTTCAATACAAGAATGTCCCTGTGATCAACACTTTGTTCTTCAGCCCATTGAAGAAGTATATTTGCTGCAGAAACTGCATCTCTGCAAGAGACGCCCGACGAAGCAGGTAGATCGCAACTAACAGACGCTTGCTCAAGACAATCCAGTTCGCATTTCAAGCCCATCAGCCACGTCCGCAGTTCTTCGGGCGATGCAGCATTCGACGATGGGATGCTTCTTAAGAACAAAGAAATCGTCGCTTCGATTTCCTCTGAATCGCTAACATTACCGTTTGCAGATCTAAAGTCCGGAGAATATCCCACTGCAGGCCAAATCCGCAACCAGTAATCGTCCAGTTTTGCCATTGGAACTTTCTGCCAGGCGTAAACCAAATTGCACAGCGCCTCTTTTAAACCGTACGTCTGCATCACAGCGTCAATCCTGATGAACGGCTTGCTGAGAAAATCCATAAGTAGACGTTTCCTGTACAATATTTTCAGCCTCGACGTCAATTCTTGTCCCATATTTTGAAATGCGTCAGCAGAGAACTGTGGCAAAAAAAGCACATCCATAAGGCCGTCACTGGTTTTGATTTTCATGTCAGTCTCCTCAGGAAAACTCGATACGTTCCCAACCACTAAGATGCTCTTCTTTGGAAGGTTATGCTTTTTGAGGTACTTTATCACAGAGGGTATAAACTTCTCCAGGTACCATTCTTGCAAAACCGATGCTGTAATTTCTGCTTGGACTTCGAAATGGGCAAAACTGGGCAATTCTGAGCATGGTTGGGCGTTTCCTACGACTAACAGATCCAGTTTGTGTTTCCCGGTGATGTTCGCGCAAGGCATAAAAGTCACGTCTCCGATTTGTGGAGTGAACGGCTGGCATATGCCAACGGGAAGATTACTGCAGTTTATGGTTTCTCCATAGGCGAAGTAAACTTGTTCAGGTAGGAGTTTGTGATGTTCTACCGCTGCTAGGAACTTGTTAGTTGTGTCAAGTGAGAGTTCTACCAAAGGTACTACAAAGTCAGTTGGGATTGGCTGTCTGTTGTCAGTGGTGGAAAGGCGAATTCCAAACCGCTTTTTGAACTTATCCAACCAACCCTCGCTAGCTTGAAAATCGTCTCTTTTGTGAATCATGCTGAACAAATATTTCCCCTTTTCTTTGAGAAGATCGCCGGTGACTTGCAAGTGGTTTTTCTCTTGAGTATACCAGGAATACAAGGCTTCTTCAACTTCTGGATAATCACCCTTTTTAAGGGTCTTCCTGTCAAACAGTGTGTACGACGGAGAAGTGACGAACTTTTCGATTTCCGCTCTGTTTGTCTTGATGTCGTACAGTGTTGACCGACCAATGTTGAATTCTTTGCAAAGAGCAGACGACGACTCCCCTTGATCCAACCTGAGAATTATCCCATACTTGTCGTTGAGTGTAAGCGTATTGTGCTTGCGTTTGTTCCTAGCTGGAGCTCTCCCAGGTGCTGTTCCCAACAACGAGTCGGCCATGGCGTAAATCTGCGTTGTCTTCCAGTGGCTTAGTGGCTTTCCATTGCCCGGCTCTGATCTGTACGAAGTGATCGTTTCAACCTGAAATTGTAGAACAGTATTTTGAGCTTCGAAATGCACAATTTTGAATATAATATAATTGGGCCATAGACTACTGGAAGAAATGTGTGGGATTTGAGCGACTTGAACGTTTTCGAGGAATCGATTCAAAAGAAGATATAGCTATAGCTATAGCTATGCCTATAGGCATTGGTTAGATAAAATTTACCAGCATTTAATGATGCTACGGAACCAGTTGGAGAGCCATACATTGAACAGCTGTTGCTGTTGGCAACAGAACCGGTATCTTCAACCTAGAACCTGTTTGAAGAGCTAGAGAACTGGATGAGGGGAGCTCTTTAGCTCAAGGCGGCCATGTGTATAGGCACAGGAGTATAGGGACAAGAGCAGCGCACGAGGTGAACATCATCATGAACAACTTCAGAAGGCTATTGGTTCTTTTGTTTGTAGAGACATTGTAATGCGCTAATGGTCCCGGTGCGATCGTGCAAACCCCTCTTCTCCCGTCGGCCTTTCAGCATTTCCGTACTGGGAGGGGAGTATTTTCTCCCCTCAATTAACGTTTTACCGTTCACCCATATCAATGCTCAAAACTGGCATTACCTCCAGGAGCATTGATATCAATGGTATCGGTTCCACTGGTCAGGCCTTCATTGCCGACAATTCGGTTGTGGATGCTGCACAGCGGATCTCATCCCGACGCCTGGGTCTGCTGGCCAGGTCTTCTTTGCCGACAAATCGCTTGAGGCAGCTGCAACAATTAATCTCAGTTCCGCTAAGAATCCAGGACGAACTGATACCGGCCACGACATGTCGTGTTGGGTATCAGCATCTCCTCGGTTTCCTTCCGTTGCTCTCGCACCAAAGTACCATGTAATCAGGCCCTATGAGTGCGGGTCTTCCTCTGCTAGACCTGTAGACTATGACAATTCGTACGCTGCCCTAGCTAGAGATGTTCCCACACTCCCTTCACCTTCCACCACAACATAGAGCGGCGAAATCGTGGATTCACGCCACCGGCCTTCCACTAAACACACAACACAAAATTTGAGTGATATAAATTTAACTTTTGCAACTCAATTTCATGTAGGTACACCCACAACATCCGTACTAAAGGGTGCTCCTACACCGTACTTGTTTGGGCTGTAGATGAGCTTAGCAGCTCGTAAAGCTGCACCTCCGGCAAACAACCACTTCGTCACATAGCCAGTTCAAAAGAGAGAGTTATGAAACTGGTTGAAAGAGCTATAGAACTGATATGAAGAACTATAAAACCAAAATAAGAGCTGTAGAACCAGTAAAAAGATTCACAGAACCGGCTAGAGAACTGAAGAGCACATGGAAAAACAGATAGGATTTTTGGTTGAAAATGAGGTGGATTCTTACGTTTTGAAAGGTGCTGGAGCGGATGAGAGTGCGAGAACAGGGGAAACCCCGGCCAAATTGGCTCAGATCATCGAGTGAACATTCTGTATACAGGGTATGGAGTCAGGGTTTTCTCAAAACCAGTTTGAAGAGCTATATTACGGTTTGAAGAGCTGCAAAATCAGTTTGGGGTCTGTTAAACTTGTTTGAAGAGTTGAAAAACTGGTTCCTTAGCTAAGAACCTTGAAGACCTATAAAACTCGTCTAAACACCCCTAAAACCTACAATTTCAGTTTACTAATAGTTCCTTTTGTAACTCATCTCTTTGTTTATTGGCAATTGGCATCTCTATAGATATGTAGTCATAAAATCTTCTAAGATTGAGTAGGTACCTACGCAAAGTAAGTTGTAATGTTGGTAGGATAATATTTTATTACCTACTTACATGTTGCTTTCAAGTAGCGCCGGATCGACGGGGTTCCCACCAGGCTGACTCCTGTCGGATTACTGTTTCGTCCCAGATTACCGAGTGTCGGGTTTAAAGGAGGGTTCACCGGCCTTCACAATCGATCCACGTCGGCCCCCCTCCTGTAGTCCGACCCTCGCCGGTTCGAGTCAGGACGGACGATTGATTGAATATTTTTCATGTGTTTCATTGTAGCAATCCATCCATGTTGTACCTACGACCGAATATGACTTCAGGGAAACTCCAGCCAAGTTTATAGTGTTGAAATATTCGCATCACCCGCTAAACCTACCGAGGCCGAGGATTTTTAGGTGACCTGAACATCCCTTCCCTTCAGTGGGTAACCTATTGAAAAACCCGGGCACCCGAAAAATTCTTTCAGACTACTAGCCTTTCGCGAAAAAGGAAAAGACGCGGAAAATCGGGTGTCCCCCACATCCTCCTCCTTAGTGAAGGTGCAAAGTTGATGAGCACGAACCATAATGGTTGATGAGATTATCCCGCGGCAGCTAGTTGAGTCCGCCCAACCGATACGGGCCTTTTCATGTTCGTAAATAAAGCAAAAAACCGCAGTATGGCGTGGAGTTTAAACCTTAGACGACGGTTAAAATGTTTGATGTTCGTGAAGGTGAATGAGTTCGAAAAAATCATCAACGAATCACCCACCGATTTTCAGCATTGTCTTTCAAACGTACAAATTTAATTCATCCATTTACAACTCAGTTTATCGTAAAATATAGTCATTGAAATTTCCATGTACTGGTTTCGCACACCAATACAAAAACTCCAAGTACAAGTTTCATCAAGCTTCTTGTTCATCCTCTGATTAATTATACCTACTGATGCTCAGGGAACTTTCAGTGACTGATTGGAGAACTTGCCCAATAAAATGTCTGGTTACTTCAGAGGTGTCTAACCTGGTCTGGTTACTCAAAACTGCTGAAGAAGAAGAAGAAGAATTAGAAGAAGAAGAAGAAGAAGAAGAAAAAGAAGAAAGTTTATTAAAATAAAAATCCAACTTCAACAACAACAACAACAACAAAAATCTAACTTCAGAATCATCATTAAATTAATTATTGATTAAATTATTTTATCAATAAATAATATGGAATAACCGGAAAACAACATGACAGTACGGGCATCAACCGTCTGCAGGAAGTTTGGACTCATCTTACAGCTACACTTATTATTAGTCTTAAATACAATTATTAGTATATTTTTCAGGTGTATTAGGTTTGAGATAGACTGTTCATATGTGAAAGTGCAACAAAAACTAAAATTATGCTGCCTTATAATTAAATATTCCTCATCAAGAAGAGTAGTTATGTAAACAAAGTAAACAAACAAAACCAAACAAGAATATAAACTTCACTATTGGGTTATCTCAAGGGAGATTGATGTTTGGAAGCTTTTTGCAACAATATCTCCATCGTCTCCTGGACTGAAGATGAGCGTGTAAGCGTGTGCATATTATGCAACTCTTAATAACAACGTACCTAACTTACAACAGAACAGTATGCAATGATGAACCGATTGGGAGCCGTCTCGAGAACGATGTGGGTTGAGCGCCCACCATTGGATAGTCGTAATAGGTGGGGGGGGGGGGGGGGGGGTATCTAGCCGTAAAAACATAATATGGTTTATTATAGCATGTTGTAGGTATAAGGGAGTTTTCCCTCCTGCAGGATGAGAACTGAACTCTTGTTCCTACTGGCTGAACCTAACTCAATAAAATAACTCTCCGTTGGGTCCTCAATCAGCGGTTGATGCTTGGCAGGTTTTGAATTTCTGAGCTTTGAAGAGAGGAAAAAATATTGATTCCGATATTGTGTAAATAATATGGGTGTATCGTGAAAATAAATATTGTCAAAAAATATCGATATTTTAGAAGCACAACTACTAACTAGAAGCTTGGCAAAATTTTCTCGGTTCCTTGTTCCACGGTTCTGGAGAAAGCCTTTCTAACTCTATCTTTTCCAAGGAAAGTATGGGTTCGACTCCTGCTGCATTGTGAAACCCAATCGGGTTACCACTAGATAAACGTTAAGTATTCTACCACTTTTGCTTTATTCTACTTTTGAAGTACCTACCTACCCTGCCAAAATCTGAGGATCGGCTACTGTTTGAATGGTCGGTTAAAGTTTTTCATCGCAGACTTTGAGATCGTTGATACGATTTTTGAGGTTAGTGTTCAGGCTTGTTTCTATTTTTCCGATTGCCCAAACTTATGAATTGGCTGAGGGGAAGGGAAGGAAGAAACCAGGGAAACCCCAGGAGAGGAAAAGTTTCACTAAAATTTGACTTGGTATTACTAAAAACCATGAAAAGTCACATTTTAGTGAAACTAAATGCCTATTGGTATTATTCCTCCTACCAAATCATTAAAAGTGAAAAATTGGACGAGCTTTCACACTACACGTTACACACTATGTGGTTCCTAGGTAGGGGACGATGGAAAGAAGAAACAAATGAGATTCTTGACCAAAATTTGGTTTTATATGACTACACAAGATAATATTATGTTTAATATTTAATATGACTACAGTAGGAAATAGGGAGAGAAATTAAAATTTAATTACTGTAATGGCTGGTTGAAATGTGTCCCCAATTTCCCTGGGGGATGTACCTATTCAATATTTTCCGTTAATTTTATTTCAATTTTCTGGAACAAAGGCAGTTGAGGTGTACTGATTGACAGGATGCAACAAGTGTTGGATTTCTCCCCCCCCCCCCCCTCTGCCTCTTTGCCCCTTTCTTTTTCCATCGACCAAGTGAGACCCATCAACCCCACCGCTCCATCTTCTGTCCCTAAATACCCTTCAGGGAAGAGGGGGGGGGGGGATTTTGGAGGGAAACCCTTGGATTGGAAAATATTATGTTTTTTGTTCTTGATATTCGAACATCGTTCTGACGTGGTTGTACAGGTCTGAAACCTCCATAAAAAAGTTCCAAGTCCAAAAAATACTTGAAAAACGACACCCCATTCGACCCCTATTCAGTAAAAATGTCAGTTGCAACCCTCAGTACTGAGCTCTACGCAGAGCTCCACAATGTGATTGGACATTTTTGGAACCCGCTTAAATCGATCTTACGTTGAATGTTATAACTGTAGTTTTGAAAACGACCAAATTTTAGGTTCTTAAAACCTCCACATAATCCGTGTGTTCGAACAGGTTTGACATCCCATACCTAAATCGGTTCCTTGTCCATAATCACAATATTCCACCCTTACAGTAACGTCGAACATGTTTGGAATCCCCATTAATCGACTCCACGTTCAAAATCATTTCGAGAACGACACCCCACTCGACCCTGTAGCCACAAATAAATAAAATTCCTGCTATAGCTCCTTTACAGCCTCGCCGAACCCCCTTAGTGAGATCAGGCAAGTTTAGGACACGCCACCTCACTCGACCCTCTCGCCGGAAAAAAACTTCAAAAACACCGTCTGCAGACTCTTTAACGCCACGCAGAACCCCATAATGTGACAGGTCCAAGTTCCCCTAAATCGATTCTTCGTTCAAAGCTACGCCGAAAACGATACCCCACTCGATCCTCTGGCCAATATAATTCCGAAACCCCTCACCGAGCCACACAATGTACTCAGTCAGGCATGGTATCCACATACGTCAATTCGTCGTCCCTAATAAAGGTCTTCTCAATGTTTCATAGTTTATTTACGTTGGTAATCGTTATAATAAAATGGAAGGCAACCGCACACCACTGCTCATTCAATTGTGACGTGCAAAACCTTGGGGGGGTTGTGCCAACGAGGTTTACAAAGTCTTCTACGTTTGTAAGTTGTACAGAAGATGAACAGAGCGAATACAATCCCAGGAAGATAACCAATAATTGTCAGGCCGAGACTGAGGCAGACCAACCCGTTGCATCCGCCTTGTTGCAGTCCGACGCCTAAAGGAGGAAATAGGATGACACAAATGATTATACAGATGAACCTCAAGACCATGTTCCAAACTGTTTTCCAAAAAGCAAAAAACAATTTACTCGTGACCTCGATGTTGAGGAAGTTCCTTACCTTGGAGATACACGAAAGCAATTTCACTAAGGAGACATATCACACAGGTTGACACTTCAGCTTAGTAGTAGACAAAATCGCTATCCACAATTCAATCTGAAGTGAAAAGTGAGTTTCAAACTGCGAGGCAGCCCAAAGTAGTCCCAAAGTAGTAAAAAACTTAATCGCTTGGTACAAATTTGTAAAGATTTATCTTTCACGGTGGTGTAAATTTCTTCAGTAGGGATGTGCAAAAATTAGGTAGTTTTATGTTAATAAAAAACATTGAAAAATAAATATATTAATAGAACTATGCCTGTAACGTGTTTGGACTAGGGACTCCCATGAGACGACGGTACGTTAAATATTAATTCGAAAACGACACCTCACTCGATCTCCTGATTAAAAATGGTGAAAATATCGATTTATCGGGTTCACTGACACCCACAATGTGATTAAATAGGTGCGGGACCCCCGTTAATCAATTCAATGTCCAAAATTACATCAAAAGCCCCATTTATGGCGCCTTAGAAGCCCCACAGAGCCCCACGAGGTGGGGTGAAAACCTTGCTGACTGGCTCAAAAGTAAAAATATATCCTCAGAATCACGCACACCGTCGCGTCACTCCTCTGTCGATTATGGTAGGCTGTACTCGGAATAATCAATTTGTCAATTCATGACGGGAGACGAAAATAATTCGACTAAGACAAAAATGATAATCAAATAAATAATTTATTTGACATTGGCCGATCAAAATAATAATTATTTTGATCGGCCTGTGTCTTTTGTCTCTAAAATGTAATGTTTCAAGATGTATATATATATATATATATATGAGGAGGTGAGCTGCAAAACTAGTTCGTTCCATTAAAAAAATAAAATAAAATAAATAAATTTAAAAAAACAACCTTGTGATTGAGGGTGTATTGCCATCTCTGGAGGTTGTCTCTATAGAGTACTAAAGTATACTTAAAGCCTGTCGGCTAAAATGAAATCCAGGTTTTATTCTGTAAAACCTGGAAAACACAATGTGTTGGAATAATTTGGTGTTGGTATGTAACAAACCCATGTCATGGGTTTGTTACATACCAACACCAAATTATTCGCACTTCTATCGTTACTAGGTACGTTATTTCAAGCGCTACTTTTGTGACATGAAAACATCTCACTTTTTTTCGTGACAAGAAATCAAGTCGCTGTTTCGTCTCACTTTAATCCCCCATTAAATTGAAAGAATAGTGATCCTGAAAACCTTAAAATGACAACAAAACTGGATAGACTAAGGAGTGTAATGAAATAGTGAACAAAAAATCTAGCTGTAAAAACGAATTGCTCAGTCTACCAAATTTGACCCCCCCCCCCCCCCCCGGCCGTGAACCTCCCGACGAAAACCCCGCGTGTCCCTTATAACCCCACCGACAGGCCTGGAATCCTCATACATCGATTCAACGTCAAAATTAGTTTCAAAACGACTTCTCACTTCTCACTCGACCCCCTGGCCCAAATCCTTTAAAGACCTTCTCTGTATATCCACTTATCTTGGGAGCTCCACATAACCCCAGTGTGTTGGTACCTCATAAATCGATTCGCCGTCCATAATAACTTCACAATGTTTCACGTTTTACGTGTACGTTTTATTTACGTTGGTCTGCGTTGATATAAAATGGAAGGCGACTACACACCTCTGGCTCATCCAACTATGACCTGCTCATTTCCAACGTCTTCTTCATTTTCCGGGGTTGTAAGGTTCGCCCGGTGCTGTTGTACATATTACGATCAGAGCGAATATCAACCCTGGAATATAGCCAAAAAATGTCAAGACGAGACTGAGACAAACAAGTCCGTTGCAGGCGCCTTGATGCAGTCCGATGCCCAAAGGAGGGAGAAATATGGCACATATGACCAACAAGACCATCGGCACGGCCATCTTCACGAGTTTTCCTGAGAGAATTAAAAAAAAAAAAAAAAAAAAAAAATCACGCGAACTCTTGATTTTTAGAAAGTGGCTTACCTCGGTGACGGGCGAAATTAATTTCACTAAGGCGACGTAACACTCGGGTTGAAAAACACAGCAAATGTTGGACAAGGTTTATTATTCTTTGATGATATAGGTAAGTAGGGAAAAATTAATTCTATGTAATTGAGAAATTATTCAATAAAATTTTTTTCCTGTACAAGGTTTGGACAGATGAATATTGTACACAACCTCGAAAAATGTGCTATGCGTCCAAAATTACTCGGACGACACCATAATATTATTTGACCATTTGACCTCCTGACATCCTTCAAAAGCGCCGTTTGTTGCCCACGTAAGTCCCACAGATCCCCCTCGGTGAGCTGAAAATGGATTCTACGTCCAAAAATAATGCGGAAACGACGCGTAACTCCTATAGCCGAAAACCATTCAAAAACCCCTCCCGTAGCCCCACAAAGCCCCACGGGTCACAACTAGATGGAGAACCGAGAGCAACTGGTTAAAATTACAGATTTTAAAAATAGCCCAGGCAAATTAGACATAGGTACGCTTCCCGAAAAATCCTTTGACGCGTTAAAGGTTTTAATATCTTTTGGGGGTTCCAAATAATAGTTTGCGATGGGTTCTAACTTCTGCTTCAGTCTTGAGAGCTTAAGAACAGCGACATTTTTGCACTGTTTTCAGTTCTTCACGTTTAACTCCCAAACACCGCTACCTACGGAAAATGTGACTCTTGCCTTTTTTGAAGAGCATTAAATTCTGCATCGAATGGATTTTGATTAATTGAAATCGGCTTAGCCGTTCAGCTGCAATCGAACCTGGCCGCACCTAACCATCATTAAAAATGCCAATTAACTAAGCCGGCCGCATAGCACCATCGTCCCTGCCCTCGACATTCAGAGAAAGTGGAAGTAACAATTTTAAACACTGAAGGGTGCCTTGGGATTCCACCTCGGTTGGGGCCGAGCGAGGAAGATGGACCCTGAGATTCAACACCTCGTGCGTAAGCAACGTTACGGCTGCCCGTTACGTTACGGCTCTTCGGATCCAGCCAATGGAGAAACGGTTTCACACTAGTTGACAAAATTTGCATTTAATGCAGAGATCGTATCCGTATCAAATTGGGAGTTCGGTGTGTTACTCCGCTATTGAAGTGTTGAAAATTGAAGTGAACGTGGGAAGTCAAGCAGAAGTTTATTGCTTTGGCTCGATCTGTTGGTTGGTTTGGCTCTGCTTGGCTCATGTCCTGTTGTACTCACGTCTCAACTTTTCGGTAAGGCTCATGTATTTTGGATTGAGCCTTGTCTCAGCATTTCGATTGGCCCAAGTCCATGGAATGCCCTCGGTTCCAAGAGATGCGGCAGTCGATCCAGAATCATAGGAAGTTCGTGAGTTGTCGCCCAATCATTCAAATAGAACCGATGATCCTACGTCTTGTCGAAGTTCAGTCTGTGAGAACTGGATGTCCACCAAGCTTGCAAAATTTCTTCTGAAGGTTGGAGATTGAGGCATAGGGCGACAGAGGGAGCCATTCACTAGCACAGCCATATTTACATTAACACGCAGCTTTGTCTATTGTTAAATTGGTATTTGGCTAGATCGTTTACTTACAGCAAAAACAGGGTTGGCCCCAGAACAGAACCCTCCTTTACCACTGCTGCTCAACGGCTCGATCTGTTGGTCTATTCCTTTGGCTCGATCTGTTCAATGGTTTGGCTCTGTTTGATCTCTCAACCTGGAGTGGAATCCCAAGGTTTCGTTTGGATGATATTAATGGAGGGTGCGGAATCCCAAGGTATTGGTAGGACGACGCTAATGGATGGTGTGGAATCCCAAGATATTCCATAACGATCTGAGCTCATAATGAGGGTCCGTGGTGGAATCCATAGCCGCCCATACTGAAGGATTATTAAGTTACAGCGGGCCAAACCTGTTCGTTCCATAAAGGGTTTAAATTCAGAATTTACGGTACCGCACGTTTTCTATCGATTTGTTCCCTCCTGTTTGTGTTTCCTCAATCCCGGAAACAAGAGATGGGGAAAAGGAATGGCAGCGTGGCTCAAGACGGGAGGTGAGGCGCAAGATGTTGAAGAGAAAGTCGGAACGAAAAGCGAAGCTGCGTAAAATACCCGAAAATATCAAATGTCAGAAGTTAGTGGGAAACGCGGGATAACGGGAGTGGGGTAAGTTCGAGCGGGTGAAAGAGCGTCTGGGTAAAAAAGGAGGGGATGAAAGCGTGTAGGGAGCACGCGGGGATGAAAACTGGGAAAGGGGGGAAAAAGCAAAAGTGTCGGGAGAGGGGATGTTTGAATATTAGAGTGAGATTTCAGGTGAGGGATGAGGAATGAGGAATTGTGGGACGGGGTAGTGCGGAATAAGGGTGAACTCCGAGGGGGCAAATCATGAAGGCGTCAAGGGGGGTGGTAACATAGTGGTTACGCCCCCATTCACCCCCACCCCCAACACCTTCCCCCTTACAATCGCTTGATCCCCTTTTTCCCCGTTCCCCTCCCCTTTTTCCCTACGAATCAATCAAAAATTAGAGCCGAGAGTTCTCCACCACTTTTTAGAGCTGTCCTGTTTAAAAATGCTTCGTCCCTGTTTCACTACCGTTCCCGAACTCGTAAAACTCGGATTTGCAATTTATCGAACAAGAAACTCTACAGTGACAACCCTTATAGACATAACCTCACATAACATTGTCCTCGCAAGTTAAATTATTCTGGAAAACAGTTTGTTAATTAAAAACGCTGCAAATTCGGATTATTCAGACGGGGAATCGCAAGTGTACAGGAAACGATTTTACGTCCAAGCACTCTTCGATAACGTCTCCCCACTCGACCCAATAGCGACATCCTTCAAAACGCTGCAAATTTTCCACAAAGGTTTTTATTCTTTGATATAGAAAAACTGTGCAAAAATAAACTCGTGTCCATACCTAAGTGAAAATTTTTGAAAAAAAATAACCACACACAGGTGTGGGACCTCGAAAAATCATCATCTGTCTCGAGAAATCATCATCGCTGTCACATGGTTGCAATTTTACTTACCTACAAAAACCACAGATAGTAGGTAGAACGCAGTAGCTATTGCTGCAGTGCATTGTTGAAATTCAACTCTTGAGTTTCAACAATGCACTGCAATAATGCAGAAGAATCACGTCAGCTCGTCATGTGACAGGAATGACGGTAACAGAAATAATGTTTTACCCTTTTACCATTTAAAAAAAAATTTAAAAAAAAAAAAAAAATCACAAACATGAAACATAAAAAAGAAGTATCCTCCTGCCATGTGGCAGGAATGACTGTGACCCTTTTGCCCTTTCACGAAAAATGGGCACCCACGTTTTTTAGTTTTCAAAGACTTGGGAATCCAGGTCAGGTTCAAGTAGTAACATAGAATCACTTTCTACGCTGGGGAAATATTAAATATGTTATTTGCTAATTACGAGCACTAACACTAAGTGACAGGGAATGATGAGGAATAAAGGTAAGCATCAACATTTCGCTCATTATCACCTAATTCACAGAAAAATAAAGTGAATAATTCACCGCGGCTTCTCCCCACAGTTAAAGTTAAAATTAACGAAGGTATCCACACAAGCAGAGCACTCTAGTATCTTATTTTCCTACTGAAAGGCGGGATGTTCAAATGGGTTCCCACACATTTCAATTCTCTGGAGACAGCCCTTATGAGTATAAATAAGTATAAATTTTAATTTTTAACAAAAAATTGTTTTTACAGATGTTATTTGGTTGGGTGTGCGTAAGGTAAGATCCAACTGAAATATCCCACCTGCCGCCCACCCAATACCCTGATCCCCCGTCCTGCCAAGAAGCGCAACTCCTAACCCCATCCCACGCCCCGAGTCGATCCCCACCTCTCGTGAACTGTTGGCTGTCATAATATTATTATGACGGGGGTCAAAAAATGTCATTGGTCTCATCATTAAATGTTTTCATTAAACGTTTCATGATGTGAAGATTTCAAAAATATGTGACAGGTATGACAATCGGGCCATTCATTACGGTTTACCGCGAAAATATTCTCGAAAGTGGAAAAAGTAGTGACGAGGGTTAATAGGGTGTCTTCGGAGCAATAGTTGAGAGTCTCAACTTGAGACCAATAATTTTCGTAATTCAATCAGAATACACGAAGTATTGGCTCGGTGACTTGAATTGTCCCTAGAACGGACACTTTCAAACGGTTTTCGAAAGTTAGTCCAAGGCTAATTCATGCTAAAACCCAACTGTCAAAAACGTAGGTTTCTAATTTGCGAGTAGCTTTCGTTTAGAAGAACTAAAATTTGACGGGTTCCGAAGTACTCCCACATATTCCGTCTCTGAAGCTAACTGATCTCTGGGGAAATAATCCTTTGATTGAGTGATTCAATTGTTGGAAGCTTTACGTTTTCCATTTTTCGGCTTCATCCGGCTTTCGCTCAGTTCCAGGGCTGACGATAATGCGATAAAACTTGTTGGCAATCCCGAAAGAGTGTCCAGTAATCGGGATTAGCGGCCGGACGATTGACAAAGATTAATTCGATTGGCGTGGAAGTCAGGAACATTTGAGAGAAATTCTCTTCTGTTTTTAATTGAATCAGTGAGAGTCGAAATTGGTACAATGAGCGAGGGATCATTTTCGGGCTATTCAGCAAAAAAAAGTAGCTGTAAAAATTTGAATTTTGCATGAAGCTTCTCGTCAGCGGGTCATGAAGTATTCAAGGTATGAGAAGTCTGTAGGCGATTTGTGTTGATTTACCAACAATACGATGGAAATTGGCGGTCGGAGGGTTTGTTGAGGGTTAGGACGACGGTGACCCCATTAACCCCGTATTCACGAGGAATAAACTTGAGAGTTAAGTAGATGAGGCCGAGTCAGAAACCCGTTGATGTCAGAGAGCCTCAAGCTTGTCTCATCTTGATCGATTCCTCGTCCTCCCTGCCACGTGTTGCTCACCAAAACACCCCCACCTGCTAACCCCACGAGCTCCCAGAGGTTCACCTTTAGTGATGATGTGTTTATTTTGGAAGGTGGATTTTTTTTGGGGGGAGGAAAGAGAAACCAAAATAGCAATCCAATCCGACAGACACGCGTGCTTCAAGGCAGTTTCATGTACGAAAATATCCCGAAGTCTCAGCCTAGCTGTCAAGCACACCCGTATGGTTCTGCAGAGTTGGCAAGATGGCAATTAATTACCGTTTCTCTGCTCACTGAAACCTCCCCGAAGGCGTTCGAATTTAGTAAATTTTGACGGGCCGTTTCTAATCCTGCTAATTTCGCACAAATGATTCCAAACGTCGACACGGACGGTGATCGCGTGATTAAGGTTCACTTTGCACGCATATAACGCTAACCCGCCAAGTAATTCCGTTTGCTCGCCCCAAACACCCGTATCTTGAACGGATTGATGCTTCGGGGTGGGCACCAACTTTTGACAGGACTTCTCTCATTTGGGAGTGAAAAGCCTGCAGGTGAGCGCTATCGTGCCTTTTGTTTCCTTGGTACTTGACTGTAATGTTGGGGAACATGTAGACCGAGGGTGAACCCGGTTGCTTTGAACTATTGATTCAAGTCACACACGCGTGATCTGGTGGAAACAACGTCCTAAAACCGTGTTTGTAGGGGAGACCCCTGAATTCTTGAAATGTCTGAATGTCTGAAATGAAAGTGACGAGAGTGAGACGAGGGTTCTCGAAAGAAGACGGGTCCACACATTCTCGGACAGTCAAGTCTTGAAATCACTAGCGGATAAGCCCTCGAAATCAAACCTGGTACTCGATTGCTGGGTGGGCCGTCAAGCGTGTGGGAGCCTCAAATGACATCTCAGTTGGGTGCCAGGAGACGCTGGGGTTGCTCTTACGAAATGTGGTGTGGCCGTGTGAGCCAAACTCTATAGGGGTTATCACACTGTCAGAAACTCCCAGCCAGCCGGGTCCTTATCCACATTGGTATGCCAAAGAATTTGCGGGTCATGGGTTGAAGCCAAAGCAAATGACTGGAGGCATCACCCATGCCACTGCATGCTGCTCAGAAAACTATTACAGCGTTGAAAGAATTTTTTCCTGATTTGGGCTGGCTCGGGTAGGTAACAGGTGTCAGGCAATGGCCCGGACAGCTCAGGGTATCGATGGATTTGAAGGGCAAACCAGTTCAAGCATCTCACAATAACACCATCCCAGAATAGCGGAGAGGGCAAAAGCAAAGAACAGCATCCTACAGGTTAGACAGTGCAAGCAATGATGATACAGGGGCGCCATTGACCACCATTGACGCTGCTAAAACCAAGTCCTTGCCTTGCAATGCAGGAGCAACAGCGCCCAACGATCCACTGCAGTGGAGGAATTCTGGATCAAGAGTAGGAGAGAAGAAAAAGAAATCACGAAGAAACAAACTTTGTCATTGTCATACAGTCTTGCTCAACGGCAAGGAACGGAAAGCCCGAGCACATCAAGTGTGCAATGCGGTGCCAAACCATGAAGATGGCAAAGTTTAGTTCGGTTTTAGGCATTGCCTGATCGTAAAACTAAGGCAACAAAAAAACTTCAAATGAACCAAAGGTCAAGTTGGTGGTTGTGGCCTGGTCGACGTTTAGACACATTTTGGCACTCGCCTGATTTAGGCTGTACAGAGTGAAGGCCAAGTTTGCAAGGGAAAAGACTATGAAAACGGGCCGTTTGGAGAGAAGGAAAAAGACGGCAGTGGGGGGGTTTGAAAGGGGAGTCGTGGAATGGGCCGAACCTCCCGAAAAAGTAATTACTTAGTTCTCGGTAGTCCAAGTTTTATGTTCGGGCGGCTCTGACTGGTCCAGAAGCCCTTATCTCTAGTTTTATTAGGATGGTCCTCCCGTTTTTGCGATCCCCTTCCCTTCCCTTTCGTTCCCTACGCCCTCGCCCTCATCAAAACTCAGCCTGCAGCATCAAGCTACTTCACTTGGAACTGATTTTATTCGCGCTAAAAAATAACTCGAAGCCTCCAATGGGAATTCGGAACGAGATTTCATTGTGACATTTCTGTCGGTCACCACGAGGAATTAGCGGTCGACATTGACTTTCCTTCTCTTCCTATGCCTTTTGAATTGTTGGAATGGCTCTGCCTATGCCTGAATGGTTCTGATTCACTTCCGTATGTAGTGGAAAGATTTGTACAGCGTTTTTCTGAAATGGCAAAAGAAAAGGCAATTTTTTCAGGGAAAAAGTTGAATAAGATGAAGAAGAAAATAAGAAAAAGAAAGAAGAACAAAGAAAAGGACGAAAAATTTTGAAAAAAAAGAAAACGTTTCATATGATACGCAGATTTCAAAAACCTAATATCCGTCCACGGTACGTTTTCCGAGTAATTTTGGTTGCACAATCCATTTTTCGCGGTCCCACATTTGTCCAAACATTATACAGAATTGTTTGTTTATTATTTAGGGAATAATACACCATGTCGGAGGTCGAAATTATTGACTGTCCACAAAATTTGTCATTATCCGTTTCAAAATGCGAAGATTCCAAACCCTAATGTCCGTCCGACGTCCGCCATCGGTTTTGGCCAGAAGGATTCTTTTAGCATGGAACTTGTATGCTTTAGCCTTGAGCTAACTGGCAAAAAGTGCCCCGTTTTTGGGGTTGACGCGGTCGGGTGACGCAGAGAGGGCGACCAAATTTTCTTAGAAGATGATTTTCACATACAACCAAGCCGTTGAGAAACTTCCCTAGAACTAGGGAAATGAAACTTCTTTAGTTTTCATCGGACAAAAATTGTTCTCCATTCGTTGGAAAGCTGTCGATTTATCACGCATTTCTTTCGTACAAGTAACGAACAAGTTTGTTCTTCGTACTTCTGTAGTCGTTTTATAAAAGGATATAGTAAACATAAAAATTTTAATGTAAATAATAAAGAGAGACTGATGACGACTGAATGTTGAAAATTTTATCCTAAGGTAACCAAACGTTTAACATCACATTGTGATTTCTCATCCAATTAATACACATTTTAAATAATAAAAAGGATACAGTAAACAAGGCCGCTTGTTTTGTTGTCACTTGGTTGAGGGGGTAATCTTGATTATACCTAGTTGTAGAAATGCACCGTAACCGAAAAGCGAGGCTAAATCATGTTCCATGTTTCTTGAAATTTAGGCAGAGGCTCTAAGCAAATAGGATCCGGAGGTTCAGGGGGCAAGCCCCCCTGGGCGAGGCACCCTGCGCCGAGCTTTATTTTTTATTTTTTATTTTTTTAAATCTGAAATGTTGGCAAAATTCTCGGTTTACCATCTAAACGTGACCGCAAGGTTTTCACCCTCAACCCCCCAAACTCATGGGGCTCTGTGGGGCTCTGTGGGGTTAAAAAGGGGCTGCGGGAGGTGTTTTTGCTGCTAAAAACTTTCTGGTTCACCCTAGAAAGCTGAGATTGGGTAGGAAGCCTCCATGAGACGGAACGAGACCAATTTTATGACGGGCTTCAACCAGATCAGCTGAGTGAGCTAATACCTCTCTCCTGAACAAATCTGTCCCAACTACATTAACATGGCACGGAAATTTTTTTTTCTTTTTTAATTTAATTTTTCGGAATAATTTGTTATTGAAATAAAATTAATTTTTGCTCATTTACATATATCAAAAAATAGTAAAATTTGCTACGTTTTTAAATTTTTTTTTATTAACAGGATTAATTTAATTGCAAAATTATTTTTCTATATTTTCCTCTTTTTTGAGTGTCTACGGCGCTCCATGGCCTGATTAGAACTAAAAGCAGGACAATTTTTCACTTATGAAAGTCGTGGGTAGGGCAAAAATCTGCTTCAAAGAAATGGGGATTTTAAGGAAGTTTGGCTCCTTAAAGGGGGGGAGATGAAATACAATCACTGCCCGTCCCCTGCCGTCGGTACAATAGACACTATTCGTATACGCCAAGTTTCGAGTGTTTCTGGGTATCAAATCAGACGTTGAAACTTTCCCGTACCCCCAAGGAAGAAAGGAATTCGTTTGAAACAGGATCAGTTTGCGATAATAAACGTTCCTAGCGAGGGTGGTTCAGACCCTCGGAAAAAGTAGAAACCTCATCTTCGGTTCCTGGAGATTTCCTCTTTGTAACTAGATACTCGTTAGGGTTATAGTGAGGGGGAGGGGGAGAAAAAGAGGAAAGACCAGATGAAAGCTGAGTGAGAACAGAAATAGAGAGAGTGAAAAGGGTGAGGACCCCCGAGGGTTGAAAAGGTTGAGGGGTGGGGGAAAATGAAAGCGAAAGTAAAGACTAATAGAGCGGCGGTGAAGGTACTGTGGAAAACGGCGAGATGAAGAGGGGAAGTTCTCTATGCTCCGCACTTGGTTCCTCACCGGCTCCGCACTGCTCCTCGTGGTTCGATATTTTCCAGTTCCCTCGACCACCTCCCTACCATTTCCACTGGTTTTCCTCCGGCTTCACTTTTGTTATAGCGTTTAACTTTCCCTCTCGGCACGAAGTGTTCCCTTTCATGTGAAAACCCCCTCCAGGAAGGTTGACCTTTTTTTAGCCGTCTTCAGCTCCGACCCTCAGCTGGTTCATTCCAAGGACGTCCCCATTGCAGGACTCATTGTGGGAAATGCCTGGATATCGTCCCGCAGGGCCAAATGCGCCAAAAGCGTCCACTGCCAAAAACCTGCCACCGATATTTCTGACGTTATCGACGAGTTTCATTCGCAGGCGAACGTCTGATTTCCTCTATTGGGGGATGTTTCTGTTTTTCCGACGTCCACGAACCTTCGACACAGTTGAAAACCCGTCCCCTTGTACGGCAAACCTGCGATACATATAAGTTTTGCGGGTCACAAAGTTCGAGCGTCTCATGGCGAAGCATTTTTTTTTTCGAAACTTTCAACTCAATTTTAAACAGCTGCATTTTGGAATTTCAGAATTTTAGAAAGCTGCATGGGGCTGTACGGACCGGCGTCAGAAAAATATGGAAAAATGTCAACCATTTCGGAGAATTTTGTGCAAGCAAATTGCAAAATACCTAAATCTGCAAATTTTACACAAGGGTTTATTATTCTTTGGAATAGACATACAGTTCAAAAATTAGTTCCGTCAGTAGGTAAACAATTGCTTTTTAAAAAATCTGTATTTTGCACAGTGTTTGGACTGATGAAGGACCCCCGAAAAAGGATTATAATTTAATGAGGGGTCATTTTCTAAGTAATTTTGGACATATTATGTCCAAAATTACTTAGAAAATGACCCCTCATTTGACTTCCTGGTACTCTTCAAAAGCCCCATTGATCCCCTGTATGGTTCTGGAAATGATTTCCTGTTGAAAGAGAGAGAGAAAAAAATTAAATTTTACAGAAGGGGTTGTTATTCTTTGGTATAAATAATTTATACCATAATATATACCATAATTTTTATTTATAGCTTAATTTATACGATAATTATTGCGAATATCGTGAATAAAACAATTATACGTAAAAAAAAAAAACTATCTTTGTACAGTGTTTGGACAGATGTGCGACAAAAAAAAAGGATTATACGTCCAAAATTACCTGAAAAACGATAACTCATTCGACCTCCTTCGCATCCTTCGAAATCCCCATTTTTAGCCCCATGAAAGCCCCATAGTGAAATCGAATGGCTTTCCCCCCCCCCCCAATGGATTCTACGTTCATAAACACTTAGAAAACGACACCTTGCTCGACCCCATGGACTGAATCCTCCATAAAAACATTTTTAGCCGCACAGAGCCGCAAGTTTTTGAGCGATCGAGCTGAAACCCTTGCGGGCACAACTAGGGAGTGGGAGAACCGAGAAAATTGGCAAAATTTGGATTTTCCGAAAAACGATGCTGGAAATTTCATTTTGGGACTCTACGTATCACGAAACATAATATTTCTCCTTAAGGAGAAATTGTGAGGACAAATTTTGAGGCCGAGCAAAATGTTTGAATCCCGTTGAATTAGTTTTATTACATAGGTTGATTACCTGAGAATAATAATTATTATAATTATAATAATAATTATTATTATTATAACCATCACATCACCTAATAGTAATTATTACGTGATGTGATGGTAATCGGGAAAAAAAATCCGGAAAAAAATCCCCTAAGAATATTCAAGGGCGGAAAAAAATCCCCAAAAACAAAAATTGAAAAAATGGAAAAAGGGAGAAACCCATAACTATAAAATATTATATTTACAGGAATATTTTTCTGTATTTTAAATAATATTCATAAAACAGCCTTTTTAAGGACCGCCCACCAGAGGTTCATCTCATCCCCTGTTTGCTCAACTGGCCCCACATTGGTCGGTGATTCGTGTTACTCACGAGTCGCCTTCTCGACGTCACAGCCAGGAATTCAAATCGTTCTGAAGTTCAGAATCTGAACAACTTTTGATAAAATAGGTTGATCAAAAATGTTGATATCAACTACCTATCAAAAAATTGGAAGACTTGTAAAAACACTGCCCATGATGGTGTATCCCAAAATTCAGGTGGTTGTTCACTCTCCATTGTGGGTAATCGTATAAATTTCCCAGAGGTCGACAAAAACGAAAACTTATTTTCGGGGTCGACAATGTCTAAAAATCGACCATTTTATTTTACTAACACAAGTTCTTTAATTTCAATAAATAATTGCCCTAAATAATTGCAATAAATAAATAAATTTGTACGTGATTTGTATTAATTAATACAATTATTAATAATTGTTGGCTTGATGTTTACAGAACTTTAGGTCTATTTATTTTGTTGATTTGGTTGATTTTTTCCATTGACCCATTTTTACAAATGACAGGTAAAAATGGACATGATATTGAAATGGACAGCACCTGATGTGACCATAATATGGTGACATATTATGTTCCCGTCGCGACGCGTCGTCAAGAAGGAAAACCCTGATAGTTCAGTTTTTAGACCAGACATTCCACAAGTTACACAAACTGACATTCATAATCATCTCGTTTTTGTACATTTGGCTCCACGTTGGGCCAATGTACGAAAACGAGATGATTAAGAAGGTTAGAGTGTGTAATTTGTGGAATGTCTGCAGCTTGAGCTCCGGGTGTCGGCTGAGAGGGAGACGTCCCACTGGTCTGCCGACATCAGCCACAGTTACAGCGCGTCGCTGGAGGCGAAGGATGGACGAGCTGGGACCGTGGGGAGACGGAGATGTCCCCGGAAACACGGTGATCTCAGACGTCATCCTGTGTTTTGCAAATTGGTGGTGCCACCACCGGGAGAGCCTCGAGGCGAGCGTGGGCCAGCGGCCAGAAGTCAAGCATCTCCTGCAAGTCTACCGAACTTTCCCAACAGGATCAACAGCTGGAGGCGAAGGATGGACGGGCTGGGACCGTAGGGTGACGGAGATTATTCTGCTGCCCCAGATTCTTTTTAACGATGCGGAAATCTGTAGGCATATGCGTTTTCAGGTTGAATCCATATCTCATTAGTATAAAAAACTTTTTTTGAGGAAAAGGCGTAGTTGTGAAGTGGGGCTGAGGGTCTTACCAGATGCTCTCTATGAGCACTTAGTCACTTTTCAAGTACCAAGTAATGAGTGAAGCGCTCCAAGTAACGAGCAAGTCTCTGCTTACTATGAAGGGTCTGACAAGAGGTGATTCTGCCCTATGGAAATGAGGTGTTTGACCCTCCACGCGCCTATGAGCACGATCTCACATTTCTGCAGTCTTGTGACTCTTGGAGACATCCACAGAACAGCGCGCAACGTGCATTAACGGTACTTAATTAGTGAGCGATAACGAAGCGGTTGAGGGGGTTCAGTGAGGGAATTCGGGAATTTTTCGGGAAGGCAGTAATCGCGGAGAATGAAAGGAGGGGGAGAAAGAAGGAGGCGAAGGAAGTTGGGTGCTACGTCTAACCTTTGACGAACCTTTCCAGATTTTATTGATTTATCACCGAGGAAGCTGGCAGCCCAGAAGAGGGGGATGTTGTTGATTCCCTGCTCTGACTTTCCCTTTTCAAAAAAACATCCCTTACACCTTCCCCTCTCCCATTTCCACCTTTTTCTCCTATGTTTCTATTCACCTTACAACCCGCCCCTACCTGCTCAGTACAGCCGCCCCCGGTAAACGTCTATTTTCGTGGAGGGGGAATGTGTGGCAGTTCCAAAGGACTATTTCCCCTCCAGCCACGTGGCGCCCTCTACTCTTCAACCTCGGATCCTAATTTATTTCCGCCCTTCTCCTCCATTGTTCTTTTTGTTGAATTAGGCTGGTAAAATTAGTAGGTGGGACGCAGGAACCAGAAACCAGAGTCTCCCTTCATTATGGGGACGCTCTATCATCATTTAGAGTTAAAATAATGCTTTTTAGGGAGGAGTTCTTTGGAGGGTTGAAATATTTTATAGTTCGTTCCTGTGTGGAAGGAATACAACTCGGTTTGGAGGAGTGATAACCGATGTGGAGCGGTTTAAGAAGACTGAAGAGGTTAGGATCCGTTTTGAATTGGTGATATTCGGATTGGAGGCGTCAAAAACCAGGTTGAAGATTATTGAAAGCGTAAGCAAGTGGTCAACCCCTGCTGGCTCCGCCAGCCACCCCCTGCCAGCTATGCCAGCCAACCCCTCTTGTTCCGCCCTGCTAGGGCTTTCGATAAGGTTTTCTGGGATGCTCTCCCCAAGTGTTCAGTATTTTGAGAGCCACGTACTTCCTACAACGTGGTTTTCCATGATTATTACTCTCATTTGGCAAACCGAAATACAGAATGATCGTGAAAATCCGATTTCAAATTTTGAATCAGCGTTAAAAACGTAAGAGAAAATGAAACTGAAAAATATGAGATGAGAAAAAGGTCTCAAAAATTATTGAAACGACTACAGGACTCATTTTCCATGTTTTTTGCCTTAATGAAATACATGCTGATCGGTTACTTGTTAATCAAATTTCAAATGTGGATTCATCGTGAAAAAATTTATGAGATAACGTGAAAAATATAAGATGAGAAATTTGAACGACGATTTCCCCGAAAGGAGTTAAAACCAAGTTTGAAGAGTCTAACACGAGGTTTGAAAGGGTAACAACTGGTTTTGTGGAGGTTGAGAACCGTTTGGAGGGGTGGAAACCGGTATGGAGAGTCTAATAATTACTGACGATTGGTTTGGCGAAGTTAATCCTTGGCTTAGCGAGGGTTTTGTTCCATAATGTTAAGATGGTTACTAGCATATCTAAGTCAACTTTAATCTTTAGCAAAAATTCAGTTTTGAGTTTTGCACGCTAGGACGCACCTGTTACGGCACTTTGCACTTGAAATTCTTTCGTTTTTACGCTTCGTGTTCGTCTCAAGGTCTCTCTGCAGCCCTCGAAATGCAGATCCTCTTTTTTTCATTTTTAGCTCGTTACAGCTCGGCGAGAAGTTTCAAACGCCTACAAAAAACAAAAAAAAAAAAAAAAACCGCAGGAGAAATTGCTCGGTAAGCGTTGCATAGCCATTGCCGAAATTCACTGGGGGAGAAGAGGAAACTGCGTTCTCGAGAACTCGTCCTTCCCCCTGATCTCTTCTCCTTCGTCCGTTTGGGCGTCATCTCTCTCCCGTTCGTCGAGCCAAAGTGCATACCACTGAGTTTTATGGCCCTTTGTTGGCCCGCGGGTTCGCCCCGGACGATGAACTTGAGACCCTTTTGGCGAGCTGAGGATTTCGGGTAGAAACAGTCCACCAGTTAATATGTCGCTGTACATCCAAGGAATAGACGAGACCAATTACTAACTTGAACAACATTTGAAAAACAATTCGATTGAACCAAAAAAATGCTTTCATGCTAAATATAATATATTTAGTAGCTATGTATGCATTCTTTTGCAACTTATTGTTTTGTACCGAGCTTTAGGCTCAAGCAATATACAATCCATACTTTATACAGTTCAACGTAGTAAAGTACTAGGATTGTCAAATTTGTAGGGATTGTTTGCACATGTGTATTGGCCAGCCTGATTTCAATATCTGTAAAATTTAATTAAAAGACTGCAGAGAAACAAGGTCATGGTGATCAGACAAGTCAAACATGGCAACAGAAAAAAAGATTTAAACTCAGTTTTTTTGTGTTTGGAAAGACGGACAAGCAGTTTCGAGTGGTAAAAAACCGGTTTGAAAAGCGGACAAGCACGAAAACAGGTTTGTAAGGGACAATAGCAAATTTTGAAGACTTCAGCAAAGTTGTTAACCGTTTGATGGGATAAAACCCAGTTAAAGATTTTTTCTATAAACACAGGTTAATTAGGTAGGTAACCCTGCCTTACCTACTCTCTGCTCAACTATCTTGGTACGAGGAACACAAATTTAATTTGTTTTCATGCCTTAACCATTCAGTTGAGCAAAACGTTTAGAAATAACCGAAGCCTATCACGCAACATTTCAGAAGATATGATCGTTCAACCGTTCAGGGTTAACGTATTTAGATAACTATTCTCATCTTGAAATGGGGGATTGCATTTTGGACCAACTTTTCAAAAAGGGGGCTACTTTGGACCAGATTTTAGAAGCACTTTGGGCTAGCGAACAGCAAACGTGAGTAACCACTTTGGACCGGCAGCCCAAAAACAACGAGAAATAAGGGATAGCAGCAAAAAATTAAATTGTTATCAATTAATAGTTTAATACGTAAATAGGTACCTAACTCATCAAAAGAGCATGATGTCGTCAATTTGTTTTCGCCGCCGATTTCGTAAATTTTTCGTGGGGGGAGCGAGTTTCCAGCTTGCAGATTTGCGGTAGGCCATCATGACACCATCCTGTCGATACACATCCCATGCTTTTTGTAACGCTACGTATTTTTTTAAGACGTCACTGCGCTGTACGTTCACCTTGCCCTTTTTAATTGAATTGATTTTCAAAAAATTGTCCGTTTGAAATTCTTTCAAAACCGCTTCAACTTTGTGACGTTCGGATGAGCAGTGTAGAAACTCACAGATGAAAACCACTATTTTCTCATAGATGCATTCACAAAGCAAAACTGCTGACCCCCCACAGTGATGCTTTCCTGCATAGAATATAACTGCGAACTACACTCATCCTGGTTTTCGACCACAATGCAACGGCTTCCCCGACGGGTTTCAATGTTCGCGTCAACCTCTACATCCATATCGATATTGTGCCGTCTGATACTGAACCTCACCTTGACATTGGCAGAGTTTCAATCAAACCTTTTCTCTCTGGTCTAAAGTGGGTGCCGTTCACTGGTCCAAAGTGCATGTCAACGTGATCCGGTCGTGCGTACGGGTTGGTCCAAAGTGGCTGCAGCCCTTGAAATACGCTCATTTCTGGGTCAGTTCATAATGGGTAACGAGGACCTCTAAGAAAGGAATACTCCGAAAATACCCTTCCAGCTAAGATTCTCGGGGAGATACAAATAGCGCTTCAACGGGGAGACGACCCTGCCTGGAAATTATCGATTTGACCGGAAAGAAATATAAGACACTACTAGAACAAAAATACAGCATTCGGTCGCGTGTCCGACTTATTCACGCTAGAACAAACTTGTCAAGACCCTTTATGGAAATACTCATAAATATACCGAAATAAACTCTTAGCGACGAAACCTCCCGGATTTTTTTTTTCTTGCCCTTTTAGCATAGAGAATATTTTTGGATGAATTCAGGACAGCCTGGAAATAGCCGTGATGGATCTATTTAAGCTGTTCCCACAGAAAGCTGGAGCGTTACGTAACGTTTTTGGTAACCGGCCTTATGCAACGTTGTTTTGTCTTTGCTAAAAGGGCCAGGGGGGGTATTTTCCACCGAAGATTTATTTTTGAAGGAGGTTGATTAAAATAAGCGTCCGCTGAATACCAAACCGTTTGTCCTGAATCAGATAAAATCATGGTACAGAAATATCTCCTCCTCTAAAAGCTAAGGTGAACCCATTTTTACGCAAACAAGCTATCAGCAACTAGAAGTAATATGTAATGTAGAAGTAATAAGTAATGTCGAGCGATTCCTTCTGTGCCTGGGAACTCCGGAGGACCCAAGAAAGAGGATGCCAAGCCCGCAATACCTGACCGATAAGCGGGTTCTGAAGGAAACATTTCCTGAAGTTCTGGAGGTGTTGGTTTCTTTTCACACCTTAATAATTTAGAAGAATCTGATCCATGTTTTGCAAAAATTACCCAATTTTTTTGCTATTTGTTTGCAAAATTTTTACGAGCATTTTATCCGTCTAGATGAATTATAGTAATATAAATTAACATTATATTCTATAAACCTTAACATAACTTTTTCATAAATTTTATGAAAAAGTTATGTTAAAAAGCGGTACAATCTGTGGAAAATTATGTTGAAAATTGTTTTCAAATTTGGCGCTTCTTTCAGTAAAATAGTGATTATTGATACATTCAGCTACAAATCTAGTAAAGGTTGAGTTAAACACTGTAAAAAGTCAGTTCAAAACCGCGTAAAATTTAGGGTTGCTGTCAGATTTTTTAAAACTTCCCAAAGTTTACGGTATTAAATACTGCGGGGAATCTGGACACCGTCAGGGCTAGTACCGAGGGGGGGGGGGGGTCACGCTACGGTCACGGCGCGATTTTGCGAACCCCTCTTCTCCCGCCGGCGACACCACAATTATTTCCGAAGATGGGAGGACTTTCTACCGTCAATTGACATCCAATGTTCAACTCATGATAAATGTTTATTATGTACACTATTACATGAAGCCAGTAACTGACTTCAAACACCACTGGTGTCCAGTGAGTCACGCCAGCTCAGGACTTTTGAATGTGGGGGGAACTGGACTGGCCCGAAACGTACTCCTGAGGACAGTAGACTGGATCGACGTTTTTCCACCTGGACGCCAGTGGTGTTTACATGAAGCCAATTACTGGCGCCAGTCAGCTGGCTTCGAATTCACGTCAGTCAACTGGCGCCAGTCAGCTGGACTGCGAATGGCCTCGTGTAATTTCAAGGGATCAAACCCTCTTACAGGCCTCCATTATCGACATATATCGATTCTGGAATGATCCCGACATGTGAGTCCATTGCCCAGAACCTCATTATCGACAATTCGATTGTGGGATGCGGGAAATTTGCCTCAGATGAGATTGGGTCCGATGGTCAGGCCTCCTTTGCCGACAATTCGGTTAAGCAATAGCCTGCAGCAGCCTTCCCAATTTAAACTGCGAGCTCAGGGCGAACTAGAACCGGCCACGGCATATCGTGTTGGGTTCCAGCATCCCCTCGGTTCCCTTCTCGGGAGCTCTGCACCCTCACAGCCCCTCAACATATCGAGCAAGCCTGATGAGTGCAAGCATCCCCATACTGTGGCTGCATCTTCCTCCTGTGTAGCAGATCATAAAAATGCATTTTATGTCTTGAAGGTAATGTTCCCATACTCCCTTTCTGTTCCTCCACAAACACTGGCAGCGAAATCCATATGCCTTGACAAACACACAACACATAATTTAATAAACTCAAATAAGTTGATTAAATTGTGTGGTTGGAACACAAGCACAAGTAGGTACACTTTCATCACTCGTTGATTGGGGTGTCCCACAAATTTATGTATACTATTAAATTTAAATTTAAATACTACTAATTTACTTGTATATGGCAATTTTTTTTAAATATTTGCCAAATAAATGTATACGAAAAACTCACTAGAATTGTTCCTTCACCCCACAATCCAGTATTCTGTGGAATTTCAAAAATACATTGAAGTGTATTTAAAAAAAAATTTTTTTTTACTGTATTTTTAACACTCGTGCCAGATCTTAATAGAATTTTATATGTGCACATATAAATTTTATGTGTGCCTATTTTCTCCTGCACGATGTTTCTTGAAACCAGAACGTTACAGATTTTATTTAAACAGACTCTCCTCCAGTCGCCATCCAATTTCATTAGATCGTACTGTATCAGATCTCGCGTGGTCATCGAGCGTCATCACTTGGTTCTGCGTCATCACTTGGTTCTGCGTCAAACTCTGGTTCTTCTGCAGCCGACTTGATGACGATGTTTCCAGCAGTCAGAGCCAGATAACGAGACATCCAGGTACAGTGACGTCGGGGAGTCTTGTGTGACCGTCAACCTCTTTCGGGCTGTTTGGCAATTGGGGTGAATCTAAGGAGTGACGCAAGCGGCGGTCGGCCCTTCGATAAAATGCCTCGTTTTGTTCGTCATTTACCTGTACAAATAAACCAAAATCGAGCCGAAAGACGTCACATTTTTTGAACAACGAAGTTTACCGGCTTAGGATCGAGCAAGTTTTCCCAGGGGCCGAAATGATGTTATTTCAGCTACCCTGGTAGTTAATACCCTGCGTTTGGCGGAGGAAGCGTGTTCGTTAACATTTGGTACGTGTGTGTGTTGGGGGATGGGGGGTGGGGGATATGACATGTGGATCGTGTGAGGGGGGGGGGGGGGGGGTGTATGAGATGAGGGGGAGTGAGATAGAGGGGGGGGGGAGCTCCAAATGTTCGTATCGACCACCTGATGATGTGACGTTGGTTGAAAGAGAGAAAGAGAGGATGGTACAATTAAAAGGGCTCGGGAGAGTGCGTGAGTAGTAGTTGGCGTTAAGGGGGGTGTACCGGAGAGGGGTTTTAACCCCCGTCCCCCCCTTTCGGGTCGATACTATATTTCTAACTCTGCTTTCCTCCTCTAGCGAAGTGCGCGCACACACTTTTCTATGCGTTAGTGTTAGTGCGGAAAAATGGCGGCAGGCGTATTCTGCGGAGAGGGGGCGGCCTCCTGCCACCCTCGCCCACCCCCTTGCCGCCTCCTGGGGGTAGTTTCATAGGCAACCGTAGCTCAGCGGGTTGAAGAAACTCAGGGAGAGGGGAGCTCGGGGTTTTTGAAAATATGTCAATAAACAAGCTTTCTCCCCTTTCGTCCTCCCCTTACTCTTTCTCTTTCTTCCCGAGGGAACTCCTTTTTCACCTCTTCCCGTTTCCCATACGACCTCGCGTGGCGTTTTTTTCTTCGTCTTATTTTTCCGCTTTCTAAATGTGGCATTTCCGCAAACATGGGTGGTTGGGGTCCAGCGGAAAGCGTGTTCCCGATTTTTTTTTTCTTCTTTTTATTCTTCACTGAGCCCTGCGAAAGGGGTTTTAAGGGCTCCGGTTTTTTCCCCCTTTCCCAGCAACAGTTGACCAAAAAAAAAAAAAAAAGGATTGGTGGGATTTGAGGAGTACGGGGGGGTTGAGGGATCAAACACCCATCGCGTGACGGCGAAACCAGACTCACGACCCCGAGCTGATCTACGTCAACAGTGGCGGCAAAATCCTATATTCTCGCACACGTGAAACGCTCCCTGAGGAGGGGAAAAAGTGTAAAATCAAGGAAAAGAGCTCTAAGTGGCGTATCAGAATTATGACCGGGGAGGGGGGGGGGGGGGGGGGTCGGTAAAGTGAAGCCGGCTCCCGACGTAGGCAATTAGAGCTCAACAACACAAACGCGTCGCTGGTCGTGAAATTTGGTACCATACACTATCGTAGAGATCGAGAGGGGGAGAGAGGGGGTCGCGTAACCGCGCCAAACGGTAATTACCCTCCCATCCCCCCCTCGGGCTTGGTAGTTTCTCCCAAACAATCCACTCGGCCCACTTCCCCCATTTAAACCGCCGAATCCCCCCCCCCCCCCCTCCACGCAATTTTATCACACTGCTCATCGACTACTAGTAACCCCCTAAACACAAATAGGACCGCGCTAAAGCCCCCCCCCACCCATCCACCACGTTTGTTGATTCACCGCATAGACGCAAACCCTTCACACGGAAAATGAACCTTTGTGATTGCGGAACGGTAATTAGGGGGGGGGGGGGATAGTTTGGCGGGATCATCCGCGTGTAAATCACACCGTGTCCTGCACCTAATTAGCTCTCAATCGCCGATTAAACGTCAATTTCCCTTTTCAAACTACGAAAGTGATTCCGCACAACGCTCTATTTTCTCAGCATTTTTTTTATCACACTTTCTATCGAATTTTCGAGAATGTGTACTCCCCTCTCAAAAATGAATAAAGACCTATTTTGTGGTTTTGATGTTTCGAAGCGGTGTGAGATTTTACAAGGTCGGAAAAAAAACGTGCACTTACAATCCTGTCAACGATCGTAAATGTCAAAGAATTCAATGCGAGGATTCCCCCGGCCCAGCAAATTCGAGCGTCAACCCCTCACAACAAAAAAACATTTCCGTGTTGAAGGAAAGGGTTGTCGAGGGGGTTACCCCCGAAAAATCCCCCGCCCCGCGGTGCAAGTTTCCCCCAACTGAATAGGGAAAACGAGTGTCGACCCCCGTGTGTAAAAACAGGGAGAACAAAATGGGCACAGGGGGAGGAAAGAGAAGGGGGGATTCTGGTATGAGATTAATTAGTCACCTACGCAGTGCCACGTTTCGGGGGCGAGATGGGAAAAGGGGTAAATACGAGCGGTAGTGACGGAAGGGGGGGGGGGGATCAGGAAGAGGAAAAGAGAGCGAGAGAGAAACGGGAGAAAAACGGGGAGACCCCCCCTCTCGACTAACGAAAAGAGACGATAGGGGAGCTCAAATAGGTGGTGGGGGCACTCCCCCCTCCCTCCGAACAACCCCCGAAAATTCATTTTAAAACAAACCGAGGGAACCCCCTTTCCCCCCCTCCCTGCCGCATAACAGAAGGGGAAGAACGAAGGGACTGGCGTAGATCAATAAAATGGGGCACCACTTGCGAGATTTACATTGTACAGCTTTTGCGGAATTACCGTCCCCCCTACCCCCTCACCCACCACCCATCCACGCCACTTTCCCCTTTCTTTCTCTCTCTCCCAACGTTTCTCTTTCTCTTCCACTTTCTCCGCCCGAAGATTACCGATCGTCCCCGAAACGCCTTATAACTGCTTGTTACTAAGTATAGCAGCCCTTTTGCCTACCTTTTGTCCTTCTGACCTTCAACTGTTGAGTTTGTCGCTTGAGGTTCATCTCCTCCCATCGCTCAAATGAATCATCTCCAAAAACAAATGTTTTCCCTTTTTCATTAATTATGTACTTTCCTAGATAATTACAAAAGAATTTAACATTCTTAATTAGAGTGAATTTTCGTCATAAAATGTTTGGTAACATACAATCGATTTCTGTACCTAAATTTTTGTAAAATGCAATCGAAAAAAAAAATAATAATAATAATAATGGGGAGAGACAATTTAAACGTGAACAGCTATTAGTAATAGGTATAGGTATAAAAAGATTTGCAAAAATTATTTAAAAAAAAACAAAAAAACTCGCAGGTGTGGAATGATCCAAAATCAGAATTAGAGAGATGTTATCAGAATATTAGAACCAGAATTACGACCACACTATTGAACTAATGTAACAGTCGCAACCGAGGAACCTCTTTATTAAAATATAAATTAAATTTTAATATCTTTATGGAGGTAATAAAGATAATAAAATCCTAAAACAAGACAAGAACAGTCAAAAGAAGAAAAAAAAAAACAAGATAAGAACAGAGACAAGAAAAGACAAATAAAACAAGACAAAAAAGAAAGAAAAGACAAAAGACAAAAAAACACAAAAAAAAAAAAAAAAAACGACAAGAACAGTCCGAAAATTTCGTCGGGGGTCGAAAATTGTGAACGGCCTCAAAATTGAAATGATTCGTCTCATGATGCGTTGATTTCAAAAATCAAACGTCCGCCCGCCGTCTTGGGCATAAGGTAGACATTTTTTTAAATCTGAAATTGCGACCAATTCGTTTTAATTGTTAAACGACGTTAATTTAATTTAATTTTGGGCGGAGAATTAATTTTTCGGGGGTGTCACATCTGTCCGAACACAAGGCATACAGATTTTTTGAATTTTTGAATTTTCTAAAAATAAGTATGTACTGACATAATTAAATGTTAGATCTCTTATAAGATAAATACCAAAGAATAATAAATCCTTGTTTAAAATTTGCAGTCTATAGCACACACTCCGGGACAGAAGATTGGGTATTGTGGGAGGAAAACAAGTCCTACAATCACAAATTTACCTAATTGATTTTCAAAAAACTGTCTCTAAGTGGGTAAAAAATGCGAGAACACTTGCAGTTACAGTCATAGTTAATCATAATTGTGTCAATCTGTTGATTTCTTATAATATTAAATATTATAAGAAATTTTCTATGTCATTTCCCTATAGATTCACTATTAATGGTGAGTCCTACTAATTAGTTTTCACGAGTAATTATTAGAAATCAGTTTTCCCAAAATCGACGAAAGCGAGTTTTTTTGTTGGATCATATAAATAAATCGAAGTAAAAACCGCTGCAAATTTTACACTAGAGGTTATTATTCTTTGATATAGGTTATGTACGTAATAATTAGGTGCAACAATCGTGATTCTGTCATTAGGAAAATATTTGTGGAAAAAGAAAAGAAAAATTCTGTGCAATGTTTTTACAGCTGTGGGTACTCGAAAAAATGGATTTTGAGTCCAAAATTATTCGGAAAACGACACCTTATTTGACCTTCAGCGATCCTTAAAAAATCCCATTTGTAGCCATGAAAGCCCCCTAGATCTACGCGTTAAAATCGGATCGTTCTGGAACACCCAAAAATAAATTCTACATCCGAAAATATTTCGAAAACGACACCTATCTCGATCCCATAGCCGAAACCCTTCGACAACCCCTCCCGTAGCCCCATAGAACTCCACGGGTTGGGTGATCAGGCGGAAAACCTTGCGGGCACAACTAGATGGTAAACCGAGTATTTTGTCAAAATTTAAGATTTTTCATCAAAATGAAATTGATTCTTTTACTCTAAACGGCTCGACGAACATTTCATTTTTGGAATCTAGACCTCTAGAAACGTTTAATGTCAAATTTTGAGGCCGATCATTATTTTTGACCTCCATCGCGATGACATACATAGGTGTATTGTTCCAAGAAAAATAAACCAAAAAATTTGAAAACATTTTAGGGGCGACGATATCTGCTGAAAATCGTAATTTCAGAAATTTGAAGGCCTTCAGTAACTGTTTTCCCATGTTTTTGCCCTAATGATATTCAGGATGACGGGCTTTAGGAAATCCGATTTCAAATTGCGATAAAAAAAAAAAAAAAAAATGTACAAGATAACCATAGTGAAAAATGAAGAAAAACGCTGCAAATTTAACACAAGGGTTTATTATCTTCAGAAGATGTAAGAGAATGAGAGTGATGAGAGTCTCATCACTCGTCCATCCTGAATCTTTTCCAACCAATGAAGCCTGGAAAGACGAAAGTGGGTTTGGTATGCTCAACAGCCCGAAATAAGGGCCAACTATGCAGGTGAATCTACCTCAGGCCTTGCATAGTCGAAGGTGTGTGTTTGGGAAAGGAAAGGAAGCACCCCCAACGATTTTAGTGGTTCGTTTTCCTGTCTTTGAGCGCTCACAGAGGCGTGAGAAGTTCCTTTACATCTTCTCGTAGGTGTCGCCTTTATGTTGACAGTTGCGACAAGCCAATTTCTACAAACCCCGGAATCGTTGCGGATAATGGATTTTATGAAGTGTATATCGATGGATTGAGGTAAAAAGCTCTTCTTCTGGATTTGTGGTTGTAGTGCTTTGTGCGCCAATGGAACGAGGGTGTTGAATCTTTCACCTATCTTTGCAGTGAAATTGCTGGGTGGAACAGCAGAGGATGTAGCTGCAAGAATCCGCCAAGCCTACGCCCAGCCGATGTGGCAGGCGAGGAAGGGCAGCTTATGGACAAAGCAGAGAATGCAACTGCACGCTTGAGATCAAACGGCGTCTTTGGCGTATCTTCTTAAACTTGTAGCCCAAATTCTTTTGAAAACGAGCACGCGAGTTTCCGATTGTCGTCCAAGTATGGAAAAGGAAATGGGTTTGGTTGGTTGGCAGGTAAAAGCAGCAGGAGCTGGACACTGGAGCAGCTCACCCTCAAATGCATGGAATCATCACCCTCATTCCATGGAATCCAATCAGAAGCACCAATAAGGGAAGACCACAACCTGGCAGATTGTAGAGAATGAAGCCATGTCAGCGACAGTCAAGTCAGGAAATCCATGGATTGAGCCAAACTGTCCTTCTTCTGTACCTACTTGGCACACAGCGGTTGACCATTGGTCATATTTGACGTCTTTGCTTTGCCCAGACTGAGGCTTACGGTATCTTTTCACTGCTTACTTGAGGATTGATTCTTCAAAAGATTTTCAATACTCTATCTGTTGTTTCAGCTTATTATGGAAAACAATTTAGGAATAGAGGGTGAGGTTTTCGAAGTAATCTTGGACTTGGAATCTATTCGTGGGCATCCTACGGGGCTTCTAGGGACTTTGGCGAGGAGGTCGGGGGAGGTGTCGTTTTCGAACTAATTTTGGATGGAGAAACAACTTTTGAGAGTCTCGCACCCCTCCAAATACGCCGTGGTGATCTACGGGGCTTCTATGGGGTCACAAATGGGGCTTATCGTTTGCGAAGTAATTTTTACCAGGGACTCACTTTTGGTGGTAAGTAATGGTGGAAGATATGGAACCGTTTTTTTTTGCGCTTTAAGTAGGTACAACAAATTAATCAATCATTGTGTAAAAATTTGCAGTTTTACACTTAAAATCCTGCATTGATTTTCCTTCGTAGCATCTTTGTAGCGTTGTTGCTGCCCTCACTAAACACCTTCTTGTTTTCCATAGCTCACAATATGTTGAGGATCGTTATCTCATCTTGACGACCTCTTTGTTTTCGTGGGATCCCTTTTCGAACGTCTAATTGCGTCTTGTTTGGAAAATACCGCTGACGCCCCTCGACGTCTCCCTTTTATGAATTTAAAACATTTATTCCACCGCTGCAACGATGTTTTCGAACCGCCACTTTGCTCCCTTTTGGGGATTCTGTTTTGAAATTTCCTTTACCTCTTTTTACCGCTTTGTGAGGGCACAACCTCACTTAGGTTGACAGCCTCTGGTGGCGTAGGGTATTTTTAAATAGGCATGAATATTAATACGATACGAAATTGAAGGGTTGCCTTTTCACACTTTTCTGCCCAACTATGGTCGAGAAAGTTCAATTACATTTCATGTAATAATTTACTCAATTCTTTCTGCATTTTATTGCTCTGCCAGGTTTTGAGGCTGTTTGGTGTTGCAGTGTGAAAATTATATCAGAGTTGAAAGTGGGTCAGGGGTTTAGCGGCATAATCTGGGTCTCTTTTCTTAGGGTAATTCTCCCCCGTCATCTCCGTCTGATTTATCACTTTCCTGGAGCTGAGTTGGGGCACAGTGATTCGTGAAATCCGCCGTCCATCTTTTTGCTTTCGTCGGGGAGGGTTCGGTATTAGATTCATCCTTCGAGGATTTCGTCTTTGTTACGGCTTTTCGTGATCGTCTTCGTTCTCGGAAGATTTCGAAAGCCGCTTGTTGCCAACTTGTTGCCCGTCGTTGAAGACCTTTTGGATTTTTCGGTGGTAAAATGAACTCTTGACGTTCGAGTAAAAACGTCTACAGAGTCGGCGGAGAAGGACAAAATTTGATAGGCTCATTGTTAGAGTAACTTTTTTGCAGAATTTAGGGGAGCCTCCCATCTTTTGTATCAATTCTGCAAAAAGTTATCCTCCCATCGGGAGGATTAATACATGATTCATTAAGTGCAATAAAAATTAAAAGAAAAGGGGGAAACGAATAAAGAAATAAAAAGAAAACATAAAAATTAAGTAAACAAAAAATAAACCACGGAAAAATGAGAAGAAAGTAACAAAAAATTAGTCAAACAGGTAATAAAAATGAAAATAAAATAATATCAATAAATGAATGTACTAAACAAAATCTAAATAAATAATTATTGAATTACACAATCGTTATTGAAATCTTCCCCTGATACATGCGATCAAAACCAACACATCAACATTGCATAAGATAGTGTTATGAAAAAGAAAGGCACAGTATTGGTATGATACAGTTGTCTAATTTGGTATTTTCGTTTAGACGTATTCACCTTCTTATTTGGTCGAACCTCAACAACTTTCCACCCACATTTATAGATTTTCTTCTAACGCGCTTTTTTCTCTTCAGTGAGGATTCATTTTCACATGAATATGAAAACACATCCGAATTGACTCGTCAGCTAGTTTTATTGAATGGCCAGACGATAATTTCGGTTTTGAGAGAGAAACCCAAATGTCCCAGATTTGCATATAAACGATTCCCGCTGACACGAAAACGGGCCTGTTTCCGCATTGACAGGTTACCGCAGGTTATGAGCCCACGCAGGGCAGACTGCTCGTATTGGGGATCCGAAAAACAGGGGAAGCCGAAAACCCAAGTTGACAGTCAATGGTTTTCGACGGGGAGGTTTCGAATAATTTTGAAGTCGTTTTTGTTTAGTCATCTGAATTTGAGTCTCATGAATCGATCGCCCTGCTAGTAAATTTAGTGCGGACTTCCTAAAGGTGATTAAGAGCCGTAAGTACCAATGCGCATTGTTTTTCCTAAGAAAAATAAAGTGAATCAATTCATTTCAAACAAATCGATTCCTGCCCTACTTTAAAAACGACACCTCACTCGACACTTGGGCTCAAACATCAAAAACTCCACAAGTAGCCCCTTTAAAGATAGCCTCACAGAGCCCCACGGTGTAGTTGAATGGGCCTGAAACCACTACAAATTGATTCTACGTCAAAAACCACTTCGAAAGCGGCACCCAACTCGACTTTCTGGCCCTACCCCTTCATAAGCCCCACATTTAGCCACTTTATAGCCTCACAGAGCGCTACGATGACCTTAATGTGAATCCATCAACTTTTTCCGCCCTCCTTGTTTTATTTTATGGCTTATTCTTCACGAAAACTTGGTAAAAATGCATAAAACGGAACCGAAAACTCCACTAGGTCGGTAAATAGCTTCATGGCTCGCTAATTGGGCTCAGAACAGGAAGACACTTCGGCGGTCATGTTATAAAAAACGGAAGCACGTGAGACTTTGACTAGAAATTCAACGGGCTTTTGTGAAGGTCCTGTGAGAATGTTTATTTTCCTTTTGATTTTATTAATTCAAGATCCGCGCATCTATAAGAGGGTTCTTCCTTTTCGGCTGTTCACTTCAGCGGGTCACGCAACCAGTCATCACGTGGAAAGTGAAACGTTTCTTTTCTTTTGGACATCAAGGCCAATTATTTATTAAGCAAAGAGTCCAATGAATTTCCTCATTTGACGCTTTGGATGCATTTTGGTTCTTGAATTCATTAAAACGAGCCATCATTATATTGACTGTTGGTCACTGTGCTGCGTGCACTGGAATTTGTTTTTTCTGGCGATATTGGAATTATGGCAGTTTACACGAAAATACTGTACAATTACAACATTATTGTATGTTAATCAATGTAGAACGCTGTGAAAATTCAGTTTTCATGGATTACCTCTCTTAATACTTTCATCAAAATTATTGTGATGTATTTGGGCTAAAAATGGCCGGCAGGTTCCCCAGAGCTTTTGGTTCCCAAGGGGGCTCTTCAACGTTTCTGTTACTCGGCTGCTTCTGGTGGCCCAAATTTGTTAGTCCTGGGCGGTCTTAGTTCTTGCAGGCTTGTGAACCAAGTGCAGCAACGGTGGCGCCAGTGCTGACATAGCCGCTCGTACCACCAGTGTTGTCACCGGTACCAATTTACACAATTGATATGATGGCACCTTGAGTTCCTGACGTGAGCAGCCTGGAACCAGAAATGGTCACTACAAACCGCCTTCCCTCTCCGCAACAGCTTCTTGCTTGGGCATGTCGCCATCCAGGTTCACACTAGGTGTCGCCACTAGGCCTGCAGAGATGGTGCCCTAAAGCTGCGCAAGTGTCTATAACTATTAATTATATAAATATTACTAATTTTTATTTTATATTATAAAATAAAAATTAATAAACGGCGAATCGTATAATAACAGCAATAAATTAATTAGGTAGGTTATGGCTTATATTTAAGTCGTTCTAACGGTGTTCTACTGCAAGAGCAGGCTTAGCTGCTCCTGGGAAGGATTTTACGCTCTACAAGGCAGCGAGGAAAGGCGAATAAACGAGTTGATAAAACTAATGGTCTACCCGTGTATTTGACCGTATGGGAGGTTTTTTCGGACTTTGGACCGGCGGATCCCATTAAGCAAACCCGCGCTGATAAATCGCCAACGTTTTTTTTTCGATCGTGTGTCGTATTAGCATTGATAAAACGGCGATTTTTTTTTTTCCTTTCCAGATGCGCCCTGGGATTTGCAGTTGGAAGGTGGCCCTGCTCGAATTAACATGCCTCCGCCACATCCCGTCAAAAAGTGGTTAGCCGTCAAATCCCTCCAGATGACTTTTGCGGCTTTCAACGCGTACGTATTGTTCAAAATCGATCCCAAAATTGACGCGAAAAAACAATATTTCGAGTCTATTGGGAAAGAAGACGCCCTCCACTCGACGTTGCGGTTTATTTTGCTCCATTTGTCGTCCGAATTGCGAAAAGAGCTCGCCTCCAATGATCCCCCAAGGAAATGCGTGAAGGCCGTGCAGCAATTATTGGATGCAAGTGAGTGAATCTGCAGAGCATCGAACGGAAATCGGCGCCTGGTTTCCTCGACGATTGTTCTTCGCGCGATGAAGATACACAATGAGCTAGTAGGATGTAGGTAGTTTGCATATTTATCATATTATCAGAAGAAATAAATATTGTCACTACGTAATGTATCTTCAACATGCTAAACTGGGCTATTATAATGTTATGGTGTCAATTATATTATAACAAATCAATAAACGATGTAAATTTGATTATACGTGGGATTATGATTCTTAATAGAAAGAAAATCGTTATAAAGCGATCGAACAGGTCCCCACTGAAAGGATTCCGCGCAAGAGAAAACGTCGAAAACGACATTTCACTCGACTCTGCTGTACAAACCCTTCATGTAGCACCTTGAAGGGCTCTCAAAGCCCCTCAATGTATTAGGGCGAACCGAAGACACCCAAAAATTGATTATACGGCTAAATGTTTTTCAATCCCTTAAAAAAAACCCATTGGGGGGTTAGCATTGATTTTTTTCTATTTTTTTTTTTTTTTCTGAAACTACTCCCTGAGAATGTAGGGAAAACAGTAGTCAGCCGCCTGAAATCGTTTTCAGAAAATTTAAATAATTTAACGAAAATTACGGCGTTTGAAAAAACACGGCCATGGAGGGAGCGTGACGTCACTGCCTCATCAACCAACTACGTGAGGGGATTGTTCCGCTCAGGGTTGCCACTCCTTCTGATAAGGCTTCAAATTTCAAGTATTGTGTATTATAATTAAAAGTTAATTATGTTTTCCGTCGTATCAAGTTATAATTGCTATAAATTTATCATATAAGCTGACGACACTAGCGCTCCGGGTGAGAGATTCACTGGAACTGTGACGTCATTACCTCAAACAGTGACTGGTGGGAAACGCCGGCCGATTCAAACTGTGCGTTTCGTTTTTTCGTTATATCTCCTACAATGATTTTTTTTCGTTGGTATTGGAGTCTGTGCACGTTACTTTTTAGCCATATTATTGAATGGTAGGGAAGATTTCCAAATCTAAAATCAATGGGGAGCCAATTTACAGCCAAAACTCATCAAAAACTCCCCATGTTCCACCGAGCCCCACACGGTCGAAGAATCGAAAAACGACTAACATTCGATAAAAAATCGTTCATTCCCATCGCATAGAACACACTAAAATTTCAACTTGAAAACACCATTATGAAAACCAAACTTACTATAAAGAGTGAACAATAGACACTAAACAGGAGGATCATTAATCACACCATAACGAGCCATATCATCGCCCCACTAATTTACATAGAGCCGGGAAATAACTTTCTTCTGCTTGGCAAGGGGCTAAACGGTAATAAAAAAAACTCCCGTGAGAAAATTCAAAACGAAAAGAGAAAGAAACGGGAATAGAGCCCAGAATACATAGTGGAACCTACATAACCACTCAATTATGGAAAGACGGTGTTGAATCGAAGACCACCGTGTTCAGTCACAGGAGTTTTTTTTTTTTTTTTTTGAATCTCCTTTCCCTCAGTTTTTCATATGGGGTTAATAGGTATATGGACGGTAAATATCAAGGTAGAAAAACATTCGTTAGTGCCAGCTGTAGGTTGACTTTCACGAATGTTTGTCTCTGAGGTTTTTTTTTTTTTTTTTTTTGCAATGAAACTTTTACTTTGAAGCCATGCGTGTACCAAGTTAACATTAAATGAAAATTTTTCAAGGAAGACAGTTTGCAAAGTTTATAATTTGGGAGAAACGAAGTTCCACGATAAATCGTGGTTTTGCCAGGTCAGGATCACAAACATTCGTCTTGATGTTCATCAAAACGGGATTGTATCCTGTAAAAATTTTTTACAGGTAATGGATTTCTCGCATCAAACAATTACACCCTTCCTTCTACGGGATTACCTTCATTCATAATTGGACCGGCTTTCTTGGGACAGGTGCAGCCTCAAATGTAGCACGAACTAAATGACCACTTTTTTTTTATCATTGGGGGACCACTTCGAACTAAACGGAAGACCGCTCGCTCCCTAACTAATGGATGGTTATTCGAGATGTACACGTCTATTAAGTACTGAACGGAGGACACGTAGATAGTAATGATCTCATGCTCTCACAGATGGATGAACTGCTATTGCGGTTCAAGGGGGATAGCGTGTGACGTTGAAGATGCCCCTTTCAGCCAACTGGATGGCTTTTATTAGTAAACGACGACGTAAACATCAAAAGCCAAAACAGCTCAATGTTCAACATGACGTTTTAAAATTAATAGTTGGCTATTCACTGGTCCCTCCACCCTAACATTTGGCTCCTACTACAACGAAGAAAAAAAGCCAAATGATTCCATCATTTACGTTTGCCTATTTACTGTTTACACATTCAGAATTAAATTTTAAGTTTTACAATAAAATACAAGCAAAATTTGCTTGTATTTCTATTTAATAGTAGTTGGACTTACAACCAGGGTAGGCAAAGAACTTCTTTTTTTTAACTCAACAACCTCCTCTGTTTTATTATATTGTTGGTTTAAACAGTTTAAAATCGTTCAAAATTGTTTAAACAGGTTTCTTACTTTTGAATCAAGCCTAGCACCTCCGGCCTAGCACCTCCTAGCAATCACACAGGCAAAATACGCCATTGTGATTTACGGGGCTTCTATGGGGTTACAAATAGGGCTTATACAGGACTTTCCTTCGTTTCCGAAGTACTAGTACTAAAAAGCTTTTTCCCGGAGAATCAGTTTTTGGTGGTATTGGTGGAAGATATTGAACCGTTTTTTCACCCTTTATGTACAACAAATTAATCAATCATTGTGTAAAAATGTGCAGTTTTACACTTAAAATCCTGCATTGATTTTCCTTTATAGCATCTTTGTAGCGTTGTTGCTGATCACACTAAAAACCTTCTTGTTTTCCATAGCTCAAAATATGTTGAGGATCGTTATCTCATCTAGACGACCTCTTTGTTTTCGAACGTCTAATTGCGTCTTGTTTGGAAAATACCGCTGACGTCCCTCGACGTCTACCTTTTATGAATTTAAAACATTTATTCCACCGCTGCAACGATGTTTTCGAACCGCCACTTTGCTCCCTTTTGGGGATTCTGTTTTGAAATTTCCTTTACCTCTTTTTACCGCTTTGTGAGGGCACAACCTCACTTAGGTTGACAGTCTCTCGTGGCGTAGGGTATTTTTAAATAGGCATGAATATTAATATGATACGAAATTGAAGGGTTGCCTTTTCACACTTTTCTGCCCAACTATGGTCGAGAAAGTTCAATTACATTTCATGAAATAATTGACTCAATTCTTTCTACATTTTATTGCTCTACCAGGTTTTGAGGCTGTTTGGTGTTGCAGTGTGAAAATTATATCAGAGTTGAAAGTGGGTCAGGGGTTTAGCGGCATAATCTGGGTCTCTTTTCTTAGGGTAATAATTATCCTCCCCCATCATCTCCGTCTGATTTATCACTTTCCCGGAGCTGAGTTGGGGCACAGTGATTCGTAAAATCCGCCGTCCATCTTTTTGCTTTCGTCGGGGAGGGTTCGGTATTAGATTCATCCTTCGAGGATTTCGTCTTTGTTACGGCTTTTCGTGATCGTCTTCGTTCTCGGAAGATTTCGAAAGCCGCTTGTTGCCAACTTGTTGCCCGTCGTTGAAGACCTTTTGGATTTTTCGGTGGTAAAGTGAACTCTTGACATCCGAGTAAAAACGTCCGCAGAGTCGGCGGAGAATGACAAATAGGCTCAAGTAGACGAAGCAGGACGGGATGGACGAATGGCAGTTCCAAGCCGTTAACAACGCCAGGATTATCAGCGGGGTGACCAACGCCAGCAGGAATACGACTTTTTTTGAAACCGGCAGAAAAACCACCCGCCAATCCGCATTTCGATAATTCACGTTAACAGACAAATTAATAAGAGATCCACTCCGAGTCGGTTGAGCGTCTTGGTCGTCGTGATCTGCAAAACAAAGAACAGAATATAACATATTATCAATTATCAACAATAATTTTCGACCAATTATTGATCAAACATTGATATTATCAACAATTTAAGACAAGATTACCATCACGTAGACCAACCTGACGGAGTACTCTGGGAAATGTCAGACTTTTCCCCTGAAAGTTCTTCCCTTTCTTTAGAAGTTCTGTTTTTGGCCTTCTGCAAAGCCGCAAAAAAAGAAATTCTTCCCATCGATATGGATCACCTACGAATGTGTCGAAATATTGTTTTATGAATTGTGTTTCATTGAAAATATTAAATATTGACAAATTTTGTCAAGATGGTTTGGCTTCCTAACTTACAATTGTTTCCAACAACAACAATATAAACCAGAGGTAACTCGGATATTTTAACCAGATTTTTTTGGGTTCTTGAACTCGATTTGTACTACGCGAGATTACAATTTCTCTACAGAAGGGGTTTTTGACAGTGGGACGTTGACAACGAGTAGGTTGTCGTTTTCGCAGTAATTCTGGACATAGAACCCATTATTTGGGGGTCCCAAACCTATCCAACTCTGCGTGGGGATCTAGGGAGGGTCGTTCTAAAAAAAAAAAAGATAAAAATTAAGTAAACAAATTGAAAATAAACCACGTAAAAATAAGAAGAAAATAACGAAAAAATTAATGAAATACATAGGTAAAATGTCCCCGGATTTCTCCAAATGTTTAACCCACACCAATAATTGTTGTGGGTTACAACCAACAGAAATCATTTCTGAAACGTCGGCTTTTCCATCGTCAACGTAAAAAATTAACCACCCGCACTGATCAACTAAGTGCAACATAGTGCTAATAGTGCACAGAGTAGATAATACTTTTTCGGCGAATAATTCGATATGAATTACAATGAACCTCTGTGGTGTATCCGTCTGCCGTACCGTCCCATTTTTGAGGAAGGTTATATTTTAAATAACCCAAATTTTATCGAAATTTAATATTATTAAATTTTGAGAAAATTTTGGTGATTGCCGTTCTTTGTTTTGTCTACGAGGTTGTAATTGCAATAACCCCAAAGGCTCTGTGGGGCTTTAAAAGAGCTACCGGTGGGGACTTGTATCTACAATTATTGTAGATACAATTTGTTTGATGATTAAAAATAACTAGCGCCTGAGGAATACGTTTATTATTCTTTGATATAGGTTACTTGTACGAAAATTTAGTAAATCTGTGTCAATAAATTTTTTTCTAACAATTTGTTTTTCTTTTCACTCGGAAAATATTTGACCTCCTGGGATCCTTCAAAAATCCCATTTGTAGCCCCATGAAAGCTCTACAGATCCCCCACAGTGAAATCTGATCGTTCCGGGACCCCAAAAAATGGATTCTACGTCCAAAAATACTACGAAAACGACACCTAACTCGACCCCATCGCCGAAAACCTTAAAAACCCTCCCGTAGAACATTTTTAGAAAACCTTGCGGGTACAACTACATGGTGAAGTATTTTGTCAACATTTCAGATTAAAAAAAAAAAAAAACATTCCTACTGCCCAAAACGGCCTGGACGGCGGACGGACATTTCGGTTTTGGAATCTAGACCTCTTGAAACGGATAATGTCAAATTTTGAAGCCGATCGGAGTCGTCCACCTCCGTCGCGATGACAAAGTTGGCCATGGCTGGGTCCGCCGGTCCGCGGTTCCAAGAATAATAAACCAAAATTATAAATTTTAAAACATCTCTAAATAATCCCGAAAAACGATTGGCTCACCCTTTAAATGCCACTCTGTATGGTAAAACTAGTTATGATGGAGAAACATTTGAAAATTTGACGACGAGATTTAATCTCGTGTGCGTGAAAACAGTGAAAATGAGAAAAAGTCCCTTTTTTATTAACATTTATTTTCCATACCAGTTTCATGTTTTGGCTTCAACGGCAATGACATAAATGTCATTCAGTCAGTACAAGTGGATGTCAAGAGGGGTCAAAAGGGTCAGTTGGAGTGTTGACGTTGATGGAGTTGAAATGGACTCCGGGGAGCAACAGGAGTCGACGATAGTTAAAATGTAGAGCGGATGAATTTCACTGGAGGGCGGCGGGAGTTGCATAACTGCACTGGGTGTCCTCCTAACACGCAAACACTGCAAGGCCGATGCGGCTAGACGAGGTCTAGACGGAGCGCAGCTGCATCCTGTTTTCGCCTCCCCAACTAATTAATTGAACCCCCCCTTCTTCACCACCCTTTCCGATCGTCCTATTCGTGAATGGGTTTGCGGACTCGTCTATGAAAATGTTCATCGGGGTTTGACCTGTTAACCAAGTGGGCGCCGATGTTTTGAATTCATTTATGCAAATCCTCGACCGGCCTCTGTTGACGCTGTGCACACTATGAGTAACACCGATTAGTTTGACAAGTGGAAATGTAATCGGGATATTATCCGTTCAATTCTCACGATTTTCGCTTCACTGACTGAACCAATCAGTTCTATTGTCGAAATATTATTTTCTTGCTATTCTTGAAGGTTGACGGCTAAAAAGCCGTCGCTAATAAAATATCGTCCTGCGTGGGCAAAAGGTGCCCGTTTGGCGACTCATCGTGTAGGTTTAGTGAAATTTCTCGTCGGAAAAAAAAAGGTGCCGTTCGAGTGCAAGACGGGAGTGGTTCCTGTTAACGATGTCCGGACCAAGTCTGGCGTTAAATGCGGATGAACGAGAATGAACCGAATGGTAAAGGTCCGTTTTCTTCGAAAAGTAGGTAGGTAGTAAAAAGTTTGATTAAGAACAAAATATTTGAATTTTTATTTACAATTTCTAGAAGCGTTGGTTCATGTAAAACAAAAAAACCAATTTTGATTCCAGCTCCTCTGAGAGACGATTTCTGTAAGAAGCTTAAAATTAAGCCAGCTTGAGAGGATTCTCAGAAATAACTGACTTTTATACGATTTGGACATTGACATGAATGGAATAATACGACCAGAAACATCGATTCTTTATCACTTATCGATATCAGTATAACGATAAGTGATCAAGAATCGATGTTTCGTGAGTTTGAATAGTAGGTAATATTTTTTTATAAGAACAATAAACAACCAAGTTAGCAATAAATGCTGAAGTACCTACTTTTACAAAAATAATAATAATAATTATTTAAAAAAAAATTATATAGCACCTATTATTTTTACATAAACAACCAAACATTTGAAAAAATAAGACAAACGTTTTTTCGAGAAAAACATAAAACAGTAAACATCGATGTTTGGGATAAATCTATATCCATGCCAAGGATTGGCAATTTTCTTTTCTGCATTCAGTCCTTCGCTCGGTGAATGGAGTTAATGGGGAAATTAGGGAGAAGGATGACTCATAATATGCTGATGGTCTAAATTGTTTATTTCTAATCGAAAATTGAGTTAGTTAAGAGAGATCTTGGGTATGATCTACGTAAGATAAAGTATTTAGAGTTGATACTTTTTAAATAAAAATGAAAACACGATTTTGGCAAATTTTTACGGCCTATAATTTTCATATCTTCATTGCAATATAATGGAATCTGTTTTGACTACACAACCTCTTAGATGGGGGCATATTCAAGCAATTGAGGAAAAAAAGTTTGCAACTTTTCGTCTTTAACGGGTTTATGGCTGTTTTTAATGAACATGCGGATGGTACGAAAATTGAGGTTTTTCGAAAAGAACTCTTCTTGAGGAGAATCGGTTCCAGGCAACTTTCTAGGCTGTGCAAGCGCTGTTCAAGTGCCTGTCGCTAGACCACGTCCAAAGACGGGGTTTTTAAGGGTTCGCGTGAGGGCTTCGCATTTTGAAGAGGAAGGACCATGTTTTGAGAGCGGGTATGTGGAAAATTAGAACACCCTTTTCAACATTTTAGGCCCTATTTTGTTAAAATAGGTTGAATATTAAACGTGTCAGCTAAGGAAAATGGTAAAGTTTTCCTTTTTCCAAAAAATTACTCAAAATTATTTAAATTACCAAGTACAATAATTGTACTTGATTTGAATTATTCAAATCAACCGATTTTGATGCAATTGGGCTCAAAATTGGAAATATTACATGACGTATAATGCTCGTTATTATGTTGCTCGATCTAAAAAAACGCGTAAATAATATTTATTATTATATGGTCGTACTCTTCATAATGCAGACCCCTTCAAAGTCTAAAAAACGACTTCGATATTTGGTTCTGCGAGACGAAAAAAACATTCGTTTTTCGTCACCCTAGAAACCAAATCTCTCGGCAGGTTTTGTATAACACTGCATTTTTGAATTATCACATCGGAAAAATTGAAGGTCTCCAATAGGTGGATTGGATGTAGAATCGATATCTGACATAGGTAGTTGAGTAATATGGCTGTGTTTCTCATCACCATGCTTTAGGACGCTGCGAACACCAGGCCAGTCCCAAAATTATTTCCATCATGCGTTTTACGACTCAAGGTAAGTTAAAATCACACGCATTTTCACATTTCAACGTTTCAATTTTTTCGTAGTCTTGCTAATAAAATAAAAAAAAGCTCAAAAATCAAGTAATAGGCAGGTTCTAATTTTTCAAAAAGTATTGCTAAAACGAGGTAATTGCAAGTTTTCTCCCATCAAGACTTGATGAACACACTTTGCGGGTGGGGGGGGGGGGGGGGGGGAGGGGAGAAAACGTTTGCAAGTTACTAAACACTTAGTAAAGGCGCACGGTTAATGATATTGCAGGATATTGTAGGATTTGTGCAGGATTTTTCAAGGTAGCCCGTATTCTGATTTTTGACCAGCTAATTTTGCAATCTATCCCACTGAACCCTGTTGAGAGAATCATAAACCACTACCTATTCCACTAGTTCTTAGAATCTTGCACTGGTTTTGGAATAATGTCGGGGTCGTTTCTTTTTCTTTGCCAACCTGCTGGATTTCTTCCTTTTCCGCCATCCCAAACCGACCCCGTGTAACCTCCCCCGCCGGGTGATATCAGCGTCAAAGGCGCCACCGGAATAATAAACAGGAAAAGCTCCGTAGCGAGCGGAATGGCCTAACAATACGTGTGCGATGGGAGATTGCGCGGATTTTTTTGGGCTAGTTTGGCGGCTAGTTATGCTCGCATACGTCTCCGAATTACGTGACTTTCGTTGGTACCAAGTCCGCCATAAGACGTAACTGTATATTGCGCAAAAAAAGTTTTTGCTGGAGTGGAGCTAACTGTTCTCACCGCCTACGTTTCTTGAAAATCAGGATCACGAAGAGGATAATCTTGGAATAGAGTTTGGAGGCTGAGAATTCAAATGAATACCAGTTATTTTGGTCATCACCAGCATAAAAATTCGCCAAACAGTAGGTAGGTACAGGAAAAAAAAAAATTGTTTTGTGGAAAAATGTATTTTTTAAATTGATACGTTGTTAACCATATAGCCGAAAACCATTAAAAAACCGTCCATAGCCCCATTTTAGCCCCATAGAGCCTCATGGGTTGGTTCGATCATGCTGAAAACCTTCCGGACCCAACTAGATAAAGAACCAAAGATATTGCCAAAATTTTAGATTTAAAAAAAAAAAAAAATCCTACTGTCTAAAACGGCTTGAACAAGTTTTTCTTCAAAAAAAAAAAAAAAAAAAAAAAAAAAAATAATAATAAAATAAAAAAATAAAAAATACCCTGACAGGAAGGTGAACATTCGACGACAGATTTATGTTCTGCACACCTCAAAACGTGACGAAAATCAGACGAAAGTTTATCGAGCGTGAGCTACAAATCAAATCCTACAACTTTGTAAACTGCTCTTAGGAAGGGTGGGTACTTTCTCGTTGTTTCGTAGGTAGCACTACGGGAAAGGATCGTAAAATTTTATTTAATAAAATAATAGGCGCGGGATATCAACGTGAGATGTTCCTTGACCACCCATGTAGTGCCCGAGCCGATCAGATTTTGATAAGGGGCATCATCAGGACGTCAAAAAAAATTTTTTTGGATTTTTATATTTCAAAAAAATTTTTTTTCAAACTTTTTGTTTTGTTTTTACTTGAAAAATATTTGATCTCCTGGGATCCTTCAAAAATCTGATTTGTAGCTCCATGAAAGCCCATAGATCGCAACAGTGAAATCGGAGCGTTGCGGGACCCCAAAAATGGATTCTACGTCCAAAAATACTTTGAAAACGACACCTGACTCGATCCCATAGCCAACAGCCTTCAAAAAACCCCTCCCGTAGCTCCATTTTAACCCCATAGCGCCCCATGGGTTTTGGCGATCGGGCTGAAAACCTTGCGAGCACAACTAGACGAAGAACCGAGTATTTTGTCGAAATTTCAGATTTTTAAAAAAATTCCTACTGCCCAAAACGGCCCGGACGGCGGACGGACTTTTTGGTTTTGGAATCTAGACCTCTTGAAACGGATAATGTCAAATTTTGAGGCCGATCGGAGTCGCCGACCTCCGTCGCGAAAACATAGGTGTAGAATTCCAAGAATAATAAATCAAAAGGATAAAAAAATGAATAGCTGGGAAATGGCAGCCAAAAAACCGCCAAAACTGTCCAAAGTTGTAGGGTTTTTTCTCCGTGTTCTCATTGATTTTTATTAATGCATGCTCCCTTGATTCTATCACTAAAACCGGTTACATTTACGTCAAATTCCCCTTCGTGGAATTTTGTATGGATACAAAAGAACAATGTGTACAATTTCAGCGGTTTTTTTTCTTCCCCAGTGCACGAATTTTCGCATGCGAATTTTTAAACATTTATGTGCTCGAGTTCTATTTCAAGGTGGGCGTTTTCCTCAGAGTTTATTACTAGGTTGAAAAGTAAGCGTGTAATGAAGGCCAGTGAGTGTTTCCTGACGGCTTCCTGTGAGAACCGCCACACTCTAGCAATTCAACTGCTCGACAAGAAGCCCAAAAGGCTGTAAAGAGCATTTAACTAGATGTTCCGTTTAACTGTGGAAGGAAGTGCCGCGACAAAAAAAGCCGAACACCTACTAAGGAGAGTTGACTACTCTTCTAAAAGTCTTTCTAAGGAGTACCATGAAAGGCTATCAGTCACGGCACCTACGCAGCAATTAACATTTCAAACATCTCCAAGCTGGTTGCGTGAGGGAGAGCTAAGCTATGGGGTTTACGAAGATACAAACCTTGAAAATTTCACGGTCTGAAAAGATCAACTAGTGTGGCCTACAAGGGATTGAGACAAGAGTGACCCTGTAGCTTATTTTTTAGGTCACCAAATAGACGATTTCGCGTGAGCAGCCAATTCAACTTCAACACCTGCAGGCTTCGCCTCCTTCTCACCCTGCACTTGTTACATTTCTAATCAAACAGAACCCCAAATCGCACAATCGGTTCATGTACAAGGCACGCGATACGAGCCGTTGCAAAGTTCAAGATTCCTTTTTTGTCGGGGTTCCTAGCGAATTCTGGGCGTGGCGGCCCAACTGGCCCGTGGGGTCTCAAAACACTACTTGAGAGCCAAGTCAAGGATTTTTCGCAGATAGGCCAATGACGGAGGGGCAGCTACCGCCCGAACTTGATCTATAAAATGACCAATCAACCGAATCTAACAGGCCTGGAGATTGGCAACCTGGTGGTCTTGTTTTGTGAGCTGCCTAAAACGGGCTAACTGCCGAAAAGTGTAAATTTTGTGAGTTGAAAAGAAAAAACGCTGCAAATTTTACACAAGGGTTTTTAGCGCAACATTTCCCTCAAGAAATGGAAAGGTGCGCTCAGCTCTTCGACGGGGTTTTTTTTGTGAGGGTGTGTGTGTGTGTGTATCACAGGATCACGCCCGAGCGGCTGAACAGATTTTCATGAGGGTGGTCTCATTGTGATCAGCGAGTTCTGGGGGTGGTTAAAGGCTATCAAAATCACCTCCGTCGTCGACGATTCGTCCGATCCCGACGACATAGTTTGGTTGTTAGATACCTTAAGTAGTGTGTGAAGTGACGAATTTGGTACGGTTTTGGTTTCGTAATAACAGAAAGGTTGCGCTCATCTATTCAATTCAATTGATGGCTTGTTATTCTTTGATATAGGTTACTTGTGCAAAAATTTAATTCAGTCAATGAAAAAAATTAAAAACTTTTTTTTTGATTTGTACCTATATTTAAATTTTTTTTTTGATTTTTATGTTTCAAAAAATTGTTTTTGGATTTTTTTTTTTCAATTTTTTTTTTTGATTTTTACTTGAAAAATATTTGATCTCATGGGATCCATCAAAAATCTCATTTGTAGCCCTGTAGATCGCAACAGTGATATCGGATCGTTGCGGGACCCCAAAAATGGATTCTACGTCCAAAAATACTTCAAAAAACGACCTGACTCGGTTCCATAGCCAAAAGCCTACAAAAAAACCCTCCCGTAGCCCCATTTTAGCCCCATAGCGCCCCACGGGTTTGAGCGATCGGGCTGAAAACCGAGCGGGCACAACTAGATGGTAAACAGAGTATTTTGTCAAAATTTCAGACGTTAAAAAAAATTCTACTGCCCAATATGGCAATAGCGTGAATGATTTTACGATCATTTTGAGTAATTTATTAGGCGAGGACGACATCTCATCCTTCACTCCTGAAACTCATCGCCAACCCTACACTGGACCGGTTCTGTTGCTAGTTCATAATGGAGATTATTGACCTCCCATAAAAACCAAATCAGGCGATTATGACGGGCCCGAGAGAAGTCCGCTGAAATAGTTCTTGACCCATCCTGCAGGGAGTTTGATGACATTTGTTTTTCGGAAGAAAAGAGAAGAGACGGAAAGCCTTTATATCATGAGGATGTGATATCTTTCGGGTTCTTACCATTAATGCCTCAGGTTTTCGGGTAGCCCGTTCATCGTCGTCCAATTAAATGCAGATTATCACACCCCCCTTCACCCTTCCATAACCTTTTTAATAACACTCGATGCAAACCGCGCGGCTTCGACCGGTAATAATGAAAGGTTCTCTACTCGTCAATACGTCAAAAAGAGGTAATTTTCCAGTAAGGGGGATATTTTCCAGTAAAAGAGGTGAATTGGAAACTAATTTCACATTAGGAGCCTCCGAAAGGCTCATTAATTTTGACACATTTTGCGAGTTTATTACATTCACCCGATTCTCGGTTTTGCCTTTTGGTTCAGTACACTCAGAACTAGGCTGCGGACAAACCTGTATGACGCCCTACTTGTTGATCCGAGCTCATTAAATGCAACATAATGCAAATTTTGATACTTCACATGACAGTACTCTGAAAAACGCCGGAAAGTTGTCCATCGCCCGACGATGCTGATTATAGCCCAAAGTTACCCGACGATGTGTGCGACATGGATTGCGTCTACATTTTAATATCATGTTTTTATTCACGGATATTTTGCATTTTCACCTAAAAAAAATTTAGGTAGGTATTAAACTTTCACGCCGTGAATGCGTGCAAACAGAAGCTGAACGTCCCAGAGGATGGGACTTCACGTATGAAAACGTGGGTAATGGCGTCGAAAACACTCGGGAGCAGAGGGCCATGATAGCCCGGCTATCCTAGCTGACCTGACCGAGGGACGCGAGTCTCGGAGGTAGCCGTCGGAGGACGGTCAACAGAGGGCCAAAGTGGCATTGATAAATAACATGTCGATGTTAGCCCCAGATATTGGAGTTAATTCCTCCACTTTTGTACTGATAAAAGACGTCGCGAGAATCCTTCGGCAGATCCAGATGCCGTCTTCTTTCAAAACATTAATTTTTCCCAACTTCGATCAAAATGAAAAGGAATTTTGAGCCATAAGTTGCAGTTTTGAAAAGTGGTGAATTCAAATATGGGGTCGAAAACGCAAAATTTCGACCGCCTTAAAACTGCGGTGTAGTCCCAATAGAACGAACTTTTCCCAATCCTAAATAAAGGTCAGGTGCGCAAACCAGAATCCGCGCTAAAACGCTTAATATTCCGATACAGGAATTCATTGTAAGTCAAAAGCCGAACTCCATGAATTTAATTTATTTCCCTCTCTTCTGCAACCGCCAACTCGGGAACAATTCGAGCTACTCTACGAACGAAAAACTGGGGACACTTGATCCCACCTGAATGTTAGAATATTTTGCAATAGGGAAACGCCAAAGCCCGGAAGGGGGGGGGGGGTGGGGGTAATATTTTTTTTTGGTTATTCCAGGCACATGCGGACATCCGTTGATTGAATCATCGCCAGATTGCTTGATGTATACGTTCATTTGCATTACATGCTGGGCACAATCAGAATCCCCTACCGCTCCCCTTTTTTGCCGCAATAAGACAGGCAAACGAATTCATTTGGATGTCGAATTCCGATGCAGCCATGAATTCCAAATCAACTTGATTTACTTCATAGAACAGATTCCCGGTTGGAGGGTTAGGGGCTGTGCCTCATTATCCCAAAGCTTTTGCAATTTCTGTGCGTTTTCAGGCCGATGCATCGCGTTCGTTTAAAACTTTATTTCTCGCCGTTTTCCACCCTCCGCTCCTTTTCCACTTCCAAATGGTTTCCATAGGGCCAGCGATTTGGGGAATAGGCTAATTATCGTACTGTCCCCGTACGAACGGGCGAAACCTGATTGGCTCAATTCTCCAATAATTGGTATCAAATTCCTCTGCCTTATTTTTTGCACCCTCCCGGAAAATCCTCATCAGGGCAGATTAATTAAAATGTCCGGCAACGCGGATATAGGAGACATTTTCTCGTGCGATATATTTTTGAGGATTATACCGTATGGAGTGCAATCCAATTGGTTTTTTTAAAAATATTTTTTAAGCATTTTGAAATCATTATTAACATGATGTTGGGGATCGGGTTCTTCTCTCGCCACTCCAAAATTATGGTCGTCCCGTTGGTCAATTCCTATTCTATTAGCAGATACAGAAGCTCATTATGTTTTCTGAGAAATCCTTCCATCCTATGTCAAACAAGTTTCCCTCCTTCCCTCCAAGGACTATTCCACTTTTTCATCCCACTTTCGGAAACTCGAAAGTAATTTTTTTTTTTTTTTTTCGTGGTGCTCGCCCAGCAACATTAGCATTTAAAGATATTTAGTTTGCTCCCGATAAGATTCCACTCCCACGACAGGCCCTCGCGAAAGTGAGGCGATGGAAATTCGAGAAATTTATATTCTAGCCATTAAGAGCAACAATGTATCAATAATTCTCTTCTCCCCTTGACAGCTGTTAGATTTACATCTGTAATGGACGTTTGGAACTAATATCTTTGCGAACCCAGGAACGGTACTTTTTTGCAATGTCATTTCCGTTTTAGTGACTTCAACGTTTTTCGCTTACTGAGAAGTATTTGGGTGTTTGTCCTTACATGATTAAATCCTTAAGGATTTAATTTTAGTCTTAAATTTTACGATGTGTCGATTCCAACAATGAAATGTCCGCCCGCTCTTCACGACGCGGCGTTTCGGGCAGTGGGATTATTTAAAAACGCAGCAAATTTTACTCAAGTGTTTATTATTCTTTGATACAGGTAACTTATGCAAAAAGTAATTCTGTGTCAATGACAAATTGTTTGAAAAAAAAAAATTTCCATTTTTTTTTTTTTACTCAGAAAATATTTGACCTCCAGGAATCCTTCAAAAATCCCATTTTTAGCCCCTATAGATCCCCACAGTGAAATCGGATCGTTCCGGGACCCCCAAAAATGGATTCTACGTCCAAAAATACTCGACCCCATATCCGAACACCTTCAAAAACCCCTCCCGCAGCCCCATTTTAGCCCCATAGCGCCCCACAGGTTTGAGCCATCGGGCTGAAAACCTTGCGGGCACAACTAGATGGTACACCAAGTATTTTGTGAATACTTCAGATTTAAAAAAACACTTCCTACTGCCAAAAACGGCTCGGACAGTGTACGGCGTACGGCGGACGGACATTTCTGTTTTGGAATACAGACATCTTGAAACGAATAATGTCAAATTTCGAGGCCGAATTTTCGACCCCCGTCGCGTTTACATAGGTGTATTATTCCAAGAATAATAAACCAAAAATCAGAAATTTTGACAAAATACTCGGTTCTTCGTCTAGTTGTACCCGCAAGCTTTTCAGCCTGATCGCTGAAACCCGTGGGGCTCTGTGGCACTAAAAAGAGCTACGGGGTTTTGAAGGTTTTCCGCGAATCTTATCGAGTGGGGTGTTGTTTTTTGAGTATTTTTGGACGTACAATCCCAGAACCATCCGATTTCACCATGGGGATCAATGCAGCTGTCGTGGGACTACAGAATCAATCTTTTGAAGGATCCCAGGAGGCCGCATGTTTTTCGCGTAACTTAGGACGTATAATCCATTCTTTGGTGCCTCACATCTGCCCATACCCTGTACAGGAATAAAGATTTTTAAAAATTTTTTTTTAAAATTATTTTTTACTGACAGAATTTATTTTTGCACAATTTATACAAATGAATAATACCTAAACCCTTGTGTAAAATTGGCAGCGTTTTTGTGAAAGAGTTCAATGAAAACTATGAATAGGTACAACTGTGGAACATCTGACTTAATGAATATACCACAATTGGTTTCCGTTAATAACGTTCTCTATTGGTCACCGTTGGATTATAGTAACATTAGCGTGAAATTGCTAGCCAATCGTCTATGGTTTAGCATAGTTAGCGCCTGTCTTTTGCCAAATGGGCGGGGCCTGACCGCCCCCGAACCTGCCCCAACCCCCGTAGACTGGACATCCCGAAGATGACCTATTCCACGGTCAAAATCGCCTTTACAAATAGGAACAAGGGTCAGACTGCTCAGTGGTGCACACCATCTCCCGAGGAGGCGCCCTTCTGGCCCTTTAACTATCCAACCATTGTCCACATGGGACTATGTGGGCCAGACGCAGACCTAAATGTCACTTCACCCGTGAATCCTTCGCCTAAACGGACTTTCCTCTCACCCCCCAAAAAATAGACGTTTCCTTCAAAACCCCTTCTTCAACCCCCCCTGTTTCAACGCCGATATGCCAATTCGTAGGAACTGGACCGACTCGTCCAGACTCCACACTTCATAGACACCAGCTCACACTTGGAAGGAGATGTGTACCCCAATGCTTTTGTTATTCCATTAGTCAAAATAACTGGAAAACACGCGTTCAACTCTCCCACTCGAAAAACGACTCAGTCGAACGCTGCAATAAACAATAACATTTCGGGTCATTGGGTCGAAAAACAGGGCAGTAAGGATGACTAGCCGAAAAGATCATGATCACGCTGATGGTAACCGTTTGGATTTTTGGGGGTTTCTCACTCGGATTTTCAAATTTTTTCGTTCCACAATATACGTAATCTATACAATTAAAGTATTAATAAAATCAAACCCCAACATGGTCCTTACAATAATTGTAAGGGTCATTTTGGGGTTTGATTTTCCAATTGTAGAAAAGTAGATTCCGAGATATGAGGTGTCGAATGAGCGCAAGCTTTCTTCGGGGCAGAACCAACTCGCCACGATCCAATTCGCCCACGCTCGTTCTGGAGAGCAAAATGTGTCTCAACAACTCCTTTCTTCAGTCCGCAGAGCCTAGTATTTACTGGCGTTTTCTTTCCACTCCTGACCACCTGGTTCCGCTCGGAAGGTCCATGAGTAACTTGCTGAGCCTCCTGGTTGGAAAGCCCTTTGACAGGATGTCCAGCCGTCATCGTGGGGATGGTGTGGAGCAGCAGCTCTTGAATGGCTATGGTGACGGGTCGTAACGTTCCAAGGCTGGTGCCCTGCTCTTCAATTTACCCCAGCAAAAAGCTAAAGCTAAAATTGAATGGGTTAATTTCGGAAGGGCATTTGTCCAAAATGCTGAGCTGCGTGACCTGCTTTTAGTTGCGTTTTCAGTTGTGTTGCAAAGGTTTTTGTGTTTATTACTTGGTTGTGTAGTATACTTATTGCGCAGTGTTATGTTTACTTGTTGTGAAAATGGTTCGGAAGAGAACGACGAAGGACGAGAATCGAAGACCATCGATCTGGTTGGACTAGCCAGCAAAGAGGTAGATTGAAAAATTGAATGAAGTTAAAAGTTTGAATGACTGGGGTTTCTCCTCCGTGACGTGGAAAATTGGTTACCTATTACATATTCTCGCATTCTATTGATTCTTTAACAAATGAAGGAATGTACCTAATAATAATAAGCCTTTGCAACTTACAACCCCGATATATTGACGTGATTGAGATTGTACATAAAACCGTTCATCAGTTTCATTATTTATTTGGTCTAAGGAGATATCATTGTTATACACTACCCGTGGCTGAAGATAATCATACCAGGGTACCACATCTTCAAGTAGTTTAATGTTGAGGCATTCAGTTTTGTTTCGTGTTCAAAATATCCCGGGCGAAGACCGGGTGGCCCGCTAGATGATTAATATATCAAATCAAAACCTGCGGTTTCCGAGATTTTTGCAAAACACCACCTACATTTGCATAACGTTCGTTCACCGTCTATCCCTCGTCTTTCTATTCCCGTGTCTGTGTCGCTTGCTTCTTTAGCCTTATTCAGAATTTCCTGTGTGGTCAGCATGTAGTCGGAAGCATCGTTCATTGCTCGAAGCTGGCCATTTGGTCATCAGGTGGCCATTTTTAAATGTCTACCAAATTTTGTTTAATCTGCCACTAAACTGACTCGTCTGCTAGATGATTTCAGAAAGTTTTGTCGTGAACGATGGTCGAATTTTGATCATTGAACACAACAACTTATTTCCTGATGTGCCTTATTTCGAATGGTAACCGCCAGTTTTGTGGCAGATTCAGCCTCGACGCGAACGGACATTGCCCTTTGGACAAATTTTGAGTTAATAAAAATTGTTGAACACTAGTCGCGAAAACGGACCAAATATTCCGAAAATACAAAACTCCAATTATTAAAACAAAAAATTCCGCATTGTTTTCAAATCAACTCTACTCCACTAAAAAGGTGCACAACTGGAGGAAAAAATGATTGGAAAGGATTCTGAAAAGCCATCACACACCTTCATTACAAACTAATAGCCATCCGGTGGTTCCGTTTCGTAAAAAGAGCCCTTTTTAGTCCAGTCGTTTGGACCAAAGCAATTACAGTCAAGCACCTTCAAATGATAATAACAACAATCAAAGTGCATTTTTGGTCGAATCTATCAGGCTGGGAGCCGAGGTGTTTTTTTTTTTTTTTTTTTTTTTTTGTACAGTTGAAGACACCTTTCAATTACCGGCAGCCCGGACAATAATGTCGTGCTTTGTTATACGAGTTGCCTACTTGTTTCTTTTGATTCCGGAGGTTTTAGGGAGGCCTTTTATTCAAGTTGGATGCAATTTATGAGGCAGATGTTGCGGTGAAGGTAATTGTTCCTTCTTGGGCCTGTAAAATTGTGAGGTCAATAACTTCCGCTTGCAAAGTGAATCTTCTTCACTAATGTAACAATCGAATGCATCAATCTTCTGACATTTCGTAATATCAAACGTAGCGCCAGAGGGACTCCGTGCCAAGTGTAAACACCGACGATGCACTTCGTTTACCGCGATAACAACCACTCACGATTGAGATGATTTACAACCCAAAGCCGAAGTCGAAAGTGACCACCCGACCAAAACTGAAGCAAACTAACGATCTTTAATTCCACTATTTCATTGCGCCAAATAGTAACCGAGAGGGAACAGAAATTGACACCTCATTAAATCCACGCTTCCCCTAAGTTTGGCCCAATTATTTGTTAAATACCGTTCACTTCCTACGCTTTTGCTAAAAAAATAATCACTCATCTAGAATAAAATAATAACGATAATTAAAGCGCAATAGACCCGAAACCCCTTGTTTACGCATCTTACCCATTTTCAGGCGGGTTTCAGTAATTTATGAGTCGTTTAATTTTTTTTTAACGATGATATTCATAGAAAAATAAGAGGGGTTGTGAAGGTTCCCGGTCAAGTGAAGAAATGAATGGACGCTTCTTGGAAGATGGAAAAGGAATGAATGGAAGATTCTTCAGGATGGTTGAGAATTTTGTAATCAACGTAATTTTGTAGGCTGGAATATGGATACGTTTTAACCCCCCCCCCCCCCCCCCCCCCCCCCGAATGTTTGTTGTTCTTCGTGTTTATCAGGTGTTTTGTTGGTTTTCAGGATTTTACAGTTTTAGTTACTTATTGACTAATTTTGGTAGTTTTTCGATATTTCAGATTGAATGAGTTGATGAGTGGGCAACCGGTTTTGAACAGTAATTTATTGAAAAGGATGGCAAATTCGTCTTCTTGTCAGACCACTGTTGGAGTAGACCAAACCCAGAATTCGTTGGGGGGCTAAAAAGGGACTACAGAAATCATAAAAGGATCATAATCAGAACCTTTTATGAATTATAATATGAATACCTACTCAATTATAATTGTGTACTAATATGACTATTGTGAACACGTATATTGTTAATTAATATACATATGTACTACCCTTACGGTTACTCAAGGAGACAAGTTAATAAATACTTGGAAAAGCGTTTCTTATTTATTCTCATTCACCCCTTTGCTATCTATCACTTGAGAAATACTACTCATAAATGGCAAAAACAGTTACAAGAACAACATTTTTGCTAAACCCGTTCTTATGCAGACTCAACAATAGTTACCTATATAAACTAAAAATAACATTATTAAGCACATTTAATTTGGTCAATAACTAACCAAATTATTGACAGGTAACAATAATTAATCATTATTATTGTTACCTCAGGTAGTCAACAAATTTGAATTGATCTAATTGGCTTCAGCCTAAAAAATGTTTCCGGGGTTCCTGGCCAGCGTAACAACGTCGGTTTATGCAAATCGCTCAAAACATGGTTTACAATGCGTTTGAGGACATAACGGGAAAGGATGTAGGTATAGAGTTGGCCTAATTGTCAATTTTGGAATTATTGAAATTGGGTTCGGGTCATCGGATCCATTTCGAAAATGCTTTTAATTTTTTCAGATGACATTAAAGTGTGATAACTAGGAGAAATGTAAAGTTCACAAATTGAAATGTAAAGTTCTCAATAAATATTATTGTGAACTTTCCATTTCAATTTGTGAGTTTTCTGTTTCAATTAGAATCAGAAAATTCTAAAAGTGAAATGGAAAGTTCTCAATTCAGCTTGGAAAATTCTCAATTAGGTTGGAAATCCTCATTTAATTTAGGAAATTTCACTGAGCTTGGAAAACCTATAGGTTTTTATACATAAAAAATAATAATTAAAAAAAATCATATAGTCCGTCTTTATTTTGTTTTAGAATATTATTCTAACTTTCGAAAAAGGCTGCGACATAATATTGAACACCTCACGATTTTCATTCAACATTTTTGTCCTTATTGTTATAAATAACTTAGGTACATTATAAATAAATACAAAAATAAATTAAAAAAAGACGGACCACATATTCTAACTTTCCAACTCAGCAATGGTTACATTTGAAGACCACAAGGGAAGCACGGGGGGAATGCCGCTCATAATGGCGAACCTACTTCCGAGGTACAACCTGTAACTTACAGGGGAAGAACGAGGTGAACAGCCAAACTTAACTTTTTGAATTACCTACCAAACCCCCCCCCCAAAAAAAACAAAAAAAAAAAAAAACAAAAAAAAGAACAGGCGAAATGAACTTATGTCGTATTTTCCCTATGGTCTTCATTTGGTAAACAAACTTTCAACGCTCTGGCGGTGTGCTTCAATCTCCTTTGATTTTCCCCCGTTTGTCGAGAGAGCCCTCTGCCCCACCACCGAGTCTCTCGCTAAAAAGGCGAGGACGCTGAGATGTCAGCTCAGCCGCTCTGGGAGACTTGATCCTCCGGCCAAAATCCGGCCCCTTTTGCGAAACCCGACCCCGTATTTAATTCGGACTAGGCCCGTTATGAAACCTTAAGATAGTTGTCCCACATTACCTACCATGCCGCGGAACATTCCATTGAAGCGTTATCAAGGAATAATCGAATACTTTTTAAAAACGCTGCAAATTTTACACAAGGGTTTATTATTCTTTGCTATGGGTTATTTGTGAAACAATAATTGTTTAATTATTAATTCTGTGTCAATAAAAAATATTTTGAAAAAAAGAAAGAATCTGTACCAACATACATTGTTCGAAAAATGGATTATGCGTCCTAAATTACTCGGAAAATATTTGATCACTTGGGATCCTTCAAAAACCCCATTTGTAGCCCCATGAGAGCCCAATTGGGGCTATTAATAGATCCCCACGGTGAAATCAAATCGTTCTGGGACCCCTAAAAATAGATTCTACGTCCAAAAATACTTAGAAAACGACACACAACTTGATCCCTTCAAAAAAGCCCTCCCGTAACCCCTTTTTAGCCCCACGGGTTTGGGCGATCGGGCTGCCCGAAACGGTTCGGACGGCATACGGACATTTCGTTTTTGGAATCTAGACCTCTTGAACGAATAATGTCAAATTTTGAGGCCGATCTGAATTTTTGACCTGCGTCGCGATTACACAGTTGTATTATTCCAAGTATTATAAACCAAAATCGCAATAAATAAATGATAATTGGTAATCTATACCACTAATAAAATGAAACCGTCTAAGTTTTCAATCACCCCAAAACTGAACTCGAAAATACCTTAACGAAATTTATGATAAGAACCGATAGAACTATTAACCCTCGATATCCTTAAAAATTTCATCGATAGAACTCAAAAATCTAGGGGAAACTCACCTTTTATCCTGGCAACGCGAACAGTTCACTCCAAGTTCTCCAAATAAACAGCATAGACGGTCTTAGATTAACGTTAGGGAGGTAACCAACTTAGACGGTTATAAAAACACTCATACAGAAGTAATGGGAGCTTGTGGAATCGTTTTGAAGGATCAAGACGATGCGCAAGGACACAATTTACCAGTATAGCTCAAAACATTATTTTCGGAAAAAATTCAACTTAGACGGTTTTACTCCTTCACTATCATTATGATAATTATTCAGTTAGCTAATCAATCCGTGTTATTTCGTTGTTAGTGACAAAGTTGTGAGAGAATTTCTTCGTTAACGCATATGCTCGAAAGGAAGGTCGTCAATTGAAGATGGCAATCTGGCTCATCCCAAATTAACCGGCGGAGCTCCTCCAGGATTTCCCTATTTCCTCCCGAGTGAGGGGGCTCCCGTTGTGATCGATTTAGTCGAAGGTTAGAGACGACTGTGAATTAGTGTGAAAGGGTCCGCGGTGGCGTGGGGAGGGGAGGGGATGTAGCGTGCATTATTAATTTGATGTCTTACTCAGCCGAATCCCGTTATTAGAAGGTAACGCCTCGGAGCTTATGCCATCGGTTGAACCCCCCCACTTCCAACACATACTACATACACCATGACAGTGGGGCCATCCCATCAAGTTGAATTCCCTTCGCAAATATCCTCGTTCCTCATAAATCACTTTCTCTCCAAAAGCTGAAAATCAAACCCCCCATGAAATTTTGAATGAGTTGGAATCAAGTACCTATCAGATACTTGATTCTGTTTCAGAAACAGTATCAGAATCAGATGAGAAAATTTCTCATTTAATGACACCTGTCTAACTATTAAGCATTACAAATTGTTCTGCAATTTTCAACAAATTTACACTTTGACGCCCCATCACGGTGTAAATTAGGATAAAAGATGAGATAAAAAAAAAAAAAAAAAAAAAAAAAAACAAAAAAATAAAAAACAATCAAGTTGAAAATCTCTTACTTATTTACAATCTTAACAAACGCTTGCATACGAGTCTGCAACACATTGGGACATTTTATGTCTAAACAAGTTCCATTTCCCTAGAAACGGCTTGGGACAATTTTCGTCAACAGTTTTCGTGACGTTTTTTTGTTTATGTGCCAAAGCAAAGACACAAAATGTCAAAACTGCAGACACAATTAGATGAAGAACAGCGGAATATTGCCAAAGTTTCAGATTTATATAATATATAACTTTATATTATAAAGTAATTTATAAATTACCACGAATACGACACTTCATTTGAACTTCTGACGTTCATCAAAACCATCATTAAATGTAGGTAGTAGCCCAAATTCTGTTGCTCTTGCTAGCCCCTCGGATCCCCACGGTGAGGTGGCGTGGGCCTGAAACACCCAAAATGGATTCTATGAACAAAAATACTTTGAAAACGACACCTCACTCGATCCTCTACCGCAAAACCTTTAAAAAAGCCACCAACACCCCATTTTTCGCCCCACAGAGCCCCCTAGGTTAAACGTGATCGGGCGGAAAACTCTGCGGACACAATTAGATGAAGAACAGGGTATTTTGACAACATTTTAGAGTTGATAAAAACGTCTGCTGCCGAAAGCGGCTGGACGGCAGAAGGACATTTCATTTAGGTTTATTATTCTTTGAATAATACACCGATGTAACCGCGTCGGAGGTCGAAAATTCTGATCGGCTTCAAAATTTGACATTATCCGTTTCAAGATGTCTAGATTCCAAAAAACGAAATGTCCGTCCACCGTAGGCCGGCCGAGCCGTTTTGGGAAGTGGATTTTTTTTTTTTTTTTAATCCGAAATTTTGACACGGTTTTGACGGTTTACCGTCTAGTTGTGCCCGCGAGGTTTTCAGCACGATCACCCTGACTCATGGGGCCTTCGGGAGGGGATTTGGAACGTTTTCCGATATGGGGTCGAGTCATTTTTGGGGGTTTCTAAACGATCCGCTTTAGGGCAATCAAAGTTTGGCAAGTCAGAGTTTGGCAATACTACAACTACAGCTACAAGTAGTTACTGCTACTTTTGTCTCAACTACTTATTTGTCGGACGAAGCTGTAACTACAGCTTGTAGCTGAAAAAGTAGCTGTTAGATTGCAGGTACAACCTACCAGCTGTAGTTAGTAGCTGCAATTACTTTTTATGTGGTTAGTAATTAGTAGCTGTAAGTACAGTTTGCTCATCTCTGCTACAAATGGGTTTTTGAAGGGTCCCAAGAGATCAGCATTCGGTAATAATTTGTCGTTTTCCGGGTTATTATGGACAAAAATCCATTTTCTCGAGGTCCCACATCTGGGTGGTTTTGAACTTTTCTCTATGCTCGTCAAAACAACAATAATTGTTTTTTTATACAAAAATTGTTTTTGCATTAAAAAAAAAAAAATTGTTTTGATACATTGTCATGACTTCCTCCTCGAGTTGGAGCTTTTTACAAATTTAAATGCCCTATTGGCAATGTCAAAAAACAGCAACGTCCGTCCGCTGACTACGCTGTTTTTGGCAAAAATTGTCATTTTACATCAAGTTTTTACTTATTGATTTGACTTGTAAAAATCTCATTCCCAACTGACCCTACAACCTGATGTAAACAGCAACAACCAGGTGTAGCGGTGAACAAAAAAAAAAAAAAAAAAAAAAAAAAAAAAAAATTGTTATCGTTATTGATTGCAGGGCTAGAATAAATCAACGACATTTTCCCTCCGCATGTGTTGGCCATTTCAGGCTCCCGACTTTGCAAGGGGAATAAAAACAGCTCGATTTATTCTGCAACCAATCTGATAAACGTTCTACCATCACAAGAACGTTGCCCGCCGGGGAACGAAAAGTTATGACAACTATATTTATAGTTCAGAAAGAGTTTTGAGTGTGGGGGGGGGGGGGGGGGGAGGGGGTTGTATTAGTATAGTGAAGATTCCCTAGCGTGTCGTTTGGCGAAGTTTTTGCGGGATGTGCCCACATTAAAACTGGTTATGTCATTACTTTATGATACCCTCAGTGCCCGTTTGGTTGGCCGAGTAAATTATCATTTGGACGAGGAGCTGCGAAATGAGGGAAAACGAGGAAAACTTCGCGGAGCTTTGCGAGTACAAATACAATTTGGATGTGATTGTCGAAATTGTTCCTGCATGCGGGAATTCCTGAATATGCAGATAGAGTGAGATTAACGGAGAGTGTTTGTAGAGTGGCGAGCAAATAATAAATTATTTATCGGGATGTTTGTAAAATTAACCGTTCGCTATCAATAAAAGCGTGCAGGCAGTAAATTCTTGAAGTTGTTTCTAATGAATGCAAACCGCAGGGGTAATTAAGGTATTCTATGCCACCCACTTGATGTGGCGAGGAGGTGTGGAGGGGGTCATGTTGGCGTTGTTTGGGGCCCCCTTGTCCTGTCCTTATCTTATTGATAGCTAGTGTCTGGACCCCAAAACTGGACCCACCGGAGGCTCCCAAATAAGGCGAAACTCCCCCCTGTGCAATGACCCTTAGGAGACATCGGGCGAGAGGGGGCTGAACCAGACTGCAGTTGCAACTTTTGTTGTAGTCTGAAATTCGTGACCCGGAGGCGGCCCTTCTCTGCAGCTGCGTCCTAAATAAATTGCTCGAAGTAGCCAAGAGTCCCCACTGACCCCCCCACCAACACCATCACAGCTTTACCATCCGAACCTCGGGGAATATTTAATAGGAACCACCTGGACAGCTGGTGTATGTTTATTGCCTTGTTTTTGCACGTCCGACGAAAGTCGGATATAAACAATAAGCCCATTAAATTTAAACTTTTATGTTATGATGGCCTATCAACTCCAGGCTCCGCCTCTAGACAAAATAAGCTAGAACTCGAGACAGCTTGAAAACAAAATCGGGACGAGATCACCTAAATAATTGAGGTACTTTAGGAGAAATTAATTATTAATTTTTCCTAAAATACAAATATGTAGGTACCTACTTAAAACAAAAAAACAAAAAACAAACAAAAAAAGTAGGTAGATAAATAAAATTGCAATTTCTCATAAATACCTGCTAAACGAAATATCACTGACATGAGACTTTGTACGTGTTTTCATTAACGCCGGAGGCCATTCCCATGTTATTTAATGTAAATGGTTGGTCCTGATAATCGTCAGGGCCTTAATCGCTCCTGGGAGAACAGACTTCCTCTCTTTAGTCTAATGAGTGCTCATTAGTGAAACAAATTAAAGGCAGAATATTGAAAATGCAAAAACGAAATTGAGCTACGACAGGGATTTTTGAAGATTTCGGCAATGATATTGAGGTTATGATATAACCCAATGAGCTCCTTGAGAAGGTTGGAATGCCGCATTTCTAACAACAGGGGCGGATAGGCGGTTTCGATCGGCCCGGGGGATTCAATTTGACCGGCCCTCCCCCCCCCCACTCCTTAACAGTTACCTATCCAAAAGACCATCAAAGGAGGGGTTCTTCATATTTTGGAAAAACAAGCAAATGAATAGGAACGAGAATACACACAAGTACATACAATGTAGTTATTAATAACTGAAAAAATAACAGCGCCTATATTTAGAACAAGCCATCAATTGAATTGAATAGATGAGCGCAACCTTTTTGTTATTACGATATATATTTAATGAGCGAGAGAAACTAAGAAACAGTAGGTATCTAGCGACCAAACTATGCCACACAACACATCAAAAATATCCACGTGATGCTCATTACGTAAACAACTGCACCCTAACGACCGATGCGTAAGAAAACCTTATGCCGATCAGAGGTAACGAACGGATCAGGCTGCAAAAATCGTTTTGGAGTCGTTGGAATCAGCCTAAAAAGCTCATTCCATAGACCCTTGTACCAACGAAATCGGACAAAAACTTTCGTCCCCCTTTTGAGGCCTCCTTAGTTACACATCAGAGATAAACAACTTTCGTCGTGAAGGACCTCCCGAAAACCGATGAAGGGGATGAGGGAGGAAAAATCAAGGTAGCCTATAACCACCCCCCGAACTCGCTGATGACAATGAGACCACCCTCATGAAAATCTGTTGAGCCGCTCGGGCGTGATGCTCTGTACACAAACAAAAAAACAAAACAAACAAAAAAAAAAACATACATGTCGAGGAGGTGAGCGCACCTTTCCATTTTTTGGAAAAAGGTTGCGCTAAAAAATATAAGAGGCGCTTGGTATGTGAGTTAGTTTGGTACCAAACTGAAGCAACTACTACTGCGAATCGCAGTCTGCGATCGCAGTCAACTGAAGCTAGGATGCATTGAATTTTTGCACATTTCTTCAGTTTCATTATCACAGCGTATTGATGAGGAGCGTCTGGCTGGAGCACTGAACTGAGAGGCTTTGGGTGTTTCTGGCCCTTCTCGCCATCACCCCTCCTCCCCTACTCATGTTTGTCCCGTGCTTGTTCATTTCGTTCGAATTCTAGGCTCAACCTAGGTAAATTTACCTTTTAAGGCTGTTTAAATTTAATAAGGTAAGTACTAAAAAAGTTTGTTTTTTTAAATTCAATGCTCCCAAGGAAGGACCCAAAAATGATTACTCGGAAAATGAGTCCTCATTCGACTTTCTGGCATCCTTCAAAAGTCTGATGGATCGCCAAGGCGAAATCGGACGGTTCTGGGACCCTCAAAAATACTTTTAAAACGACACCTAACTCCTTCCCATAGATGAAACCCTTAAAAAAAACCTTCTGTAGCCCTCTTTAGTTCCGCAGAGCATCGCTGGTTTGTGCGATTGCGCTGAAAACCGTGTGGGTACAACTAGAAGGAAAACCAAGTATTTTGTCAAAAGTTTCAGATTTTTGAGAAAAATTGCTACTGCCCAAAACGTCGTGGACATTTTAGTTTTGGAATCTGCTCATTTTAAAACGTAGATATAATGACAAATTTTGAGGAAGATCAACATTTTGGACTTTGCAAACAACATAGTGTACCTACCTATTATTCCAAGAATAGTTAACCAAAACGTAGGCCACTAAGCTGTAGGCCACTCGGCTCAGTGCTCTGGCCAGACGATGAGTTGGTTAGGGAGAGAGAACTACTCCTCTGCTGACTTATTCAGCAGAGGAGTCGTTCTCTCTCCCTAACCAACTCATTGGACTAGACCTCTGCACCATCGGCAAACAACCACTCTGGCCAGACGCTCCTGCTCGCAAGCCACATGAGATCCTCCAGATTGTTGTCACTCAGAGTTAGCCTCAGGCCTTGTTTTGATGATTTTCAATTTTGAAAAACTACTCTAACACTCCGCTTGGGTGGTAGAAAGCGTTTCCAAAAATATTTGAATCAAAAAGAGAATTGCATACAATGAGGCCAGGAGGATTTAAAACCTTGTATGCAAATTACGCATTGATTGCACTTGACATCCACCCTGTTAGGAACAAAGCCAACCAGATCGCCTTCATTGCCTCTGAATTTTCCTTTTTGGTCTCGATTTCATATTTCGGGTAAGATCAAATTTTGTTTCCAGGCTCCACCGGCCCCTCAGAACCTTCGGCCCTTCGGGCGTCGCCCGATCGCCCGACCTGCCTATCCGCCCCTGTCTAACAACATAATATGTTGAACCTGAATATTATTCAGCTACAGCATTATTATATTATTCAGATTCAGCACCCTTTAAAACCGCCTTACACAATGTTTTAAATCGAAAATCCGAAAATGGCCCATCAAAAGGTAACTAGGCAGCCCGTGTCATGAACCCCCTCCCAGCCTCGGTATTCAAATATTAAATTTTTCCTAAGGCCCTATAAATAATAGAGACGGTTTTTATTTTTATTTTTGAAGTATACAAATCAAAAAAAAAATTTTTTTTAAATTTTTTCATTGACAGAATTAAATTTCTGTACAAGTAAACTATATCAAAGAATAATAAACCCTTGTGTAAAATTTGCGTCTTTCTTTGCGTCGCGTGTCATGAATTCGTGGCGGACAGTTTGTAAAACGCGTTAGACGCGTTTTTCTCGGATTGACTTTTTATCGCATACCTTTCCCATTATCTCCGGTTTTATCTATTGTAGTGTAGTTTTTAAATTTTTATGTTCGTCTATTATTCCTCCTACAATGGAACGAAGGAAAATGTCCTGGGATCAATTGGGAGTGAGGAAGGAGAGGGAGAAAAACAAGGGCCGAAAAAGGTGTTTTGGGAGATTGCGCGCCATGAATTCAAGTAAGGGAATAAAATAATTTCCTTCGTTCCAAATGTAGGCAAGGAGTTTTAGAACACCAGGATAAAAGAATCAATTCTCTATCATCAATGGTTTGACGATGGGAAATAATTTCCCGAAAGCTACGCCGCAGTGGAATTTTCATTAATTTAACGGTAATGATTGGGAGTTCATGTGTCACCCATACCACAGTTTCAATAGTTTAAATGTCTAAATCGATTGAACCGAATGGCTCTCCTTGAACATGCAATTAAAATTCGTTAAGGTTCTTTTCCTCTGAAGTTCATCTTGCCTATTAAGAGCAAAATATGGAAGACGATGAAAAGTTCGAAGTTTTACACATAATCCCAGTCAAAATGGATGTTACGCACTTTATTTGGGTCACAGTTACGTCATCAAGGTCCTCATTTTGTTGCAGTCTCGGTGCACCGTGAGGCCCTTAAAATCAAACGATTCTCTTCTGCATCTGCCCGACTTGGTTCCCACCTGCTCGAGCACGTGGAGCAATTTCGAAAGCATTTTTCTACCGTTAAACTCAAGGAAAATCCCTTTTCAGAGTCCACACTTGCCGGCCAATCCATTTGCCCCGGCAATAACGGTCCTTGGTATTCATTTAGTACAAGTTGAAGGTCAATTGTCTGCGAGTAACTTTCGTTGAACGAAAAAAACTCAACCGAAATCAGGATCAACTTTTTTTTCTGGACCAATTTTTACTTCAAAAGCTCACCCCTTTCGGTTTGCGAGTAACGTTCGGTTTTCGGTTGTACGATTTTTTTTCGGCAAAGGAGATTCTCATTGTACGACGAAGCTCCGTAGGTGGAACCTTGTGAGAATCGAAAAACCGCCGAAAAAACCGTCCAACAATGCCGTATGAAAAGCCTGGGCCCGACCTTGTTTTGACTGGGTGGGTCCCGTTTTTGGCCGGGCGGGAAAAAGAGGGTGGAGTTTTTTTTTTCGAGGACGATGTGAGAAAACTGAAAAAAATTTCGGGGGTGTTTTCGACCCCTGAGGGGTGTAACGCTCTAGGAATGAACACTGGACACTTTTAGCATATGAATCAGGAAGGGGTGAGCGGTCAATTGGGGTGAAGTGTGTCTTCTTGGGATGTTTCTCATTGTAAAGGTCCATGATGCAGATCTGGTGAATGCCTAAGTCTACCATCTAGACATAACCAAGTTCGTTATCTGTTTCGAGCACAACTTTCCTCCCCCCCAAAAATGAGACACAAATTCTTCACAACAGCCTGACGTAATGAGAGTGGGTCGTAATTCAGTTTTTGCACTCATCCCTCCGCCAAACTTCAAAAAGTGACTGTCCGTTAATTAAATCCTCGGTGGTCCTAAAATATGCTGACATTTGGGAAGTTGTGCACCACGTTTCCCCCTCTCCTGGTTGGGTTTTGCCCATCGCTATCGCCAATAGAATTATCGGAAGGGACGTCAGTTCGGGAAGCCTCTGACAGGCTATAGCTTTCCGCGGGGGTTGACGACCATTGAGAGGCCCCTAAACAAAAGGAAATTTTTGGCAGTCCGCTACTCCCGGTATGATCTATGTGGGAGGGGTTGCTTGGATACTATATTGATTTCTCAGATCCCAGGGGAAAAAAATCATGTTCATTTATATCAAATCCACACATCCGAAGATTTCTCCTAATACACCAGTAAATAGGTTTTTAAAGAATAATATTCTTTTATTTTTAAAAATAAATATTATTATATATATTTTAAAAATATATATTATATATTTTAAAAAAAATTCTGCTAATTTCTTGAAAGGGTTTATTATCATCTTGTAAAAATTGGGAAAAATGTTTATCCTAGTTTATTAAAAAATATTTTAAAAAAACTACATGTTCAAAATGTTAAAAATATAAGGGAACCCCCAAAAAAGGATTCTACGTCCATGACTACCTACGCGGCAAATTTTACACAAACGTTTATTATTCTTTGATATCAAAAAAAAATGTCAATGAAAAATTATTTAATTAAAAAAATTGATAAAAAATAAATAAAATAAAACATTTAACAAACTCGGCAAGTGAGAAGCTTGCAGTCAGAGCAATCACGAATGATTGATGTAGCACCACAACAGTTGTGGTGATACATCATAAGATAGCTACTATCTTTATTGTAAAAAAAAATAAAAATAAAAATAAATAAAAATACACATCCAAGTGGGACATGGCACATAGCTTCCTCGCGTTTAAAGATTTTCGCTTTCTCAGCTGATCAGGGAAAAGCCCGTCATTTCAATCGTCTCTTGTACTCCCAGGAAGGCTCCATCTCAAATTTCAACTTCCGGGTGAACACGAGACATTTTAGCAGTGTACAGATTTTGATTAAATCGATGGATGCGATCAACCAACTGCTGAGAATGACCCGAATCGCCCGTTGGCGCCAAGCAACATCTAATTAAAAGTGACGTCATGTGGGACCACAAAAGATGTGTAATGCGTCCAATATTATTCGGAAAACAACACCTTATTCGACCTACTGACATCCTTCAAAAGCCAAGTGTGTAGCCCCATAGACCCCCCCAACGTCCAAAAATACTTCGAAAAAGACAACTAACTCGACCCCATCGCCGAAACCCTTCAAATACCCATTTTTAGGCTCAAAGAGCCCCAAGGGTTTGGGCGATCGGGCTAAAAACCTTGCGGGCACAACCAAATGGTAATCCGAGTAATTTGTCAAAATGTCAGATTTTTAAATAAATTCACACTGCCCACACCGGTCCGGACTATCTTCGCTTCATGAAACAAATAGTGTCAAATTTTGAGGCCAGTATAAATTTTCGACCCTCTTCGCGAATACATAGGTGTATCATTCCAAGAATAATAAACCAAACCTCCGAACGCCGACCTTCATAAGTCTCATTTAAGCCCCGTCGAAGCATCGTAAATCCCCTCGGTGTGGACGGCTGGGTCTGAGAACACGGAAACGACACCCCACTCGACTCTCTACTCTAAATCCGTCAAAAACCCCTCCTGTAGCACCGTTGAGTCCCAAGGATTAGGATGATCAGGCAGAAATCCTTAAGCCAATTCAAATTTTGAAGCCGATTAAAATGTTTGACCCCCTCGTAAAAACATAAGTTGGTTCTTCAGACATTACTTAACCAAAACTGACATCGGAAACGAACAAATAATTCAACTTGAAGCGATTAGGGAATTAGCCTCATCGGATGAAGTTGTACCAAAAAACGAGAATTCCTCTTTTTCCCTGTATTGCTGGTACTTACTTAGATCAGAATTCACTCAACGCAGCGAAAATTGGTTAATTAATCCAGATTAGTTGCTTCGTATTCGTGTTATTTGTGCTCCCACAAAGCTCTAAAAATTCCCCTCGCGCCGAAATTATTTGCTCGCTCCATTTTTTTTGTGCGCCAAGTAATCTCCCGTATAAAAGTGCTTTTTACCTCGGTCCATTTTCAATTCGCTAAAAACTGTACGATTAGCTCGCCGGACCGATGCACTTCGCCTAATGGGGAATTCGAAAGAATGGATTTTCATAATAATTGAGAATTCGGGTGGGGATTATTCAATCGCCGAATAAACAGGGGGCTTTTTTTTTAAATCATAATTTAGGGTTTTAGCTTGCACCTAACTGGAGTGGTCGGGGATTTCTATGGTTCGTTTAATGATTAAACTGTAATGTAAATTGTAAATGTGACGCTACGTGAGAAATGTTGGACGAATCTTTAATTCAAGCACACTTCCTGTCAAGTCGCTGTGAAGTTCGAAGAAATATGTGCACAATTATTCAAAGATAGGAGAATTTTTATTCAACCGAAAAATCGCGTGATTTATACCAGCACGGTGGTGGCGGTGGGGGGATTACTGGTGATAATTCAAACTGATCCTGTGGGCTTCGTAGAGAGTTTGACTCTCGCAAGATTGCAGGGATTGAGTCGCAGAATGATCATAATGAGGTCAGCGGGAGGGGAATAAAATGGTTGAAATGAGTGGTTATTGTTAGGTTGAGTGAGGAGTCGTGTCAGTAGTAATTTTGGACGAAAAATCGATTCCCACTATGTTCAATTATTAAAACAGTGTACACTGTGTCAGTCCTGGTACTTTTTGGGCAGGTTGACTTGACGACTGTTTCGTCTCGAAGGAACTCGTAGGAGTTCCGCTGGAGGTGTCCTGTGGCGTACCAGTCTGTCGAGGAGGAGCAAAGTTGCTAATAGTCTGGTGGCTGCACGCTTTCTTGGAGAGGTCGAAACGGTTATCCTCTAGGTGGTCATCTGAGGAGTTCGCTTGAAAAACGACTTTCATGTGACGTTTCCATTCTCATTGGCTAATCGGACTTTCGTACCATGCAATTCCACCACCTCGAGAGGATCAGAGTTGAATGGAGGAGTGAATTTCTCGACGGGATTCTGCTTATCAAGGACTGAGTCCTGTGTTCCCTAGTGCCTCTTCTGATGCCGGTGAACTCCTTCATTCGGGCCTGACTGTATTCCTCATCCTTCCTCAGCCGCTTTAACAATGTCATTATCGGCATAGGTTGGAAAACTGTTTTTAACATCTTCTATCAGTTTTTTGCACGTTGGCAAGTGGTTTTAATGTAAGGTGGATGCGACGAGATAGTGGGAATCCATCTTATAAAAAGACGATTTCAGACGAAGTAGGAAAGTCTATTTCCACGATAAACGATAGACTACTTCGTCTGAAATCGTCTTTTTATAAGTGGTTTTAATCTCTTATAACTGGTTTTCAACCTCTTCTCACCACGATGGGGTTTGCTGAAGAATGTGACTCCTCTGCTACATCTCTGCCAAAGTTGCTACATTCTTCGCCAAACCCCATAGTGGAAAAGAACCTTTGCACTATCAGGCAGATAACTGTCTCATTTTGAGGTTGTGACTTAATTTGAGCTATTTCCCCCACTTTTTAACCTTTTTGAATTAGTTTTCAACCTTCGCAGGCCGGTTTCAACCCTTCTCTTACCGGTTTTCAACCACCACTAGTGTATTTTGTTACTAAGTCCCTCGTCCGCATTGTTTCATTCAACCCGGCTGAAACACAATCCACCCTATCCATATTCGTACGTTGAATGTTACACAAATCCGAACTCCTGTGCCAAAAAGTCCGTTTGGAGTGGGCAGTTTTCAGCCCCTCATGAGCTAATAAACGCCGTAAAAACTTCCCGGAGGAAGCTCCATTGTTGTTTTATCATGCTTTGTTACCTGGTGCGGCCACGTGTCTTGTTACTTTGGGCTAATTAATCTTTCAGGTTCATTTCAGGGCCTTACCTCGTTCCCAATAGCCCTTCACTCCGGATCAAAGGGAAGTTTTGTGCCTTTTGTGAGATCCTGAACGTTGTTTTCTAACCTCAACGAAATTTTTTTCGTGGAGGAAGTATGCCCGTTTAGAATTTCCACGCCTGTTGACGAGCGTATTAATTAGTGCCAACAACGCGTTAATTTTTTCAAGTATTGGTGGAGTGATTCAACGGAAAAAAATAAGCTATAAAAACTTCTCCAAGGTTCATTTTTGACATTTTATGTCTTTACTATGGCACATAACTCAAAAAGTGTGACGGTGACGGTGTTACGAAAAATTTCTAATGATTTTCACGTAAGTACAACCGATTCGTTGCTACGGAACTTTAACTTCGCCAGTTATCATCGTACAAAAATTGTTCACCATTCGTTGGCTCTCGATTTATCACGCATTTCTTTCGTACTTGTTCTTGGTATTTATTGATGTTATTAATGGATGTAGTAAACAATGCCGTTTGCTTTGTTGTTATAAGTTTCCACGTTAGAAACCACTTTGATAAAACGCCAAAATGAAGCCGTGGGTAGAGATACTAGGGTAAGAGAAAGGGGAGGGAATGGGGGGGGGGGGACTAAAGACATAAAATGTCCCAATATGTTGCAGACTCGTATGCAAGCATTTGTAGGGTTTGAGAAAATTTGTAGTGGAGGTGCTCTCGGGAAATTTTATAAAATGAGTTTCAGTCAAAAATTGAATTGATACTATAGTATCAATTCAATTTTTGACTGAAACTCACCGAAAAAGTTTCGAACATCTTAGTGTCTCAGTTGAGAAGGGCGCTCCGTAGAATTTAAGAAAAACCCTACATATACCCTAATGGCCACTATTTTGCTGAAGAAACGAAGGCGTCAACTGGTCCGTTTCTCAATCATTTTGAACTTTACAGACTCGGAGGTGGACAAGTTTCCTTCAACGCGGCCTGAAAAGGTCACCCGTTTTCGAGGTGTCCTACTAAGGAAAAGCGGGTTTGGCTATTTTTTCATTGGTTCCCTACCACCCACCACAAAAAAATTCACCAAACGTGTTATTGGTGAAAGGCCGCGCGAGTGAAGGTTTTTTTTTTTTTTGCCCAAGTCCTCCCCAAGCCGTATCGTCCGTTTTCGACCCCATTCTTCCTTAGTGAGATTTACGTCCTGCCCAACGATTGGGTTGCATGCCTTGCAAATTTTCCCTACCCAAAAAGTCATTCGAGCTTTTATGTAAGTTCAGACCAAGTCCTCAGTTATTCAACTCCTATCCCCCGATTTACAGCTTCCTAATAGATTTCTTATTTTTAAATCTCACCACCGCCCTAAGTTTATCGTAGCATATTTCAACCGGATTTTATTAATGGGGTCTTTTTTTCTCATAACCTCGCCTATACTTCTAAAAATCCCTGTGGCAAGCAACTAAGCAATGAGTGGCGGCAAGCGGACGAATTTACTATGGTGTGGCCCCATCAGCCACAGGCAGTAGGTACCTTGGGACTTTTCGAACAGTCTGAAATGTTGACAAAATACTCCATTTACCATCTAGTTGTGCCCGCAAATTTTTGACGCCGATCGCCCAAACCCGTGGGGCTCTGAGGGGCTTAAAAGGGGCTACGGGAGGGGGACATTTGAAGGGTTTCGGCTATAAGGTCGAATGGGATGTCGTTTTCGAAGTATTTTATAGCGTAGAATCCACTGTGGGGATCTATGCGTCTGCAAATTGGATTTTTGAAAGATCCCAGGAGGTCAAATAAGGTGTCGTATTACTAGTACATTTGGACGCAAAATCCGTTTTTTCGAGGTCCCACATTGTTCAAACATTGTAGGTCATACAGAAAAAAAAATATACATATATATTTAAAAAAATATTTTCATAATATTTTAAAGACACAGAAATAATTTTTGTACTATTAACCTATATCAAAGGTTAATAAACCCTTGTGTAGAATTTGCAGCGTTTTGTTCATGCAATTCACGCCACGCCTAATTGATATTTGCAAATTATTCACCATTGCGGTAAGTACATATGTACCTTATTGAATATTCAATTAACTGAAACAGAAAACTTAAGGACCAAAATAAAAAGTTGATTGCTTTTGATAACAATGAAAACCAATCACTTGGCTCTTTCACGCGCTACTTTTGCTCCATCCAATCAATTAAAATCCACATAGGTTGGAACCAACGGCCGACAGCGATCAAAAACCCCAAAATTCATTTGGAATAAATTTCCAAATGAAGTTTGGGGTTTTTGATCACTTTCGGCCGTTGGCTCCAACCTATGTGGATTTTCAAAACTTTATTATTTTCTACTTTGATGTGAATATTTCACTTACTTTAATTGTTTTCAGCATCTCCGCTTTGTGTCAACAAATGAAGTTGTACTTACGTATACGTAGGTAGGTTCACCTTCATCTTCAATTTATAAATTTGATATTTAGTACGGTGTGTATGGTTTGGCGGGAAGTTGTATGCGCTAAGTCGAGATTTTTGCCGTCTCGTGATTTGGAGGTATGCAGGGAAAACTCAAAGTAGCTTATCCTTCCAGAGTCTATGGACTGGGAGTCATTCGTTCCAGCGGTTCGGCGCGCAGCGTGAGATTCCATTGGTTTTCCTGACCCAGCTGTATAAAATAGAGGGTCTTCAGACTCCTGAACCGGATCCGGAGTTAAATCCAAATCTGGAAAAATAAGATTTTAATGACACGGTAGAGGAAAAAAACGTGACCCAGACCTGCCAGTATGGGGAAGGGGCGACAACCCTTGACGCACTGGAATGCAGCTTCAAGTGGCGCATAGGCGAACCGCTAAAGATCAGAATACTTAGTGTAGACTGAGTTGGCCAGGGGTTCGAATCCCGTTAAAGACCATGGAATTTTTGGGAATAAAAGTGCAAATGGGTTAAAGTCAATATTTAACAATTCAGTGCCCCGTTCGATTAGGTCAAAAATCTTGATGTGAAACTGACTGATATTTTTTTACTTACTTACTTAGTACAGAGTGGACAATCCGGACAGTTATTCGAAGAAGCCTAAAATCACTTCACAGCTCAACAATAACTTCAAACCCCTCTTTTGGTCTGAAAGCTCCAAAAACCCTTTTGGTAATCTCTTGGAAGCAGTCCTGGGACACTTCGAAAAAGACACCCACTCCGACCCCCGCCCCAATCCGTCTAAACTCTTACTGTAGTCCCTTCGTAGCCCCACAGAGCCCCACAATTGATCTGAAAACATTGTGAACACAACTAGATGGAAAATCGAAAATTTGGGCCATGAGGCTCTATAGGGTCGTTAAGTGAGCCGAAGCCAGTTTTTAATGAGAAAAAAACCGGGTTTCACTCAGCACAATCTTGTTACTAGCGAGAAAAAAACCCGGTTTGTAATCGCTTAGGCGATTTACGGTTATGGAGTGCTTGACTGACTGGGCGTTTGCTGAGGATGTTCTCCTGAAAAAGTGGGCCTCCTGCTAAAAACGTTCGGAACCCCTGGTGTACAAGTCTGAAACCCCCAGTAATCGATTCATTGTCCACAAAAACGACACCTCAGTCCACTCTATGGCCAAAGCCCTTCAGAACCCCAATTACAGCCCACACAGAGCCCCATGGTATTCGTTCCTGTCTGAAACCCATGAACTGATTCTGCATCCATGATCTTCCCTAAACAGAATCGTTGAATCCATTCAATTCACTAGCCAGATGGTAGAATCAATTTAAAATGGTATAATTCACGGATGACAGTAGTTTTGTGGTTTGGACGGCTGAAACGAAGCACGTCCTACGTACAATACGGCTACACTGTCCTCATCAATTTCCTTTCCATTCAATGAATGGCGACAACCAACTTACATATTCCAAGGTGTCTTTCAACTCAGGCTGTTGGGTCTTCATTCTTCGATTGTCCTCCTGCTTATTTGGGATTCATCGGGGCTGCCGGACTTGGTAAATGCAGCTGACCTTCTCACGCTCTATGAATTTATTTTTGAAAATCGCTTACCGAGCTGACACAGTTCAGCAAGAACAACATCTCATCCCATCGAAATTCCCGCACGTACTCTCCAGTCTCACAAGTCTGAGATTGTAGGCTAGATCAGGATTAATCTGGAGTTCTCCGATTGTTTATGTTGGTTATTCGAGATAATAAGACCTCAGAGAGGTTTTACGAAGGCCTTTCCGAAAGAACTGCATAAATCCTGTGTTCTCGTGACCCGAACTCGTAAATCCCGCATTGGAAAGAAGACGAAAAAAAAAAAAAAAAAAAAAAACGTGAAATGTTGAGCCATTTCGCGAATTTCGACTAAGAGGTAAATCATAGTTCGGTATTGATGGCTGTGAATTTTTTCGCGCTATTTTCATGTCCTTTGCAATCCGATCTTTTGCGAAAATGCCACAGAAGATGTTGCAGAAAATATTTGAAATGATACACGAAGGTTTTTATTGACCTTTGAAAGGGATGAAGTTCGTTGCCGAAATGAGACATCTTTACGTTCTTGGCGATAATTTATCACGAGATGATCACCGGGTTGCGTGTCCAATCGTGCCTCGACTTCCCGCTGAATCAACGGCGAATCCCTCGCAGTAAATTATTCGCTGTAAATGATTTTCGTGTGCACGTTTTAAGGGAGCACATATTGCATTTTTTTTCCACCATTTTACCGGAAACGGTCGTTTTCGAAGGGCTCCCTTCCAAACAAAGAATCCTTCAGAAATTGGCTCGTAAGGGAAAGACACCACAGATTGGCACGTTTGACCAGCAATTTCTCATCCTTCCGCGACTATCCCTAGGGGCTTGAGATACTGTATCATTACCGCGGAGGTTTTTCGAGGGGCCGTAAACCCCGAAATCGGCCAACTGTTTCTATTCGAACGTGTGAGAGGCCAGTTGGCGAACACATGTCTATATGGCATCCAGTTCTTTGGAGAAGGCGGATTTCTTGAGCCAAAGCGCTTGTTAGCGCGGTTCCTGGTATTTTCGAAACACGCGAAAGACAACAAAAACGCTTGTTCGAGCAAAATCATGTTAAAGACATCTGGTTTTCCAATTTCGCCGAAAGCTGTCCGGTAGTCATGCAGTTTTTGGTAGTTCGTGTTGAAAATATCATATTTTGACAGTAGGTACTCGGTTGGGTGGGTGCGAATTCCGGTAAAGTGAAAGTGAAAGTTGGGAACCCGTTTGAATGGGTTATTTTTGGAAGGGCAATTGTCCAAAACGGCGATATATATTTTTTAATTATTCATTTTTATTAATTTATGATTGGGACCAAATGCTTTGGTAGACGTGAGAAACGGCAGTTCGTCGATGTCCTTCCCATCGAAATAAACGCTTTAATGATCTGCGAACTGCCGTCAAAAAATGTAAGGCTTGAGCCTCTTTTTGCAGTTATTTCGGTCACGGTTTTGGTCCGTTTATTGACATGTTTCATGTTTTTAGGAACGCCAGCAAATGATTTACAGGACCGCGAGGCGGGATGCACGACGCTTTGCTTAGCAACTACTAACATCAAAGCTAACCAAACCACTTCTTTAAGAAGAATAAGAAGTCTTCTTATTAGCCGATTTATTATCAAGAAAGCATCAGTTACGAAACTGGAAACAATTTCATCCTTTTCTTATTTTTAAATATGAAAAAATGAGACGAAAATAAATAAATAAGTAAATAAATAAAATAAATAGGTACCTAAGGAAGTAAAAAAAGAAAAACTTAAAAAAAAACTGCAAAGATTTATTATTCTTTGAAATATTTTTTAACAGTTTAATTGTGCAAAAATTAATTCTGTGTCATTAATAGAATATTTTTGAAAAAATTAAAAGAATTTTGTTTTTGTTTTTTTACAATGTTTGGACAGACGCGGGACCTAAAACAAGCCATCAATTGAATTGAATAGATGAGCGCAACTCATTGTTATTACGAGAGAAACTAAGAAACAGTAGGTATCTAGCGACCAAACTATGCCACACAGCACATCATCCACGTGATGCTCATTACGTAAACAACTGCACCCTAACGACCGATGCTTAAGAAAACCTTATGCCGATCAGAGGTAACGAACGGCTCAGGCTGCAAAAATCGTTTTGGAGTCGTTGGAATCAGCCTAAAAAGCTCATTCCATAGACCCTTGTACCAACGAAATCGGACAAAAACTTTCGTCCCCCTTTTGAGGCCTCCTAGTTACACATCAGAGATAAACAACTTTCGTCGTGAAGGACCTCCCGAAAACCGATGAAGGGAATGAGGGAGGAAAAATCAAGGTAGCCTATAACCACCCCCCGAACTCGCTGATGACAATGAGACCACCCTCATGAAAATCTGTTGAGCCGCTCGGGCGTGATGCTCTGTACACAAACAAACAAAAAAAAAAAAACAAAAAAAAAACATACATGTCGAGGAGGTGAGCGCACCTTTCCATTTTTTGGAAAAAGGTTGCGCTAAAAAAGGTTTTGCGTCCAAAATTATCCGGAAAACCACACCTTATTTTACCTCATGGGATCCTTCAACAATCCCATGTGGAGCCCCATAAAAGATCCATAGATCCCCACAGTGAAATCGGATCGATCTGGGACCCCCAAAAATGGATTCTACGCACATTTGTCCATGAACCAAAAATGGTCGTCGGTTGGAGAATAATTCGATTTATTGCAAATCGATGTCTAATATTAATCGGACCCTTGTTGAATGTTCATATTTTTCGCATAATTCTTCTTCTTCAAATATAGAGAAAACTAGGACTTTTTTTCCCCCAAAACCTCACCTATGCCCTTCGTAAATTAACAAATTCAATTTAAAAACCGCGAACATCTTCTTCTCTTTTCGGATCGAGCAATCTAATGTCGCAAGCCTTCTTCTATACGTGATAAAATTACGGGATTTTATTATACCATACCGACCTCCCCGTCCCTTCCTACTGGTGGGGTTGAGATCCCCAAAATGCGTGCAAATGGGCCTACTTCTTATTTTTATAGGAACTCTAAATGTTTCGTCGAATTCGGATTCCTGAGCAACTTCCGACAAATTCCTACGTGCGCAGATCCAGCACCCAAAAGGCGCCCTTGGGAACGATAGCCTGGAGAGACTCCAGTCCACCATCACGACTCCATCATCACGACAACCCTGACCAGGTAGCTGACGGATCAAGTTCAGTAACCATAAGAATCCTCGAGAAGCGTGGGAGACAACACGCCTCAAAATCTGAAGCAAAACTCCACTGCGACTTCCCGAAATCCCCAAACGATAAAATTTATCGTTTTTTGGACTGTGCTATTTAATAGCACAGTCCAAAAAAGAAGAGGAAAAAGAGAGCTTTGGAAATTAACAATAGTTTGAAATACAACGTTAAGTCGTGTTGTTTCTAAAAATTGAAGTCCCGTGAAAACTTTTTTCATGCGTTGGCACGCATTTTTACACCACTATCGTTTGAATTGACAGAAAAAAATATTTTAAAATGAAAAACTGACGTACAAGCCGTTCTATGAATGGACAATGGGGGCTTCGTCAGCAAACACGTTCAATTCTCATTTTGTTTTCTCAGTTGAAGACGTATAAACCGGGTACTTTACCTGAGCGCACATCAAAACACTGTAACCTGATCTCCCTGAACGACAAAATTTCAGCTGTATAAGTGAACTGGAAATGAGCACGATGAACTCCAAATTGGTAGTTTAGGATTTTATGGAACCTTTGTGAGATAATTATGACTGGTTTGAATATGAGGAGGAAGGAATTACGCCTCCACTGGCAGCTGCCTGCAAAAAATTCGGGTAGCGAAACATGTTTGTGAAAAGGACCATTTTAAATACGATTTGCAAAAGAATATCGAATAATATAAATAATTCATTGTTAAATAGCCGTTAATCTATAACGGACTTGAGTACACCGGACGCATTAGAGATTCTTGTCGGTTCCTCTTTCGAAAGCCCAACGTCCGGAACCAGTTCGTCTATTTCTAGCGCGTGTGGGTGAGCAAAAAAGAAGTTTGGGACGGTAGAAAAAAAAAAGTATACAGTTCAAAGGACTTTGTAGGGGAGTCAGGAGGTTGACGACCCTGAGAGTGAACGACCTAGGAATCTCCTATTAGCATAACTAGTGACGTCTAGGAATAGAAGTGGTTTCTTCCAGCGTCCCTCCCGTCAGGTGGAGACTGTACGGAAGAGATGGGTTTCATAGAGCTCAACACAATGGGGGAAGCACCATCGTTTTGTATCTGTTGACATTCACCAAAACGTGAACGCTTTTCATCCCTATTTGGTTCTGTTTTTGGAAAATAGCGATCCTTGGAAGTTGCAGTATATCTTTCTGAAGGGCCCTTTCAAAATGTCCGTTTTCTCTCGGTGTTTCCACTCCACCTCGTCAAGTCTATGGCGGTGTTTAACCTTGTGGGCGAGATCTCATATCATAGACCCGTCCTAGACCCTGACCACATCTGTCCAACCTGCCCTGTCCACCCAAGGCTCTATTATGCCAACACCGGGCGTCCTTTTGTACGTATGGACGTTCTTCTATCCCCTGAAAAAAAAGTGACCCAGTTTCAAAATATACTGGCCCTTTAAATTTGGATCATTTTGTGGGGTGGTTTATAGTAGTAAGGACTGGATAAATAGGGGGAAAACGCTGCAAACTGGGAAATAGTGGAGCGAACGGAAAGATATTTTCCTTCCATCGATTTGTTGCTACTTCAAACTCCACAGTGTTGTCTGATCAATCTGAAACCCCCACAGTTCGATTCATCGTCTACAATTCCTTCGAGCACGACACCCCTCTCGACGCCAAAACACCTCTAAAACTGCGATTGCAGCTCCTTAATAGCTCAACAGAGCCTCGTGGTGTAGACTAATCTAAATCACATGTCTGAAACCATCACAAATCAATTCTTCGTCTACAATTACTTCGTAGACGACACCTCACTCGACCGCATGGCCAAAGCATCTCAATAACGCACTTGCAGCCACATAAAGCCCCACGGTGTAGTCCCAATAAATCGATTCTTCGTCGACAATTACTTCGGAAGCGACACTAGTTAATCAATAGGCACCTAATGTTATTGCTTTAATTATGGAGCATCATGCAGTTTATTATGCTGTTCTGGAGGAAAAAATGTTATTCCCTGGTGTATGTTTATTATTATAATTATGAACATTGCGAGTGGTTAGTTACGAGTTGACGGGTGTTCCCTGTGAAGCATGGATTGCCTTATTGATAGGTAATGGACGGGAACTTGATATTTCATGCGAAGCACGGGTGTCCCAGCTAGGTGGGTACGAGTTTCTTTTGCTAGCCTTCGATTCGAGGTAGTTTGATACTTCTCAACGAGAAATGGTCAACAATCGTTGTTACTAAGAAAAATTACGGGTTGTTGGTTACAAGCTGACGGGTTGCCACGGGAGTTCCAAGTGAAGCGTGGGTTGCCTTATTGATATGTGATGGACGGGAACTTGATATTTCGTGCATAGGTGTCCCAGCTTGTTATAATTATAAACTTGGATGTAATTTTAATAAACTGCTTTATTTCCTCTTCTTCTACTTCTCTTATGTTGGTTGAAAAGATTCATTTCCAACAGGGGCAGCTCATTTTCTCAAAAAAATGTTGTAGTTCTATTCCGGATAAGATTTTATACGGTTGAGTTGAGAGAAATTCCCCTTTTGCATCTCTGGTGCCCCGGGAAGGACAGACCATAAAAACTCGGCCGTAAAAGACCCCCAAACGGCTGATTTAGGAACTATAGTCCGGGCGCAGGCAAAAACGTTGCCAAAAATCTCGTTTCGTCCCCCACTAAAAAAACTTCTTTAACAACCCTTGTGAAAGTTCATTTCGCGTTTTTTTTTTTTTTTTTTTTTCTTTTTTTTCTCTCTCTTTCGACCGGGGCCTTTCCATCTAAGAAGCTCCCATTTGTTGACGATTTTTAGGACCAACTCGGTACTTCTCTGTCAACATCTCGGTTTCCGGTTTTCGGGGTCCATTAGAACTCGCTTGAACGGTTTCGCCGGAGAATGTTTGCGGACATTTGAGCTTTCGAACATTTCCATCAAAGGGACGCCCTCCCACTGTTAGCAGTTCAACTTTTTTCCTTTTAAACGTTTTGCTCGATTTACAATCACATGAATAAATTGACTTAGGCCGAGAATCGTCGAGGGGTCGCGTCACTTTAAACCTCAGAACATTCAATAAAACGCGTAATCTTGCTGTAAGGAGGGCCTCTGACTCCGCTAGCAAGAACTCATGTGCGCAATGTAGGTAGCTAGTGGGATCGTTAGATGACAGTTTGTGCCGAGGGGAAAAGAGGGGAGTTTGAAAAGTTGGACCCGGGAAAGAGGAAGGAACGGGCGGGGGCGACATGGACTTGAAAGTGATGGACAGTTTTTAAAATCAGCTACAAATTTGAATTAAGTAAATCATTGAAATTGAAATTATTGGAAGACGTTTCAGTTTTAAAATGTACACATGATGTAGGTACACATAACAGGGTACATTTTGAAGATCACAATTGAAGCCTTTTAGATCCAAAGGCCCTGAGTGTCAGAATTAAATATATGTGCCACATGTGACGTATGGTTACCTATAATTTTATTTTAGTACTGGGGGACACCCCCAGACCCCCGTATTGTTAATGTTATGATCGAGGATCAAACCAATGAAACACAAAAATTGTATGTGTTTTTTGTGGTAACCCATTCCAAGCTGGTGGAATACCTAAAAGTAATATCATCAGCTATACAGCCAGGAAACAGTAGAGCAGGGGAGTGGTTGAGGGAGCGAGGGAACGTGAAGGTGGGCGGAAAAGCAGGTATGCTTGCGCCTGGGACGGACGGAATTTTCAAACCACAAGACCCTCGAAAAAAAAAAAAAAAATCTGTGTTAAATGTTATGGCAATTTTAAAGTTGACTAGGACGCCACTCCACTGCTGGCTACGCCAGAGATGGAAAGCTTCAAGTTCTTACAAAAACTAAAGGACTCGTTTTCTCTCTTTTTTGCTTTCATGAAATATATGATTAGGTACCGTTAATCTGAAATCCAATTCCAAATTTGGATTCAGCGGTTCAACAACTTCCCAAAACATTTTTAAGCCGATCAAAAGTGTTGACTTCGAATGCGTGACGATTTGACGTTTTTCTGGAGTTAGAGCTGTCGTGGCTTGGTGGTTTGGTGTCCATGATTTTTATGTCTATTGTAAGGAAGAGAGGGGGGGAGGGGCTAGCAAAAGCGCTGGTGGGGTCCCCGGGAATTTCGGCAGTTGAAAAAGGTCGGGCCTACTATTTCCTTTGCATAGTCTCCACTAGAGGGCGTTGAGGAGGGGGAGGGGGCAAAGTGGGAGTAAAAATCGATATGCTAAATACTGCAAGGGTAGTTTTACCCCGCCCTTCATAATCCCCCGCCCCTCGGCCTCCTCCAGCATCCCTCTGTGTCCCCTCGCCCGCAGACTCCCTTCAACCGCCGTGTTGTGGAGTGGAGGAGGGTAGTTTCCAAACTTTCATCCCCTTCCCGCGTTGGGGTTTCCTGCTCCTCGTGCAACCCTCATAGCTTTCGGTTTTTATCCCTAGCAAGGTTCTAATTCACGAAACCCTAAAAACGGAACAAGCCACTGCACGTGGAACCACGTGGACCTCCAGTTATTGTTTACTTATTCCCCCCCATATTTCTTCTGGGGAAGCTGCCCGTCTCTTAGACACAAGTGATATCGTCCGAAGACTTAAGAGAACCAAACCACTGGATCTTGCTTACTCATGAAGCAGCGCGCAGTGTTGGCATATTATCATAGAAAACAAAAACTAAGTGCTGTACCTAGTATCACCTAGTATCAAATCAATATTGTTAATAAGTAATTTACTTGGAGCAATAAAATTCTCAGAAAAAAAAAAAAAAAAAAAAAAAAACGTTCTACAACCCGTAAAAAAGCCCACATCTCAACACCTCAAGAGAACTTCATTTTATCAAGATTTGAACGCACACGACCACCATCTAACGACGAGAGGACGGTTATCAAAAATGGAGGAGGAGGAGGATTAGTAAAAATAATTTAATTTTTGCAAGTGTCATTATATTATCATGGATATGTTTTTGGGTTGGTCGTCAGGCTGACATCTGACCCGTGAAAAATCCTAAGCAGCACATGGGTATTTCTGCTTTTCCCCGAGCAGATCCGCCTACAGTCAGGGATCTGGTATACCTACTGTATTGCCGGCTAGTGAGCTCGGAAGCGGTCCGACTCGAGGAACCAAGGCCCCCCACCCTTTACCGGCAAGAAACCCTCTCGCCGCATATACCCCACGTTTAGTTCACTCCAAAAATCAATTATTTCTCCTTACCGTGGAGAATATGGAGATTTTGTTCGATTTAAATGATCTTCTAGTGCATTATGAGAGTCTGTATGTATAACTAAAAGGTAGGTGAAAGGCGTTGAAAGAATGAAATAGGTAGGACCAACCAGAGTAGTTTATTTACGTAAGTAAGTAACTATTTACAAATTAATATGAACGACAAAAAAATATAATATATAGGTACAGAGTTTAGGGGATAGAATTTTTACTCATTGGTTATTAAACAATATAAGTTTCGTCAGCTTTTGACGTAAACCATGTTTCTTGGCGTTTATTTCAATATTTTTTTCGTTGGCCAAGTGAAAGCGTACGATTTTTAAAAAATATCTTCCTATCACATTGATTAATCTTAAAATATGGGTTGTGTCAGTGTAAGGGTCCGCAGCATGCTCCCTGAACACTGAATGCTCAAAAAAAGTTTGAGTTTTGTTCATAATGAACGTTTCTATTGAGACGCAAGTCATTTTTACGGTGCTGGAAGTAATAAGGGAGTAAATATACTTGCAGACTTTGAATACATCGTGAGATGGTCTGATGAGTCCACCTCGGGAAACGAAATCAGTGAAATGTGTGTAGTTACTTAGATCATTTTCACTCGCAATTAAAAGGCGTGAGCATTCTTCACAAATAATTTTTTTTTCCAAACTTCTGATGATGAAACCACATAAATAATAAATAACATTATCTTTATGGTGAGAATCTGTCAACAACAGTGACAAAGCTTCACAATTTTCCTCCTCATTTTCCTCAACGCCTCTCTCAACATGTTTTTCCACAACTTCGAATGAAGGAGAGAATTCAAGGACTGAATTTTGATGATTTATGTCGAACACTGAACAGTTTCCTCTTTCTGATCCGGCAACACTATTTCTGAACATTAGTTTACGCATCGCCCATCTAAACTGTTCAACGTTGGGGTTATCGTTATTACCACCTCTGCTGCGCAAGCATGAAAAGAAAATCTCTAGATGGTCTTGTGAAAGTTTATACGTCAATAAATACTTAAAATCGTCCCTGGTCAGCAATCTATCTCTCAACGATATTATAGTTTTTATGTTAGACAGAAACCCTAAGGCAAACGTTTTCCTTCGGTGCTGCAAAATGGGTTGATTTTCAATCTTCAAGCTCGTCAAATATTCTTTTGTTTCGGCCAACATTTTGTTATCGTATTCCAAGTTGGAAATCCTAATCGGACTCTTGAAATGTTTCCCCCAAGGATCTCTTGAATTCATATAGTCAAACAATCGATCTATAACCCTAATGAATTCAGAGGTAGCTTCAGAACCCACAAAGTCGGGGTGATTTTGTGACCTTAAGAAATCAATTGCATCTGCGACACCAGAACTGAGGGTTTGTGCAGCGATTTTGACGTTCATTTTTCTATTTCTGTAAAAAATATGTTTATCGGAAAGTTTGTTTGCAAATTTGAGTTGTAATTCATTTTGAAATTTGTTTAACCGGTCAATATATTTGAAGTCAATAATACCATTCTTCGAAATTATTCGTTTCAAGTCTGCAAAGGCATTTCGACAAAGCTTAAGCATATGGGAAGGATCCAGTAAGACACTCACATCGTGATTCAAGCCCTCAAGTCGGAAAAAGGGTTTGCTGGGAAACTCACAACCAAGTTTTTTCATTGCACTCAAATTGGAGCTAGCGCCGTCAAATGTCAGATTATGCACTGTCACACCGACTTCATGGAGTTTCAAAATTGTAGATTTCGTTAATTGTGAAAGCACCTCTGAGTCAACTTTGTTTGTGAGAAAATATGCCACAACACATTTGAAATTCCCTTTCAAAGACACTACTTGAAAAACAAGAGCTTCAGTAGCCAAGTCATCATGGTTGGCGACTTTGAAGCCACCCAAGTCAACATATCCAACATTTTTGCCTTGGCTTGGACAATATATAACCTGTTTCCGGATTTCCATTGCGTCGAACACAAGATTAACATCTGCGAGATAGAGCTTATTCTCAACATTCGTTTTGAGATATTCAAATACATCTTGGAGGAAGCCGGGTTGACAGTTAAAACGTGATATCCATTTTCTGATCACAGATGGGCAGGGTAAAATGAAATTTCTTTTCCGCAAGTACCTATACGCTTTGGGTGAATAAAAATAAAGTGTCAAGGCAAATTCTTTCACGTCATCACTGTACTCACGTTTGAATTTGGACTTATTCTTGTTTTTGATGGTGTTCATTATTAAATCCAATGGAAATCCAGAAAAGTTCTCTTCCATCAGTTCGATTAGCTTAATAGGAGCTTTTAGTTTTTCCTTGAGACAGTTGATGAGGCTCTTCATGGTTTCAATTTTGCTCTCTCTTCTTTTCAGTCTCTGTTGCAGAACTTTGACTTTTCGGCGAAGAAATAGCTTCCTGGGCGAGGGTGTCCGCTATAAGCAAATAAATGAATACCTATATAGCATGCGTATGAAAAATGTAAACGAGTAGTAGTTGCGAGGAATTATTGTACTAGTAATAGTTTTTAAATAGACCTTGAGGAACCTGGTAAGCAAACTCACTAGCAACAAACTAGGTAGGTAGGTACCTACTATAACTTACTTTTCTTTTTGGAGGTCTTCTTGTACGAATTTCTGTCCCTTGGGATGTTGGATTCTCGGTTTCTTTGTCAGATTCTTTGCTTGGCAGAGTTATCTCTTCTGTTGATATGGGCTGTGAATATAAAGAACGTTTCGTTGTTTTGAAAATAGTACCTACCTACTGATTCGAAGCCTCTAATTGCGGCCTGCAGCGCCCGCCACAGACAGATTTGGAAAATCAGTGAAATTAAATGATAGATAACATTTTTGATAAACCATACCTCAATTCTCTTCAAAGTTCTTCTCTTCTTCCTCGGCGGTGGTTGTAAATGTGCAGGGAAATCAAAAACAGATGGTACAGCTCCCTGCTTCAACAATTTGTACGATGCATTCGGTCGAATTTGGTAATCGTCTTCGGTGAAGTGGTCCCCACAAATTCGAGAGTGTTTTGACGGGTTATAATTGTCCCTTTTCATCGATATGATCCATTTTTTCAAAAGATCTGGTTCTTTCGGAAAACTGAAATAAATTGGAATGAATAACAGTCAGCGAATGAACAACAATCAATTTACCAGTGAAAAGTGCATCGTTGCAAGGCATTTATCATATGTGTTATATCAATTAAATGATGTTAAATTACTGACTCACCTGTGAAATGGTAGTCCTCCACCTTTAGCCTGCCGTTTGGTACAATTCACAGCGTCACACGACTTCACCATTGCACTGTAAAATGTTTCAAATGAGCCGAACTGCACACACTCATTAAGCCAGTAGCTGAGGAGTGCCGTCTTCTTGCCGGTGAAGAGTGGGGGGAAGAGAAAGGTCGGCGGACCGAAATCTGGCTACGTTAAGAGGGGCCGGTTAGTCATCCAGGTAGTATAACAGATCCCTGCCTACAGTTGGGCGTTAAGATTCAGGCTCCGATAAAGAGATTGAGAGACCTCACAGCGCCCTCATATCGCTCACCCAGGGCATGCCGACACCTTCCACGACAGCTACCATTTTAGTACTCCAAGTTCAGGCCAGTCTTATCCGACCAACGCACACCAATAGAAACTTTTTATTTCAAGCTTGTCCTACCACCAAGGGCAACTTATGTTTATAAACTAGTAAGTTACGTTTTCAAATCTCGGGATAAGTACGTTTAGAAAGCATGAGGTGATAAAAAGTACGAGGACTACCTAGTCAGACAACCATTTTTCGGCAGTCCACTCGGCAGTTTACCTGGCTTGCGCCAGCGCTATTTGACACCCTGTCTTTCTCGCTTTGACAGCCGTCAACCGAGTTGACCGATGCTAGGTCAACGAAAATTTTCAAAAAAGAAGCCCTAAATTATTTTAAGAATTTAGAAAATACAAATATTTTGAGGCGTCACAAACTGTAACTTTTAGTCATAATGTAATCAAATGATTAGATGCAGGACTCACCAATAATTATTATTTTGTGTTAATAGTTTCATTAGTAATGATTAGGTACTTATATCCAGCAGCTACAATGAGAATGACAGGCCTGGAAAGGTCAGAGTTAAAAAAAAAATAAAAAAGGTACATATTTATATGTACAAATCATGACTTTCTTTCATATTTTTGCCCTAATTGTTAAAATTGTGTTTGAATGAATAAGTCATGTCAGTAGCAAAACGACAACTGAGGTTCGAGTCGATGTTAAGCGCCTCCTAACAACCTCCCTGCGGCCACTCTTGAGCCACTGCCGGAGGAAGACGATGGCCATGGCTGCAGACATCTTCAGCGCCCTCCATACACAATTTCCTGCCAATGAGAGGGTCGATTGGGTTTGCTCCAGTATACCTAATAGACAATGTGATGTTACGAGGAGGCCAAATATCGCACCCGTCATTCAATACTGAACATCTCAACTTTTGGAATATGTTGAGTATTGCATTTGAAATTTGCGCTTATTGCGCATTTTCGCTCATCTCCCACCAGGAGAAGCCAAGGGGGGGGGGGGGGGGGGGGAGAATATCTTAAAAATTAATGCGAAATAACGAACCATCAGATTAGGGAAACTGAATGAAAAGTACGAATACTTTCAAACTCAATTTCTCAACATGCCGTTTTTTGAGATGCGACAGTATTCCAAGATGTATGATGCTTGACGAACAGTCGCTGCACTTGTCTCGCCAAACCAATAACTACCCTAAATTTGGCATTTACCGGTATCAAGAATTGCCCAAAGAAAGACTTACCTACACACGCTACGGTTATTGTTTACTTTTTCTCCTCCACATTTCTTCTATTCTACCTAAAAATTCACGCTCAAATCCTTCAACAAACAGTAAGTAAATAAGCCTACACCTCAACACCTTAATAATGTACCACACTGAGATTGATATCGTGCAGGCGATGCAGTGCGTCGGAGCGGATTCTCGCCGGTTAGCTAATTATTTTCACACGGGACGTGATGACCTAAATCCGCAGTCGTCGAGGCCGACCAAAAATTAGTGTGAAAACCGGCGGAACCTACGAGTCGTTCCGGCGACCACCTGGTATCAGCAAAGTCTCCAAGGACATTGATCGAAAGAAGGTAAAATTCCCAGTTTCCCACGCTCAATATAAGTACAAAGCTGTAATTGTGGGGTTTGCGTCTGTAATTCCCCGATAGGTATACTCACAATATGACGCCCCTCAGATTTAAAAAAAAAAAAAAAAAAAAAAAAAATCGAGCAGTCTCTTATGAATACGATTAGACGCTATGGTGAAATTTCTGGTCATCACGAAACACTTCAAATCGTTAGATTCAGAAAAACGCTCAAGTTGGGCATCATCTCCGCTTCCGCAAGTTTGTTGGGAACCACGTAGCAATAGAAGGGGGACTAGGGACACGTAGAGAGGGAGTGCAAGTCCACACGCCAATTTATCCAACTGAACCGACTCGACTCTTAAACATTTAATATCCGGTTAGTTTAAGATGGGTTCAGCGTGTGAAAACTTTTAAAAGGTGACCTCTTTGGTTCTATCTTCATAAGAAACGATTATTCTATCACTGGGAGAAATCGATGTCTGTTCATTTCTAAAAAGTCAATTTTATGGTATATATGTTACGTGCAAAGCCCGAAATTGTACAATCCTAAGATTGTACAAGCGTTTTTGTACAATCTGCGGATGGTACAAACCGCTGTACAAGTTTCGAACTTTGTACAAGAAAAGTTGTACAAACCTAAGATCGTACAAAAAATTGTGCAAAGCCGTTAGGTTGAACGGACATCGTACAGCTTCGCTTTGTACAATGTTAGGGAATGGGTCCAACTTGTTGTTATCTTCGCGATCTGATGCCCTATGCCCTCCGACTCGATGGCTTTATCTCTCGCTCTAGGCTCTAGGCAGTTGTACGCTCCCCAAAGACGTGGTCGATAGCTTACGTTCCTAAGACGATCTCCAACGAGTGCTTTCTTCAATCGACCCAAATGTCGAAGAAGCTCACGAAGAAAGCGGTCCTGCTGTCGATGGCTTACGTTCTGAAGACGATCTCAAAAGCGGTCCTGCTGATGCCACTGACGACGAGCGCGATCTAGCCCGAGAGGAGAATGAGGCTGCTTCGATTCTCGCATCGAGATTCACCTCCATTCAGAAGAACAGACGGCGAGCCGTTGACGGCTTAGAATCGCAGGCCTAACGCATGAAGCTGCTCAGCGACGCCAAGTACAGCCCTTTGGAGATTGGGATGAACGTCAAGATACCCCCATACCTGACGTAGACAGAAGCAAAGGGGACCTGAGAAACCTTGTGGGTGAGAATAAAATAATAAATAAAAATAATAATAGGTACCTTCCTATTAAATGAAAAAAAAAAAAAAAAAAAAAAATTGAAAAAAATTGAAAAAATGAAATCTCTTTTGTACAGGTGTTGTGTTGGAAGTGACAGACGACAACTTCTACAAGATTGGGACGAAAGACGGCACATTACATCAGCTATACAGTAGAAATCAAGTCGCGCCATGCCAGGGATCGTTTTTGACAGTCGACGAGGTTCCAGGAGGCAGCATTTCACTGAGGGCAGCCAATACGAAAGCCTCAATAGTTGGAGGCCAAGGCTTCATTCGATGTGCTTGTAACACGAAGTGCACTAATAAACGGTGCCTTTGCAGGAAGAAAAATGTGCTGTGCAACTCTCGTTGCCACAGTAGTTTGAGTTGTTCTAATAAGTAGGTTAGAACACCTACCTATGTATACGCCTATAGCTATAACTAATGATGTGATGTAACAACTATGATTTGACGTAGGTAAATAAACTTACCATAATACCAAACTTCATTCTACTATGAATTTTTAGCTTTGTACAAGAGAGTTTGTACAAAGCATACACCCAGATCGACATTGTATGACAACGTTGTGCAATTCGCGGATTGTACAGAATATTTCGTACAATGTTGCACGTTTCGGGCATTGAACAGAAAATATGTTCATTCCGCACATTGTACAAACGACGTTTGTACAATCTTCGGATTGTACAGTTTCGGACTTTACACGTAACATATATACCATATATATATTTCGTTATTTTAAGTTGAAAGTTTGGAGTGGTTAAGTAGACCTTTTTAGAAAGATCTAAAACCGGTTTGAAGAAGATCGGATCCAGTTTGAAGGTGTGATAACCAGTTGGTGCTAATTAAAACTGTGTTTAGAGAGCTTGAGATCAGGTTGTAAGGGCCAAAACCGGGTTGGAAAAGTTTAAACTGGTTTGGAATGAAGAAGCACCGGTTTTAAGAACGGAATTCAAGGGTACAACAGTTTTGAAAGATCAAAACCGTGTTGAGTAAAAACCTTTAAGCTAATTTGAAGGGGTGAAAACCGGTTGGTGGAGTTTTAGAACCGGTTTTAAGTTTAACCGAATTCAATGATCATTTCAGGGAGTTTAAGTCGTGAAGGGTAAAAACGCTACAAATTGTACACGAGGGTATATAATATTATTCTTTGGTACAAATTGTGCAAAAATTAATATTATGTAAATAAACAATTACATATTTTTAAAAAAACATTCCTGTACAGTTTTTGGATAGATGTGGGAACCCATAAGATGGTTTTTACGTTCAAAATTACTCGGGAAACGAAACCAGATTCGACCTGTAGACGATTTCAAAAGCCCCATTTGTAGCCCCATGACAGCTCCCACAGTAACATTGGATCGATCTGGGGCGATAATTTATTCGGATATATAACTTAATGATTTATAACTTATTATTCGATAACTTATTATTGAACTGGTAACAACTGGGTTGGAGAGCATGAGAACCAGTTTGAAAGAGCCTAAACTGGGTTGGAAGAGTTTGAATCGGCTTGGAGTGGAGCACTGGTTTGAAGGGTTGACTTACTGGTTTGGCGCAAAAGTCAATAGTTTTTTCCTAACATCACTCGTTCGCCAAAGATTGAGTTTAGCTAAATTTGCTAAACGAAATATTTAATATTCCGTTGATGGATTCGACATAAATTTTATCTAACAACATCGCATCATGGCATCGTAAGTATCATCAAAGGCGTTGCAAAGGCTGCAGCGATTCATTTCCTGCATGGCTGTTTCAAGAATCGATCCTTTATTGAATTGAATCAAGATGAATAAATTGCGAGGAAACCGTTTCAAAGCGCGAGCTAGGCGTCGTTTTCGAAGTATTTATGGACGTAGGATTCATCTTTTGGGGTCGCGCATCTGTCCAAGCACCGTATAGTACAAAAATGCAGTTTTATTATTATTTTTTTTTTTATAGGTGACGTTTCATTGGTATAGGTAACTAGTATTTTTTTTGCAAAATTTATACCAAAAAATAATAAACTCCTGTGAATAATTTGCAATAATTTATTTTTATTTTTTCGTTGGCTAAAGTTTTTTTTACTCAACTCTCAGTCCATTTTCATTGTTGAAACGTCACCCTATTTTCGCTGATTTTTCTAGCAATTTCTTCCAAATGTTTACATTGTAAACCCACGATCCCTAAAAATTGGAAAGTCCCTCTCATATTTCCCCGCACTTAGCAACGCTGGGAAACTTTTAGCATAACCCTCGTCCATATGATAATCATGAAAAACACTTAAACCAACTCGGTTCGTTTACAGTCGAAATATCTACATCCAAAAACTAATTATCGTTTTCGCCCGATTCCGTATTTTCGTTGCAGCGATATTTTCTATTCGGCTGGTAATTCAAACGGAGTCGCCTTATTTACCGACGGAGAACAAATATTGTTATCGGTTGACCGGAATAAACAGCGGACAAAATTTGTCCATTTAATGGTATACTTGCAAATGAGGGCGTTTCTTATTACGAATTGCATATTTGATTGTTTAATAATTACGATTACTTTTGATTCCAATCGGAGGAGTTCATTGATGCTAAATCGTCGGCGACATGCGGACAAAACCTACACGAGTCTAACATAGTGTATGACATGCATTGTAGTAGATAAGTAGGGGAACTATCCCATATGTCACAATCCTTATCACCCTGTGGACCCACCTGTCGGACGAACCTGCACGTCTAGGCATAGACTGATTCACCCTCACGACGCTATTGTACACTAGACTACCCCTACCTACGAAAGAGGGGAAGTAGTAAAAAAAAATTCAATGGCCCCAAAGATGCGTTGGCGGAACAGGTTGATGTGCCAATCGCATAGATTATCTTCCGGAACTAGCGAGGAACCTTTTTTCAACGGCTATTTAAATGCGGGCCGTTTCGTCTGGACCGAAAACGTCCGTTAAAAAATCTCGAGTTGAAGGCAGGTGTTTCACGACCAGACTAAGAGATACTCCTAGCAGAAAAAAAAAGTTCTAAATTTCACCGAAGGGTTTATTTAGTATAAATTGAGAAACCTTTATTCCACCTTTAAAGCGATACGACTAAGGTTGCCAACATGCTACATAGTATTGTACAGTACTTTGTTATTTTACGCTATGTCATATATCGACGAAGGTGAAACAATGCACAAGTCGATTTACTCAACTTTTCCTGAAATCCCAAAAACGACTTGAACTGCAGCAGCAGTCCCCCACCATACGCTAGAAGTCATCCACTCAGGAGCTAGAAATGGGTGTCATTGCTATTTTTCTCAGTTAGTTCTTTTACTTCGGAATTTATATATTCTGATTCAATTTTTCAAGTCAAACAGCTGAACTTGGACAGTTTTTACATTAAGCATCAGTTAAAGCGTTGTTGCTTCAGCAGATTTTTCTCTAATCCCTCCCTCTCGAAATTCAAATCTGACCAGATTATTGAGTCTAGCTCTTCATCATGCTCTATACGAATATGACCCTATAGGGCGTAGTTATAACTCAATAATTTTGAGGCCATTTAATGGCTACCAATCAACTTGGGCATTGATGCCCCTTCACAGTCAATATTGGGGGGAGGGGGGGATCTAAAATTGTCACAAATACTCGGGTCTCTATCAAGTTCTGTCTTCAGCCAGATCACTCAATCGCGTGGGGCTCCGCGGGGCTAAAAAGAGGCTACGGGAGGGGCTTTTGAGGTTTTCTCCTATTGGTCGAGTTAGGTGTCGTTTTCAAAGTATTTTAGGACGTAGAACCCATTTTCGGGGGTCCCAGAACTATCCGATACCACCGAGGTAGAACGATGGGTGGAGGTTGAGTGATAATATGTCATTTTCCGACGCATGTTGGATGATTTCCGACTTGGAAGTTTTTGAGGTTGTAAAGTTATGTGATGCAGTCGGTTGGAGTTCGTTTTATTTGGTCGTTGTCTTAGTTCTCCTCTCTTAGACTCTACACGTCATGAAACATAAAAGGACTAAAATTGGAGGTCAATCAAAATTTTTTATCCCCGGCTTGAAAACATAGTTTGGAAATCAAAGGTTAAAAAAAAAAACGCTGCAAATTTTACACGAGTGTTTATCGTTCTTTCAAATAGATACAGGGTTTATTGTTCAAATTAATTTTGTATCACGAAAAAAAATATTTTTTAAACATCTGGGAAAAAACACATTTTTGTACAGTTTTCGTCCGAATGGTGGATCCCGAAAACTGAATTATGCGTCGAAAATTACTCGGAAAACGACAGCTCATTCGATATCCTGGCGCACCTACTTCAAAAGCCCCATTTAGCTCCACGAAAGCCACATAGATCTTTACGGTCAAATCGGATGTTGCTGGGACCCCCGAAAATGGATTCTACGTTCTAAAATACTTCGAAAATGACACCATAATCGACCCCATTGCCGTATACCTTTAAAACCCCACACCGTAGCCCCTTTTTAGCCTCACAGATCCCCACGGGTTTGAGCGATCGGGATGAAAGCTTTGCGGGCACAACTTGATGGAGAACCGAGTATTTTGTCGAAATTTCAGATTTTTAACAAAATTCCTACCGCCCAAAACGGCCTGGACGGCGTACGATGGACGGCCGTTTCATTTTGGTTTATTATTCTTGGAATAATACACCTATGTTTTCGCGACGGGGATCGACGACTCCGATCGGCCTCAAAATTTGACACTATCCGTTTCAAGAGGACTACATTCAAAATCCGAAATGTCCGTCCGCCGTCCGCCGTCTAGGCCGTTTTGGGCAGTAGGAATTTTTTTAAAAATCTGAAATTTTGACAAAATACTTGGTTTACCATCTAGTTGTGCCCGCAAGGTTTTCAGTCCGATCGCCCAAACCCGTGGGACGCTTGGGGCTAAAATAGGGCTATAGGAGGGGTTTTTTGAAGGCTTTGAGCTATCGGATCGAGTTAGGTGTTGTTTTCGAAGACTTAGTATTTTGGACGTAGAATCCATTTTTAGAGGTCCCGCAACGATCCGATTTCACTGTTGCGATCTATAGGGCTTTAATGGGGCTAAAAATGGGATTTTTGAAGGATCCCAGGAGATTAGATATTTTTCGAGTAAAAAATATAGAATTTTTGAAAAAAAAAAAATTTCTTTTGAAAGAAAAAAATCCAAAAGAAAATTTTTTTTTTTGAAAAATTTTTTTCTTTTGACACAGAAATAATTTGTGCACAAGTAACCTATATCAAAGAATAATAAACCCATGTGTAAAATTTGCAGCGTTTTGGAATCTACTCGTTTTGTAATGTAAGACAAAAGAGGCCAATCAAAATTTTGGACCATCGTCTTGAAAAAAAAAAATAATAATAATATGCCCAAAACGTTTTCTGGCAGACTCAAATCCTTACGAATCAACGTATTTTTCAATATTGGGTGTATTTTGTGAGCCGGGATTCATCAGTATGTACATTTTAGCGTCATGTTTCCGAATCTCGGCTGATTTATATGTCTGGCAACAATGGAAGAGGCCTACCAAAGAGATCAATCCACCTCGTTAGCGCATTCTTCCGAAAAAAAAAAAAAAAAAAAAATCTTTCTGCTCCGTTTTTATATCCTCCGGCTTGTAACCTGGCCGGCTATTCAAGGAAATTCTTTGGGCGCCTTTTCGGAAAAAATACCTCTTTTTCCGTGAAAGCCCTAAAAGAGGCTCATTTTCGTATTCGCTCATCTCGATCCTACCCTTTTATGAAAACCGATCTTTCAATGACGCGTTTGGAGAGCCTAAAGCTGGTAGTCGATACGAGAAAAGGCGAAATTTTCCCCGTATTGCGTCAAGGCTCCTCGAATCATTATTTTTTACGTGTATTATAAAGGCGTTCAAGGGTTTAGGATGCATTCCTGGCGAAATATTCTAACAAGAAGCATTGTGAGTAATAATATTTCAATATTATGAGGAGTAAGAATTGACTTTCTAATGGAAAATCGCATCTTTAATGCCCAGAGATATTCATCCTTAAGACATCTCCCCTTTGAAGAAACGATCGCAAAAGCCCCCATCGTAAAATCAAATTTTCATCACTTTTGGACAAAATTGACTACTGATTAAAGAAAGATTTTTACAACCTCATTTGGTCTTTCAACGTTTGGCGAGTATAAAGAGCAGCAACCAACTTTCGAATCAAAAGAAACCAAATACAACAGCTTGTTCTGGCGATAAGACACAAGTATGGAGAGTCAGCTGCCTCGTAAAACATGAGTCAACCTTGGAGGGTCACCGAGCCGCCTGGTACATTCCAGCACAGTTGTTTAGGGGCTTTGTTTTGTAACCAGTAGCATCTATAGGACTTCCTACTCAAATTTACCCAACGCATTAAACGTGCAGGATCTACTGGACGCTAAACATTGCAAATTTTATTTCACAGAATTTCATTTCAAAAGCCCCTCTCGGCAGGGAAAAGCTTCGTGCCAAAAGTAACAATAAACTTGACTCAATATTTTCTCCTGAAGTCCGCAAATGGTAACATTGTAGAGATTGAGACGAGATTTACAATAAAAAGAAGATACATTTCCTTTAGAAACGAGAAGAGCAGCTGGAAAGTCAAAACAGGCAGCTTGGAAATGGTTAGGTACTAACTTTTTCTTTGTAATTTGATCCTCAATTCGTGATAATTCTTTTACTGACTGCTGTATGCATAAGTTAAATCGATTTCATCTGCACTTGAGTTTTTGTTTGTATGCATTTTAGAGAAGACATTGATCTTTTTTCGGGATGTTGAGAAAAACTTGAGACTCAATGTTATTCCAAAGCGGCATAAATGTTAATTTATTAAGTGCTTATAAGCACTTTGAAAATCGGTGCGAAACATTTGAGGTTACTTATCTAACCGAGCTTCCGCCGTTTCAACTAATAAAGATGCTTAATAGAAGTACATAGGCGAGTGAAACTCTTTCTTTTTTTTTTCTTTTTTTTTTTTTCTTCAAAATTTGCACTTAGGAGGGTGAGGTGAAAGTCCGCAGTTTTCGGTTTTTGTGATTTCCTGAAAAAAAGTGAAGAGATCCGATTATTTGCTTTTGTTTCCGATGGATAAGGATCTCGAGCACTCCAGTGAATTTTATTCAACGACGATCAAAATTGATGGAGTCACAATGAATTCCCTTCCGTAGCCGCTTTTAGCCCCTCAGAGCCCCACGGGGTTGGGCGACCGAGCTGAAAACCCTGCGGGCCCAGCTAGATGGTGGACCGAGTATTGCGTCTAAATTTCAGATTTAAACAAATCATTCCTATTGCACAAAACGGCCTGGGAATTCATTGTTGGAATCTCACTTTTTGAAACGTATAATGACAAATTTTGTAGCCGATCAAAATTTTCGACCTCCATACGGGTAGGTGTATTATTCCTAGAATAATAAACCAAAAATGTAGCGCCAAATTTTTGCTAAGGCAGCCCAATGCACATGGGTGGCTTGGATTATACGTAATGTATGCGGGAATCAATTAACTTTGTGAAACTTGAGCGTTGAACTCGCGTAAGATGGTTCATCCTTTTCGAATAAAATACACAGTGTCAGCAGGATTGATGATGAAGGAGGGGAAAACTAACAAGACCGAAAACGTGAAGGAAAGTGAAGGAAGGCGACGCAAAGGGATATGAAGGAAGAAGATTGGATAGAACGGAAGGACCATAATTCACAGAAGATGAGCACCTTTGAGTTTGAGGACTTGGTATCGATCTTGGAATGGTGGGGGGACGTCTATGTGCTCAGCTAGACAACCTCAAACCTTAGATGGGTCGATAGTGTGATATTGTTCCCTTTGTAAATGGAAAGGAAGGGGGTGATAAAGTGACAGGGGTTGAAGGGACGTCGACTAGGCAATAAAGATTTGGGGAGTGTTTACTTCCGACCAGCGCACAATTTCCCTCGCAGGTTCCGATGAACTGCGTGGAAGTTTTTTAAAGCCAACATCGATCGATCATCGTACGTCACATTTTCCACCAAATAGTTTTTTTTTTTTTTTTTTTTTTTTTTTTGCCGGTCGAATAGGTCGGACGATTGGCGACTCCGAACGTGAAAATCCCGGGAACTGACCAACTTTCCCCGCCACCGTAAAAAAAGGGAAATACGAACGTGGAATAGCATGCGAGCCACCTGGTTCTCGCAATAATTGTTTAATTAACTGTGATATGAGTGAGTTTCCTAAGTGACATAATGTGTAGAGGCTTTTAGTCGAAGCTGTGCGTGATATGAGGTTTTTTGAACAACCGGGTTTACGGGATTTCGTGTGAATAAAGATTGCGACCCCATTGTTCATTATTTCTAAACTACCAGGTCCATGATGACAATGGAGATGAGTTAGTGGAAATCATTGGAGCGAGTGGGTGAAAACGGGATCCAGCGATGATGAATCGAAATCATTGTTATGACAAACTTGTACAATATTGTCGAGTGTGATGATGGTTTCTTCAAGTTGGTTTATTTGAAGTTGCTTGATGTCTAAACGGCCCAGTAGAACCGATTCTCCAACTCTTCAAAGTGGTGCTGAAATTTTCCGAATCAGTTTTAACTTTTTTCAAAAGGGGGTTTTCTTCTAACTGGTTCGAAATCTTCCAATCCGATATGGTTCTTAAACAAACGCTCAAGCTCTCCAAAAAAGTTGATGCCAAACTCAATCAGTCGTCCAATCAAACGAGTTCTAAGCGTCTCCAAACCGGTCATCACCCTTGAAAATTAGCGCATAATGTGCGCTAATTTTCAAGGGTGATATAGCGCATATTATGCGCTATATAGCCTCTTCAAACTGGTTTCCAATCTTTCCAAGCCGACTCGTCCCCTTTAATTACATTCTTCAAACCGGTTTCTAATCCTTTCAAACTGAATATTTCTCGACTAATCAGGGCTTAACCCTGCAAACCGGTTCAAACTTTTTCGACCGTTTTTGACGACAAACCGATTCTGAATCTTCTCGTTCCGGTTTGACCCCTTCAAGTTAGTTCTTCCTAGTCTGGTTTTAACCCTTTCAAACTTAACATTAAAAGTTACGTCTTACTTTTCGAGTTACGTCCCGAAAATAAAAAACAACTGCCAAAACTTTGCGGTAGTGCACTTTTGACAAGGTTCCGGGCAACATTTTTGTCAAAAAACGTCGGATTCGTGTTCATTCAGCTACCTCAAAAACTTCAGAACTGAAGAAATTACGACTACCCTAAAATTTGCCTCTATTTTCCCCCTAATTTCAGGTAAATGGTGTATAAATGGCGAGGGCAGCCAGAGTGTTGACGGAACTCCGCTCAGATCGTCAAACAGCCACCGAAGGGGAAGCGGTGTAGACCATTTTGGATGGCTGCGCCTCACTCGACCCCTGTTGCACCCCGATCTCCTCATGCAGCAGATCAGTGGGTAACGTCTTAAATGATAGTTTCGAGATGATGTTCACGTTGCCACATTGCTCCTTACCACAAAACAAATTGTCAAACTACTCAAAATTGTTGTGAATCGTATATTTTGGAAAGCGTAAGGCACCTTAAACCGTACAATAACACCATACCACCTCTGACAGGCGAAAACCACTTGGAAGGATTAACGTTACGATTATATACCGAAATAAACCTTCACCCCTCCTGAATCAATGTTAGAAGTAATTACATTTGAGTACGTCACAGGGCACTTTGCTGAATTTAGGTTTTTCTATTTCAAGATTGCTCTAATTGAATTAAACCTCTAACAAGTCAATATTGGCACTGTCCCTGTTTTACCGAACGCATGGCGAAAACCCCGAGTGGAGTATCTAATCAACAATATGAGTTTTATTTTGACAGTTATCTAATAAAAACTGTCAAGGGTGTTCCCGGATTTGCCATTCCCAGGGTAAGTAAAACTCAAACGTCCACTCAGGTGAAAATCGGAAAATTTTTGACACCGTTTTAAAAAATAACTAAGCCCGAATCCGTGTTATTTGAAAGCGTAAATTGTGAAAAAGTGAAGCACGCGTTTTGGAGGACGGCGGGACAACGTGAAAATGGATTCAACTGTTCAGCTCAGGATTAGGGTCAAGGGGTGAGAAGAGAGAAGGGTCAATGGGGTGAATTTTTCATTTTAAGCATGATGGATCGAAAGAGATTTTACAACTTTCATACATAAGTTACTCATATAATTTCTAACGACTTTTAAAAAATACGTCAAATCGCGTTAAAACACATGGACCGTTTTAATATCTCAATGGATAATTTTCAAAACTCAGAAAAATACGGTTGAGTGCTACTATCGTGAAGATCTTGTCAATATTTTAAATGTCAATTCGTCGGGCAATTTGGTGTCCAGGAAAGAGACCTTGATTATTAAAATAAACTTGGAATTGATAATGTATTTGAACACAATTCTCTCTTTATGCGGTCATTTCGACCAACTGGCGCCTGAAATTCTTCCATTATGGAATTCTACCGGCGAAGTTTCGCTAGGCGTAATTATTCATAATGGGTCTTATCGATGTACCCCGTATTATGCTAATTATCTTCCATTTGAAACTTTTTTTTTTCTCTGCTTAGCCGAGTTTTATGCTCTCTGGACACACTATTAATAATTTTTCTTTTTCCCCCAACACTAACACTAGAGTAGGCGGACGATGTCAACTGGTTGTGGTGGCACACTAGGTTTTCACACACGCGCCCCTGAGTTATCAGATCTCCCACGTAAAGTTGATCTGATAATTTAACGTCTAGTAGTTGACGTATTTAATTTTTTTGTTTTCTCTCTACACTCAACCGCTAGGCCGTTTTTTTTTTTTTTTTCTTTCAGATATGTGACTTGTCAGGGGAATAGTGCACGAAACCCACCCGAGATAGTTATCGTAATGGGATCGGAAATTGATTTGCGCTAAAAAGGCTCTACGGCTAAAAGGCTGTTAACATTTGGAGTGCCTGAGCCGTTTCTATGTGACATGGACACGCCATAACGGTATTGTTTTACCCTGTGAATTATAGATCCTATAATTTTTTTCTTCTATTTTTAATGATAATGATTTTTACGGAGCTGTAAAGATGGGGAAAACTGTCGTTGTGCGAGTGAGGGGTTTTTAAGGAAATTTTCCTTGGAGCTCCTTGCCCTTGGAACGTACCACCAGGTGCGTAAAAAAAAGAGAAAAAATCGGTTTTCCGGGCCACCAAAAGTTACACTCACCTCCCACGAAGGTCCAAACTCAGATTCTTCGTTGGCAAAATGATGATTTTCTTGGGCAAATAATCATCGGCCTATTTGGAGTAATTGAACCCACTTCCAGCTATCCGCCAATTATTTCCGTTTTTCCCTCATTTCACTGTACTAGGGTTTTCAAGGGATTGGCAGGACGACAAACACCGGGAGGCGACCCACTTCAGTGCAGTTGCATAGGCTATTCACAAAGGAAACCAAATTGATAAATGCTCAGACGGGGAGGGCCGTCTAGTGCCAAGGACTGCATTTCGGATGCATTATGCACTTCTCTTGCATACGGCCTACTTGCCGGGTCTCCGTCTATCAAGGAATGACTTTCGGAGCAACCATCGTAGTTTGAATTGCCAAGTGCTGTTTTGGAACTGGGATTCCAAACACGTTACAAAAGACAACCCTATCGATTGAGCTGTTCATGGCTCTGGACCATTTTTGGACGTAACCATTCTCATGGGAACTTCTGGGAATAGTTATGCTCCATAACATAGCAGCCGAAGAAATATAGGTAGGTACTTTTTTGCGTGTTTACTTCGTGGGACAGTAGAAATTCATTACCGATTAAACAACAATAGTTTCCTACACCTCGAAGGAATCTCCATTGAAGGTGCGTGCGGCGTTTTCTATGACAGGTTCATCTCGCGAGTTGTGAAATCTGTTATGGAATCATAGTTGAAGCCTCATGAGACGGTCTCAGGGAGGGAAAAACGATGAGAAGTTTCAAGCCCCATAGCCCAGTTAGTCGGGTCCATTTCGGTGGTAACTTTCGGTGAAGACACGTGCGAAGTCGGGCGTTTTTGAACAAAATAGTGAAACTCAGTGGCAAAGTCGGCAAAGTGGGCTGAAACTATGGTTCTTGGTAAGATGCAATATTTTGTAATTTTCATTGGAGTCATAGCTCGTAGTTTCGGAGGAGCAGCTTGAGTAACCTCCCGAGGCACCATGAAAGCGCCATAGATCCCCACAGTGAAATCGGATCATTCCGGGGCCCCAAAAAGTGGAGTCTACGTCCAAAAATACTTCGAAAACGAAACCTTACTCGATCCCATAGCCAAAAGAGAGACGTGTTTTTTTTTTTTTTAAGCTTATTTTTAGTGAACAAAATACTGCTGATGAGTCTCATCTGAGCATTCGGAAAGCGTCTAAATTTTTCAAAAAAAGGGTTTCACTTCTGTTTGAACGTGTAGAATACGGAGAACCGCGCAGTTAGCTTGTTTGACGTACCGATACGTTCATGTGTTAAAGAAGTTCGGAATTTGGTCTCTGTCGTCCTTGAAGGTTTTATAATCCATTTTCTCTAACTTTAGGGATCCAAGTAGACACACATTCATTGGGTCCAAAATGTTTTATTGCAACTTTTATTTTTCGATTTTCCTTCCCCTAAATTGCTCAAATAACGCACTGAGCGCCGTCCAAGCCGTTTTGGGCAGTGGGACTTTTTTAAAATTTTAATCTTAAATTTTGGCTACGTTGGTTTGCCATATAGTTGTGCCCACAAGGTTTTCAGCCCGGTCACTCAAACCCGTGGGACTTAAAAAGGGACTGATGGATGGGTTTTTGAATGGTGTCGGCTATGGGGGTCGAGATCGGTGTCGTTTATCAAGTTTTTCGGACATCGAATCCACTTTTGGGGGCCCGAGAACCATCCGATTTCACCGTGAGGATCGACGGGGGCTTTCATGGGTCTACAAATGGGGGTTTTGAAGGGTAACAGGTGGTCGAATAAGGAGTCGTTTTCCGCGCAATTATGGACGTTGAATCTATTCTTTTGGGCCTCTTATCTGTCCAAACATTGTTCAAAAATACTGCTTTTTTAAAATTTGTTTAAAATAATTTTTTCACATAAAATTAATTTTTGCACAATTTGTTCCAAAGAATAATAAACCCTTGTGTAAATTTGCAGCCTTTTTTTCGTTCACGTTGAAATTGCAATGAATAACTTGATGAATGAAATTGCAATGAATAAAAAATTGTTTCCCTTTATAATTCGCTAATAACGAAACCAAAATTTGGTTATTCCATTTAATGATTTAATGGAATCTATCCCTCGGCAAAAAAGGACATTGAAATCCTGTGGGAGGAAGTGCGCACAAGTCGTGTGCAGTAAACACAGTGCTGCTATCCGGGTGAGCAATGAAAACAAGAAAGCCGTCCAGGATGCCCTTGAAACCGAGACCTAGACACCAGCCAGCGTCCTTGTAGGATGCACTTGGGCAACCTTGATTCCAATAATGCCAGAAGGCTTTGCAACCTCAAGACACAACTCTCAAATGGGGCTTTATTATGTAAAACGCGATTTGGTTGAAGTTGGTGAGGAGTTTCCAGGGAAATTGAATGAAAAGTGGAAGATTTGTATGACGCGTGTTCATCTTTTTAGAAGTCGTTGTATTTGATGAGGTTAGATTTTGAAGTGTTAAGCATAAACGAGACGGCAGCTGGTCAGCGGACTCAAGAAGATCGTCCTGCGTCCTGAAACGGTCAGCCGACTTCCTCTGGACGAAACGACGATCTGCAAAAGGGTCCTCCCACCGTCTATTAAAAAAAAAAAAAAAAAAAAACACCGAAGAAGGTGGGGGCCCCCGAAACTTCACGATAAAGAAATGTACCCGCGGAAGGCTCGCGATATACGTGTGGGGGAGGGGAGGGGAATCGGCGAAGGGGGGAGGGGGCCCTGTTAAGCGTCATGGAACCGGTAGTGGGGGATTTGGTGGGACCCCCTAGCTCTGTCTCTGTCCCTCGCCCCAAAATCCTTCCAGTTGGAAAAAGAGGGGGGTAGTAACTGACTACACCTTGCGAATTTTCGGCAAGGGATAGAGTGGGGAAGGACCGGTCCAACGCTCCTAAGCCCCGTGCATTGCTTCCCGAAAACGCATCGCTCACTGACTCTAGTTTTGGAGGGTCCCCCCACGTACCGAAAAAAATTTCGTCCGCTCCAAAAAATCACCCAAAACAACCCCGTAAACCGTAGATTTACCCTCTTCAACAAAACCTCCAAAACACCGCGCGCCAACCCAATGCATGTCAAACGGCGATAACAGTTCCTCGCGAAATCTCAGGACTCGCCTGGCGCGGCTCCGAAATATCGGATTCCCCGACCAGGTGCCGCCTCGTAGGAGATCCCCGAAAACCGGCGAAAATTCCGCGACATTTCCGTTTCACCCCCAAACTCTTCCGGAATTTGCCGCAACACATTTTCGCCATAGTGGGACGACAGACACACCATCCTGGATTACACCGCAGCAGCTCTCGGGCTCTGGGCTAAGCATCAGCCCCCACAGCCTTATCGCAGTAAGTAAACACCATGTAAACTACCTTCAAAACGCTTCTACGCTTCATCAATCGTGTTGATTATACGTGTAACTCATCAATCGTGTTGCCAACGCAATACACGTGATCTGCGCGTCTAAAATCTAACATTTCCTGTAATTTTGATTCATAAAAAACATCAACCAAATGTGTTGTTACATCGTAATTGAGTCTGTTATTGTGATACTGGCCAAATCGTGATACCGCCATAAAACGATGACGTCAACTGCTCAATGATAACACTGATTACATGATCGTTATCACGACGTTCAACGTCGTTTGAACCTTGATGAAACTTCATAAATTCCACAAGTATGTGAGCATAAAATTCTCTTCTCAAAAAAAAAAAAACAATATTACGTTGGTTTACGGTGGACATTATCAACGGTTCCAAACTTGTGAATCAAAATGAACCAATGTGTGATTTCGGTAACAATAGTTTCTGCGAAGAATTGTATGACGTGGTGGTAAAGTGCTCCTTTAACGACGATACACATGTATTGGAATCCTTCATGACGAATTGCTGTCCTCCCCTGAAGATGAAGACTTATGTTTTTGAAACGTCGGGAATAAGTACGTAGCAGATTGGCAATGGTAAACTACTACCCAAGTAAACTTTGAAACCGTTAAAAAAAAATACACGAAAATATAAAACTTAATTTCCTTCTCGGTTCTCATGATTGAGGATAAGCCTCCATGATGGTACTCAATGTTTATAAACAATTGACAAGCAAAACTGAAAAGTGGCAGTAACCATCGATTGATTTCCAGTTGCTCCGTTTGGAAAAGATTGGGTTCTTTATAAAATTTTTTTTGCTGTAAAAAAGATGGCATTATCAAATTGAAAAGTGTGCTCAGCTTCCTTGGAGTGAATAGTCAAGGAAGCTGGGTTTTACAGGGTCTAAGCTCTCTTTTTCGTGTGGATTAATACGTTGTTTTTTTTTTAACAAAAGAGAGATGGGGTCTTTGGTTTTGTGAAAATTGTTCCAAAAAGATTTTTTGGGATTGACAAGTTTAGTTGAATCTGAGCCTCTAAAACAATACATAAGAATTTTGAAAGTTTTTCAGAAATCCCATGTACAAAATTTGTGTTTATTATACTCCATTTAATGGAGTATAATACTAAGTTTGGGATCGTATCGGTGGTCTGCTGGGGCCAGATGAATGTTGTGCAACAATTCAATTGAAGCGGATAACTTTTTTGTTAGTATTGTTCTGACATCTTCACGATTTTTAACCCCTGAGTCTGGGGAAAAAACTGAGTTTATTCGGACGATCTAAAATATTTTTGATGGCGTTAACTTTATGTTAACATAATTGATCATCTTCAAAAAAGGTTGTTTTTTTCCTTATAAAGAGAATAAATTTCACGCTAGAACTCTAAGGAAATTCTCTGTTCTTGGTAAAAGAATTCGAGCTCATTTATGCACTTTACAACCTTGAATTATTCACTCAATTATTCGGTATTGTCAAATTATAACCTTCCATACATTTCCTGACGAGGGACCGACATGTTTTTGTAACTAATCCCATATTTTATGAGGCTCTTGGTACACATGTCTCGCAACAGATGTTCTGAATTGCCTCAAAATTACCTGCGTACACGACTTTTTTCTCCAAGTCACACCTCTCAGAAGATAGAAACCTAGTGGCAAACCGACTGGTATTTACAGCAACCTTAACAGGATGGGATTAAATCTTGTGCTGACAGCTGTGATTGGCTCAATGAACTTTTAAGGTTCATCAAAATCGAACTAAAGCAGAACAAGAAATTGACCGCTGAACAGAAAGTCCTGAAAATATCAATGTCAGCGGGATTGCCAATTAAAAGTCGGTTTTTTTCTTATCGTTTTATTTCTTCCGTGTTATCTTAACTTACCCAGATTTTGAAGTAAACACCCGATATGGTTCATCATTTCGAAAGCTTAAAACGCGATGTTGAGCTGATGAGAGGAGGATTGAAAAGTATTTCCTCCAAACAACTTTTCCTCAAATACTTGGAAATCGGCGCTCGTTTTCATCAAGAAAGACTACTTTAATGGGTTGCTGGGAGTAAAAAAAAAAAAAAAAAAAAAAAAACTAAATAAGGGCTGAAGCGGAAGTGGAAGGGGAGGGTTTGAGGGCCAAAGAAAAAGGTCAAGTCCGCCTTTCTCTCGCGGTTTGGTGGAAAAATCAACAGGTTTCCCACCTCTTTCGGCTTCTTCGCGCTTTTCCTCCCATTTTCTCAGACAAGATTTTTTCTTTTTAAACGGAGTGAGAGGGGAGGGGATGATTCAAAAGAAACGAGATTTTTGATACTTGTCATTTTTCGAACACCCCGAAAGAAAGGGAAGTTGTTTCCCAAATAAATCCCTTTCAACGAAATTAATGCTGCCGGATTAAAGAACCTTTTTATGACACCCTGAAACCTTGAATGCTAAGGACGTGTAATTGAAATGCGAACCTAACAATTTTTATTCATTTAGCTTTGAAAGGGAGCAAAATGTTTATTTCGTTGTAGACCAAAACGTTTTATGGAAAATTGCTGTAAAAGTTGCGTAACTTTTCAATTTTGGTTAGTGAAAATGTCCTTAATCCTACCATGATATAAATATGCTCAGCTGGCTCCTATTGAATAGCAAAAACCAGAAAGAGTCTCGTTGAAACCAGATTGGCTTAAGGGCGGAAATACCAAAATACTTCATTCAGGATGATTGCCAGTTATACGCAAGCTGAATGTGAGTATGTGTGTTTAATACACTTTGCATGTGCGGTATCATCCATTGAGTTGAGCACGCTCTCTTTGAGTGTCTGGTCAACTTGGAGGGCGAGCTGCAGGGTTCCCCTCTTTTCACGCAAAATCAGGTTTTTTCGCATTATGTCGCCGCCCCTTCCTGCATTCTCAAAGGGCGCAAACCGCGTCTTCGGCGGCATGTCATGGGTGTAACCTCCCCAGGCTGTTATCCGCACATGCCACTGTTATATAAGTACGTTCTCCCCACTGGTACACGGCTGGTTGCCGGCATCAACGTGCATAGGGCGGTCAAGTTGAATGAAGAAAAATGTGCATTCAACGTCGGGATGAATACGATCAATTGTTGGTGGTTGTATCAAGCTCGTATTCGCTGTCGTGTCAATAAATGAATGTGTTAGTCCTGCTCAGATACGTCTGCGATTTTTCGTGTTTCGTCTCCTATCTTGAGCTTCTACATCTATTTTATACTCTCAGCGCCGAACTGAAGAGGTAAATGAATGTTCCGGGTGGTCGAGTGTCGCGACGGCTGAACTGGCGCGGTCGTAAATATTGCTGTGTGGGCGATTGTACGCGATAGTTGACTGATGATGAAACCCGTTTCATCGCCAAGCAAAAAATTAGGTTGGACAGCAGTTTGAAAAGACGAGTTCGGATTTTATTGGACCAACACAGGTCCGTAAAGATCCCACGTAGCTTCCTCGCTTGATGGAACATGTTTTTATCACAAGTCCCGAAATACTACAGAAAATAGCTTCGCAGAGCCTCTACTGGGTCGGACATGTCTGAAATCTGTGAGTAGATTGCGCTCCAAAATTACATCGAAAACGGTACCGCACACGACCCTACGGCCCAAATCCCCACAAAAACCCCACCTATAGCCTCTGAGGAGCCCCGACAGACTGGCTTGGGACCCCTTAAATCGATTCTCCTGCAAAAACGATACCTCACACGGTCAAAACCCTCTCGCAGCCATACTTTTAAGGCCCCACTGAGCCTAACGATTATGAAATACAATATTAAACGATAATAATTATTGAATTATTCAATTATTGAATAAAAACGCCGAAAATTTAATTAAAATTGCAAAAGTTAATTCTGTGAGTTAAAATGTGTTTGGGCAGATATGGGTCCTCGAAAAATGGATAATGCGTTCAAAACTACTCAGAAATCGCCTCCTCATTTGGCCTCCTGACATCCTTCAAAAGCTCCTTTTGAAGCCCACGAATCGGATAGTTCTGGGAACCCCAAAAATGGATTTTGCACCCAACATTCTTCGAAAACGGCACCTAACTCGACCCCGTAGCTGAATAGCCGTCAAAAACCTCTCATGTAGCCCCTTTTTAGCCCCAAAGAGCCGCACGGGTTTGAGCAATCGGGTTGAAAACGACGCGGGCACATCTACGATGGCAAACGAAAAATTTAGGCAAAATTTAAGATTTAAAAACCTTTCTATTGCCCGAAACGGTCTAGAGGGCCGACGAACATTTCATTTTTTGGATCTACACACCTCGAAACATACAAGGACAAATTCTGAGGTCTATCAAAATTGTCGACCCCAGTCGCGAATACATAGTTGCATTGTAAGAATAATAAACGAAAATGTTGACCCCATCAGTCACAAAGGTTCATTTTTCAGCGAATTTATCAAAACAATTTACACATTTAGATGGAATCACTAAAACAATATCGTTATATTATCACAAACCTTTATCGAGACATGTGTACGCGCCCAGAGCTCTCTTTTTCATGAGTGCTGACAGGTTATTCTATTTTTTTTTAAAGTGAGGCCAATAATATTGGCGTTATATTATAACGCTTGGGGCAGTTTTGCTGACAAGGTATGTCATAAACTACGTTGGCAGGGAGGGATGGGGTCCTTGGTTCTAGTGAATGCTTCCCTTGGTTCTAAGCTTGCCTTCAAAATCTTAAAAAAACTGTTGAAACTGTTTTCACTTGAACCAAGGACCCCAGGATCTAATCGAATTTGTAATCTGATTTCCCTAATTCATTGCGATAAAACAAAGCTTTTTTTTTCAATTTTCCGCCATTTGCGTGATTCCTAGTCATCCGATCCTGCGAGATGTTGAAAACCTCACAAAAAACGAGCCTTAAAGGTGAACGGATTTCCGTTTGGTGAGATATGTAGGACGCGCCGTCACGATCATATTAGGTGCCTACTAACAATAAGCGCATGACAAACGGTTGAGCAATTTTCTCATTTTTCGCTTCGTAATTGATGGAAAAAATAACAATGAAATATTTAAGTGGGAAGAAACTTTCCTTGGGTGTTGTGAGGAGTTTGAACGGTTCTTCAGAATGATGAGTGAATGAAAATCAGTTTATTGTAAAACGAACAATTTTGAAGACCAAGCAGAGTAGTCGTTTTTCCCGAGACTCCATCATTTTCCGTAATTCTACAGACCTGGCCCCCCTATAAGGTCTTCAATGTCTCCGAAAACCGTCGTTTTTCACCTACAGTTTTTCTTATTTTTCGGCCGGACCCAACTAGGCTCCGCCCACTGGCCGAATTCACCCCCCAAACAGCCCTCTGATCCCCCCCTCCCCTCAAACCGGTCTATTTGCAAATCGTAGAGGGCAGTTCTGGATCGAGTACGATGAGATGGTAGTTGTGAAACTGGGTTCGCCTCCTATATAATGGCTGAATCGACCTTGAAGATTCTGCAACTCCTCCGACGAACCCACTTGTCTTCTATTTCTTCGCTAACCTCCATCACTATTTGGCTTTCGTGGGAAAATGAGCAAATTTTAGAATTTTTTTCTTTTAAACGATGCAAAGTTTACGCAATTTGTTATTACCTATTCATTGGTATAAATTAATTGATGTCAATTTAACAATGTCATTTATTTACGAATAAAGTTAGAAAAAAAAAATGCTTGTACAGTGATCGGGTTTGAGACCCCAAAAAGTGGATTATTCGTCCAAAATTACTCGGAAAACGACACCTCTTTCAAATTCCTGGCATTTTCAAAGTCACCATTTGTAGCTCCATGAAACCCCCTTAGATCCCCACGGTGGTATCGGATAGTTCTTCTTCTTCTAAGAGTGCCATACAAGCTAACGGGCGTTGGCAGCCTCTCGCTACTAACTTCTGTTGATCGTGCTGACCAGTTATTACAGAAGTATACTTCTGTAATAGTACTATAGTAGGACCTGCTGCTTCTCGCCGGCAAACGGCAAAATTTAATTTAATCTGAGAGGTTTTTCTGTGCAAGATATTCTCGGAGGTTTGCCCTCCGAGAGGTGATTATCAATATAGGAAGATGTTTATCGATTGCTGGGATCGGACCAGCAACCTTCGACTCAGCAGTTCAATGCTCAAACTTTTTTTTTTATAATAGCAAACTGTATTCAAATCCAAGGTAACAAGCCAAAACAAACAAAAACAAAAACATAAACAAAAACAAAAACAAAACAAAAACATGAACAAGAAACCGACGGCCCACAACCTGCTGCCTGGCGTATTATGCCATTCTGGGCGCCACCGTCCTCTTGTCACGGGTCCGAAAGAAGGAGGTTCATGGGGAACTGTCCAAGCCGAGCTGAACAGCTGCACCACCCTCGAAGCCCAGCAGGTTGTCAGCGCACCTCCAGCGTTTCCGAGCACCCCTGAGACATAAGCTGCTTGCTCTAAGAACTGCGAAGGCCAGTCGAGCGCGTACCCACTCGCGAACTTTGCACTGGTGCCGTCCCCAGATTTCAGAGAGCCTCTCCGCCAAACTGAGCCACTGATAACCACCCGGACCCCCAAAAATAGATTCTACGTCGTATATTAATTTGTAAACGACACCCACTTTGACCCCATGCTGAAACCCTTTCAAAAACACCACCCGTACCCTTTTTGTAGCTCACAGAGCTCCTTTTTGTAGCCCAGCAGGACAATAAAAAGGAGAGAACCGAATATTTTGTCAATAGAAATAGAAATTTCCTGATTTAAACAAAAATTAATTCGGAAGCTAAAATCTAGTTTTACCCCTTTTCGGAGCTCAGATAGGCCACATGAAGCAATCTGATGTTTTCCGACTTTTAGAAGTACCCTAAAATCAAAATGATTCTCCTCCTTGTGTTGCAGCTCCAATACAGTAGAATCTACTAATCTGATTCTACATTCAAAATTAACTCTAAACGACATTTCAATCCATCTTTTCCCGTCCTTTAAAAGCCTCATTTGTAGCCCTAAAGAAGAAGTAATAATCTCACCCCCATCGATCCCCAAAAATAGATTCTACGTTCAAAATAACATCAAAAACACACTTCACCCGACCTCCTGACGTCTTGTAAAAGTAATATTAAAATTTAATATTTAATATTACTTTTACAAGACGGTTTTTGACCATGAGATCGAGTATACCAAATTCGAAGTGTTATTGGACTGGGTCTATGGAATGAATTTATGAATTTGGTATACTCGATCTCATGGTCAAAAACCTTCAACCCTACTTTCGAAAATGGCGCGGACGGCGCGCGGATATTGCATTTTCCGATACCATCTAAAGCTCCAGGGCAGCTGACTCGCTGTAACGTCGCCCGCAGACTCGTTAACCTTTCCTGGACGTGCTGCGCGTTACGGACGTGACGCTGGGGTGCCGGTTCCGTCAAAAACGTGCCCCAAAAGGACGTCCTCGGCAGCTGCCGTATTGGCCGCAATGTGTTCGCCATGGTTCGCCATCAAGATCACATACAACCCCTACATTCACATTTCACTTCCCCTCCCTTGAATTTCTATTGTTTGAGCACGAAGGAGCCGCTTTTGTCACCTTTGGCGGCTCAACCAGCAGACGTATTAAATAAAATAATAAGCTGTTGATGTGGATCGACCTCAGCAGACACGTTTGCTTCTCTTTTCCCGAGCATGTCCCTCACTTCCAGCTACCTTCACCAATTCAATTCAGTTTTTTTTTTTTTTTTTAATCCATTCTTCATTCGTGTCATAGCACTTCTTCTCCCTTGTCACCCTCTTTTTTAACCCTCGATTTTTTTCAACGTAAAAACCTTTAGTTACTTTTCAAAAAAAGGGGGTTAACATTCAAAGTGCATCGTTAAAATCGCGGTGATCGGACGGTGAAAGTGGCGAGGGTGAAAGTGGTGAGGGGTTTCAAACGTGAAAAAAGAGGGAAAAAATACTGAACGGGGTAAGAAGAGAGCAACAGGTCGTTGCATTCAGGGAGGTTTAAGCGCCTTTTCCAGCCCCCATTACACTTTTACCCCCTTGTAGGTGAATTTTGTGAGGGGGGGGGGATGAGGGGCGAAAAGGGGGATAAAAAAAGGAAGAAAAATCCCTTCGCGCTTAAGGGGCCGCTATCGCTTTCCGCGGCGGAAGTGGCCGGCGCCTGTTTTTTTTTTTCTTCCACGGCGCCCCTTATTTCCCCTGTGACCCCCACTTTCATCTCCTGCTAACCCCCTTTTATCCCCCCGCTAACCCTCTTTTTATCCGTAACCCTCATGTACGTCTTGTGAGGAGGGAAGCCTGTCGGCGGATGTGCTGTGAATAATACCAGGGATTATGAATACAGAATATGTTGGCACTCCCATGACTGACATTTCCCTTGCACTGACGGTTTACAGTACACTCGATAGATGACCAATTTATCATTTGTCTTATTCTCCGAGTAAAATTTATTTAATTTAATACTTTTTCCGCGATGGGTCAGAAATTTTGAAAAAATACTGGTTTGGTGTTTGCCGAAGGTGCAGAGGTCCAGTCAATATTATGGGAATTAGGGAGAGAGGTAACTCCTCCCCCAGCAGAGGAGGCTGTTCTCCCTAATTCCCATATTTTAAAAATAGATGGGGCTATGTTTATTAAAATTCAATTTTTATTTATTTTTTTATTTTTTATTTTATTTTATTTTTTTACGCCTTCTGAATATAGGTATTCCTGCGTTTTGTAAATTAAAATCCTTCTAAAGGGGGATTTTTTTTTTTCTCAAACAGCCTCAACAGTTAGGGTGATTTGAGAGTACGCTCAAAAACGCTAACAACTCTGGACACTATTTCAAGTTAAGAAAAAATTCTGAGCTTGAGGGACGTGGAGAAAATGTTGTTTGAACAAAAAGACGATCGTTTTATTGCCAAATCTACGAAATGGCACAAAATGCTAGGAGCATCTTTTTTTATCAAAAACAAATCGTCTATCGTCTATTAACGAACACAACACTCGACATAAGACTTAACTCATTAAAAAGTGTTATTAAATCAGTACTAAAAATATATCATAATCAGAGTTTTCAGATTAGGTACAAGTTGTACCTAATCTAAAAACATCACTGTTGTACCACCACAATGTGGACTCAATTTTAAGCGTCGTTAAAATATTAATTGAATGTAACAGGGAGTTTTTTTATTTTCTAAAATGAGCTAGAAATAGCACAATGTGAACAAAACGAGTGAAAACCGGAAAAATAGTTTTGACAAGAGAATCCTCCCATTTATTCGTAGCTTTTTCGGTATATAGGAGTCGTATGGGAGGAATGCGAATGGTAAACCTCCTTTCAAGGCATTGGACCATTTTTCTGTAAGCTAAATGCCGAAAAAGCGGTAAAATATCATTCTCAACTAGCCCCCGAAATTACTCTAGTTTCCAAAAATGGAATCCGGTCGCCGTTCAAGATGTTTTGTGCAGTAGGTAGGTTTTTTTTTTTTTTTTAGCATGGAACATGCTTTAACCGTGACCTAACTGCCCAAAAACGTTAGTCTGGGAGAGAGACGCGGGAGTGCCACGTTTTAAAATATATATTTTTACGTAATATTCTTATAATACAAATATTACGTTAATATAAATATTCGTTAGGCCACTAGTTCGGCATCCTTACTTGTCTTAACCATTAGGCCTCTAGTGCAGCGTTCTCACCTGTCGTACGTTAGGCCACTAGTTCGGCATCGTCACTTGTCTCACCGTCAGGCCACTAGTTCGGCGTCGGACAGTAACCTTTCCAACACGCATGATGGGTTTCAATCCCACGGTTAATAAACCATGTTCGATGTTTCTTGAATTTCAACCGCTGGCTCTAAGCAAAAACGCTGCAAATTTTACACAAGGGTTTATTATTCTTTGATATACGTTACTTGTGCAGAAATTTAATTCTGTCAATGAAAAAATTAAAAAAATTTTTTTTTTTGGATTTTCATCTCAAAAAAAAATTATTTTTTTTTGGCTTTTTTTGTTCAAAAATGTGTTTTTTCAAAAATTCTGTATTTTTTACTCGAAAAATATTTAACATCCTGGGATCCTTCAAAACTCCCATTTTGAGCCCCATGAAAGCCCTAAAGATCGCCCCAGTGAAAAATGGATTCTACGTCCAAAAATACTTCGAAAACGACACCTAACTCGATCCCATAGCTAAAAGCCTTCAAAAAAACCCTCCCGTAGCCCCATTATAGCCCCATAGCGCCCCACGGGTTTGGGCGATCGGGCTGAAAACCTTGCGGGCAAAACTAGATGGTAAACCAAGTATTTTGTCAAAATTTCAGATTTAAAAAAAAATTCCTACTGCCCAAAACGGCCTGGACGGCGTACGGCGGACGGACATTTCGGATTTTGAATGTAGACCTCTTGAAACGGATAATGTCAAATTTTGAGCCCGATCGGAGTCGTCGACCCCCGTCGCGAAAACAAAGGTGTATTATTCCAAGAATAATAAACCAAAAGCAGCCGGGGGTCCTAAGGCACTTTTTTTTTTAATCTGAATTTGACAAACCGATTGCTTATGGGCTTTGGTAGAGGTTTTTGAAGGTTTTCGACTATGGGGATGAGTAAGGTGTCCATGTACCATTTTTGGACGCTTACCGAATCAATTTTTCGGCGTCCCGCATCCGCCCAAACACCATACAATAAAACAAATTGAAATTTTCGCACGTGAAAGAGCTTGTTCTAAAAAGAACAATGGCCAATTTCCCACATTTTTCCGTTTAGCAGATCATTTCACTTGCATTTTTACATTTTCCGTGACGTCTGTTAATGGCTCATAAGCCGATGAGGGGAGCAGGCGAGCGTGACGTCACTTAATTTTCTCTTCCTTTCAGCTTTCCGGCAGAGCTACCCGGAATTTCGAGCTGAAAATTGGCAAGATGACATTTCAATCAATGCAGAGGTTGAAGAAACGGTTTTCAGCAAAAAATAATTCCGATGCAAATTGCCCAATGGGCAATACCAAAGAAGTAAAATTTGCAGGGATGCTTCAACTGAACTATTGAAATTTTTACAGTTTTGGAATTTTTACTAAATCAACTCATTTTCATTTAAATCGTGAGAGTCCTTTTTAGCGGCTTTACAAACGGATAGGGCCGGTTTTGACTAAAGAGCGAATAACAATAAAACATTATTTAGGGGAAATCAGGCACTTATTCCACAGTTGAAGACCACAGAAAACTATAACACTTGCAATTTTACCATTCTTTAATGATTGATAGGACATTTTGATTTTGAATTAAAGCACTTCCCGTCACGTCTCGACACCTCGAATGCAAAAATCAATTCCGTCACGAAAGAAATTCCTGTTCATCCTAGAAAGCTGAAATTCGATAGAGAGCCTCCCTGAGACAGTACGAGACGAATGACATGACGGGCGAACATAACCAGATAAGCTGAGTGAGCTACATTCTCTCCTGTTCGCCATATATGTTTTATATATAAAACCGAAATTGGGTAGGGAGCCTCTTTAAAACCGAACGAGACGAACGACATAACAGGCTCCAACCAGATTAGTTGAGTGAGCTAAATAATTGAACCACTTAAGTACATAATTATGTATGTATCTATTTTTATTATACAATCCATCTTCTTTAATTATTAATTTTCAAGAAACTACTCGAGAACTTATTAAAGAGGATGTTGAGACATTTTCTGAGAAATAAATTTCAGTATCGAGACAGTGCTAGGAAGGCAGGTAAAAAATACGCTGCCAAGATTAAGGCACAGAAGCTTTCTCGTGTTCGCACTTGTATTGGATCTTGTTTCTCATGCTTTCTCATCTTTTAAGTACTGACTAATTTCCTCCTAATCCCTGAAGAAGGTAGTACATTTGCCGAAAGCTCGGCGCTAGAGGACATTTTTGAGTTTCTTTTGGCCTAATTCCCGATAAATTGACAACTAGAAGAGACCTTACTCGCATCATCCCTGAAAATCTTATCAAAATCCGTTCGATATTGATGGAGTTTTGACAGTAACAAGAAAATTACGTTCGCGCATGCACAGGGCGTACCGATTATTCAATGATGAAACTGATAGGTGACCATCTAGGGCAATACCCACACAATTCCTGAAAATTTGATTGAAATCCGATCAAAATTGTTGAAGTTATGGCTGTGGCAAGGAAATGTGGACGGACGGACAGACACGGAATTTGTTCAGGAGGCCCCAAGTGGAAATTTGGATTTTGGAGCACAACAATTTTTTTTTATCTCGAAAGTGAAAACATTGCTTCCGCGGCCTTGCAGACTCGGAAGCAATTGGATATTAATATCCTACTTGAATTCGGAATCTGGGTCTTATTGTGGAATTAAGAATTTCTGTCAACATACACATCAAAGAATTCTTCTGACAACGAATCAAATCATTAATGAATGATGTTTTAATAGTTGAAAAAAGTCCGTTCATTTCTTAACGTACCCCAGCAAAGGCTGATTTTGCTAAAATGGTAATGAGAAAAGCATTTCAGGACTCGCCAGGGTCCTGAGAAGGGAAAATACCCACGACACTGTAGGTGTGGGTTTGAGTATCTTGTAGCAACTTTCCTTTTTCCTTGATCTTCAGCAGTTTTTTAGTTCTTTCATCTTTTCGTTGGTCCTCGTGAAGATATTTTTCAAAATGAATATAAAATATAAACCAATTTGTTTTAAAATCACACATTCTGAGTCATGCAACTATAGCAAGTTCTTTGGAAATCAAGCTCCCCATTTTTTGGGTGGTCTCGATCGTCGATGAGAGTGCGAAACGGGGATCGAGCCCCTTCCCCCCATTTCGCTCGCCTATCCGATAATGTGTCAGGAGACGCGTCCGGCTCACAAAGGACCCACCTTTACAAATTTTCGGCAACATCAGCGCTAATTCCTGCTATCTGGGCCACCACACAGTCGCCCCTCTCGCCTTCCAAACCGATTGTCTAGTTCACAAAACAATAGTGCTAGTTCAACCCGCACGGAGTCGTGTTCCAAAAGTTCCTCCGACGAAAAAAAAAAAAAAAAAAAAAAAATCCTTAACTCCGCTAAGCTCGTCGGGTTTCGTATTTCAGTCCGCTGGTATTATTTGATCACGACGGGTTAATTTCCAAGTTGGTTAAAACGGAATTTTTATAGGTCGGTGTTTACGGAGCCGTTCATGTGCGACGATATTGCTAGTCGTGACTAATTTCGAAGTTAAAAAGGTGAGAATTTTCTTGTTTAGTTCAACACATAACTTTTAAAAAAAAAATCCAACATCTACCCCTTTTTCTTTCAATCGAGCTTTTCCGGTAGACCGATTTGAACGTCTCTGAATGTTTGGCGAAAACTTCGTCCAAAAGAACAATGGGAGGAATGCCGATTTGAATGGACGTGTTTATGCTCCCCCAAACTGGCCTCTACACACGGTATTTTCCTTCGGCTGCGAAAACTTTTCGCGGAAAAAAAAATAGAAAGCTCGAGATTCATCAAACCCCGCCAGACTTTGTCAGCAATGATGCGAACCCAAACAACTGAAAATTTGTGAAAAGACTGGTTTGACCCATTCTTTTCCTTATAAACAATTAACGACCCAACCGAAAATATTTATAAAAATGTGAAACTGGAGGCATAAATTATACCGCTATGAAGCACGTACCAGGTGAAGTTATTTAGTAATTTACATGCGTTTGAAATGGTGCGTTGTATTTTCCCTGTCATTCAATTGAGAGATCGCTCCGGAAATTCTGCATTGGATCAAAATCTTGAAAAATTCACTATCGGTTCGTTATGGGAGTTTAAGTTGTGGCTGTTGAACTTCCATGAGTTTATTTTATGTTCGGCAATTCATTCGGCCGCGGCCAATATCCTTCAAAAACCCCATCAGTAACCCAATAAAAGCCCCATAGAACTCGGGCAGGTCTGAAACTCCCATAATTGTATTAAATAAAAAATACGATACATTTTATTGTCCAAAATTACGTCGAAAACGACACCTCACTCAATCATTTAGCGAGTACTCGCTAAATTACCCTTCAACGTTTAATGCTTCCCAGAGAGATTGGAGTGATAGGATTGAACACCTTGTAGACACAATAATTATTAGAAGGAGAATAGGTAATACATAAAAATCAATAATGGAGGTAATCGAATGGTCACCAAAACGATAATAAACGAAAAAAAAGATAAAAGAAAAAAGGCATTGACCTCTACAGTTCATTTTATTTTCATATAATCAGCACAACATCACAAACCCAGTATGAGAAATGGCATTTTCACTGGTTCAATGTTTTCATACGGGTCGCTCAAACCCGTGGGGCTCTGTGGGGCTAAAAAAGGGGGCTACGGGAGGGGTTTTTGGAGGGTTTCGGCTGTAAGGTCGAGTTAGGGTTTGTTTTCGAAGTATTTTTGCGTAAATTTTTAGGGGTCACACATCCGTCCATTATTTTTTATCCGCACAGAATTAAATTTTATATCAAAAATTACCCTTAAGTAAATTTTTTTTCTTCGATTTTTAGGTACCTGGGACCACTTACACATTTTTTTCTGACTCCTGTCCACTAGAAAAAACAAGCCATCAATTGAATTGAATAGATGAGCGCAACCTTTTTGTTATTCCGATATATTTAATGAGCGAGAGAAACTAAGAAACAGTAGGTATCTAGCGACCAAACTATGCCACACAACACATCATCCACGTGATGCTCATTACGTAAACAACTGCACCCTAACGACCGATGCGTAATAAAACCTTATGCCGATCAGAGGTAACGAACGGCTCAGGGTGCAAAAATCGTTTTGGAGTCGTTGGAATCAGCCTAAAAAGCTCATTCCATAGACCCTTGAACCAACGAAATCGGACAAAAACTTTCGTCCCCCTTTTGAGGCCTCCTTAGTTACACATCAGAGATAAACAACTTTCGTCGTGAAGGACCTCCAGAAAACCGATGAAGGGGATGAGGGAGGAAAAATCAAGGTAGCCTATAACCACCCCCCGAACTCGCTGATGACAATGAGACCACCCTCATGAAAATCTGTTGAGCCGCTCGGGCGTGATGCTCTGTACACAAACAAAAAAAAAACAACAAAAAACATACATGTCGAAGAGGTGAGCGCACCTTTCCATTTTTTGGAAAAAAAGGTTGCGCTAAAAAGAAAAAAAAAGCCGTAAAAAAAGGCTGTGAAATTTAAAGTTCGGTTAAAATGTTTTGAAAATTTGACCATTAAATGAATGAAATTTTCGTAAACCCAAATTGTTTAGGATATTGCAGGTCGGAAATCAAAACATCACTCCAGGACCGATGTACCGAGGATAGATTACACGAGGTTTTTTTTTTTTTTTTTACTATAGCACTCCCTTAAGCAAAGATTTTTGTTACCGGCATCATTTTATATGCCAATTCGAATCTCCTTACAAATTTAAAATCTGCGATAGGCGACATTCGACTATTTTAATCAGCTCTTGGAATGCCAAAATAAAAATGCCAAAATTTTAGTCATACAATCGTTTTTGCTTTGGCTTGTTGCCTTGAAAAAATATTAAAATTTTAGAAAATAGAAGTACATAAAAGCATTTCACAACCACTCTCTTCCAGAGGTTTGCCGGCCGTAAAAAATTAAACGAAGTAAAAGTGCGGCATTCGAGTCAAAATGTTCCTACTTCGGAAGTGCTGGGACTAGCAGCAAATGCTGCTAAATAGAATACTCGCTAAAGTTCGAACTTCACCCAACTGGGTCTATTTAGGGTACCTAGTGTCATCTTTCTGTTCAGGATTGCGAGATTATTTTAATCAGGAAAATGGGAATTTTGCTTGACACTGTCGTCTGGGCGAATTGAATGAGTTGAATTAGGAGTTAGTAAGCCGGCCCGTGTAATTTTGAGATTGTTATGTTCCATCGGCAATTAGCGTAATTCAAATCCGTTGTTGCACAGAGTTGTGTGATTGGGGGAACGATTGAAAACGGGATGGGATTCCTCATGAAAAATCCAAATGAGGGGTTTGGTTTTCCGGAGGGTTGGAAAAACTGATGGGATTTTTTCCCACGTGTCACGGAAGTTGCACAATTAATCAATAACACGTATACGGGCTGTCCTTTCGGATGCAGTTGGGTGTTTTCCGAGGGTTCCATCACCCCAGGGTCCCCCAGGGATCGTCGGGCCCGTCCCGCGTTTTATTTGATAAAATGACCGCCATTTTCCATTAAAAACATTTGCACTCCCTTTTTACCCTCGAAAAACTCCCTCCACGTTTCCCTGCGATGCATTTCAATGCACGCATTAGTGATTTTTCTCCCCCTCTTCGTTCTCGTCCCCTGATTATAATGAACGTCCCGGAAAAAGGGTTTCGCTTGGTTGGGGCGGCAAAAAACCACTGTGGGGGGAAGGGATGAGCATAAAATAATTATGAAATCGTGTTTTTTGCCAGCTCCGAGGGGTTTTTCACCCTGTTTGACCGTGTCAGGTAGTTTTCGCGTTGTTTTCGTTTTTTGTTTGTTCATCATTACCCCCTTCCTTGCATTTACTGTTTTACGGAGTGCCCGAGGGGATCGCTGGCTACCGACAAAAAAATACCACGTACTGGTTTTATCAAAAACACAAAAATAATACTTATCCGGAGATAGTTTTTGAAGAGCGTTTTTACCCAATAATAGCTTCTTTTTGGATTATTATTTTTGGAACAATACACCTATCTATTTGCGACGGGGTCAACAGTTTTGATCGGCCTAAACATTTTTCCTGTTGCATGATGTGTAGATTTCAAAAATGAAATGTCCATGTGGGCCTTTATGGGGAGTAGGTTTTTTTTTAATCTCAAATTTTGACTAGATACTTGGTTTGCTGTCAAGTTGTGCCCGCAAGGTCTTCACCCCGATCGTCCTAGCCCGTGGAGCGCTATGGGGCTAAAAAAGGGTTATGGGAGGGGATTTTGAAGTTTTTCGGCTATGATATCGAGTGGGGTGTCGTTTTCGCAATATTATTCGACTTAAAATCCGTTTTTGGAGGTTCCTAAACCATTCGGTCTCACTGTGGGGATCTATGGGGTTTTCATGGGGAGACAAACGGGGCTTTCGGAGTATGCTAGAAAGCCGAATGAGGTGTCTTTTTGCTAGTAATTTTGAACGAATGATCTTTTTTTCGGGGTCCCGCATCCGTCCAATCACTGTCCAAAAATTTGTATTTTATTTTTATTTGTAATAATTTTTTTATTGACAAAATAAAATTTGCCGCGTTTTTAGATGTGTTTTCCGAAGAATCCGATGCCTTTCACACGCCTCGAGAAGTCAAAACATTTCAAACTATCAATTTAATCATTTAATTATTCTTTATTTTCGCATTGTTAATTTTTTTAAAGAGATAGGTAATATCTCTTTTTAAAAAAAATTAACATAGTGCGAAAAATTAATTAAATACATTAAAAATTAACATGGTTTTATATCATGAGGAATGCAAATTTCTTTTCGGTGATACATCGCCTCCCGAGGGAAGTGAGGTTCTTATCAATCACGCCGTGGGTGAGGCTTAGGAGCTGGCATGTAAAACAGCTCGAAAAGGAACCCGAAGGTGTGTCTTGAAATAGACAAGCTGGAAGGTCTCCTGAGTTAAGGCTCCGCGGATTGGGATGGTCAGGAAAGTGAAAGCGGATCTAAGAAATGTTCTAACGGTAAGACCAGTTTTGGCTGAGCTAGGAGGTGGCAGTTCTGTCTAGGGGCCCAAAGACCCGACTCAGAAACGCTTCTATCACACAAAGCTTTTATCAAGACGGAAAGTCAAACAATTATCGGACAAAGTTATGAATTCTTGTAAATAATGATCTCAACATTCTTAGCAAGAATGCAAGACATTAAATGAATAGTCACTAAATTTATTGTGGAATTTTAGTTATTTATTCTCTGAATGTGTCAACTGTTTCCTAACCCAATCCCCTCTCCAAAAATAAATCCTGCATCTGCCAGCATTTTTGAGTAGATTATATACGATACGAGAAACCGTCATTTCGAAATGTTTTCGGAATTTGGAAAATTGAGCGCAACTATAGACTCTATATCTTGTGACCCGACGTCAAGACTTTGTAAAAACTTAGAATAATTCCAACAATTATTGTTGGAAATGTCGAGCTCTGTAAGAATGTTCTCGCGTCGTAGGAAGAGCCATGCCAGAGTTATCGACCAAAACATTCTTTCGTTTCGAACGTTTGGCACACAACTGTTAAAAACAAGAATGAAAACAATCTTAACGCTCTTGGATAGGATTGTTGTATGAAACACCACAACAGAGTAATTGAGAAAAAACCAAGAACCTATTTTTTTCGAATTTCACAATTTTTGCACTGCTTTGAAGCGCTGCATATATTTTTTGATTAATATTAATCAAATTTTTTTTTATATATTTCTACATTTTCAAAAACCCCAAAATACGTGTATCAATATTAATGTAAGGATGTTATGCATGAAAATACATTTCACCGATTCATTTTTAGTTATTAAAATATAATAAACCCATGCAGCATTTTTCAATCCTTGGAAATTCATAAAACTTGTCTTACTCGAAAAATCAAAGCATATTATGGTTAAGTTCACACCAACTTCGCTGTTTTGTCTTGATCACTAACCAATCGTCGCGGGACGGCGAATTTTATTTCTTGACGTGCGACATTTTTTAATGACCCCCTGAAATTAAAGATGCATTAAGTGCATCTCTTAATTCACGAAATAAAAAAAATTGTTTTTTTCCGAACAAATTTTTTCCTGCGTTTTGCGTTGGCCTTCTTTGGCTGCGCTCGAGTGAAATTACTTCGCCTTACAAAATGTATATTCCATTACAATATTTGATATTTCAGAAAATTCTATGAAAAGGCATTGAAAGTTTTCACGACTTGCGACTGAATCCGTAAAATCCTCTTCGAAAAAAGCCATGTACGTTCGAACGGGTTCGTCGAAATGGTTTTCCGATGCAGATTTGAAATGATTCAAATTCAAATCGCACTTCAATCAATAAATTGACGATCTTGTATTTTTCACGAAAAGCTTGCCTCTCGTCTGGATTGTCGATTTTTGTTTTTGCAAAACAACGCGTCTGTTCTCACATTAACGCTAGTAATACACTTTCAAATCACCTAATTAAAATTTCCCACAATCTAAAGAATCTTTAATTTTCTTCCCGTGCTGGACATGGAATCACATTTTCCGAGAGTATTTTTGAGCTTTTAGACTGTTTGTAACGCCTTGGGGTGACAAGAACACACAATAAACAATCGAAATAAAAAAAGATTAACTTTATTTGCTTTTTTGTTCAATTTGGCTTCACAGCAGTACTTTGCCCGTACAATTTTTATCATTTTTATGTGACGTATAATTTATTTGTACGATTTTTCGAACTGCTTTCAAATGATTAAATCGTCCGATTTCACTGGCAATTCGACACGTTTTGTGAAGTGCCACAACATTTCACGACCACTTGATTGTTTCTTTTCCCACTGGTTTTATTCGTAATTTAACAGTTTAATATACCAATTGGTATTGAATTTTGATCGATTTTTCTGTAGGTATATTTCGCACTTGTCACTCCGGGTAATCGTTATTCACTTCCGCACTTTCCTTCGAACGTCACAACGCGATACGACGGACTCGCCGATTTCGAGGGTTTATCCGCCCAACGGGACGACTGACACTAAACACCGGACTAGACAAACCCGACTTGACTAGATTCCCACTTCTGGCCACTTTCTAGCCGAGTTAAGTCCCCACCTTTGGACGATGCACAACTGCATGTTGGAGGGGTGACGACCGAGGAAGTGGGCGCACTGGTGCATTGCTCCCCCTTCCCCTTCCCCGTTCGGGATGCATCTGGGAAGGAGGCAGTCAAAAGTGCATCGACCCTGTCGGAGTATCAGGATGCCATGAGGACGGTGCACTCTCTGGAAACACTGCAATTTCACTGCACTCCCGCCCAGTCACATTTTAATTTATGAAAATGAACTTCTACGGCACTCAAGCGCCAAATATAAGAAACATCTACTTACTGCATTTTCGTTTATCAATCTTGCGACGTTGAGATTTTACGGGTTTGAGAGGCTACGGGAGAGTTTTTTTAAACGTTTTTCGGTTATGGGGTCGACTCAGGTATCGTTTTCGAAGTATTTTTGTGCGTAGAATCCATTTTTTGGGGGGATCCCAAATCCATCCAATTTCACCGTGGGGATTAATGGGGCTTTAATTATTGGACAATTTGCACCAAAGAATAATAAACCCTCACGTAAAATTTGCGGCGTTTTTAATCGATTACAATAAAATTCTACAGTACTCAAGCGCTGAATAAAACTACCATTCACTGCAATAATTATTTTTGATCCATAAAAATATTTTGTTCATTTTCCCAATGAAATCAATTCATGCCACTTATTCAGAACCATCCAAGACCTTTAAGGACATTATCCCGAAATCATTTCAGAGAAATTCCACTCCGAAGGACTTAGCGAGGATTGTCAACACAGCGACGATGTGACAAGAGGTTGAAGCTCGAGGGGAGTTTTCATTACCTTAAAATGCGATCTGTTGAAGAGGATTCGGGTATACCACAAAATCTCAATGAAATTGGTTCTTTGAAGCCGAACATTAAACTGACTGGCGGAACGCTTTTTCCAAGAAGTGGATAATAATAATTATTACTACGCTTTCCAGGAAAAAAAAGGAGCTTATTTCGTTAAAATCGAAACTCACCAGAAGTGATTAAAAGCTCAGAATTTATTGAAAAACTTTTTGTTAATAAAATTCGTTTTGTTTTCTGTTGCAGGTAAGTTTGATGTGACGGCCGATGCAAGAAAACCGTTTCAAATCTCCAAACATCGTTGAATGGTAATCGGACAGGTCTGGGCTCCATATGAATCGATTTGTCTTTCAAAATTACTTCGAAAACGACACCTCATTTAACCCTTGGTCAAAAACCCCAATTGCAGCTCGGTTGAAACGCCACATGGTCGCTGAGGGGCTTTTTATGAACCTATTCTGCCTTCAAAATATTTCGAACACTGTGACCTTGATATAAACCCATCAAAACCCCCATTCTGCGGCCCTTTTGTAGCCACATAGAGCTCCATGAAAAACGGGCTCAGCACTTCGCGAACACGACTGGCAAAAACGGAGTAAAATCTACTCAGTATAATCTTTCATATCTTTTAAAAATTCTGGTTTACGTAAAATTCATACTTATTTTCAACAAATAATAATAAAAAGATTTACCTATCATATTTTCAAAAAATGGCTACCAAAAAAATACAAAAATACAGAAATGAAAGAATTAAAACCCCGCTGCAAATTTAACAAAAATTTTATAATGATAATGATAATTATTAGTATTATTTTTATTTGCTTCGTCCAAAATTATTTTGAAAATGACACCCCATTAGTTCTTCTACCTTAGAGCCTCGTTTGAAACTCTCTTTTGACAAACTTTGAGGCTGATTACAATTTGTGACTCCAGACTTGAAAACAGGTTGAATATTCAACCAAAATAAAGTTATAATTACAAAATCCGCGAGTATTTAATGCTTGTTTCGTGAAGTCAATATTGAATCAAAATCTTCTTCCTACTCTTGCATTCCGCCTGTCACCTGTCGCTAAAACTGAATTAATAAAAAGCTCAACACGAACAGCTCCAATCAGCCCGTTTAAAAGCGCTGATCCGGGTACAAATATATATTTCAAGACTGGATTCTTTTCAAATTGACGCCGTTTGATGGTTCCAAAACAGGTCATTTCAAGAAGGTATGCTAATGGTGCATTTAAAGTTGACCTGTGGAATACGATCGATTTGTAATTGGCGCGAGGCTATCATTCCGACAAAAACTAAACTTCCTCAGGTATCCAGGCAAATTTCCGGATTTTCGTTGTGTTTTAACTTTTCGGACTATATTTGTTTCCCTCTGAAAATACCCCGTTGCGTTCAAATCGGCAATGACCTTTATAACCTGGGAAGAAATAGCTCGCCCAAATGAATTACGCAACCGGAATTTTTGGGCGGCTCGACTATGGGAATCTCCGCCCCAACAATTGTTTGTATTTTTTCCCTGTCCCGAATTTCAATTATTCCGTTTTTCATAGCCGTAATACATCGCCAATAGGCTCAAGCCAACGCGAAATGGTCAGAGGTAAATTAATAGTGTAGTCGCTGAGTGGTAGAAACTCGCTGGCATCCTTGGCGATTCCAGGCGATCCTCCCGAATCAGCCAAACGACCAGATAACCCATCAGAGACGTCTGTCGTGTTGGGAATTTTAGATGAAGAAGTTTGGCAAACTGGAAGACGAAAGAACCAGCTCCGTAACGGGTCGCCAATTCGCGGCGTGGGCTTCCCGACAACCGACACCGAAATTTATACTGTCATTGTGTATAATATCCGGTTCGCTAGAAAGACGCGACCAGGTCCAGGAACCAGTCGACAGGGATTGGATCCTATTTTCTCTTAGCGACTTATGTGAACGATTCGTTGAATAACTGATTTGGGTCGTACATGACAAAAAGCGAGAAAGTAATTGAAATTCGGTAGAGAAAATCACGATATTATAATTATGGGTTTGTAAGATAATGAACAGTCTGTTTTGAAATGATGTCTGTACGTGCTGACAGTGCGATTCAAGCGTGAGATCTTGGGATTTTGGAGTAATCCAATCAGCTTGACAGCAAATCACTTCGGTCATATTGAATATCAAGTTCCTATTTTCGAGCTTGCCTTATCAAATACTACACGCCGACTCGGAAATAGTTCACTACAACAGAACCAGGCGATGGATTTCACCCTACAGAAACCACCGAGTTTCTCCACTTGACCACGTTTTACCTCAAATGTCAAATGTCGAATTTCAGGGGCTCCGTCCTCAAAACCAGAACACGGTAGCTTTGCTTTGGAAAGGGGGGTTTATGAAACTAGACGCCCCTGGAACGGCCAGCTGGTTCTGGGGTGTCATGTCGCCCGATAGCGAACCCACAGGTTTTACGTCCTACGTGACTTTCTACTTGGGCCTCTTCCAAAAATGCGAGTGAGCTATTAGCGAGAGAACCTACTGTTTTGCCATACCGGGAGTCTCAGGCATAAATCTCGAAAAGAACTGGACACATTCGGGTTTGCTAAAAAGGCGGGTTTTGAAATCGAAGACAATTTATTTGTGTTTAAATAAGAAACATGTCTTAAAATGTTGCAACTACCCTCCCAAACATAATACGAAAACGCTGCAAGTTTCACACAATGGTTATTTATGTATCAAACTTGTACAAAAAAAAAAAAAAAAAAAAAATGTATTAAAGTTCTATAGGTATAAATGGATTTATATGGTTTTATATTGGAATAATATTTAAATGTATGTTTTGAACTTTTTTAAAGTTCAAGTAGGTACCTAATAATTCTTTTTGAAAAAAATCTCCTGACATTATTTGGGTATTTGTGTGGCTCCGAAAAATGGATTGTACGTCCAGAAAAACTGGGAAAACGACACCTAATTCGACTTCCAGACATCGTTCAAAACCCCCATTGGTAGCCCAATGGAAGCCCTATAGATCCTCACGGTGTAATCGGATCGTCCTGGAACCCCCAAAAATGGATTCTACGTCCAAACGTACTTCGAAAACGGCACCCCACTCGACCCCACAGCCGAAAACTTGTTCGCTCTCCGGGTTGAGTTTTATATCCCGAGCGATAATATCGAAATATTATTTCTTCGCTCAAAATAAAACTCATAACTCGTTATAATTCCTCATAAAGCTACGAAAATTTCATCTGACATCTGACTCTTTTGAAGGCCCTCCAATTTCTCCCTTGCACCAAAATAAAATCTTCAGACAGACTTCATAGGAGGAAAGTCTGTTAGACCAAAAAAAGGACGTGCCTCCAATAAAATAGCGCGAAGTTGGAAATGATTATCCACTTCAGGCATCCAAAATGAGAGTAATATGAGTTTGCGAAGGTTTCTAAGTGGTGCTTAACTTGTGGGAGCCGAAAAACCGAGATATTTTGGCTTTGTTTTTTTTTCAGTTTTCGGCTTATAACTCGGTTCATTCTTAGACTACGGAAAACTTTACTGTACGCCAAATTAAAGAGCACTAAATTTACCTTCGAATGATCTAAAACGTCAAATTTTGCCGAGGAAGAATAAGTTACGGTACTATGAATAACATAGTACCGAGTATGTCAAAAATAGTCAATTTTCCCTTCTTTGCCAAAATGGGTATATGTATATGGTCATGAGCATATACATATGCTCAAACGACTGTAATCAGAATACGGTTACTCTGATCAAAAAATGCCATATAATTAAAGTTGTATACAAACTGTTGTATATATACCACGTATCCTATAGGGCATGAAATCGCTCGTAATGGGAGCTCTTCGATTTTCAAATTTGCTCATTCCTTTAGCAGAGATAAACACAAAATCATCTGTAGCTGTTATCACCCTTTCAAGCCGGCTCTGAACCTCACTAAAACGATATTTAAATTCTCAGAACAAGTTTTCTTCTCTTCCAAACTTGTTATCGACCCTTCAAGCCGGCTTTGAACCTCACCAAACCGGTTCTTAATTTCTCTGAACGGCGTTTCTTCCCTTCCAAACTCGTTGTCACCCCTTCAAACCGGCTCTAAACCTGTTAATCACTTCAAACTGGTTTTTACCCCTTCGAAACTGGTTATCATTCGAACATGAAGCCATTACGAAAAGCTCTTCTTATTTCGATGTCTACTAATTAAACTGCAACACGACGCACCTGCCGTTCCTGCGAAAAAGGAGTCATTTTCCACTCAAAGAGATGCCAATGTCAGGCCGTATATTACAGGTGGAGTAACAACATGTTCGCAGAATAGACCTTCGCGGGAGCAACTATGTTATTTCCAGCACTCGCCTGGTTCAAGAGGGGAAATACAGGCTGCCGTGGCATCATGTCAGGGTGCTCAACTATAATTTCTTCTTATGGAAGCATTTGAGGTGAAAGGAGCCACAGATGTCTTTTCAATGAAACATCCTTTCATGGGTTATTATAATGGCGTTGTTGCGGGATCTTTTTTTCTTCATGACTGCTCTTTGTTGACGCCTTCAAGTATTCTGGGGCAGATGGAACCGAAGTCTTGTCGGTTGTTTGGGCTAGTTAAACGTAATATTCTACGGGGCGTTTTATCGTCGGGCGGGCAGGTGCTCGTCTCATTCTGGCTTATCTACTGAATTTCTATAAAACATTTTACTTCCCGTCGCCGGCTAAGACGGAAACCCGTTCAAGTCCTCAGTCGAGAAGGACACGGAGATCTGGGTGGTTCCGGTTCATCGTAAAATAGTGATGGGGTTCGACGATGCAGATGTTTCGGTGAGTTTGATGCTGATATGCAAAAATATGTTTCATACTTACAATCTCCATGGTAGGATAACGATTCAAAAACATTTTGAAATAAGAATTTTAACCAAAGTTAATTCGTGTGGAAGTAAATAACGAACGTAATTGGATTATACTGGTGATGCAACTAACTACGAAACGGCCAAGAATGAAGCGAACCTTTCAATTGTCACTGGCTTGTTTTATGTTTCCTGGACCAGGAATCAAGTATGCCTGAGACGTCCTGTTTACTACCCAAATCCTACTGACTCCTTCATGGATCAAGAACCAAACGATGAAACATGGTACAAGTTTGAGCGTTTGGCAGTGTCGATTTTTGAAATCTGAAATTGAACATTTCACGTCTTTTTTATTTATTTATTTTTTATTCTCAGGATATTGTCAGTTTTCATGACGGGGGTGAAAAAATGTTGTCTGTACGTTTCACCATGTGTTAACTCCAAAAATAAAATTTCCTTCCGCCGGCCAGGACGAAATGTTTTGTGAATGAAATAAAAATCTGAAAATTTGGCAAAATACTCGATTCTCTATCTGGTTGAGTCTGCAAGGTTTTCAGCCCCATCGCTCTAACCTCAGTGGAGCTAAAAAGGGGCTACGGGAGGGCTTTTTGACTGTTTATGGCCAGTGAGCCGAGTTAGGTGTCGTTTTCGAAGCGTTTTTGGATATTGAATCCGTTTTTTGCGGTTCCTAATCTGACCAAAATGACTCGATTTAAAGTAAGTTAACGTTTTATTGACGTGGGATTAATTGTTACACATCAGACTGACTCTGGTCGTTTTTCGGTGACTGGATGTGAATCAAACCGCGACATGACCCCGTCAAAGTAAATTTTTCGTTACCGAAGGCGCCGTAGTAAATTTTTCGGTACTCACCGTCACATCCCCTCCAGATCTTCCTCCCCTCTCTTCAAAACTCACCAACCCGCGCGTTAATGGAGTTGCGTCACCCAACAGCTACCTTCACCGACCCTCGTCATAATTTTCGATTCGTGTAATCTTTTAATTGATTCCTCGTCAACCTCCCCTGAGAAGCCATCGCGTTTCAAAAACCCCTCCGACTCGGAGTCAATTATGCCCGAAAAGTAATAATTAATTAATTGACAGAAAAGGCCATTTTTTTCACATTTTACGTCACTTAAAGATCTATAATTTGGATGCGTTTGAGAGTTAGATGAGAAGAAAAAATCTAAAAAACTAATAAGCTTAAAAAGAGCAACACACCCAGAAAGCGGCGTTTTGACGTTTACTTTCGGTTCTATGTTCTAGTTTTCAGCCATGTTAGTTTCAACCAACAGAAAAAATTTCACACCAAAATCATTAAAAAAAAGGGATCCTAAAAAGTCACTAAAATATTACCTAGTGTAGGTAATTTAAAAATCAATTTTCATAAAACTACAAATTCTACACTAAAATTGAAATTTTCAATAACAGTAATTATTAATAATGAAGTCATTTCATTATTTACTTAAGTTAAAAATTAAAATAATTAATTAATTTAACTATTTAATTATTAATGAAAATTAATACAATACAAATAATGAATTATTGCAATAAATTAAATGTATTAACTTCTAAAAGAAGTTTATTAAATAATAAATAAATTCAAGAAACCAAACATTAAAAAAGTATTCCCTTACAGAGTTTGAACAAAAATACTATGAAAACGACACCGCACTCGACCCATAGCCGAAAACCGTAAAAAAACCCTCCGGTAACTCGTTTTTAGCTCCACAGTTTAGGCCCAAGAGTTTGAACAATCTGGTTATTTTATTTTGTATTATTTATTTTATTTTCATTTTTTCAAAAGACTGACGCTCATTTTTAAAACCTCAGTTGGGGTGGAAGGTAGGAATAATTATTATTCCTAAACAGCAGCAACTCTGGCTCCATCCTCCAGCCCAAGGTTTTCAGCTTCCTCTGAGTTCCTCTCAGCCAAACGCCCTTCAACGGAAATCCCTCAGTTCGCCCAACTGAGAGGAATTGTAGCCCGCTTTCACTTGGGATTACAATTTATCCCACTTCTCCGCCAGTGGTGTGAACGATAAATCAATTGATATTTTTACACAAATTTAAGCGATAAACACTTCCCATTTTCTGCCATTTTGAGGTAGTGTCCGATTTGTGGGTAAATTAGAGTATGTATCCACAATGTTCAGAATTTCAAACCAACTGTGACAGATTTTAGATCCAAACTGCTGTGCTGGTTTGGCCTCTCACGAAGTACTTAGCTGACTAGGCTCTTCATTCTATGTTGAAATGCGTGAAATTCATACATAACCCCCAACCAAAAAACATAATATGACCATATTGTCCATAATATCCATGTGAAAAATACAACCGCAATGAAACAAACAGGTCAGATTCGAGAAGAGCACTCCATCGACGAAGAGCGATTTCTTTACGTATTTATTCAACCATCGGAGGGATTTCCGTCCCAAGTGCGTGCCGCACACCGTTAATAAAGAAGAACTAGACGGGATAACTTGACTATGCATTATTAAAAATATTCACGGGGCGGCCTTTTTATAACGATTTCATGCGAACTGACGAAGCTTCTAGTTTGAAACTCACATAATTAACTCGTTTATATACCGTTACGGGACGGATTTTTTTTTTTTTTTTTTCTTCAGTTAGAAAACGGGCGGAGTACGAAAAACTCACGAAAATCGCCATGGCTCGTTGGACTATGTCTTCAAGCTTCGAATGATCTTGTTAGTTCTGCAAGATAAATGTAATGTGTGTGCTCAAGGATCCCGTTCAAAGTTTTTTCATTTAATAAAAAAATATTAATTTTATCGAGGGGAAAACTTCATTACCACATTAGAAATGTTGTCCGCCATTCAGTTCGTGTTTTGACGTGATGTGAGGAGAAACTACTCAATTTTCACAACCAGCACCATAGAAAATATGAAAATAATGCGCGAACAGGATAATACTTGTCAGTGGAATACTTGTCGAGGTGTTCTTGTACAAATTTGTGTTTTTCGACTCCCCGGCCAAAACTCGCACAAAAAAGCTTACTTTTCCCTAAACTGGTTTATGTTCACAGAACCCAGTTAGGCGGATAAAATACCGGTTTCTGCTTCCTAGATACAGTTTTCTGCTGATTAATTTTTTTTTTTTTTTTTTCGATTTTTGTTCCAATATTTTGTCATATTTAAAATGAACATTTTAAAATACAAAATGAAACTCAATTTTTTTTAAATGACTTGGTCATCCAATCGTTTCATTTTGATTGCCACCAATGAACCAGTGCAGACGTTGACATAACAAAAGATGGCTTTCATGGTTATCTAAGGGAAGAAAAAAAATCTCACACAACGCAGGACTCGAATAACGGAACCATTCATTCTCTTTTCCGAAGGCCTAGTAATACTTATGAATAGGCAGAGGCCTTCAATTTTAATGTGGGAATTCGTTTAATTCAATAAAAAAAGTTTCTCATTAAAAATTGGAGATGGTTTTTGGCGTGGGTCCGAAAGTCTCGCACGGCATAGTTGGTTAAAAAAAAAAAAAAACGCTCCCAATGACTTTTCGAGGTTACTACGATAATTACCCGGAGATCTGAGGAGCTAAATAGTAGTGGTTTGAGAAAAAATGGAAACCAGAGGTCTTCAACGTAAGCGTGATAAAATGTATTATTTAGTAATCATTCCCTCTTTCGATCAATCCACAAGATATTTAAATTGTTTATGACAGTGCAATTAGATAAACCGCCTGCACGTTGGTAAAACTGAACACTTGCGTCGGATTCCTATTTTCTGTCGGGGGACGTTGAATATTTCATCTTCGACGTCCGCTATGGCTTGTCGCTATAATCTATGAAAGACAAAGAACCTCTTTTTCTCTCTCCGGGCGACGCCATTTTTGTGTACATAGTGTATGACTGTCAATTGGTACGTTCTCCCATGGACTCCTAGAAGGGACAGATGGGCGTAAATAAAATAATAGCCGTGTATCGCTACGTACCCTATAATTCCACTTACACCAACTACTTGCCGCCATAACTCGTCCCACCATTTCGTTTGGCCGTTTCATTTTCCCCGTTGCATTGGTTTTCCATCATCCCTTTGTCGCATCCTTCCGGCAGTTCGAGCCCAAGTTCTGTCCAAGAAACGTCATTCCATCGAAACCGTCCCGAATGGATCATGTATCTGTTTGTCTTCAGCCCAATCCAAGAGGTGACGCTTTTTTTTTTTTTTTTTTTTTTTTTTTTTCCAGCATAATCCTCAGAATGAAAATCTTCTTGTTTTTTTTTTTTTTTTAAATTTTATTGCACCTAGTTCACACCAGCAATTTACATAGTACCATATCAATAATTGATACATTCTTGGAAACTGTATGATTGAAATTTAAAATTACTCCTCCTTTGTTTCAGGTAAGTTGGAGTTCACTACATCTGCATTGCGATAGTTTCTTTTTTGGTAAGAAATGAAATAGTCGTGAAGAGCCAATTCGAAGTGAATTTCAACTTTTTCAAATTCCGTAACTAATTTTAAATATTAACATGACTATGTTTATTTATTTTTATTTTTTAAATCATACCATCGTTAATTCTTAAACTCTTTTATGACTAAGTTGCTTGACTTTGTTGACTAAGGCTTGGTGTTTGTCTTTTAAGTTGGGACATTGTTGCTCTTTTCCGAGGAGTTCAACCGGTTTGGAAAATCGGGACTATAGGGACAAACTAGGGAAGCATGATACTTCATAAGTATCGATACAATATTGTATCGATACATCTAAGAAGTACCTATCAAAAAATATCGATACGATACTTCCAAAAATAATCGATATTTTTAAGTGTCTATGCTTTTCGATACGTTTTCAAAAATGGGTGTAAAGTTTACTTTTAATGTCGTTTTTGTTTCTCTCCGGCAGCTGGAGGTGGTCGTGGTACATCAATTTTCTTTAATTTGGTGAAGTGGTTGGTCTCAGAGCGTTCAAGTCAAGTACCTACATGTCGTACGTGTTGAAACTGATAGAATGTGAGGGATACAAAAGTATTGGCTAGTAGTATCGATACCACCCGCTTCAACACCGAAAGTGTATGCTAACGAGAAGGAATATACCTATCAGGAAAAAAAAAGTATCTATGTGTGTATACTTTTTCGACATCAGTAGGACAAACCGGCTTGGAAAGATTAAAAACCGGTTTGGGGAGGTAAAGAACACATTAACTTGTTCAAAAGGGTTAACAACCAGTTTTGAGAGGTTCAAAACCAGTTCGAAGAATCAATAACCAGATTGAAGAGAATAAAACTAGTTTGAAGGGGTGTTACCCAGTTATGAGGGGCTGGGAACTTGTTCGAAGGGACTTCAATCGGTTAGGAGATGATGAAAGCCAGGGCCGTTAAGGAGGTGTAGAATGCTAGTTTTTATGGAGTGTTATCCGGTCAAGAGGGGTTGAAATCCAGTTTGAAGGTTTGTTACCCTGTTAAGAGGAGCTGAAAACCTGTTCGATGGGACGCCCTTTCAAACTGGTTAATCGGAAAACTCGTTTTTCAGAGATGTTACTCGTTTAGGAGGGGCTGAAAACCCGTCGTTAACTGGTTAGGAAGGATTGAAACCCGGTTTGAAGGGGCGTTAACCTATAACGTAGTGTTGAAAAGCAGTTTGAGGAGGCGAGAACCGTCTTGAAAGGATTAAAATCCGGTTTGGGAGCACTAAAAGCCGGTTCCTTTGTGACCCAAGTCTTTCAAACATGATGGAGTTTCATTACCTACCTAGAATTTCTCATTTTTTTAATGTACGGTTTTAATCGACGTCGCACCCAAAACATGTATAATGACGACTCATCCAATGACCAATTATTGCGGTTAAGTAGCTAAGTGGGCCATCTGAAATGAGAAAATCGACTTGAACGACCACTCAATTCATCGTCGTACGGTTCCATGTGAATAATCATCAAATCTCCCCTAACGTTAACTGATTCGGACCAGGGGTCCAAAAAAACGTTGTTTTATCTGAACTGAACAATAAGCAAGGTTCAAGGCCATGTGTTTAAGATACATTCGCAGTAGTGGAAGGGGAGGAAATTAAAATTTGAACTGCCCTCTTCACAAGGGTGTTATTAAAATCTGCCTTCATTTGATCGTATTTTTTTTATCACTTAATTCACGTTCTTCTCTAAGTGCAAAAATAATTGGTGATGTGGTTTTATATACAATGTCCTTGTTTATCTCTTCGCTTCTCTTTCCAACGTCCCTTAAAAGTCAATTTGCGTGCGAGCTTTTTGGCAGGTGAGCCGCTTAAACCCGACAACAGGCTCCTAGAAACTCAATTTATTCCGTACACCGTGTTCCTTGTCTTAATAGTCGATCTAAACTAAACCGGGGTTTTTCGGTTAGACAAAATTGAACTATTACCACTCGTCAACTGTCATCGCAGTTGCTCGGCGAACGATTAGCAGCTTTTGTAGGGGGAAGCTCATTTCCATGATTCCCATATTGGGAACCAGAGCGCTCCAACTTCATTATACCCAGATCGTTAATTTCAGATATCGGGTTCACGTTCACTAATAAATTGGCACCGAGTTTCACGTTTCATGTATCCATTACACACGGGCTCCACCAGTCAGTTCCGCGCCATTGCGCTTTTAAACCCCGTGAAGATTTTTAGGAAGACTGTTATACGAGTTTGATAGTAAGGTGGAAGATAACCTAAATTGAGTGATTCCAGTTTTCAGTGAGGCACCAGTTCGGGAGGTGTATACGAAACTAGAAGGACATTGCAAAAACGGAGGTCTTGCGTCAACTTCATTTCCAATCTCATTATTTTTTGATGGATTTTCGGGTCACATTTGCATAATTTATAACGACGAATTAGCATTGGTAATTTATGTACCGTGTCCTATAGAATTTCACGTCTTCTTACAAAAAACAGGGGGTCTACATGCTCGTTGTGAAGAACGACTTTACGACTTCCGTTAGTTTCTCTTAAAAACGTGAGTACCCGAGGGTTGTAAAGATGTACCCAAAGGTTACTCAACAGCTGTAATTTGCTCAAGGTAAGCAAGCCCTCGGATCGGTGTCAGTCAGACCAACGTGATGACGGGGGGGTTTCGGATCGCCAGACCCCGTCAATCGAGACTCAGACGTTCTTCTCAGGAGGAATCCCCAAGGAGAGAATAAACTGGAACTTTCTAATCTTCAGTAACACCGGTGATCGACTTTCCGAATCACCAAAAAGTAAACCAATTGATCTCGTAAAGCTGATTCTTACGATCGGAATGAAACGATAAATGCAAGCAACTAAAGTGGATATATGGCCGAAGGACTTCTTTTTCTGACTATAAAATCCTGTTGCAAAATCATTCGTAATGAGTAATGGGCGCACTGAGAGTTTTTGCTCGTTGATTAACATACTTATCTGAGTCACGCCGAGTTTTGAACTGACAGAACTTGAGCGTAGGTAATTTGATATAATTTGCATTTTCGCGTGCGAAAAACGGCAAAGTTCCGCGGAGCCAAGTAAACTGTATTGATTAAACCTTGAGGGCATATTTTTGCAGCATAACTAATGTTTGATAAGAAAACCGTTATTGGAAAAAGTATATTATATGAATATTTGTGTTGATTTTTTTTACTGTTTTTTTTTTTTCTTCTTTTTTTCGTTAATTATTCTTGGTTAATACACTTATGTATGTTGCGTCGGGTGTCGAACATTTTGATCGGCTTAAAATTTGTCAATATACGTTTCAAGATGACATCTTGAATATACATTGTATAGATTCCATTCCGTCTGCAGGGTTTTCAACCCGATCACTCAAACTGGGGCTCTATGAGGCTAAAAAGGGGGTACGGGAGTTTTTTTTAAGGGTTCCGGCTTTAATGTCGAGGGGGTATCGTTTTCGAAGTATTATTGGACGTAGAATCCATTTTTTTAAGTCCCACCATCTTCCGATCTGACCGTGGGGATCAATGGGGTTTGACTGACGCCAGGAGGTCGAATGAAGTTTTCGTTTTCCGAGTAATTTTACGTAATTACGTTAAGTCTTTTCATAGGGGTCCAGACACTGCTAAAAAAACAAACAGATTTTTGCAATTTTTTAAAATGATTTTTTATTGATAGAATTACTTTTTTGCTCATTTATACCAAAGCATAACAAACCCTTGGATATCGCAGCGTTTTGGTTTAAAATAATTTTCGTACAATGTTGTTTTTGATTGATGGCGAACCATTGCTTCTTCTGGCTGTCTGAGGACAGAATTTCTCTTTGACGCCGTCGGCTCATCTTCACAACTAGATGTTGGTGATAAGCATGCCAGCCTTGTTTGATTTGGTAGGCTAAACAGTAGGTAGGTGATTTGACGAACTTGTGAAAGCGATAGGCCAAGAGGGAGCGGCTTGCGTGGGGTACGGAAGAAGGTCACTTGGCCAACACCGGAGCTCAAAAGTATCTAGGCCTTGTGACGTGACCATCTAGCCGACAATCGAAATCTCTTCCGGTGACGGGGTGATCGTAGATAGTGTGACGTCGAGTTCCTTTTGAAGCCAAGTCCTTTTCATTCTCAAAATTGTTAAATTTATTTATTTTATTTTTTTCTACCGGAAAATGTTCACTGGCCCATTTGTCACATTTTGCGACCAAACGATGCTCTAATCTTCTCTGATAATTATCAGAGAACATGAAGAGCAATGACCATGTTATAACATGAAAAGCAATGACCGGTTTGAGTGGGTCAAACGCCAGTTTGGGATAAGAAACCAGTTTGGAGAGGTTGAGAACCCCTTCGAAGGGGACAAACTGGTTTGAGGTTCGACACAAGTTTGGAGAGGAACTGTCTTGGAACCCTTCGGAAGGGGCCAAACCGGTTTGCAGAGGATGCGAGTCCGTTCAAAGGGAACAAACCGGTTTGGGGGTTGAGTACCCGTTTGGGAGGGACAAACTGGTTCGGGTTCAGAAACCAGTTCGTACAGGTTTAGAACCCGTTCAAACGGGAAACAATCGGTTTGGAATAATCAGAATTTATCTATTTTTAAGAACCAATTATTGGTTCTAGTTAAATTTATTTTAACTTACAATTACAGGTTTTGAGGCGTTTTAAAGCCTACAACAGCTTTTGAGGATTGGAAACCAATATGAACAGGTTAAGAATCGGTTTGTAGAAGAGATAAATATATAATTTATTCGATGAATTATCGTTCGATGAAATAAAAACCGGTTAGGGAGGTTTAATTTTATATACACTGAACTGATCGTGTTGTACAGAAACGTCATAATAAAAGTAAGATGTGCTTAAAGTAAATTAGTTTTCAGCTTTCAAATCAAAATCTAAAATATTATGTTTTTTATTTTATTTTTTTAATTTAAGTAGGTACCTATTTAAGTATTATTATTATTATTATTTTATTTTTTTTAATTGCCTATTTTTTATCACGCAATTTCTTTTATTCTGCGAACAGGAAAAAATTGACTGGTTCTTAAAATAATAATATTTTATAACTTTTTTTTAACATTATCAATTTCGATAAATTTGTCTTGGAAACGATTTGATTGAAAATATAAATGTCAACTTTTAATTCACTTCTTTTTTGCTATATTGCGGAACTTCTTTGTGATAATAAACATCCGTAAAAAAATCCATAAATCCATTTGTGGAATTCCTTTGACAGTTGCGGCCCAAACAGAAGTTTACGTCCATTTAACGACGTTTACATTTCCCTTTGAACGACTTCCACAATTTGTGATCTGGTACGAGTGAGGATTCGAGAAATCAACGAGATTCATAATCGCTTTTTGTGTCTAGGACTTGCGGGTTGGTACCCTGCCGCTAAGAAGAATCTAGGCTAGCCCTCCCACCTGGGAAAGTCGCCAAAATGTTCTAGGTGTGAAAGAGTGTACACCCAACACGAACACACTAGTCCGCCCTGGCTCTCACTCCCGACGTGCTCAACCTGTTCAATGCAAGAGCCCATTCAGTCGTAATCGTGAGTGAGACATTAGCTAGTTAGCGAGCGAGAGTATTACATTAATTTACGTACGGTTGTTAAAGAAAGTGGATTGCTCCGTTAGCGTCAACATTTGAAAGGTAAACAGATATTTTCTTATTCGCCTTGGCAACTTGTATTTGTCCCTGTAGGCGGATTACAAGGTTTAAGATTGATAGGGTGATAATGTGCAGGTGTAAGCAAGAGGCGTTGAAAATTGGCAAATGATCGGTCTTCCTTCGGGAAGGGACAGTTTTCCTTTTTTTTTCTTCTTGACAAATCAGGGTCATTGCAACCCTTCGGCCTGCCTCCAACCAACCCACCTTTGTTGAACTTAACTTCCCGAAAAGGTGTTCAACTTTGGCGGAAGGAGGCGGGGGGGCAGTTACGATTTGGAGTGGGGGGGTGGGGGCTGTAAGCGGTCAACATATTAAGGCCTATTGACCGTTGACCCGAACTTGGTGGGGGGAAAAGGGGGAGGGAACAGTGTTGAAGGAGGGTCGGCAAGGGGGTGACAGGAAGGATGTTTTGTGGTAGGGCGGGGGAGAGAAGGGATTCCTTGTTGAAGGGAAACAGCAACAGGTGGGGCATAAAATGACTCGCGGCAAGGGCCAGCTACCCCCTGGACTTACCCCTCCTCGTCCTTCCAATATACCGCTTTACCAACCACAAAACCCCCACACCCTCACTCAATCACCGTATTTTCCTCTCCTTCTATCACACTTACACGTAAAGGTTGACGTATGCACACAACTTCCGTCATCAACAATATCTTCAAAATATTAAACCCATTCAAATCTATTTAATTTTGAGGTCAAACGTTCTTTCGAAATCCCGAATTATGCAAAATCATACATTTTCGTACTTTATTCCTGAAATAGTACACCTATATTATAGGTGTACTATTTCAGGACCATATTATGGGTCATTCTAAAATTATGGTACTTTGCATGTAATATGAAGATGCTGCCTAGAATGTTAATACCAAAAATTCCTTCAAAAATTTATTTTATCAGTAGGACTCTACTGAACATCTCCATCCAGTTTATGCCCCAAATTTGCGTTAAATACATAGGTATTCAAATTGATCAGTTCAACGTCAATTTCTTTCTCCCTGGACCTGTCACTCACGTAAGTTCCCAGTTTCAAGTGTTCTTCTAAGCAAGTAAATGGACTGTTAAAATTAGGGTTAGGTACTGTATTGTCGGATTATTACCCATAATATCCGAATAATTCTTTCATTTAGCTAAAATCAACCAAGAGCCCCGTGATCAAATCGTTTTCAAGTATGTCCTAGGGTTTTACCTGTATCACTGGAACGCCACGCGGGTGGGCGCAAATTGTCGATCGAGTTCCGACTTAGATAATAGGCTATATAATAGTAGATTTCGCGAACTCTCTTCGTTCATCCCGAACGGAGCTTTCCTTCGCGACGAGAGCCCAAGTCAAAAAGCGTCGTTACTTACTAGGGATTGCTAGGGAAATTTTCAAGCCGGGTAAAGCTAAAACCCGGTACAACGTTTGGCGTATGTTTTGAACGGAACTACGTCGGTTAAAACGAGCTTTTCACGCTGATTTCAACGAGTACAAGATTTCTGTGCAATAATCCGTTCGGAAGTTATTCGAACATCGTCGGTAGGTGGTTATACGAGTATATTTTGCGAGCCTTCGATTTCGATAGTTACTTCACGACGAGAAACGGGTCAACAAGCGTTGTTTCTAAGAAAAATTACGAGTTGACGAGTTGCCACGGGTGCATACGGTATTTGATAGGTGATGGACGGAAATTTGATATTAAATATCACCTATCAAATTTTGATATTTCGTGCGAAGCACCGGTGTCCCAGCTAGTTTGCTGTAAAATCAATTTTTTCTCAACTTTTTTTTAATTGTTGGGAAACCCCAAAATATGTAAACATGTGGAAAACAAAAATAAAGAACATGAAAAATAAATTTCGTTTGGTTTGGTTGCAAATGCATACGGCCTTAACTGAAAAAACTCAAAACGAACTTCTATGAAGGTTTAAAGTTTTTTAGAAAAAATACCGCGCAAAACATGTTCAATCCGAAGCTTATTAATCACAAATTCCACAACACCTACTTAAAATAACCCAACACTATCATCATCATATCATATCATCATCATATCATACAATAATATAAAATCGTGTTGGCCGACGGTAGCCGTGTGATTTGTTGGTACGGGATAACGCGTTCCCGAGTGAGTTTTTTCACTTTCCGCTCGCTGGCCGTTTAGGGGGTCGAAAAAATTACGAAAAAATACGAGCCGTATAGATCAGACCTGGAGGTAGACGTCGGTCAAATCGAAAATCCGAAATTCGCCCGGGAAATTCGTCGAAAATTCGTCGAAAAATCGTCGTTCTCCCGTTTGTCCTACGTTTTCCACTTTCAACTCGCGCCAAAGCCCGTTTAAGGGGTCGAAAAAATTACGAAAAAATACCAGCCGTATAGATCAGACCTGGAGGAAGACGTCGGTCAAATCGTAATTCGGAAATTCGCCCGGGAAATTCGCCGGAAATTCGTCGAAAAATCGTCTTTCTCGCGTTTGTCCCACGTTTTTTCGGGTTCAAAAATACCCAGTAAGGAGCCATTTTTTGGGTATGGTATCCGCGAGCCAAATGCGCGCCAAAATATGGCCAATCCGATTCCGAAGTCGGGTTTCAAAAAAACCGAGGGGGAGGGGGCGATTTCACGGTGAGAAGACAATTGGATCGTTTTAATTCGTGCGGGGCCAGGGATCTTAGAAAACGGAGGGTCCAGGGACCTTTGATAGATGGAGAGGTGGGGAAACTGGTCGGCCGAGTATACAAGTGATTTCACTAGCACTCTGACAGGGGGGCCTTACTTCGCTCAGCTAATCATTTTATCGGCCAGGGGGCTCGCTTGGCTCGGCCATCCATGGGAAAAAATTATTGAGGGAAAACTTTTCAAATTTGATTAGACAGAGAGCAACAATTCTGAGATAGATTGAGCGCCCTCAAGGATTTTTTACGTTTTCTCCTCCTTCAACCCCCTCTCCTTCCCTAAAGAAGGGTAGGAGTGGGGATTTCAGCCAATATCATTTTATCAGCCAGGGGGTTGATGTTGAAGGAGCAGTTGACCCCACGTGAATTTGGCTCGGCTTCACTCCAACTGCCTCTACACCCCCACCCCGCCTTCATTCTTCACTCTGAGCGGGTGGGACATCAGCCTTTAAGGGGCGCTCGCTAGGTCTACGACATCTCTCCCCGACGGAAATGGATGTAAATTAAATGAATCGATTTAAATTGAATCGATTATTTAAAAAAGTTGAATTGAATTAAAAATAATAATTCACTAAACGGTAAGCCCTAAAAATACGCCGATTTTTTCTATCGTCTCTGTTACGAATAGGGGGGGGGGGGGGGGCCGCGGACCCCCCCCCCCCCCCCCCCCCCCCCCGGCCGAGCGAGGCGAGACCCCCCTGTCCGAATATGTCTGAGTAGGGGTTTGAACGTGTCCATCGATGCTACGCACCCCACAGGCGGCAATACACCCCACAGGCGGCAATACACCCCACTAGGGGAGCGAGCGAAGCGAGCCAGAGAGACTAGTTATTTGATAAAGTAATGTACACCAATATTGAGGAAATAGTAGTTGATCTTAAAGGAAATGGAAAAAAATCCACCCTCACCCTCTTTATTCGCCCCTACGAAATGTTCATCTAATCCCATGACAATTTCCTCTTCTTCTCCTTCCTGATTAGGGGCCACTTCAGAGAACCGCTCTATGGCTCACAAATAGCTTTGCATTCACAGTAGAGGTTGTTAGTGGCTGAGTTACGAGTAAAATTCTTTACGCCCAAGAACAGATCTGGGAGGTGCTTGGGTCATTCATTATGACTTAACCCCACAGCCTCGTTCTTTATGAAGACTATCTGGAGATTCAACGCACGTCTGCTACTTTTTAATGTTGTCTTTGGAAGTAGCTACTAATTGGTTTTCGAGAAATAGACTCCGTAAGTTTTGACAAGCAAGTGTAGGTAATGAATTTTGAGCTGAAAGACTCGATAGTTGGAAACCGTTGCAGGACGTCTTATCACCTAACCCCCTAGAGGCATTGGTCTTTTCATCGCCTAATGGAAAAGAAACATTTGCCTATTTCTTCAAAGGTTTTTTCCTATTACCTGCTGTTATAAGCAAGAGCCACTCCGGTTGCATCACGCATTGCTGGCCAGCAGAACAGTCGGAGTTGCATCCGGCTGGAACCAGGAAGAGTGCAGGGAATCCCAGCCCTACGACAACTACTTACTGCGCAGAGTGGACCAAAGTGCGGCAGCAAATCGCCATAATAAGGGAGGTGTCGCTCAGGCAGAGGGGTTCCCTTGGAGCGGAGGACATAGGTGTTCTTCCTTGGCTCAGTGAAAATCCAGCATATAAAAGTGCAGTAGCTCTTTCTATAGAAAGTATACTCTCCGGCCTTCACACAACACAATTTTAATATGTAACAAAATTGCAGGAACAGCTCCACACTCTCGTACACAAACCTATCCATCTCGAGGCTCAAGTTAGAAAGTCAGGCTGCTGACGCCCTCGGCTCAGAACGACAGTAGACTTGTTTCCAACCTTTGATGGTTGGTTATTCTCACTGGCTGGTATCAAATGCCTACAGACAACCAACTAAGCGTGTGTCATTTCTTATCGACCACTCCCTTTAAGACTGCTATAGCTTGTACAAAAACTAGTTAAACTGTTTATTGGCAAGGATGTTTGTGATTTGAATTGACAACCGGACGCATATATTTAATAGGTCAAGAAATACAAATAAGGAAAAGGCAGTTAAAAACCTGAACCCGGTAGAAACTGAACGGATCTGCGACCTATCGTTCGGACTAAACTGGTTATCGCCTCCATCTCTTTATGACTGGGTTGACTAGCCACTGACAAACTTGGCTAGCCGGCGATAGAAAGCTGTTTCCTCTGATGAACTGGTTCTTTCGCGAGATGGCAACTTTTGATCGCGAGCCCAGATGAAGATTTCCTGAGGTGGCATCCACTTAGCATGGACGTATAGACCTCATTTATGTGGAGTACTCGCCAGAAGGGTGTCATATTGTGGTTGATTGTGAGTTCATTACAAAGACTGCCGCGTGGTTGGTTTTGAGCTTGTGATTTTTTTAGATGATTGGCAGTGTACTCGTATAATCCTACGTCAAGTTAAAATTGCCTGTTAATGTCGTTCATGTAGTCGACATCGATGAGCTTCGGTAGTGCTGAACGCCAACCGGCTCCCAAAGCGGTACAGTCCGTACCCGCGCATTTAATATGGTTTTATTTTTCTTTAATTCAGCCGACGTGCTGATATATCGGCGCAATAAGTTTCGAGATCTCTTGGCCTACCGAGGATGAGGCGCAGATCTCGAAAAAAAACCAGCGAAATAATGTAACGGGAATATCATGAATATACATGAATGTACTTTGCCAGTCAAACTGGTCTTGCATACTCCGAGCCTAGCGCCCATCTCTAATGACTAGCCTAGTAGGATAGCTGTAGCCCCCAGGAAGCTCAATATCCTTCACTTCTGAACTAGTGTTCTTCCCGACCGCACTGCTTTCACAAGTGAGTCAGTTCCGAGTTATATTCGCGAGCGGCGGCGCGATTTTGGCTCTCCGCGACTTCGGCAATTCGCGAAGTGATTCTCCGGTATTGACGAGCTTGAAAAGAAATTGTTGCGCGGAAAAACAAATTTGTGTGAGGAAAACTAATTTTCGTTCGGGAAAACCTACCTCATATTGACTTATTTATTATGTTTTTGTTGGTTTCACCAAAGTCAACATAACATTAAAATGTGTTGAATATGACGGGCCCAAATGGACGACGATGTGGACCAAATTTTATCGCCGAAGATTATGGTAATTATTCATTGCATGATATTTGTGTCGTTTTGGTCCCTCGATTGTTTGAAGAATTGGTATGATTATGGCAATTATTTTTCCCAACTATAGCCATTTAAACGCCACGCATGAAGCAACTATGTCTCTCTGTCTATTGATCAAGCCTGACCGTTATCACGACAAACAGCTATTCCGCATATAATGACAATTAGCTAATAGAGGGGGTCTTAAGGTTGTTCGATCTCGGAGGCTGCTGAACACAATTTTTCGCAGTTCTCTTGCCTTTCGTCGTTGAATGATTATAAGCGCCAAATAGTAATACCATTGATGGCCCAGTTGGCAAAAAATTCGGGTTTCAGGGTTCCAGCTCGAACAGCCTTGCCCCTCCCAACTATTCCTGCTTTCACAAGTGAGTCATAGACGAATCGTCGAGGACGGCGCGTATCATCGTTTCACTTCACACTGAAAAATTCGTGTCGCCCAAAATCAGAATTTTGTCCCTTATCCGTTTCGATGATACGTCAAAAGACTGTCGTTCAAAAAATGCGAAGGAGGGGGGGGGGGGGGGGCTGAAAATAAAACTGTCAGTCCCTCGAAACACTTGGGGTACTCCGGTAAGTCGGTGGAAATGAAGAAAATCCTGAGTATTGGATCAGCTCTGACGCGTTTCGCCACTTTCCTTTCATTACTTCTAATGGACTCGACGTTTCCATTGGTTTCAGGTCCTCCGCAAGAAGCCTTTTTTACCCAATATCTGTCAAGCCTGCGGATTCAGCACGTTCCAGAAACTTGCAGAAGATGCATTGTTGCTTATTTTGAAGAAGTTGTTTTGGTTCATTATTCTTGAAATAACACTCCTAGATAGGTCTACGTATTCCCGACGGGGGTCGACTCAAAATCAGCCTCAAAATTGGTCATTATACGTTTCAAGATGTGTAGGTAGATTACAACAATGAAAATTTCATTTAATGTCCTTCCGTCTAGGCCGCTTTGCTCAATAGGATTTTTTTTTTTTAAATCCAAAAAATTGACTAAATACTTGGGTTTTCATCTATTTATGCCCGCCAGGTTTTCAGCCCGATCACTCTTACCCGTGGCTAAGGGAGGGAGTTTTGAAGGTTTTAGAGTATGGGGTCGAATGAGGTGAATAATTCATTTATTCGGGGTCCCATATAATATATGAGATATAGATGGATAGATATACCTATCCAGATGAAGACGAGGAACTTAAAAAATGATACCCATTTTGGTTTATTATTGCGGGTATCATGGGTACTACACCTATGTAATCGTGACGAGGGTCGAAAATTCTGATCGGCCTCGAAATTTGACATTATACGTTTCAAGATGTCTACTTTCCGAAAACGAAACGTCCGTCCGCTGTCGACATGAAATGACAAAATACTCGGTTTTTCCATCCGGTTGTGCACGCAAGGTTTTCAGCCCGATCGCCTAAACCCGTGGGGCCCTGTAGGGGTAAAAACGGTCAAAAAAATGGGGGGGGGGGGGGGGTTGAAGGGTTTCGGCTATGGGGTCGAGTTAGGTGTCGTCTTCGAAGTATTTTTGGACGTAGAATCTATTTGTGGGGGTCTCACAACGATCCGATTTCACCCTGAGGATCTAAGGGGCTTTCATGGGGCTACAAATGCGATTTTTCAAGGATCCCAGGAGGTCAAATAAGGTGTCGTATAATTTTTTTTAATTAATATAATAATTTTTGCTCAATTAAACCACATATGGTTGATATATCAAAGAATAATAAACCCTTGTGTAAAATTAAATTTTGCACCTTTTTTGTTTTAATAGAAGTGAGATGGGAATCTAAATTACTGCGCTCTCAGAATTCTGATGCTCAGGTGCCAATAACCTCATAAAGCTAGGATGCCTCAAGAATGACATCATACGCTAGCGTGACTATCATGCGAGTAGGTTAGGTCGGCACCAGAAACGCAGTCCTTCTTAGGTGGGGAGAGGAAGATCTCCGCCTCTTTTTTCGATTCCTGCCCAAATATTAAAGTAGGCCCGCCGTTTGAGGGGGGAGACTCAGTCGGGTTTGGCGGGACCGTTATATGCCTAAAATTCCGGCAGATCGGATAACGGCCTAGCCCAAGAACTAGTTGCGAAGAGGTCAGTAACACCCGAGCTTGTTCCCGAGGTGGCCCCCACATCACCAAGTCCCCCGAAGTGGGGGCAGAGCTTAGAACTTGTCGAATGAATAGTTTCTACCCCGCGGATTGCCAAAGGGGCTTCTCCTAAGATAAATAGACGAGATAGGATTGGCGTGGGTACTAAGCTCTGATGTGGGCACCTCCCCGCCTCTAAAACCGGCTATATTCCTGAGTTTATCGCTAGCTGACGACCCCGAAGCCCAAATAAAGAAATCACCCGCTGAAATCTATCGTGGAGAATTCGCCAGAACGATTTCACTCGATCATTTATAACGTTGGCAGATCGAATCACTCATTTCACAGGTTAGAGGGTAAGGTCATCAGTTTATGTTTTTCTGTTCCTAGTTTAATTCAACATTTGAATTTGAATTTAGCGTAGTGCAAAAAGTAAGGTTCACTTATTTCTAGCAAAAATCATTTTCTACAATCATTCATTTTCTTCAATTTCTTCTTTCATATCTAATCCAAACGTTCGTCGGTTCTACTTTTTTCGCAAATTTTCGCTTGACCCCCCGCATTCATCCATGTCAGAACGACATTTCATCGATTCATCGGCCATTATGCGCCAAATCCCCACGATACCACAGAAACTGGATTCAGCTGATGAAACGACATTAATGACATTGATGAAATTTTCAACAATGCAATTGTGAGAAAAACAGCATGTTATTCAGCTCATTATGGCCAAAATGCCGGTTGTGTGATGTCTGCTACGAATGTGAAATACGTTGTATTGATTCATCTGGATGAGATGTGGATAAAATACTTGGAAAACGACACTAACTCTACCCCCTCGCCATTTTAGCCCCATATTTTTTCTTTGTTTTCATTATACCGGCCAGGGGATTCAATTGTCCTACCTACCTACATATTTATATGTAATAAATTACATATTTTAGCCCCATATTTTTCCTGTGAGTTTTCAACTATGATTTGATTTCACTAGCACTATGACAGGGTGGGAGGTGGGGCATACTTCACTCGGCCGATCATTTTAACGGCCAGGGGACTCGCAATGCTCGGCCACCGACATAGGTAGTTCTATTATTATCAAGGGAAGGCTTTGCAAATTTGATTTCACTAGCACTATGACAGGGGGCCTTACTTTCCCCAAAAATACTTGGAAAACGACACTTAACTCTACCCCCTCGCCATTTTAGCCCCATATTTTTCCTGTGAGTTTTCAACTATGATTTGATTTCACTAGCACTATGACAGGGTGGGAGGGGGGGCATACTTCACTCGGCCGATCATTTTATCAGCCAGGGGGGTTGATGTTGAAGGAGCAGTTGACCTTGATGCAGGGTTATGAACGTGTCCATCGATGCTATGCACCCCACTAGGGTTACTCAGCTGGGTGCGTAGGCGAGCAACTAACTATTGATGGCACCCCAGGGTTTTTTTTCCTGTGAGTTGTCAAATTTGACACGTTGCCAGGGGGTGTTTCTCGCTCGGCCGATCAATTTACCAGCCAGGGGAGGCTTTTTTCAAACTTTTCAAATGACAGGGGGGGTCTTGCTTCGCTCGGGCGATTATTTTATTAGCCAGAGGGGTCTTGCTTTGCTCGGCCACCGACATAGGTAGTTCTCCTATTATTGATGGTGGAGTTTTCAAATTTGATTTCACTAGCACTTTGACAGGGGGTCCTTACTTATGTACGAGCGATCACGCAAGACCCTTATAAATAATCTATATCACTAATATATATAATATTCTTGAAAATCTCTAGAAATTCAAAAATGCTCTACGTTCTGAGATAGGTTGAGCGCCCTCAAGGATTTTTTCCGTTTTCCCCTCCTTCAACCCCCTCCCTTCCAACGACACTTAACTCTACCCCCTCGCCATTTTAGCCCCATATTTTTCCTGTGAGTTTTCAACTTTGATTTGATTTCACTAGCACTATGATAGGTTGGGAGGGGGGGGGGGGATACTTCACTCAGCCGATCATTTTAACGGCCAGGGGACTCGCTTTGCTCGGCCACCCACATAGGTAGTTCTATTATTATTGATGGTGGAAATTTGATTTCACTAGCACGTTGACAGGGGGTCTAATTTCGTATAGCCCCATGAAAGCTCCATAGGTCGTCCCCAAAAATACTTGGAAAACGACACTTAACTCTACCCCCTCGGCATTTTAGTCCCATAGCGCCCCACCGGGTTTTTTACTGTGAGTTTTGATTTGATTTCACTAGCACTTTGACAGGGGAGGGAGGGGGGCTTACTTCGCTCTGCCGATCAGGTTATCGGCCAGAGGGAGCTCGCTTTGCTCAGCCACCCACATAGGTAGTTCTATTCTATTATTATGATGGTGGAGTTTTCAAAATTGAGTTCACTAGCACTTTGACAGGAGGGGCGTCTTATTTCGCTCAGCTGATCATCTTCTCGGCCTTTTTAGCCCCATATCGCCCCATGGGTTTTTTCCCTATGAGTTTTCAAATTTGATTTGATTTCACTAGCACTATGGCAAGGAGGGGGGGGGGGGGGGGCGGTTCCTCGCTCGGGCGGTAGAGAGTAGACTTTTGAAAATTGATTTCACTAGCACTTTGACTTACTTCGCTCAGCTAATAGACTAGCACTTTGACAAGGGGGCCTTACTTCACTCGGCTAATCATTTTCATACCATGATTCACCCAAATCACAGGCGGCAATATACAACCACAGTGGGCAATACATCTACAAGCGGCAATACACCCACTAGGGAGGGTCTGGGGGGCGGCAATTCACCCACAGGCGGCAATATACCCTCACAGGCGGCAATACACCCACAGGTGGCAATACTCCCACAAGCGGCAATTCACCCACAATTCTGCTTAAGCGATCGGCCTCGCGAAGCGAGGCACCGGCCTCGCGTAGCGAGGCCCACGGGGGGTCTGGGGGGCGGAGCCCCCCAGCTGGGTGCGTAGGCGAGCAAAGCGAGCCGGAGCATCTAGTTTTACTATTAAAACCAAAATTTAAGTTTTTTTAATGCTGAGTCAATTTTTAATTTTACAGAGATAGGCCTTCGATAAATTTTGCAGTGGTTTTGGTGAAAGCTTTGCTGACGTACGAGCATTGCAGAACTTGTTCCATGTAGGTACCAAGTTTTTCGTTAATTAAAAAACCCTCGTATAAAAATTAAATAGTTAAAAATTAACCATAATCTCTACCTTATTCCAAATTTAATGCATAACGATATGATTCATTTTAATTTCCTCCGCCCGCGGTAGTCTGATTTTTCTCTGTCACGCGAAAAGGGTTCTATCGTTTATGAACAGTTAAACCAGGCACGCCATCGCATCCTACGACTGCTTGTAGTCGAAGATAATGAATTTATTGCGTGGTTTAAACCATTGTGTTGGAACTATAGTATTATGGGTAATACTAGTTCGCAGTGGGTCATTGCTCTGGCAGTTTCACGAGGTCAAAGAGTGAAATTTCGTTTTTCGCGAATGAGAAGACGTGATGACAACAAGGGTGAAATTTTGACGTTGTGTCCGAGTAATTGATGTTTTGAAGGTGGAAAATACGATGTCTTTATGAATGAACGAGGAGTAAGAAGGTAATGGAGGTGCTCGTGGAGCCTGGCGACCTCGAGTTCTGCCTTCGCCTCCCTAATGAGTCTCGGGAGAATCTGAAATTAACCCATTGACCGGCCCTTCGAGGTGGGTCGTCCCGAGCTGAGTAAACAAAAACTTGTCAACAAACAATGCGTGTAATATTCCCAAAATCATAAACCTCTCACGGCATTGAAGGGGTTCATAGATTTATTAACTTCGGAAAGTGCAGCCTCAAGCGAGTTCCTCATTCAAAGTGTCGTGGCAATTTCGCCCAGGAAAATGACGTCATCCCCCATTTTACCTTATCTTACATCCCTTTCAACTCCCTTCAACTCCTTTAACTCAGGGCGAATTAGGTAGCGTGACCTGGACCGCCCCTGGAAGCAACATGTACATTGTTGCTCCTTTCTCCTCATCCGCAAAAGAATTTCCCGCTAAAATTATTCAAAACGTATTCGTCATATTTTTCAATTTCCCCCAACTCACATGCACATTTTCTAAATTGAACCCCCAAAATACCTTTGCCATTCGGTCATGTTTACACGAGTGTGACAGGTTCAAACAATAGCCTTCCCGAACTAATACCGAGATAGAGGCAAGGCGAAATGGATTATTTTATCTTGACCTATAGATTAAATATTAAATTTATGTCCACAATCTAGTAATCCATAGAATAGATAGCCTGCCCACTTGACAGACCTTTTCGTGATATGCGGGTTCCGGAATTTATCGAGCTCTTCAAAAGTGACAACGCGTTCAATAATTTTCATCTTGGGCATTTTTTTTTGCGCTCAGAGAGTTTCGGGCCTTCACTATGTGCAAATCGGGAGTATTACCAATACGTTAGTGACACTGGAGTGTAGTCGGCTATGAGTGATCCAGGTTTGAGCCCTTTCGGTTTATTATTGTCTAAATAATTAATTACTAGGGGGTCAAATAGGGTGTCGTTTTTCGACTACCTACACTGCGGTGATCTACGGGTAGCAAATGGTGCTAATGAGGACTAAGGGGGAATGAGGAGTCATTCTGTACGTAGTAATTCTGAACGTAGAATGCTTTTATGAGGGTTAAGGACCCATCTGACGACACTATGGGGACTTCTGTGGACCACTTCTTTTTTTTAACATTGGTTAAGGTTGAATGTCGTTTTTGAAGTTATAATGGACGTCCATTTATGAGGGTCTCTGTCTTAAGGATAGTCACAAGGTGGATGACCCCACTGCAGACCATCGATGACCGCACTGGCATTATCCTGCTTACAATGTCTTGACGATTCCGCAGATTGAAATACGATTTCTGGTTGTCCGTCCTGCCATTTAAATGTTATTGCATCATTCGACTATTTAGTACCTGCACGAGGAAAATTTTCCAATAAGGTATACCATCATAACATTATTGTTAGTAGTTCGGTTGTACGGTTACCGAACATGAGTCAGCCACGATGTGTTGCGCATCAAGAAAAGTGCAACTATCAGAACCATTGAACGGTTTGCACTTCGCCACGAATCCAAATTTAAACCTGTTCCTACAGTCCTTTCGCACATTCAATTCATGCTTCTAGAAGACCTCTTTCGGAGCAACTGAAGTAGTAGGTAGTACTAAATATTGCGACAATGGTCTATTCAAAATCAAAGGCCTAGTGAACCCCCTAAGTAGGCTGATAGCTGTCAATGTCAAACAAACCCTATATTAACAAAATGTATTATGTAACTAGAGCCGTTAGTTATCTTTGTGGAGAGTGAAATATGACTTTTATTGGAAAATGAATTCTTTCTCCGATTTGAAGCAACTTACAGACACTCAGATTCCTGGTTCTGTTAAAGTAAAAATCGTGGACCACCTATTTAGTGTGATCCAAAATTTGGAAAAATGGTACACCGTTTAATGGTGGTGGTATACCATATTAGGACACTTTACCCTATACATTTTTTCATAATATGAAAAAGTAGATAGTATCTACTTTTTCTAATAAGTATTATTTATCTACTTACCTAACGCGTTTAATATTATTATCTACTTCATGGGCGGTGAGGTCATCAACCGCATCAGGCGCGTCGTCTTCTTGGATTGAATGAACATAATGAACTGTTGAAACTCTTCAACTCGCACATGCACGAAACGCCAGCTGTAGAGTACATGGCATGTGTTTCAACTTGAAACCATGCGTAGATTCAATGCCCATGTTACAGTTTTAGCTACAGTACCTAACGACGTTAGCGACACATCGACGCGTAATCATGGTTGGCGACTCATCGTCATGAGAAAATTTCTTATCATCATTTAATCATTTACGATTTAATCATATTCGAAGACGAGTATTCATCAGACATATATAACATACATATATATTATATCAGAACAACGCTCGCTGTGTAAGCTAGTATTAGGTAAATATAACTTTTACTTCGCCTTTCGGTCGGGAGGGAAGCAGCGTTGGAGAACAGCTCGAAAGTGAACAACCGTGAACGCCAAACATGCATGTAGAAACAGCGTTTCAGGGCAGCAGTAGCGAGAGTGCGACCATCGACGATGCGCTGTTATCCTCGTTGCGAGCTCCAGAACATCATGCGCGTTATTAGGTTCAGTTTTTGAACTTTTTTTCTAATGATTATAATCGTTGAGTTTTTATCATTTAATAATGATTAACAGGACGTTTCCATTTGTTTTCGTCACGTCACGGGGGATTTTGAGCGCAACATGATCGCGAAAACTATAATCACATGATTGGTCTCTAAGGAAGTTTAGCGGTTGCTTACAAGTAGAGGGTTGGTGTAAAATTAATCTTTATTAAAATTTAGATCATTTAATGATCTGTAGAACCATTATGGTTCTATGATAGGTCTACCGTCCGTTTTTCACTAAAAATGTTTTTTTTTTTTTTTTTGTGGATTTTAATTGTTCATTCAAAGCCGCATCAAATGGTTGTGCCAGATTTTACATAACTCAACTGTTTACCTATCTGTTGCCCTTTGGAATCCAAAGTTTTGATTTTCTACTTTCGGTTCAGTGAACTTCACTTGTAATCTTCATCTTTGTGTTCATCTGACTGGTGTTTTGTGGTGGGCAGTGTTTTGTAACTCTCCTCGGTAAACCATGTTTTGAGTGTATTTTTGAGCCCTCCATTGGCCTATGGAAGGAACTGTGAGTCTTCTGAACTCAGGTAAAAACGGCTTTAAACCGTAAGTGTATTTACGTCCACCAAGGTTAATAAAGCATGTTCCATGTTTCTTGAATTTCAACCGCTGGCTCTTAGTAAAAAGCACCCGGGGGTTCAGGGGACTTGCCCCCTGGCGAGGCCAAAAGGCCTAGGTTTAAAAAAATTCCTAGTGCCCCAAACGGCGGACGGCGTACGCCGCGGCGTACGAACATTTCGTTTTTGGAATCTAGACCTGTTGAAACGAATAATGTCAAATTTTGAGTCCGATCAGAATTTTCGACCCCCCTTCGCGATTACGTAGGTGTATTATCCCAAGAATAATAAACCGACTCAACTCGAGCACCGAGGGAAAGATGTCGGGACCCAACTAATGCATTTTTTTTTTTTTTTTTTTTTTTTTTGGATTCCAGGACCAAACTCCACATTTCCCATCAGATGTTGGTAATTAGGGTGACTGCCATTTCCCTTGAGATCTAAGCAATGGTTTCTTAGCAGTTCCAAAAACAAGCCATCAATTGAATTGAATAGATGAGCGCAACTTTTCTGTTATTACGATATATTTAATGAGCGAGAGAAACTAAGAATTGGAATCAGCCTAAAAAGCTCATTCCATAGACCCTTGTACCAACGAAATCGGACAAAAACTTTCGTCCCCCTTTTGAGGCCTCCTTAGTTACACATCAGAGATTTATCTTATAAACAACTTTCGTCGTGAAGGACCTCCCGAAAACCGATGAAGGGGATGAGGGAGGAAAAATCGAGGTAGCCTACAACGACCCCCCCGAACTCGCTGATCACAATGAGACCACCCTCATGAAAATCTGTTGAGCCGCTCGGGCGTGATGCTGTGATACACAAACAAACAAACAAAAAAACAAACATGTCGAAGAGGTGAGCGCACCTTTCCATTTTTTGAGGGAAAGGTTGCGCTAAAAAACTTGATAGATTACTCATGAGCTATTGGTTTTTGCCTCTCCTGAAAATTTATCAGAAGTGGAAAAGTTGAATTTTGCTAAAACTCCTCAATTCACACGAAGCATGACGAACTCTTGTATACAATTAGGTACCTACAACAAACAATAAACGTGAAAATTGTATGCATATAATATTAAATAAATTGAGCACGGTTATTGTTAGAACTAACAATAACAACAACAACAACTTTGTACCTATCATGGAATTGGAGTAAATAGGTACATGTATCCATGTCAAGGGCGAGCTACGTAACTGCTCGCTCGAAAGTTACATGGGTAGGGGCAACATAGTGGCATTCAGACTCAAAATTTGAGTCTGTATGCCACATGGCATTTAATGCTATCGGATTATGTCCCGGGAGCAAAACACGGAGGGAACCGCTTCGAAACAAAAGATCAGTTGTTGCAAATTCAACTCCAAAACATTATTCACAGCTTTGCAGCGTTATCTGAATAATTTCACGATAATCTGCGGTGATTTATGGGGAGCAGAGCCATAAGGAACCTCAGTTGAGAGGCCATAGGGGTCGCTATATTTCATAGATGAGGCGCATACACGAATAGCAACTTGGTAAAACTTAACCGTTTGGTAAAATACAACTCCCCAGGTGCAAAAAATATATATATATAATAATAATAATAATAAATCCGCCCAACTAGCCGCCCAATTAGCCGCTTTTTTCGCTTTGTCTTGACATCAACAAATCCTTCAACGATCCTAAGAGACTATCTGCGAAAGCTAAAAATGTCCCAACGGGGCTCCCTTGGAAAAAAAAACTGGTACCCGGATCGCGTCCTAACCTTTTACGTATTCGCGGATCGCTTGATATTTGGGTTCGCGAAATCGAGGTCGACTTGGTTTAGAGGGGAGGTTGGTGCCCGTAGTGGGCTTTTATCTCCGGTGATCTAAGGATTTGTGCCCCGACTGCAAGAGCTACCAAAACTTCAGAAGGATGAACGTGGAAAAAAAAGAGAAACAGCCGAATTAATTATGCATTTTCGCCCTCACCGGATTGGAATTGGAAACTGTAATCAATCCCAAGATCAAAGCCGACCCAAACTGTATGAAATTAGTGTTGCACACGACCTCGACAAAGTTGCATTTTGCACCGTACTGTGTGTTTTTCGATTGTTGTGAATTGGCTTGTATTGGGCAGGATAAATCAATAGGTGCACGTCAAGGACTGCTGAAGGCGCTCAAGGGTACCTATTTATAAAAGGCCAACACGATTGATGTGAAATTTCCAGTTTAGTGTGCTTTTATGCAAGTACCCACATCAGGTATTTTACCTACGTTATTTGTTGAGACTATAGATACTAAATAAAATCTCTTTTGTTTCAGGTAAGTGCGAAGCTCGTGACGATAACCATGACCTCGTTTAATGACCGCTTTCAAGGTAAGGTTCATTGTAAATGGACCTAAATGTTAAAAATTGATTGTTTCTGTCAAATGAGTAAATTTTGCTAGGATCCTTTTCGGATATATCGGGCCACCTTTTCACGATTCAGAGTTGAGTGAAAGACACGTTGAAAGCCGAGGAAGTGGGTCGACAAACGATCCCTCGTGATGTAACTCAAATAGCGGAACCGTTTTGCTTCTACTGCACAGCGACCGTCTGGATGGGCGTCTGGCTTAAATCCCGACCTTGAAAGAGCCTCAAGGACCCCTATACGTGTTCAGGCCCCGATGGGAAACGATTTTCATAACAAGTCAGGCAGTGGAAGTCCGCTGAGGTGAATAACTATTGCGTATCTTGGACGACGGAACGGTTAATTAATCATGCAAACAAGGGTCGGTTGCGATTATAAACCCTTGGTCTGTCTGTGATCTTGCAACAAACGCAGAGAGCATATTATTAAGATGGGGACTCGATATTTAATGACAAGTGATTGCCTAAGTTCCAAAAGCCCAAACTATTTTAAAAAATATTGAATTAAATCAAAAACGCTGTAAATTTTACGCAAGTTTATTTATTACTTAGTCTTTTTTAAATTAAAAAAAGCCTGCACATTTTCAATAAGGTTTCTTAATCTTTGATAATTCTGTCAATAAAAAATCATTTTAAAACATCAAAAAAATTTTCTGAAGGTACAAAGTTTGGACAGATGGATTACGGGTCCAAAATTACTCGGAAAACGACACCTCATTCGACTTCCAGGCATCCTTCAAGAACTTCGAAAACGACACCCAACTCAACCCCATATCCGAAACCCTTCAAAAATCTCTCCCGTAGCCCATTTATAGCCTCACATAGTCTCATGGGTTGGAGCGAGCGGTCTGAAAACCTAGCAGGCACAACTAGATGGGGAACCAAATACTTTGTCAACATTTCAGACTTGAAAAACTGCTGCTCAAAATGGTATGTAATCTACACATCATGAAACATTAAAGCACTAATTTTTACGTCGATAAAACACGCAGAACAGTGAACAAAATCTGTTCTTTCAGTATGTTTGAATAATTAGGTCGTGATCATCATACTTGATTTGCTCTATTCAAGCATGCCCTTTGAAAACTGATTCCTGCCATCCGCAGTATTTCATTCTCCCCAATGTTAACGACAACTTTCATTTTATTTATATTTATTCTCTCGCACTTTTCACCGTACACGGGATTTGTTTCTCCGGTGATCTTGTAAAGCTTCGACTGATCATTAATAATTCATTCCGCCGGGGCTACAAAGTTGCACACCTCATTAAAACCAGTCCTTCGAACCGGATAATATTTCTCTGGCGAGCGGTTAATTTTAATCAGACAAGGACACTGCAACGGGTCGTAGTTTGGGCTGACAAGCGCTTTACTGTACCCGAGGTGACCCCGAAAAGTCGCAAATTAAATAGTTTCGAGGAGCATTGCCGTCACGTGACTAACTCAATTATCGTTGCCACTCTCTATTAGAGGAGGTGAAAACCAAAGGTAGGAAGGTGGATTGCAGCCAACTTTGCTGTATTTTTTTAAATCTGACATTTTGACAAAATACCAGAGTTGGGCAGGAGCTAGCTACTCATGTAGCTCGCCACAATTACCGCTACTCGATTAAAAGTAACTTAGCTACAGCACACTACTTGTGGAAATTTGTAATTTTTGATCAAAAAAGTGATTGGCAACATGAAACTACTTGAGAGTAGCTGCAGACAACCGTTACAGCCACACACGGCCGCAGCCGTTACAGCTGCAGCTTCTCTGTGAAGCTACTTTTTGAAAAGCTAGTTACCTACTGTAGCTGTAGCGGGAAATAACTAGCTGTTCGCCGCAGCAACTAGCTGTAGCTTGAACTGACCGCTACAGCTACTGTAGCGTCCTCAGATTTTAGTAGTAGCTATAAGTATAAGTAAACCATAGCTCTTGAAGTAGCTATGGTTTGCCGCTACAAGCTACTAGCTGTAGCTGTAGCTTTGTAGCTATAGTGGAAGCTACTTTTTGCGCAACTGCAAAATACTCGTTTTGCCATCTAATAGTGCCCGCAAGCTTTCCCGAACGCTTATACCTGTGGGGCTCTCTGGGGCTAAAATAGGCTACGAGAGGGGTGTTTGAAGGGTTTCAGCAGTGATTTTTTTTTTTTATCGACACGAAATTTTCGCACAAGAAACCTATATCAAAGAATTGTGAAATTTGTAGCGTTTGTGCACCCCGCCTTAGCTCCAGCACTATCGCTATAATATAGCGATATTATCTGTTCGGGTTTGTTCCCAGCAGCTTCCGATGCCTTGAGGGGATCGTTGGTGCGTAGCTCGATTTAGACCATTCTAAAAGGTTCAACTGCAAGAATCGAATCTCAATTTTTCCTCAAGTAACCCGTTGAATGATCCCATTAAGTGATTTTGTGCTTTTGTTTTGAGACATGATTTAGTAGGTAATGAACAATAAGCTGGGAGTCAGTAGGGAGCACCACAGTTGTCGGGTTGTATTGTGTTCTCATTGTCATTTTATGTCCAAGGCGAATATTTTATGGAAATCTGCCAGAAAATCGTTTCTGTGTATGAGTGCGATGAGTGTCTGATCGATGCACTTCGGTCAGGTCGTCCGTTGAGGGGGGAAGCTAAGCTGAGCATTAGGTAATGAACGACCTTGACGATATCATTGGAGGACTTTTAGAAAAATATTTTTTGAGCTGCGGAGGCCAAAAGTATGTAAACGATTTTCGCGATATCTCTATCAACTCTTCTAAAAATAAGGAAGATTTACTCTTTGCACGTTCCTTATTAGCATGATTTTGTTGGGTTTCTCTGAACTTTGCCTCGTCACACAACTAACTATTAGCTTTTCAATCAGTGAAATCTGTTCTGACGTATAAGCAATTTACTCGTCGAGTCCGTTTCATTGTATCAATCGAAAGAGGATGGGGCGAGATTGAATGTGACCGGTCTAGAAATAGTTTCCGACCCACTGGGCGCCACCAGGCGAATTACTATTGCGGAATTAACGATTCTAATTGAGGCCCTCGGGCTGTACATCGGGAGATTGAGGGAGGGGCTAAAAACCAAAGTTCAAGGAGAACTAGATATGGCTGCTTCCCTTCTATTTCAGCTGTCTAGTCAACTCTCTCGCCAAAACCACTTCGCCGCGTTCACTCTGACAGTTTTTGCGAGTTCGACTCAAAATGATCGCTTTGTTCACGGAACCAGCTAATCAGAGCTGCGTGAGCGGGTACGTCATTTTATGAGGACCCACTTTGTTTAACAATATCTTCTAACACTGAATTCAAGAGTCATCTTCAAAAAGAGCTCAATTTAAAAAAAAAGAAATTTTTTCCTGCCAACATATCGATCATCCAGGTTCGCTCAAAGCATTCTAGGAAGTCAAGTGGCTGTGTGTGTCACACCGCAAATACTCCAACTATGATAAAAAAAAAATCTATAGATAACGAAAGACGCGCTAGGACGACATTCGCACGTACGCCAAACTTAAAGTTCATTACTACTTCCTGAAATCTATACCACTAAGCTGGGTTCATGCTCAAATCAGATTCTATGTAGTGACCTAATGAAACTTTGCTAATTAAATGTGAATTAACCCAAACGACGAAGCAAGGTTATTTCTAACATTAATTATTACTTTGATTTGCACAGCGAATAGGGTTGAAACTCACTATCGTAAATATTCACGATTATTATTTTCCAGTTCGGCTGCTAGTCTACTCACAAAGCTCCCGCGACTATTCCCTGGCTGTAAAAAGAAAACAAATTTGCACTAATTAATCGTTAGCTGAATTAATAAGGCCGTCTCGTATTAATTAGAGATACCTATACACGCGAAATTATTATCTCGCTATTAACGGTTATAATATGCAAAAATCTTCCAAAAACTCGCACGCGATACTATATTTCCGTCGGATGTTTTGGCGTACGAATTGCTAGAAGAGAATTTACGTAACTGCGTAAATTCCTTTGTTTTGTTATTCTCTGAATAATTAAACCTTTTCGCGACGGGGGTCAGACATTTTGATCGGCTTTAAAATGCATGCTTTTGTGTGTTGAAGCCTAAAATGCTGTTTGTAGGTAAAACGTTCGTTTTGGGCAGTAGTATTTTTTTTTTTTTAATCTGAAATTTTGACAAAATACTCCATCTTCTTGCGCCCTCAATGTTTTCCGCCTGATCGCCCACAAGGGTGGGTGGGGGGGGGGGGGGCTCTGTGAGGCTGAAAAATGGGCTGCGGGAAGGGTTTTGCAGGTTTTTTGGTATGATACCAAGTGGGGGCGTCGTTTTCGAAGGATTTTTGAACGTAGAATCTTTTTTGGGGGGTCCCAGAACGATCCGATTCCACCGTAGGGATCTACGAGGTTTTCGAAGGGCTACAAATTGGGCTCTTGAAGGATGCCAGGAAGTCGAATGAGGTTTCGTTCCTCGAGTAATTTTAGTCTCAGAATCCATTTATCGGGGTCCCACATCCGTCCAATCACTGTTCCAAAAAACATTTTGTTACTATTTTTTTACAGAATTAAATTTTGCACAATTTAGAATTATTATTTAATCAAATATCAAATAATATTAAACCCTTCTGTAAAATTCGCTGCGTTTTTAAATCTGAAATTTTGACAAAAGACCCAATTTTTCATCTAGTTGAGTTCGCAAGGTTTTCCGACCGGCTACAGGAGGGGTTTTTTTGATTTGGGGTGTGGAGTCGAGTGAGGTGTTTATTTCGAATTATTTTCTGACGTAATTGATTTATGAGGGCCTCAGACCCATCCGGCTACACAATGTGGGCCTGACGGCTTTCGAAAGATACTAGCAGGTATCCAATAAATTTTGGGGTTCTTATCTGTCCTCACTAGACAACCTAAGCATTTTAGTTTGTCTATTTAGTTACTATTTTCACAATTGATGCAAACGCATAATAAATTTGTATAATAGTTGTGTATAAAAATAGTTTTGTCCAGTAATGTTGCATTCGGTGGCGATAAAATGGAATGATCTCCTCATCGCTATTCCAGCATATCTTGAAATTACTCATACTATGATAATTAGTGAAAAGGTGCTGAGGTCGAAAGACATTTTTGACATCCAACTGCAATTAAACTGCCAACCGAGCGAGTGGGAACTGGTACGGTATATTTTCTGTCTGCCGCATTAATTGAGAGAAATTGCCCGTCGGCTCGATGACACGCCTAGCTAAATGCCGACATTCTATTGTCCTTTTTTTATTTTTATCCTTAAAAGTACTTTTTTTGCTCTCACAAGATGGCCCCTTTTTTTTTTCAACCATATGTTCTCGGATTCGGCGTAACAGATGCCACACACGAGAGGTAATTGCGATCTATTTTATTAATTTCTCTTATCCTACACTCTCGCATTGATTATTTAATTGCAGTCCTTGTCTCTCTTCGTTTGCTAAGGTACCAATTTTCAATTATTTATATCACCTCCAACCTACAATTTCTAACATGTTGCGACACGATTACGGTCGCTGTGGGTCTCATAACACCAACTGGGGCGTAAATTACATGCATCGAAGTGAATGCTCCGCTAATTATTGCATTTGATTGATCCGCTTTAAAAAAGTACGATTCTTAGAAATTACTAACGTCCTTCACGTGTATGAAAAACAGTTCACAGTAACGGAAAAAAGTACCAGTGGGAACGTAACTCCTTCAGCCTGAGAAGACAAAAGAAATCGAATGAAAACAGGCCTTCCGGAGGAAATCACCCCTCCTTTTTTTCAGCTTTTTACTTTCATCTTTATCGCTTGTTTGAACCCTTTTTTCCTCCTGTTTCCTGATTAGGGTTGGGAGGTAATACTAATTTGAGAATGATTCTTCCCCATTTTACACCGAAAAGCTCATATCAAAGCACTCGGAATCGAAGGGTTGGATCGGTGTGGCTCCCCTAAACCTCACCCCTACTTTTCCAAATGGCGCACATCCAAGTTGAGAAAAGTTTAAGGGGTGAATCCGTTTCAACCCTCCACTTCATTGCTCAATTGCTCGTTTCAAGGTCCTCCGCGGCATTAGAATTAAAGGTGAGTTATTGTGCTTTTTCGTGAGGTGAGGGAGCTTTTGTACGCTCTGTTCACAATTGCAAAATTTTATTTGCCTGGATTGAATTTAATCCTCCTTCTAAATAACTCGAATCCCTATCTTGCCTGTCGCCGAAACTTGACGCTTCTAATTTTAAATATTATCTTCGGCGTATTCTTGACACCATACAAAAACCGACCGCCTATTACGTCTCTAGTCCTTGTCGGGATCAACATTATATCCTATAACACCTAAATAGTTGATCCGTGAAACAACACGGCAGCAAGAGTTTTTATTATAGGAGTGTTTGCTCGAGTTATTTCCCACCTCGTATTAAAGTGAGATTAAATTCGTCGTAGTTAATACCGCCTGTTTCTAAAGACATAATCTACTCTTTCGCGCTATGTCTGCCCGAAGGGTGTGAGCACATTGCTGCCAACATTCATCGGGGTTACAGAATTTCACTGATAATACGTTTTACACGTAACAAATTTATTATCATTTAAACTTCATTCAGCAAAACGCGACAGTTGTCGACACCCTCATCAAAAATTGGAAATTGTGTGTTGTGTTCATGGTTTGAGGTTGGTAGTTGTTGCTTTTGATCGATAAATGACAGCTCGATGCAAAATGATTAGTTTGAAAACGCGAAAATGAAAACATGAATGAAATGAAATGAAAACCTGAAAACGCGCGGGTTTAGTGGCATCCTGGGTGCCCACAGTTGATCATGTTCAGTCGAACATGATTCTCACCTGAGCGAAGGACTGGAAATATCACAAGTAGGTACTTCTTGACATTTCACTATATTGTGATAACACTAATCGTGAAATGTAACAGCGTGTACCTATCAACAAGGTATACAGCAACGTTTCGTCCTGTTTTTCCATGGTGAACACAATTGGAAGTGGCTTTATCATCCTGATTACCTCAGGGTCGAGCTTTCGAGCATGACGAGGGATTGGACTGAAAGAGAAAACCACTGGATCAGAGCTTATGAGCAGATGGTTCAGTATGTCTTCTGTCGTTTTCACCCGGGATACTTTGCGGGAATGGCTCTCTCGGAATCCCTTGAATTCCTTGGTTCTGGCTTCCTGAGCCTCTTCGCTTAGTTGTCCAACTGGAAGCAAGGCATGTTCAACTATTGCTGCTCCATGGATCAAAGCTTTATGAGCAGTTGGGTTGGAGTCATTGGATTCCAGGGGTATTTATCTACATAAAATTTTGACGTTTCCAGACAATAGACAGCCAACTTTTCCGAGTTGATGTAGCCACTTGACAGATTTTTGAGAATCACAGAAGATCTCTTCAAAATAGCTGCGTCTACGCCTGTGAAGCTACATCAACGTTGCCGAAGCCTACCGGTATTCCCATCATTTGAATTACCAAATACTTGCTTAGATTTGTTGACGATGAGGCCAAGTTGAGCTCTGAACTGAAGTTAAATTTCGTTGGTAGCCTTACCATCTTTTTCTTCTTTTCTTCTCCATTAATTGCAGTTCGTGATTGTAACCGACCAGCTAGAGTGAGTGAAAACTCCAAAAACCTATTATGGGCGTGGAGAATTGAGTCGAAAAGTTAAATTGGCCTCATTGACAGGAGTTTGTAAAGCCTTGTATTTCTAGCGAATTTTCCGTCAAAAATGTAGCCAGTGCTCTTGGTCGAATTTAATAAAGATTTTTGACCCTGCCCATTTTGAATAAGCAGGAAATTTGCACTAATACCTTGATAATATCCACACTACGCTATTCTAGGTAATGATTTTAACTTAACGACATATTTTGTGAAATGTATCACGATAAACAACTAAACACTGGAATCACGTCGCGCTTGAGCCAAAGCGTCTCCGTTGCACTCACGTCTCTCTACAATAATAAAGATAAAGATTTGCAGCGTTCGTACTTGAGAGCATGAGCTGTTTGACCATAAAAAGTTTTATACCCACCTACTCTGTTACTTCTTATTAATCAATTTTCAAGTCTGGTTTGCGTATGATTCATGGTTGAGCGTATTTTATTAGATAGAACTTGAAGAAAGTCTAAACAATGGATTTATATAGCATGTCAACTACTAGAACAAAACCCATGTTGACTACTGAAGAAAACTTCGTTCACCGGTGTCGACAACTTGGCGTTTTTTATATCAATTATTTATCCCATTCCGAATCAGGTTTATGATGTCATTATAAACCATCTCTATTATGTCTCGCTGTCAGGCCTTCAAGCAAGGATCTAGTGCACGTAATGAGGGGGTTTGCAAAAAGAAAACGACGAAAATTTTGCACAAAGGTTTATTACTCTTTTGTGTAATTGTGCATCAATTAATTCTATGTCAATAAAAATATTCGTAATGAAATTAGTACGTAGAAGTACCTAGGTAAGTAAAAACTTTGAAATTTAAAATTAAATAATATTTAATTAAATGTTAATTAATTAAATAATATTATTTAAATTAATTAAAAAATTAATTAAAAAATATTATTTTAAATGTTCTCGTTACATAAGTTTTGGGATCCCGGAAAATGGATTGTGCATACAAAATTACTCGGAAAACGACACCTCATTCGACATCCTGGAATCCTTCAAACCCCCCATACCACCCCTGAAAGCCCCATGAAACCCCATGGATCCCCACGGTGAAATCGGATGATTCTGGGACCCCCGAAAATAGACTCTACGGTCAAAAATACCTTGAAAACGTCATCCCACTCGGTATCAAATCCGAAACCTTCAAAATCCCCTTCGGTAGCCCCTTTTTAGCCCCACAGAGCTCTATGGGTTTGAGCGATCGGGCTGAAAAGCTTGGGGGTACAACTAAATGGAGATCCGAGTATTTTTTCCAAATTTCAGATTAAAAAAAAAAAGTCTTACTGCCTAAAATGGCGTGGACGGCGGACGGACATATCAGTTTTGGAATCTACACAACTAGGAACGTATTAAACAAACGTTATGGGCGATCAAAATTGTTGAACCCCGTCGTGAATATATAGGTTGATTATTCTGAGAATAATAAACCAAAAACCAGGTAAAACGTAAGCGGAAAGTCAAATAATTTGACCATTTCTGTCGACTATGTACTGATGCTTCACCCAAATCCCAAATGAATTTTTGACAGTTTAATTTTGAATTGTTCACGCTATTTAGAAAAAAATCACGCAAAAAAAATAAAAATAAAAAATAAAATTATCTGAAGGGCTAAACGCTGAGGCATTCACCAGCCGAATTTCAGGGAGGGCCTAAAAGATTATTTCCGTCGCAGGCAGTTTTTTATGACCGTCTCCGTCGTGGGTGCACTCGGATGCATAAAACGGCTAATATATGACCTCGTGGAGCCTAACAATGGACGCGGGTTATGGACAGTAATTGGCCACAAAAAAAAAAAAAAAAATCCTCGAAAGAGTTTTGTGGCTCCCGATGAACGATCGTGCGAGGACTATGTTGCCGAAAAGTTGCATTGTTGGCGCAGTTGAAGTGAACAAAAAAAGACACCTTTTAACAATCCTGGTCCCTTCGGGGTCCCCCTTAGGTGCTCTTCAGCTCCGTCCTGTACCTCTCAAAGTGGCTGGAAGAATTTAAAAAGGAAAAAAATGTACAACTTGTTGGGGAAAGATGTGGAAAAACAGTGTTGAGAAATTTTCCCAGTCGCGGTAGTTTGTAACGGAGAACAGCGAACGAAATACGGAAGTGCTTCCTTGAGTGGCTGCTAGATTGTGAACGAAGCTCACACGTCATTAGTCATGACCAACGGCCATCGTTCCGGGACCCCCAAAAATGGATTCTACGTCCAAAAATACTTCGAAAACGACACCTAACTCGATCCCATAGCCAAAAGCCTTAAAAAAAAAACCTCCCGTTGCCCCATTTTAGTCCCATAGCGCCCCACGGGTTTGGGCGATCGGACTGAAAACCTCCGAAAATTGTGTTACTGCCCACCTCATAACACTATCACTTCAGTTGCTGTTAAATTAGACATCGATATGGTCATAGACGAATTTCTTGCTCCATAATATACCGTACTCTACCGGTATATTATACCGGTAGAGTACGTCCTACTGCTGGAAATCCGAAGATAAGTCCTTGTACGTACTCGGTCGTTGTGGGCAGATTTCACTGGATTCCACAGCTTGTGTAAAGAGACGAAGGACGGAGTGGGAGTTTGAAGTTTCTATGCGACAGAATTCGTCTCTTTTATTTTGGTCGTCGGGTCACCTCCAGAGCTGAGGCCTCCAAAAACTTCGTGCCCTAAAACCGGTCCTAAAAAGATTTCGCCAAAGCTTTTGCTAGGACGGGAAGCCTCGATGGAACAGGAGGGGGGTTGCCGTTTCTCAGGAGGTTTTTTATGCGTCTGGGATATGTGCTGTGCTGTTAGGGAGGGAACCCGCCGAAGTTCTTGTTCGTTTTTCGGCGGAGGGCGAGAAATGGTTCCGAACGAGACGTGTCCCCCAAACTAGAAACTCACAACTAAACGGCCTGTGAAGTTTTTAGCGAGCGCAAAATGTGCCCAGAAAATCCCACCAAAACAGATTCTGTTCAACGTCTGAATTTTATTGAAAACGAGTTGGGAAATAAATCCTTTTATTCATTCTGATGGCCAATCATTCCAAACCAACCCGATTGGTTCTATTACTCTTTAAAAAGGGTTGAGGGAGGTTGCAACCGAAAAAAAAGCTGATTTATTGCAACACCTTGTTTCCTGAGGTCAAACCGAACTGCGAACGTGCCGCGGAGGATCGACTTTTAAAAACGATGGACGGTTTTGCAATAAATTACTCTTCCAAGAAGAAAGAGAGACAGAAAGAGAGAGAAAAAACCAGAAGAAAACCCGATCCCGTGTTTGCACCGTGCAGCAGATCAGCGCACGCCGACCCTAATTGAGATGCACCTGGTTAGCTTGGCTCCCACCTGTAAGCGCCACCTGCACACTGCACTTCATCTTTCTATCTTGCAATCGAGGATGTGGAAAAAAATGCAATAATAGCGGCGCAGTGATCGAATCTTGTTGAATTAAATTTGTGGTTAATAATTTCCTGCCAATTTGCTGTTTTTTATATGTTGACACGAATGTTGATTCAAAAAAGATGGGGTGGGTTTTTTCTCGAAACATTCTCCCTTTTTGCGAAATACACCCAATTTCAGATCGATTTGAGAAAGCCGAACAACTTTGGTGTTGTTCTAGAGATGTAATAAGACTGAACTGGTAGAAACTTGCGCAGTCCTGACCTTCGTCCTGCCGAGCAGGAAGAGGTTAATTGCCGAAATTCGCAAAGGAACCAGCCGGCTAGTTTTTTCGTCCAATGCGGGCAGTTTGAACAACAGCTGTACACAATGCCGCACCTACGGAAGTATTCAAATTATCCGCCATGAAAATCCGTCAGCATAAATCCAGTCTGTAACGCGTTTCGTTTTCATCAATTTTGGAGGACTTGGTACCCTCGGTTTGGGTGATTTTGCATTCTATCAACTTCCTAATTTAGTAGCCGTTGATAGAAACACCTACATCTAGGAAATGGTAACACTGTATTTCTTTTGGTATAATATTATTTTTCTTGGAATAATAAAATGTGTTCGCGATGGGGGTCGAACATATTGATTGAACTCAAAATACATCATCATGTTCCATTATTTGATCATTTCAAAAATGAAATGCCCGCCGTCCAGACCGTTTTGAGCAGTAGGAACATTTTGGTTTAAACTGAAATGTTGACAAAATATTCGGTTCGCCATCAAGTTGTGCCCGCAAGGTTTTCAGCTCAAGCCCGTGGGGCCAAAAAGGGGCTACTGGTTTTCGGCTATCCGTTCACGTTAGGTGTCGAAGTATTATTAGACTTGAAGTCCATTTTTGGGGCTCCCAGAACCATCTGATTTGACCCTGGATTTTATCTATGGGGTTTTCATGGGGGTAAAAACGGTACTTTTGTCTGATTCAAGAAGGTCGAACGGGATGTCGTTTTCCGCGTAATTTTGGATGCATGATCAATTTTTCGGGATCCCAAGTTTGTGCAAACACTGTACAAGAAATTTTTTATATATACCTATTGGCTTATTATTCTTGTAATAATACACCATTGTAAACGCGAAGGAGATCGAAAATTCTGATCGGTTTCAAAATTTGGCATTATACGTTTCAAGAGGTCTAGATTCCAAAAACATACGCCGTCCAAGCCATTTTGGGCATTAGGAATTTTTTTGAAAATTCGAAATTGTGACAAAATACTCGGTTTACCATGTAGTTGTGCCCGCCAGGTTTTCAGCCCGATCGCCCAAACCCGTGGGGCGCTATGGGGGTAAAATGGGGCTACGGGAGTTTTTTTAAAGGTTTTCGGCTGTAGGTCGAGTTGGGTGTCGTTTTCGAAGGATTTTTGGTTGTAGAATCCATTTTTGCGGATCCCAGAACGATCCGATTTCACCGAGGGGATCTATAGGGCTTTCTTGGGGCTACAAATGGGATTTTTGAATAATCCCTGGCAGTCAAATAAGGCGTCGTTTTCCGAGTAATTTTGGACGCAAAATCTTTCTTTTTTTTTTTTTCGAGTTCCCACATCTGTCCAAACATTTTAAGTTCAGAAAAACAATTTTTTATTTTTTTATTTCAAAAATATTTTCTTAATGACAATTTTTGCAGCGTTTTTAAATGCATTTTTCTTATGTAATTAATCCTAACATGAATTAATTTTACCACGAGTTACATAAATGAAAAATGAACCATTTTTTAAATTTTCAGTGTTTTCTCAAGATTTGACCCATGTCAAACATGTTGTTGTGTTTGACCCTAAATTAATGTTCTTGGATTATTAAAAGTAACACAATACTTTTAAAAGTAGATATTAAAACGAAAATTTAAAAACTAATGCTATTTCGTACTTTAGAAGCGAAGCATGAAAAATTTAGTATGCTAATAATTGCTCTGCTGAGGTAGTTATCATTCATTACTTGTTCTCTGAGGCTACGAAAAAAGTCATAGTAATGAAACCACCACGTTAATGTGGGTTTCGCTTCTCGAGGTATGCATGTCTCACTCGGGCCAAATCATACCAATCGTAATTAAATATTCAATTCTGGGAGCGAAGGTTTTTGAGTTAGCGTAAAAGTGGGGGAGTTGGCGTCAAACGAATGAATTGACGTTTTCCCGAAATAGCAGATATTCCGCACTGTCGTTTGGAACGTATGAATTAATGCCGCGAACGTACCTAGGTTCCCTTCGGTCATGGGAGGGGAATGATTTTGAAATGACTTCTGAATGAAAGGACGTTCGACTAGCTAATAAAAACCTCCGAAAACGCTTCCCCTCCCGCACATCCAAGTCCCACTAGCGGGATCGTAATGCACTGTATTAATAAATTGTCTCGCTGCGAGTTTAGGATGATGTGGAGGGGGGGAATATTAGCGCAGTTCTTCCCCCTTGCCCAATTTTCCCCACACTTTCCCCTCTTTTCCTCTCGTTCATAATGGCCGTCAACTGTTGGGGCGGGGGGAACGTCAAAAACACTGCCGGAGCCGTGTGGACCCTCCCGAAAGAGATTGCAAAATGGAACACAGGAAAAGGGGAGTGGGGGTAGCTTCCATATTAAATACCACATTATCGAATTAGGGTTTGAATCTCATTTGTCATATTTCATAAAAGCGCGGGGAGGTCTCTTGGTCAAGAGCCGCTCAGGCCCTACTCCTCCCTCTCCCACATCACAATTCTATCAGGAACACAAGCGAAAATTCTCAACTAACGTTCGTTACCGGAATATAAACGTCATTCTCGAATAAGCGGTCCACCGTTCCCCACCCCACCTTCTCCCGTAATTATTTTGCGAGCTTTCACATTTCACCGGAAAACCCTAATGAGATTTTCCACGTGATATTTCCGAACGACTACAAAATAACGTTTTCATAGAAGCCGTTCCATGTTTCAAAATGCGATATCCCTCACTGACAACCTTCCTATACCTTTCCGTCCGCCGTTTCGCTTTAACCTGATAAACTTTACGTAATGATTTAATTAACGAAACAAGCTTGGTACATCTGAAAACTCACTCTCCTAGCCCAGGGACGTGTTCAATTTCCAATCCCCGAGTCGAGTTTTTAGCTCATTAAAATCCCGTAGTAATTTTTCGCTTTCGTTTGAGGAAAAGCCCTGCGGAACGAAAAACTCAGTATGAATTTTCTTGTGATTTATCCTGGAACCAGACATTAACATTTAAAAATTTAATATTTAATATGAATAAAATATAACGTACCTCCGAGCGATTGCTATTTTTACAGCAAAAAACTAACCGAAGACATAAATCTCCCTTATGGGGAGACCTTTTAGATCATGTCTATGTCATGACAACAAAACAACGCCTATTACTTACTACCAACAGAAGTAGTAACCAGGTAGTAACCAAAACGTTGCATGTTTTCCGTGATTACAGATTACACAAATTCTTGATTACACAATGATTACAGATTATAATCTGTATTTGTATAAATAAAAAATTTTCCTGACCCCCTCGCCTTGGACATAGACATGTCAAAAAGATGAAACTGGTACATGTAAACGGTTGTAACATGATATGTTACAACCTTATTATTTGTCTAATTTGCTTTGTCAGCTAGCCAACAATGCAATCGTACGTAACTCAACTTTTAATAAGCTCAACGTTGTTCAAAGAGCTCTTTAATCAGGTAAAATTTAAATTATGGAAACACATCCTGAATTGTTCAGCAAAATTAGATTCGAATACACTGAGACAGTATTTTTCCTTGAAAATGGATTGCATCGGCTGCAGATTGACGTAGACCTACATACCATACCTGTTAAGTCCTGGAGCGAGACCAGACATTGGGACCCGTTGTTTGAAGCAGACCCTGAAAAGCTCCTTCGGCGCTGATCGCCTAACGAATTTTTTTTTGTACCAATAAGAGGGCTGTTGAAGTTTCAATAGTTACAGAGGTGGTTTTTTAAGGGCTTTGGCGAGATGGTCAAGTGAGGGGTCGTTTTTGCTATTTTTGATCGTAGAATCGATGCATAGAGGTCTCAGAACTGCTCGATCACTCGTGGAGCTTCAGAAGGGTTTTGGGCGGTTTTAAAATGATTTTGATTGTGACTTTGATTCATGGGGGTCCCATACCCATCCTACCACTCTCCATACTGCCATACTGGTTTTATTTTACTCAATAATTTTTTTCATTTAAACTCTTCTATAACAAATAATATTATGCAAGTATACTGTATTAAGACTAATCGCATGATATTTTTTTACAGGTAAGTCTGCTGACGGAGATGACACTTTGGTGGTATCAAATAACATCTTACTACATACAAATTCCCTAAGTTTTCCTCTATTTTCCGGCCTAATAAGGTACGTATGTTACGTAGTGCGATTGAAACCAATTAAAACAGTGAAAAAAAGACCCAGGTTTCCATTTGTACAGTTAAATAACGAAAATGAAAACATTTTGTCTCGAGTTTCTAATAATTCCTCGCTGTAAATACTTCGAAAAATACTGTAAACGAAAAATATTATAATTAAATATGAAAACCTCGATTCTTCGAATGACATTCGTCCATTGTTGGCTTTTTCACTCCCAAGGTTTTTTTTTCGATGGGGTCCACCTTAAATTTTTAATCAACTTGGTCTCCTGCTTGCAATAGTATGCTTTCAATTCAAAACATTCCGCAGCCCATTATTTATTTCGAGGAGTAAGTATTTCATTTCACTTTCAAAATTACATTGAGAAACGGTCCCTCCCGGAACGAAGCCGTGGCTTCAATTCACCGTCTTTATGTTCACTTTAATTAAAAAGGTGGGAGAGGGTGAAAGAAGGAAAGAAATGCGTTGAAGGTTTGGATGCTCAAAAGGAATAAAAAAAGTAGAAAAATAGCGAAAAAGAAAAGGTGTGTATAAATTCTGATGAAATGAAAGAGGCTTCTGACCGCTACGAAATTAAGTATGATTTTTTTTTCTAAGAATTTCAGTTATTTCATGTGGCGAATGGAGGATTTTGAGGATACTTTTGTCAGTGGACTATTTTATCTCTTTCGAAAACGGCCTTTCGCACGCAAGACCTTCGACAGATTGCAGTTTCCAATCTCTCCTCACTGGCCACCTGCACCGAAACCACAGATGTCATCTTAAAAGCCTTCCCCACCATTTTGCGGGGTCACTGCACTCCATCCAGACGGCCAAATGCATCCTTTTTTTTAGGATGGGTCGGGTTCAAGGCCCGAATGCAACTCTGCAACCTTCCCTCGCCGTAGTATCTTTTGGTCCATCCCCGAACCCTTTTTCGAGGACCCATAACAAAAAAAAGTTGTTTACACGACTATAACTTCTACGTGGGCCAATCCCCCTCCTCATCCCCCCAAAAAAGCTTTTTTCCTTAGGAGAACCCCAGCCAGCCAATAAAACGCGTTCCCACCGCAAACGCTTAACCAATTAGAAAAGCTTTGGCGAGGGCAAGTTTAGTCCTTTTTTCGTCCTTTTTTTGTTTCTTTAGTTTAAGACCGCAGTCCTTAAAACGTCCCTCCTCCTACGGCTATCTCTCTCTACCCGAAAATAGCCATTGTCATTAAACTTATATTTTCGGCCGGAGAAGGCTATTGTCTGGGCTTTGTACAAAACGACTGGTGGATGGGGCTTAGGCACTAAGTCACGCATCCCGCCCTAAAGCCACATATGTTACTTTGAAACCTTCAATAATAATTTTTGAGAGCCCCTTTTAACAACTATACTTGCAAAAAAGAAAGAAAAATGGAAACTTTTGTGCTCTTGAAGAAAACATGGCGTCTGTCGTACAGTTAGTGGTGGTTCATTATTAGCCTTCAACCATTTAGTTACTCCCGTAGCAAAAAGCTGGTGTTTCACCAGATGAGCTTCGACTGTTGCTTCTTTGTATTATCTCGACGTTTCGCCAAATTTTCCAAGCGACACGACATGATTTTAATGACGTCGCTTAATTACATGTTGCTTGGTAAACCCCGACGAGCAAATTCTTGAAGCACCAAGCCTTGTGCACAACTGTTGTCTAGTTACTAGAAAATATTCAAATGACGGGCTCTTTCATGATCAGCTCCTCCACCTGGCTTCCTCCAAAATTTGATTTTCTGAGTTCAACATTTATTAAGTTTATTACGTCAATCCTGATTCAAAACTATTTTTCTATTCAAAATACATTGATTCTAATATATTCTATATTCTCAAGAATTTTCTATTGATTCTTTTAAAAATGAAGCATTATACTTAATAATAATGAGTCTTTGCAACTTAATGCCCTGATATATTGACGTGACTGAGATTCTACATAAAAACGTTCTTCAGTTTCATTGCCTGTTTATTTGGTCTAAGGAGATATCATTGGTATACACCCCTAATGGTTACCCGTGGTTGAAGAAATTCATATAGTACCAGAATACCACATCATGTTAATGTTGAAACATTCAGTTTTGTTTCTTTTTCACAATAGGTCGGGCGAAGATCGGGTGAACCGCTAGTTATAAATAGGTCGATACATACCTACTATAGTGACTAAAAAACAAAATGTAGTTAAGGCAAGGTTTCGAGTGAAGATTGCATCAACATAAGTATGATTTCGTCGTAGGAAGAGTAGCATCTGTTTTCAAACTCAAAAGCACATCACAGATGTGACTTCCGCCGACTCCAGTCAATTCAGACGAGGTAAAATGGGCAACGAAAGGTATAAAGAATGAGAAAGCTCCTGGATATGATTTGATAACAGCAAATCTGCTCGAAAACCTCCCCAGGAAGTGTAAAACGTTCCTGAGCCTGGGCAACGGACTCCTTCGCTTTGGGTACGAACATGCTGGCAGTGCGGAAGCACGCTGTTGTCGTCGTTTTCAAGTTTTAGTTGTTATCAAGCCAGGCAAGACCCGGCAAATCACCCTGCTGCCTCTACTGGGGAAGGTGTTTGAGAAGATTCTCCTCAAGAGGTTTCACAGTAGGACGACCTACCTACTCTTCAGGCGTCATGAGTCGTCCCAGACCATCATCAATGAGCTATATATAGCTTATATATAATCATTTTTTCTGTTTATTGTAATTGAAAGCTAGTTCCATGAAATGACTAATGAATTCATTTACCGTCCCGAACCCCAAAGCAGGCCTGACTACAGTTCTCCAAATATCCGTTGAAACCGACTGTATCGGTGAAGGACATCCCTAACATAAACAATCAGTCATCTTGAAGGGAGGTTCAGATTAGCCAACCTTCGCGGACCATGGCGCGTTGTGTTGTACTACTTTAGGAAGGTCAATCTTACTGCCAAAAGTTGTTTGTATATATAGATAGGTCGATAGTGACTAAAATACAAAATGTAGTGACAAAATTTGTCGCGCTAACTTAAAGTAACTGTTAAAACACGAAAATTGTCACCGCGAAGCGACGATTCCTGTAGTATTCAACTTTGTACTTGAGTTTATTTTTGGTGACAATAAAAATAATTTTATTGTTGTGGTGGCATCAATCATTAGTGAATGCTCCGAATGCTTGTCGCTTGCCGCGTTTTTTTTTTTTTTTTTCTAGTTTTGCCGAAAGAAAACAAATTGTTAGAAGTATGGAGGATGTTCATGTCACGGTGTACCCCACCGACAAACTAATTGAAAAAACCTTTACCACGAAATTAGCAATGCCCGATTTTAAATGAAAAAAAAGTCTTCCCCGATTATAAATTTTGGATTCTTCTCCTTGTTTCATGCAGTTTATAAACACATAAATGTTAATTTGTTCGGGCTAAAAAAAAGCCTAAAATCGACTAATCAAATTTTCACCAAAATTTGGTGTGAAACTGGAATTTTAACTATTTTTCACGCAAAATTCAATTATGACGGTACTTTTTTATTTTATCTGTTAATTTTGAAAATTTGTATCCATTAATTTTGAAAATTCTTCTTTTTTTCTTTTTAGCCAATTTTTTAGTCATTTAAAAATTTAGACAAAAAAATTGTCAAAAAGCGGATGAAATCGAAGTCAGTGTAAAAAACTAGTTAAGTCATCCAAATTTTGCCATTCGACCAAATTTTGGGGAAAATTTTATTTCCCGATTGTGGAAATGGACGAAAAAATCGAAATATAGTTCATGCAATAGAAATTATTTTTACCCTTTTTATGTTATAATATAACATAAAATGTTATAATATAACATAAATTTTATGTAATATTAAATATTATTTAATATTACATAAAATTTATAAATATATTATTTATATTTGGTGTTAATAATATTGTTATGGTTTTTACAATTGTTTAAAATTTGAATTTTTATGCTGAATAAGAATCCAAATGTGGACACCTTGTAGACTCTTCTTATGCGGCCCCCTCCAGTAATTCAAATCTGATGAGAGAACTCAACAGGAAGTTGTGGCAACTCTGAAGGAGTCCAAATTGTGTTGTTTAGGGTCGTCTGGGAGTTTTGCGGGGAAGGAGTTGAGCGTTGCCAGACGTGGGGAAGCCTTCGGAGCCGAGGAAAAAATGATCACGTTCAGGATTTTTTATGGAGCCTCTTTTCATCCAGCCTACTTCCTTTTCATTTCTCTTTATTTCCTCGCATAATTTGATTTCGGTTCCCTCCCTCTAGTGAATTTCTTGCGCCCAAGAGGAAGGTGAGCGAATCTTAAATGATGTTACGAATCAATATTACGTCAAATACTACCGGAAACTGGAATCTGCCGATGACTCGTCCCAACGCATTTCACCGAAAGTCACCGCACTAAAAGAAATGTCAATTGCTGAGTACTCGAGACACGACAATTTTTTATTTCCGTGGTGGAACAGAACATTATACCTAGTCGAACAAAGTAAGTGAAAATAGAAGGTAATGAGCCAGAAGACAGATAATAAGGCGTGAACCACCATTCTGACCAACAGAGGAAACCGCGTTAACGCATCTGTCACGGCCAAACTGTTGTAGATATTCTGAATAACTCCCGACGGAAGTAGAAAATGACTATATCCATCACGCCTAAAAGCTTTGAGGTTTGCCTATTTCGTTTAGGCAGTTGAAAACGGAAACATTTTTCGGGAAAGATCAATTCCATGACGACAGTTGGTTCTTTGTTTTACACGAATGTGGTAGAAGAACGTGTACTCGGATTTTATTAAGAAAACATGCTGGTCGGCTGCATTTAGGAACCATGCAAAATCATGTTGGCGTCATTTTACAATTATGGTAGTTGTGGGCCTAATAGAAAAAAAATTTTTTCCCAGCCTTTTTTTTTGTTTGCACTAAATAATTATGTCTGTGGACTAAAATTTTTATGGAAAATGGGTAAGATTTTTAAGAAATTATATGAGCTAGGGAGGTACAGCGTGGTCTGAGGAAATAGAAAACGTCGGTCCTACAAATTGGTGTTTTGTCCTACAGTCTCCTTAGGTCACAATCAATAACAAAACATGGTGAGGTTTTCAATTCATGCTGGAAATTCCAACTCACCACATTTCAGAGCTTCAAATCATTTACGGGAATTACGGGGGACTAGGGAGAGAAAAACCAAGAATAAGTTGACCTCTCTAACTAAATGTTCAAACTTGACGTGCACAAAGATGTTCATTAGATGCCTGTTGATAAATTTTTGAGAAAAGAAGCAAAATTAATGCAATAATAATTGCCAGTATTTTAGAAATTATTTTGAATTTTCTTTAGATTGGCCAGTTGCTGACTGGCAATTTTGATTGCCAAGATTAATGTTTATTACTCTTTACGTGCAGAAAATAACTTCGTAGTCTTTTCTGATTTTTCTTTCGACGTACTCCGAGATTTCTTGGTACGTATCGGGGTTACTGTAGGTGTAATCGAAAAACGGTGCAAATTTATTTATCGTTCGCATAAATTATCCAAGAATTAGTTCTGTCGATAAAAAATTATTATTAAACAAAATCTGTATTGTCGGACATACAGTCTTTAGACAGATGTGAAGCCTCAAAAATTGATTCTACGTCCAACAATTCTCTGAAAACTGCATTCGACCTCCTGTCACCAAAGACCCACAAACCCCCACGGTGAAATCGGGTGGTTCTGGGACGTAGAATCTCGAAAATGGATTATACGTCTGAAAATACTTCGACGTCGACTCCTAACTCGACCCCGTAGCCAAAAATCTCTCCCTTAGCCCAGCCCCACAGTCGGTAGGCCTACTTATGGCTGTAACGATCGGGCTGAAAAGCTTACGGGCACTACTGAAAATTCTACTGCCCAAAACGCCGAGAACTGCGGATGGTGGAAGAATATTTCATTTTTTTGGGCTCTGTTCATCTTGAAACGTGTGAGTACAACATTTTGAGGCCGACCAAAATGTTTCACCCCCGTCGCGAAAACATAGGTTGATTATTCTGAGAATACTGAACCGATCTCGCTTTGCAAGGTATAAGAAAATCTGTCTCAAAGTTTGATTTCTCCAATTTCAGGCTCTGCTCATCAGATTCCGCAATCTCCCAGCTTTTTACGCGAACTCTACCACTTAAAAAAAAATATACCAAACAAAAAACAATTTAAACAATTTAAACAATTAAAAAAATAATATAGGTATCTGAAAATAAAATCATCAATTCTCGTTTTTCGCTGGCCCTCCTCAACAGCACACATGTTGCCTAATAATATCGCAGATTATCGACGCTTTGGTTCGAACGTGCCTCACATAATTCCCTTCGAGTCCCGTTGAATCTGTTACCCCATAACGAAGTAGACCTCCTCCGAAAATCGCTAATTGGGGGAGTCTCGTCCCCTTTGATTCACTCGAAAACTACCTTTGGACCGGTTGTCTGGGCCAGATCTCAAACCCACAGACCAGTCGTCCCCTGTCTGGCCCGTTATTCGCGGTTTAATTCAATGCCATTAAAAATTTTTCTTCTGGCAGCTTCGAGATTTTTGCGTTCTTTTTGGGCTCAAATTTTTTGCGGCTCAAATATCTGATATTTCCACAATATCTGATATTTCTTATTTATGGACTTTCTTATTCCCGTAATTGTCTCTCTGATTATGTAAAACAGGAGAAACAGGTGCTTAATCTAAATGTTCAAACTAACTTAATTTGAAAAAGAAGAAAAATACGGCCTTTGGGGGGGGGGGGGGGGGGGTGGAAATTAACTTAGAGGAATATGAATGCGGTAGAAAATATTAGTGGGCTCTGAAAAAGAGGGTATCTCTGAGTTGTGGGGGTGCACAAGGCCTATTGTAGGCCTCCCATCCCCTCAACGGTTTCCCCACCGTAAGACGCGGAGGGGTGTCAGGGTGTCTCCCCTTCTTGCACTTGCTCACTAGAACTACTCTCTCCCTTCAGAGCTCTCTCTTAGTGATGTACATATCGGATCAATACCAAAAATAATAGGGGAAGGGCGTTTATAGCGCCATAACTCTTAACCATTCCCAGGCTCTCTTTCTGCGGAAAGGAGAACCCTGGGAGTTTCCTTTGGCGGGGAAACGCCCAAGATTTTCCTCGTCAGGGAATGAAACACCATGAAATTTGCCGCCAAGGTGAATGAAAAATCAGTAGGGCAATGTGAAAAACACTTCAAATTTTACACGAGGATTTTATTAGGTTTCTTTATAAATCATGCAAAAATTATTTTAAAAATTTATTTATTATTTAGAATAATTCACAAATCAATTTCGTCAATAAAAAAAATATTTTTTTTTAAAGCTAAACAAAATGTGTATTTCTGCACAGAATTCAGACCGATAGGGGACCCAAATAAATGGATTGTACGTTCGAAAATACTTCGAAAACGACACCCCACTCTATATCATTACCGGAACCATTCAAAAACCCCTCCCGTAGCCCCTTTTCAGCCCTAGTGAGCCCCACGGGTTTTGAGCGATCAGGCTGAAAACCTTGCGAGCATTTTGTCGAAATTTTAGATTTTTGAAAAAATTCCTACGGCTCAAAACGGCCTGGACGGCGGACGGCCATTACGTCGATTCAGGATAGGGGTCAAATTGTCTGTCGTTTTCGAAGTGTTATCATTTAATGATTAACAGGACGATTTATTATTTTTTCGAACGATACGTTACGGCGAAAATGTTAGTATTTGATGTTACGCGTGGGAGTTGAATAAGTGCAGAAGATGTTAATATGACAACGGCGAAAATTTAAGGACAATTTGAAGGAAAATTTAAGGACCATCCAGCCTTTACTACATGAGGGGTTACAAAGGTTTTTAGCCATAGTGTCCAGTGTAGTGTCATTTTCGAGGTCGTTAGGACATAGAATTTGTATTTGGGCTTCGTCATATGTTCAATACTGTACAGTATTTTTTAATTTGTTTTCAATAATTTTGGTTTATTATTCCATTAAGTACATGTAGGTATGTAGTCGCGACGGAGGTCGAAAATTCTGATCGGCCTCAAAATTTGTCATTATTTGTTTCAAGAGGTCTAGATCCCAAAAACTAAATGTACCGTATTGGGCAGTACGAATTTTTTTTTTTTGTAATCTGACATTTTGACGAAATACTCGGTTTAGGTACCATCTAGTTGTGCTCGCAAGGTTTTCAGCGCAATCGCCCGAACCCGTGGGGCACTGTGGGGCTAAAAAGGGGCTACGGGAGGGGTTATTCAGAGGGTTTTGGCTTTAGGGTCGAGTTAGGTGTCGTTGTCGAAGTATTTTTGGGTGTCGAATAAATTTTTGGGAGTCCCAGAACGATCCAATTTCACCGTGACGGTATTTGGGGCTTCAATGGGGCTAAAAATGGGATTTTTGAAGGATAAAATAAGGTGACGTTTTCTAAGTAATTTAGGACACCAAATTCGTTTTTCGAGATCATCTATCCTTACATCGTACACATTTTTTTTTTTTAAATTTTTTTCTTGTTTTAAACATATTTTCTTAATGACACAGAATTAATTTTTGCACAATAATAATTATTATTACTCTATATCCAAGAATAATAAACCCTTTTTTTAAATTTGCAGCTTTTGTTTTTTTACCATGAAATAAGCACGTTTATACAAAAGAATAACTTATGCAATGGAACATAACTGGACAAATTTTGAGGCCTTGAATGTTTGACCCCTATTGTATGGGTTGATTTGTCAAAGAATAATAATCCAAGTTTCTCGGTGACTTCTGTAACACTATTACAACAGTTGTAGTTTCCAATTTGGCTCAAAATTTGTCCAGTTGCCGTTTGGGGTAAGTTGTTTTCATCTTCTTTTGCGGTAAACGGCAGAAAATTGTATAGAACTACAAAAAATGTAGTAAAAAACTACACAATGAAAGAGTGAATAGATCTAGATTATTAATCAAATATGAAAATAAGTCGATCTTTTTTTGGAAATCGTAGAAAGAAGTCATCTATTACGTCGTTTCGATCATTGTGGCACGACCGCTCTATATAATATTACAAAGTTTAACGTTATAAAATATTAATTGTAAAACATTAAACTATACCAACTCGTCGGTAAAAGTTCTTTAGGCCAATAAAATTATTTCCCCCGAGACTTACTAACCGAAATCCTTACGTAATAACTTGTAGAAATATTTTCGTCTAACATCAACCAACATGACACTGGGGGAATATCAACCCACTCTTTCGTAATGCACAACAAACGTTCGGTTATGTCATTTTCATGCGGCAGTCAAATTGAAGACTTTGGCTCTGGAAACCTTGTTCAGGATTGTTACATTGAACGAAGTTGCAGCATTCGCTTATCAGTTACGCCATCAAGCCCGACAATGCATACTTGCCGGTAGTTCTAATAATTATTGTGTGAGTTTATTCGTTGCTTAGACTGTTTTTGATCATCAAATTTTGAGTGTGACTGTTGAATGGGTTTGGGTTGTAGGCGGCAACTTGTTCAACCTTGAACTTGGGATTGAGAGTACTATGTGAAACAGGATGAAAAAAATAACGGAATATTCACGTGTACCTATCTACCTTGGGATTCCATTTTAAAATTGAATCTTTTCAAGACAAACAATCTTAATCAGCGACATTTCCGGTTCTTCCTTCCGCCCTGTTTCCTTCCGGTCCCGTCGCCCCTCAACTTCCTCGTGACACCGAAATTTTCCCCTCAGACTGAACAGGTACTACAATCTACCGTCAAAAACCCTTTTGTACAATGAAGCTTTCAAAACCAGTTTTTTATGCATTTCCACCCCCTTGAAGCGCCGAAAGCGTTAAAGCAACCTGCTTTTTTTTACCAGACGTGCACGTAGTTTGCCCAAAACGTCTCCCTCTACCCGTTTTGGCGAAATATGCAATGAATAAGAAGGGGGAACAAGTACACCCTCTCAGTGAAAAAAAAGGTTTTTGGGGGGGGGGGGGGGGGTTCGGGCTCCTAAGAATGCGACGTCCACCCCTATTTTGCATTAGATCCGAAACTAGGAACCAGAAGGGGAAGTTTTTTTTAGGTGGTCCATTTCTGGGCCCTTTTGTGAAAATGTTGCCGTCCCAGGACCCAACGGTTTATTTAAATCAATCCGACGAAATATCCCTTCACCGGGCTTCCTCCCACCTATGATCCTAAAGCCGAGACGAGTTTTTCAAAGACGAACGGACCTCCCCCAATACAGACAAAGAGAAACAATATGGGAGGGATGGAAAGGTCCAGTGCAATTCGAAGGAAGCGTCTAGTTTTTGGGTGCCATCCCTGACGCTTTTTTTTTCCCTTCGGTCTTTGACTCAACCAGACGAAGGAAAAACGTCTTCTTGGTTTAGCCCAAAACGTCTCGACGGTCAGTTCCGTCCGCTTTGGACTAGCGATCGCATCTATTTTATCCTAGTCCGAAAAATCCCCAAAGTTTCCCCGTGCTGTGCCTAATTGGAAGTGAGATCTGCTGCCACAGTTCACCTCCAGCATGCAGTTTTCGACTTTCAAGCTCTACCAGCATCTGTGGGAAAAACCAGGTAAAACGTACCTCACTGATCCTTCCTTTGATTCGTACGCAGACTATGTTCAAAATGTTATCTAATCGTAGGAGTGTAATGTGCCAAAATTGAAAACTTTCTAAATTTGTTCAAATGTTGACTCATGAAAAGTTTTTTAAAATTGAGACAAGGTTTTTAAGCTCTTCGTGTAACTGAGTATAACTCAGCTAACTGAGTAAAATTTCAAATTTCCTAAAACATCATTTCAACCGTCAAAATTCAAGTTTGCCAGGGAAAGCCACCAGTTTGGAGAAGGACAAACAAAGATCTTTGATATACCATTTTCAACGGAGCAAAATATCTAATTTCCTGAAGTTCATGCAATTTTACAATTCAAATGGTCATACTTTAAAATAAGTCTGCCGGGGTAAGGAAACAGTTTTGGAAAGACATCGACCATCTTTGTGAAATTTCAAGTTTCCTAAAAATAATAAATTTAACCCCCCGAAATTTCACATTTTCAAATTGTCTCTGCCAGGATATGCGCGAGTTTTGGTATGGCAGGCAACGACATGTCTGTTATGACTACGTGATTTTTATGTGACGTCCGTTCAAGCATCCTAAAGTTCACGAAATTCAACCCCCCCTCCCCCTATGGGGGAAGGCATCACATTCATCATTCTAATAATTAGAATTATTAGAATCATTCTAATAATTAGAATTATTAGAATCATTCTAATAATTAGAATTATTAGACTTATTATTATTACAATTATTGCCATCGTGCGATCAGCGCCGAAAACGCCTTTTCGCTCCAACTACAAATTGCCGGCAATTTTAAAATTAGCGGTTTCGGACAGGCATCGGCCATCTTTGGGAAATTTCAAGTTTCCTAAAAAATAATGAAATTTAACCCCCCGAAATTTCACATTGTCTCTGCCAGGATATGGCGCGAGTTCTTTCCGTTCAGAATGGAGAATGATGATAAAATTAGTCAACCTTTTTCCTGAAATCAGCAACCCCAGGACCGTTGTGCTTTTTAAAATTTATGAGCAGGTACATCGTTACTCTTCAACCACTTCAAAATTAAATGAAATTTCATGTACTTAGCGTCGACTAATTGTGAAATGAAACTAGAAACCCACCAGAACATTTTATTCCTTTCTTGCACAAGAACACTTGAGAGCTCCAGCGTTTACAACTACAACGATGACTCCTGTGATGCTATTTTCTATCGCTCTAAAGAACAATTACTAGCTCAGGTTCCGCTCAATAACATCATTTGTGTACTACAATAGTTCAAACCCTAACGAAACTATGGGTACAAAACAAGAAGGTACAATGTTTGAGACGCAGACAACTCACGCATTGCTCCTCGTCCTCCGGAACAAAAAAATTAATCGAGAAATATGTCCGAGTTGATAATCAACTTAATCACTTTCTTGATTATATGCTTTAATAGGATATTAAACTCAACTAAAACGCTCGTACCCTAGCTTCTGTCTTATAGTTTCTTTACGGTTGATTTTTCGGGATCCCTAATCACCGCATCCTTTCGCTAGATATCCCTCCGGCAATTATGACGTTTTGATGGGATTTTTATTTCATTCTCATAGATCCAGAAGCATAAATCAATTTAACGGCACTTTTTCCCTCGCTTTTTGCTAGTTCGTAATTTTTTGACAATAGAAACGCGATAACAAATAGAAAAGGTCGCAGCGTTACTAACGCTCATAATGCTTTATATCGGTTGATGTAGCGTCGTTATTGCTGCAAACTCGTCGTTTGATGACAACGTCTTTGCTACTGGTGAAACGAGTTTGAATTAGTGAGTTGGAAGAATCGGCCTCACACAAACATACGCAGTAAGATATCCAATGTGTTATAGTAGGGACCTTTGCACTTTATTATGGATTATCACAATCACTATGGAGGTATGTCGTGGAAATTCTTAAATGTGACCTCATTGGGCAAATACTTAACACGGAATGAAATTTTAGTAGTGCCCGCGTTATTGTAATGGTCATCATCAACAGGAATTATGTTCAATCTTGAATTATATAGCGTAATTATTATACAATAAATTTTATCTTAATGGGGACTTACTTCTATTTATTTATTTACGACACAAATTTTTGACTCATTGCATTTATTTTTTAATTGCTCTTCAAGAAACGGCATTCGGTGAAAGTTCTAAATCTAACAAAATTGTACATTCGTAAAGAAGAAGATTGTGGTCCAGCTGGTGGTAAAAAGTCACAGCCGAGTTCAAAGGGTTACTAAGTTGAGAAGGGGTGTTTTCGATTTTTGACCCCTTTACAAGGAAGGACTCTCGCTTTCCGCGATTAAAAAAAAAAAAAAAAAATGAAGAAGAGGAGGAGGAGAAAAAATTAAAATGGCGTCAACCCTGAAGCAGAGTAGTAGAGGTTAGAGCTTGAATGATGGAAAATACGAGAAAGCGAGATCACGCTTGGTAAAAAGGGGAATATGGGGGAGTCTATATAATCTACCCTGTTTTTCCCTTGCACACTTTCATTCCACCAGTATTGATTTTAACTTGCAAATTACGCTCGGAAAAGTGTAGAGGAAGTAGAAAACCCAAAAGGGTGGGAGGAGGGACAGGGGGCGGGTTTTTTAGTGAAAAAAGGAGGGGCATGAATAACACTGTTCACTATTTACTGTAGTGAAGGCTTCCCCAAACGAATTAAATTTTTCAATCCTGGGCATGCGCGGGAGTCAGAGTTTGCGGGGTGGGACGAATTTAATGATTTTTTTCCTACCCTCTCTCTTTTGTAGGGGCGGGAGGGCTCTATGGTGGGGGTGGTAGTGCTCAAGCCAGAATTGAGGGGTGGAAATCAGTCTCATTAAAGTGTACGAATATGCAATTTTACTCTCCCTGCCATATAGTTTATTGCTAGACGTCGTCGGGGTGACGTCTTCTGCGGGAAAAAAGGTCCCCACGCCAAAAATATTTTTTTGAAACGCTAAGGGGGGGAGTGTTTGAAAATTGTGTTTCTTTCTGAAACGGGGATTTCGTGGGGGAAAAATAAAACAAAAGGGGCTGTTCGTTTTCTTCGAATAAAAACAGTTCGGCACAGTGAGTCAGTTTGGAAGGTAGTTCGCATGTCCCGGGCGGGAGCGTAGGGGGAAGGAAGCGTAGGGTGGCCATTCAGTCGGCCCTAGCGGGGTACCAGGGTATACCCTAAGCGCGTTTCTGTGCCCTACATCGCGCCAGAGACTACAGTTGCCCTGAGACTCGTTTCCGGCAACAAACACCCGCCATTCCGCGACCACCCCAAAACCGTCGGAAATCCTCGAAATTCATCCTTGACACCTCTCAACAACCATCCAACATATCCCTTCGACGTCCCAGGAAATACCCCCACAACCCGAAAAAATCCCAACCCCCAATTCTCAAATGTCATAACAACATTTTCTTCCGCGCTTTCCCTTTTCCACGGTTTTCCCACCCTCTCGAAGGGTTCGACCTTTGAAGGTGAAAGTGAGTGACTTCGCGCATGACCTGCTTAGCTACCGAAAGTGAAAATCTACTCTGCTGTTCAGAAAATGGCCAAGAATGCAAAATGCTGTGATCTTAAATTAAGTTTCTCTTAGATAACCTCCGGATGTTATTTTTTATACGCTAGTCATATCAAAGAATATAACCTCGTCAAGGATTTTTCGTACCAAAGGAAGACTTCTTAAATGAGAGGTGAGTAAATGTTTGTTTACTGTAAACCCATGGTGGTCCTTTTGCATGTAAACAACGACAAACCAACTTCACCCCAGCACTTGGGAAGCACGTCAATTATCAGCCATCTGGTAAATTCCCCGTATTTCACATTTACATAGAAAACCCCCCCCACGTATCAGTATTTTCAACAGTTGAGTTTTTAGCTGTTAAAAGGTAGCCAAATGTTTCGGTTTTATTGAAATATTATTTTTTGAAAAAAAAAAAAAGCTTTTGTGATTTTTCACAATAATCTCTCTTCTCGATCATACGGAATTTTAAAATAGTATTCATTCAAAAAGATGCCGCGAAAATTGAAACATTGAACAAAGTTACATTAATGCCAAATTTAATAATGTTGAAGGACCAACATCAATCACCTCTTAAAACTCCCACAACTACACGATCGAGTGTGAATACCTCCTGATTGAAATCTGCAAATGAACCCCGAGGCTTTGTTGATTTCCCGAAAACCGTCCCCGGCGCCGATGGATGGAAATCCTGCTTGTAAACAACGCCCTCGTTGCGTCCGAACGCTTATAATTCCTCGTTAATTAGATTCCATTGCATCGCTGGTGGCAGATAGTTCCAGTTGATTTGGCGTTTGAGCGTGATCCTTTGAAACTGGGAAGGTCTCCAACCCGTCGAAACATCCGGCATAACGTGCCGGAAGACTGACTTTTCAACTGAAAAAATCAACATTGCAAAATAATATAGATAAATTTTTTTAATTGAAAGTATCACAGTTTGTATGCGCTTAGACGCCGTTCTTTTATTATTTAGTTTTTTAAAGCTCGACGCTATAAGGTGCTTTAAAAACTCACCCAGCTAGGTTTCTTTTCTATAACCAATTGAAAGTTGTCGTCCATTAAACTTAGAACAATAGCTGTATTCTATAGGTACAAAGTTTAGTACAATTTTTTACTAAAGCGCGCAAGGTTGTCGGTAGTTTTCTCCCCTAGAGAGTATCTGTGTTGTTCTCAAACTCCTCGCCTTTGTTGAAATTTTTGAATCGTCGACCTAAACGTCAATGGTGAGCCTCCTTAAAATCCTCTCCTAATCTCCGCTATTAATCCCGCGCTACAATACCAAAATGACATTTAAAGACTGCAATTGTCCCTCTGATAAACCGTCAAAACAACAACAAACAAACCCAGTTGTGCCTAGTTAATCTAAAACCTACACTGGGGCCACACAGCTATTTCCTTTGTTTATTTACAACAGTTACTGTTAGTTCTGCCCTGACGCTTCTATCCCGCCCCGTGTGATATCTTTTTTTTCGCTAAAGCGAGGGAGATTTGAGAGCTCAGGAAATATTAGATAAAACCGTGAACCATACGTAATCGATAGAGGTGTACTATAAGTGATAAGAGGGAATCCCCGACCATTTTTAACCAGATTCTGTCAGTAATGGTGCGAAAGGGGAAATGAACGAGTTAGGATCACGTTGAGCGATCACGGCGGTTTCCAGAAAGTGAGTAAGGAATCGGTTTTGGACAAAATTCACTTAATCTGGCATCATACGAATCACTCCTACAAAAATCCTCAACGTTGCATCAAGAAATAAGCCGTAATAAGAATCAAGATACTGAAATACCTGAAAACTGCAATCAGCTAGTTTGATTATAAATAATAAATTTATGTTGCCATAATATTATATTATGTTATTTTATGATAAAATAATATCTTCTTCTTTGGGCGCCGTACCAGTAAACGGGCCTTGGCGACCTCTCGCTACTAATTTCTGTAGAGCGTGTTGAACAGTTATTACAGAAGAAATCCCTACTGTTTAACGCCGGTTCCGAACGGCAAATTTGAGAGGTTTTATAGGCAGAATACCGGAAGGTGGGTTGCCATTTCCGTCCGAAAGGTGATAATCAGTATAAGGAAGATGTCTAGCGGCTACTGGGATCTAACCAGCAACCTTTGACTCAGCAGTCCAACGCTCTAACCACTGAGCCACTGATAACCACAACATAATATAACATGACATAATTTATTATGTTATTTTATGATAAAATTATAAATTTTTGATAACAATTTCCTAATTTTGTGCGGGAAGCATCACCACTGGTGATGAATTTTAACTTTGCCATTATCTCCTGAGGCTTCAATGAAAACAACCGGCGCTTTCTTTCATGAAACAACGCTCGGGAAGAGTTGGTTTCAACCAAAGAGTTTTTTTCGCAATTTCAGTTGTTCATAGATAAATTGAGCGGATTTCATCTCCCGCCGAGTTTGGCCTTTATTGCTAATGGAACCTGTGAGTAGACTTGCCAATAAATGCGCAGTAATTTTTATCACGACGGTTGACGAGGTGAAAGGCAATTCAGACGACTTCTTTGTCTCCCAACTTAACCATTTAAACCCCCTTCCTAATCCATTCGCTTCGTGCATTCATCAACCTACTTGTTTTCTGGGTGTTGCAGGGGCAATGGGTGATATGCAGCACTTTTGCCTGCGATGGAACAATTACCAGTCGAGCATCACCTCGGCTTTTGAAAACCTCAGAGATGACGAGGATTTCGTCGACGTCACCCTCGCCTGCGATGGAAAGAGCCTCAAAGCGCACAGAGTCGTTCTTTCCGCCTGTAGTCCCTACTTCAGAGAACTTCTCAAGGTAACAATATTTTTTTTTTTTTTTTTTTCCTAAACTATTTTTAAATAAAGTATTTTGTTATTAGAAAGTATTCTTTAATCAAATATTTTTTATAAGCTTTAATCATTCACTAATTATGAACTATTAGTGTGAAACTGATTAACTCCGTTTTACTACTATAAGCATTATGGGTGCCAGAACCTTCACGAAATTCGATGAAATGTCGTCGCCGACAAACAGAGGCGCCCAGTTTTTTGTCAAAATTTCAGATTACTTACAATGAAAAATGAGAACCTTTCAAGAAGTTTTGGTACTTTGGAACAGGTAATTTCGAACCGGTTTTTCACCCCCACAAAACCGGATATTGCTCTTCAAACTGATTCTGGTTTGCCATGCGGTTATGGCTCCTTAAAACTGGCTATCTTCCCATCAAGCTGCTGTTATTGCCAAACCAAACCCCTCAAAACTGGTTAGTGCTTTTCAAAACGATTTATGCGCTCTCAATTCTTGGTTTTGTTCATTGCAACCGATTACGGCTTCTTAAAAATAGTCATCAACCTCTTCAAACCGGTTATTTTCCATCAAACCTGTTCTCAACCTCTCCAAACCGGTAGTTATCCACGCAAAACTGAGAGAAATATTCTGGGTGTAATCATCTGAACCCATTATGGCTCTTAACGTCTCATCAAATCAGTTTTCAACTTCTCCAAACCGGGTTTTCATCCCACCAAACTGGGGGTTTACACCTCCAAACGGGTTTTGTCCTTTTCGAATCGGTTGTCAACCCCTTCAAACTGGTTATCGTTCCTCCCCAATTGGGTCTTCCTCTCTAAAATGGATTTAAATTTCCTTATTGGTGATCAACCCTTTCAAACTTATCGCATCGTCGAGTGAATGTAGATGCTGAGTACTTCACCTATCCTGTGTTTTCCTTTGTGGCTAACGTATGTATTTAGAAAAGGTGAAAACAGTGTTTTCCTCCTCCTCAATGAAGATCCCATAAATGATGAATGGCATTTCTCCGTTCCAAGACTCGATTGATCACTGAAGGCAGTCGAGTTATTCAGCCCAGAATAATTTGTGTAGTGTACCGCCAGTTGTGTTTATGTTGGGTGTGATGAATTGTTTCTCCTAGTTGGTTGTTAGGTTTGTGGTGTTAATGGCGTCCGTTGGTACGCCGCCAGTGTTTTTGGAGGATGCAGGAGGTAGTACAGGTGGAGATTCATCAGAGGCATAACGCAATTTGTTGCGATCTGCTGACTCTGAGAATGCTCCAGCTGCAGAAATGGAGGATCTGGGTTTCTTAGAATCAACCTAGGTGTCGGGGTGTTTCAAGTCCAGCATATCCTCGGAAGGAGCAGAAGAAAACTGACTTACCCTGCACGAAGGGTCGGGTTACTGTGACCCAATAAGTTAAATTTCAGTGAATAACGGGCTTTATCAGCTGCTGGGGGTTTGATGAGGGGCCTCCCGAGTCGGCTGGCGATGAGGCGATCTCGGGAGAAGTAGCGAGCTTCAGCGCGCTGAGCGTTGGATTCCCGAACCTACATAAGTGGGAAGGACATCGATTGGACAGAGCGGATACCTAGAGTTTTTCCCCGCAGAATTCAATTCAATCAGAATTTCATATTGGGTTAATTTTACTACAGTTTAGAATTAAATTACAAAAAAACGCGGGGTGCCACGTTTTTGCCCGGAATTGATTTTATTTTAATGTTGAAGGTATAGTACCTGAAAGTAGAAATTCGTTGGAATCAGCTGCTACTATGTGCTGTTCTGCCCTCGACGACCATTTAAGCGAATTTCGGAATCAAATTAGGATTTTTTAAAATTATTATTCAAGATTTTGCTTGGTCGGTTTTTTTATACAAGTACCCAGTCATCAGGACTGTTGGTTTTCCAACGAAGAGAGCTTTTCCAATGGATTATGGAAAATGGGAAAGGCAAGATTGGTGGTCGACTTGCCTGTTGGAAAATGTGCTGATGGCAACCTGTGAATTGGGGAGCGATTGCCGCTGGTTCCAAAGTGCTTTGAAACAAAGATGGGGTAACAGCAAGCGGAGCATAAGTTAAAAAAAAAAAATTTTTTTAATGATTGGCTCTTGGGATGTGAGTCGTTCAAGGCCTTGCCGAACGACCGTCCCTTAGCTTTTGATGAGTCAAGATAAAGGAGTTAGTAGGAGAAGAATGACTGAAAATTTGCGACAGTCAACCTCAGCCAATGAACTGGCCTGTGCTGCTCAAATGGTGTATAGAAAAGTGGGACTCAATGATGCTGCCTTTGTGGTGAACCATGAAGTTCTAAGTTCACCATCGAATGCTGCACGGTACAGGAAAGGCTTAAGCGTAGCCCCAATTCCAAAGAGTCCCGATCGTGCATTAGCCATAATTTTAAATGCAAAAATATCAAAGAACGATTACATTGAAGTTACATGGTTTTACAGTTTACTTTTCTTTTTCTTTTTTCAATATAAACGCGTTGTTATTTTCATGTGTTAAATTGCTGTCTAAACAGGGTCACATGAGTCATTTTTTAGTTATTTTCGATGAATACCGTGTCAGCTTAAATCCAAATCTGTTGTTATAACCTACTGATTTTCAAGACTTCCATCGCCGCCAAAAACATGGTGTAGACAGCAGTTTAGAATTTTTTGACGATTTCCCGTGTTCAGCATGCCAAAAAACGTAATATTATGATACGGGACTTCCAGAGTTTTGGCCAGTTTTTTTTTTTTTTTTTTTTTTTTTTTGCAATTTCGCCCACTGTGAGACGGTTTGAAATACATAGCTCGATTAAATCTAAATATAATAATGATGTTGTTCAAACTTGAGTATAAATCATTTAAAATAAACCATATGGGGAGACCTTTTAGATCATGTCTGTCATGACAACAAAACAACGCCTATTACTACCAACAGAAGTAGTAACCAGGTAGTAACCAATAAAAAACGTTGCATGTTTTCCGTGATAACACAAATTTTTCCTGACCCCCTCGCCTTAGACATGTCAAAAATAAACTCTTCAGTTGAGCACATGTGCACCAGCACGGTACGTAGGTATTTGAATTCTTCCTTTTAAGGTAGCAATTACCAAGCAACAGTTAACATGGAATGGTCTCTCTTTTATTTATAAGAAGATAATTCCATCGCATGTTTTATTACGTCAACTACACGAGTATGATTATGCCCAAGTGCTCTTAAAATTTAACAACTGCCTCTTGGCTTTTTTTTTTTTTTTTTTTTTGCCTGAATGAAATAACAATAGGACGATTGAATATGGATGAGCTGGAATAGGAAAACGATGAATTGGCCGTAATTGCTAAAAATTTGAGTTGAAAAATAACAGCGCAAAGCTGTTTGTTTTGCCCTTGTTGCCTCCGGAGTGGATCATTTCCAAGTGATATGACACCGTTTGGTGAAGGGTGAAAAAGGTGGTGGATTTGTGATGGAGTACAGAGAAAATATTCCGTCTAGCACCGCTCCGGTTCAATAAAACCCCGAGCTTGTTATCTAAAGCCACTCAACAGAACCATAAAAGGCTCTCGCTGGATAGGTAATAAGAGCGATCGATTGTTTGCAATTCACATCGGCTAGATAAATTGGTTTTAAAACTGAAATGATAACTCATCGATCCTGGAGGGGGAATAAAATGAATCATATTGTGTGATGTCTACGTGATCTCCGCTATACGGTGAACATCCACAATTTTTCTACGGTGTGGGAGTTGATGGCCGAGAATCGTGCTTATAAGCACGAGTATAAATACTGTTGTAGGGATAGTTCAATCGATTGGACGTTCCTGTTATATGGGTTTCAAATGGATGTGATCTGTGAATCCAGTGAAAAATCTATAACAGGTAACTCTTTGACTTTTCCAATAATACATTCACCTGGATTCAGTTTCGTTCGAAATGTATCAAATTCAAGTATTTGAGAATTGTATCTTTCATGGGCTCATTATTTCGACGAGATCCAAAAGGATTTTGCTCTTGTAGTGAACAGGGATTTATAAGATCCCCAAGACGACTTGGGCTTAGCTCAGATTAAGGCTTGTGAAACGGGAAGGAGGGGTTGGGGAGTAGGCTAAATTATTTTCACGAGGCGCTCACTTGGTGGAAAAAAAGGTTTATTTACGCAGAATTTAATAATGAGAGGGAGAGATAGCAGAAGATATGACTTCTGTCGGTTCCATCCCGGAGGGATGACGAGCGGAGAATATTTTGATACCCACTTCTGCCGTCTTTTGCTGATTATCCTTTCCACTTCCCTTGCTGAACCGCTTCAAGTGGTATAAATTTAAAAAATAAAACGGGTAATTAATATATGGCCTCAAATTCGAACGTGGGGAAATTCGTTGTAATGAGGAAATTTTTGCTGTATTGAACGTCAAGCTGTACTTTTTTCTTCTTATTCTTTTCAGAGTACACCATGCAAGCACCCGGTGATTGTGCTGCAAGACGTTATGTTCGAAGATCTCCACGCTCTGGTCGAGTTTATTTACCACGGGGAAGTGAACGTGAGGCAACGATCGCTTTCGTCATTCCTCAAAACCGCCGAAGTCCTCAGGGTCAGCGGCCTCACACAACAGTCCGAGGTGCAACAAGTGAGTTTCAAAAATACGTCGAGAATCCTTTTTGGTGGAACAGTGAATTTCAAAGTACAAATTCGTTGATGCTTCTTTGCCAACAGGCGGTGTCGATGGGGCTAGATAAAAGGTCCAACCTTTCCGACGGACGGGGGTCGCCCCAACATCCTAGGAAACCAGTCAACAAACACAGGGACAGACCTAACTCCACCCCCGACAACACCCTCGAACCCCAAGTGAGTTTGATTGGAAATGAACACTAAACAGTCTAGAAATTTGCTTTTCAGTTATTATCAAATATTGGTGTTTATGTACGTTTTCAGGAAAGTGCAATGCCGTTGAAACGTCCTAAAAACGAACTGCCGAACAGCCATAGGGAACAATCACCTCAAGATGACCTGGAGGAGCCCCCGATGGACTTCTCGACGTCAGGAAACAACAACACCACCCTTCGCGACAAACACGACGCATCGCCGCCCACGTCGGTCGTCGCCAGCGACATCAAACCCGAACCCATCGAGCTGACGCCTCACCTTGGGAACGAGAGGTAAGCCGATCTGTAAAAAACGAATTTCCAAAATACAAAAGGATGAAATTTAAATTCGTCATGTTTCCGTTACAGGGACGACTCGAACGACTCTGGCGGCGAAGTGACGAGCGAAAGCGGCGGCCTCGGCGGCGGCGGCGGTGGGCCGCCCCATCCACCGCCAACTCTTCCCGACCCAGATGACTCCATTCAAAGCGCACACAACTACCTCGACAGTAAACTATTTGCCGGGGCCGGCTTCAATTTCAGCATGGCCGCTGCCCTGGCTGCAGACTCCTTAGCAGGTATCTACCTACTAGAAAGTTGGAAAGCAACAACGACAACAAAAGGAGCTATTAATTTAGTCAGTTAAAATTCAGCGGCCTCACCCAACACCCACCAAAATAAAAATAAAAACCTTCGTTTCCTTAAAACGCTGTAAATTTTACAAAAGGCTTTATTATTCTTCGTTAGAGGTTTATTGTGCAAAAATTGATTCTGTCATTGGATTTTTTAATTAAAAAAAAAATTGTGTAGGGATGTTTGGATAGATGTGGGACCTCGAAAAATGGGTTATGCGTTCAAAATTACTCGAAAAACGACCTCCTGGGATCCTTCAAAAAGTCCCTTTTGTAGCCCCATGAAAGCTCCATAGATCCCCACGGTGAAATCGGAACTTTTTGGGACCCCAACAAAATTGGATTCTACGTCCAAAAATTCTTCGAAAACAACACCTCACTCGACCCCATAAAAACCCTTAACAAACCTCTCCCCTAGTCCCTTTTTAGCCCCACGGGTTTGGGCGATCGAGATGAAAACCTTGCGGGCACAACTAGATGGTAAACCGAGAATTTGTCGACATTTTAGATTTTAAAAATAACCCTACTGCCCAAAACGGCTCGGACGGCGGGCTGACATTTGATTTTTGAAATATACGTGTCATTAAACGTATTATGTCAAATTTTGAGGCTGATCTAAAGTTTCGACGCCCATCGCGAATACATGGGTGTATTATTCCAGGAACACTAAACCAAAATGCAAAACATTCTTATGGAATAAACAGTTGGAGTTTTTCAAATTAACGAAAAAAAAAATCAAGCTTATGATGAGAAAAAGGGAATTTTTAAATAATTTACATCCAATAATTTGCTGATTTCAAGATTATAGTACTTTTTTTCTGTTTTGCGGTCCTATATCTAGTAAGGTCTAATGTAGAAACCATCCTAAGCCTAATAAGATCTTTTATCTAATTCGAAATTTCCACTAATTTCAGGATTAAATAATCAACCTCACCTTAGTAATACCGACGGTCTGGCAGGAACATCACAACAAGGTAAATACTAGCACTTTCACCGCCTACCCCTTTTTCTACTTTCCTCGCCTTTGATCCTCCCAATAGGGACGAAAAAAATATGAAAGGATCTCTTGAATGCATGCATCCCTTATTACAAAAAAAATTGATTCTATCATCAGTCGGTTTTTGTCAAGTGGTAAGCACCCAAGGGAATGTGGGAATCGGCAATTACAGGCAAACGGGTATATTTCAAATCACAACTGAGGCTACTTATCGTTCCAAGTGCGAATTCGCGGCATACCTGTTAGTTTATTGTGATTTCGTAGAGATTGTGGCAATATTCAAGTTCTTAGTTTTGACGATCATTATTAAATTACGAAATTCACTGGAAAATAGTTTAACCCCATTATTCAGTTACTAAAATCGTCAAAATTGCCACGATTTAGTTTTTTCTTTTTTTCTCTCTCTTCTGCGGGTTACTAAGTTCGTAATGGCCTCTGGTTGCAGGCTTGTGGCACAGAGAGAGGCCGGGACGACCCGTGAGTTCCCAACGCTCGGACGAACCGAGCTTGGTATGCGACATATGCCGTAAACGCTATCGGACGATAAGTAGCCTCAGGAACCATAAAAGCGTGTACCACAGGCCTCAGAGAACCGATAAAAAGAGGGCCCAACCGCACCAACAGCAACAACAGTTCGGGACCCAACCGCAGCCTAACTGGGCTAACAACAATTATTGGCCCAACAACCAATAACATTTTAGGCACAAAAAAGACATTTTCAACCTGAAAGACTTCTAGAAATGACAAAATTCCTAATGTTTAGTTGTAAATCAATGTTATTCTAGTTACATTTAAAAAATGTGTGTATGTACTCAGAACAAGCCCAAAAAGGTTATCTGATGAAGTAGGTTGCTTGGAATCGTGTGATTCAAGTACAAACATATTCATTTTCTGTGATAGAATCGTTCTGTTTTGAATCGCTTTGAACTGTTGTGCTCCTGCCTTTGACTTCATATTGTTTATCGCCTTGTGTTGAGTATATTTTCTTAAAGACCCATTAAATACTGTGCGAAGTACACTTATTGATGAGTTTGTCTCTCAATGGGTTTCCTTGTAGTTTACCGCTTGACAAAAACTAGTCCACGGGAAATTGGGATGACGACTGCACGTGAGGTTATGAGGACACCGAACACCAGTTTTAGTGCACCATGAATCAATTAATTGGAACCCCCAAGAGAATTCGACTTCGGATTGGAAATTTTAAGGGGCCAGATTTCGGCGCTGAGGAGAACGCAAATTTGTTTCAGCTGTATTTGGGGAAACTCTCATTTTGTTTGATAGTTGGGGAAGATGAAACCTGAGGGCGATGAATGAAAACTGAGGGTGTGCCTTGTATAGAATGAAGAACTGATGATAGAACATATACTGTTGATAAAATCAAATATAACAGAACTTTTCCCCGATTGCTGAATACTTCGCTAAATACAGCGGTTAAGTCCAATTTTCGTCCGATACAATTGGAGGGAGAAGTAAGCAGCAAATGGAGCGGAAATGTTTTTCCCTTAATTGCGGGGGAAAATTGTGGCTATTTTTTGACGCCTCCGACGATGTCAAAACGGTAATTTTGTCAGTACTTTAGAACTTTGGTGTTAGCATTATTTTTACTCGTTTCTTTATTTCATTCTTTTTTTTTCTCCCTTCTTGTGTGTTTCTGTGATGCTTTGAGCGAAGATTCCGCATATTAAATCTTTTCGAGTATTTTTCCGGGATATTCCAATCATTTCAATTTGCAACAAAGGGAAATCCCGCGTTCGCTGCTGTTTACTTCTTCGCATGTACCATTGTACCGGAAATACAATTTAGATAGACATCAGTTCATCTGGCATTGTCCATGTCTACATCAAGAGAGACCCCCTCGTAAGAAAAATGGTAATGGAAAATTAACTTACATACATTGCAGACATTTTTTGAGCCTTTGGTCCTACTATTTTTAGCAATTGAAAAGCATGGCACAGGAGTTTTTTTGGTGTTGTATTGTACTTTTTTTTTATAGTGGACTGATTTTGTTTAATTTTTTTATACGCTACCAGTTTTGTTACTTTTTTATTTCTCCCGAATTAACCAATTAATCTTCCCCGCTTTCTAAATCGAAAAAAATAAAATAAAAAAATTAATAGAAACCACCTGCCCCCAATATTGCCGGTTTCGCGAGAACGATGCGAAAAAAACCTCCAAAACGGCCGGGAAAAAATCGGTATGTTCTTACAGTGGTTCTCTTTTCAAGAAGTAGACAATGGACAGTGCTAGAGCGGTTAGGTTTTTCTCCGGCCGTTGACCTCACAAAAACAGGAATGCCACTTTTTTTTTTTTTCGAAAAAGTTCGAAAGGCAATTTCTCATTGTGTAGTTGTTTAGTTTTTGTCCTAAACGTATTGTCTTTTCCGATGTTGATGTACATAAATGTTCCTTCAATTTTGATGTGAGAGTTTTATTTTGAAAAATTGGCACTACACTTATTCACTTGCACATGAAATAATATTTGCATCTTTTTTTCTTTTTTGTTTGAGCAAAAGCAGAAAAAAAAGTACTTAGAAGCATGGTTGATTTCCTGAGGTCAAACGATCGGTGAAAAGCGGAACTATGTGGGTGGTGGAATCGGTGTTGGTTTTTGTTTTTGACATTTCCCACTGAAATGAGCACTTTTCCTTTGTCAAAACTATTTTTTCTATTGTTTGTTAATTTTAATGTTTTTTTATTTTTATTTTTTTCTTGGATTGTTCATTTTGTTTGTCAAATTCTGGCCTACGTCGCGATATAGCGTTGCTACTGAATGAAAGATAACGTTTGGAGGTTCTATATGGAACGAATAGGTTTGGTGTGTAGTTGAGTCTTCGCTGTAGTGCTTTGGTGCTCAGTGATACGAACAACCTTAAATGATTAAGATTGTGATGATTCTGAAAGACAAGGCCAGGACTTGTCAAACAAACAAACCAAAAAAAAAAAAAAGAATAAATCCAAATGAAACGTCAATTTTTTGAATTTTCCTTGAAATTAACATTCGTATTGGGGGTCATAGGGTTACGGAAAGTGTTCACGTGCGTTGCTTGCGGTAAAGTCCTCTGCTCGAAGGCCAGCCTGAAGCGGCATGTCGCCGACAAGCATGCCTCGAGACACGAAGAATACCGGTGTGCAATCTGTGAGAGAGTCTACTGCTCGCGAAACTCACTCATGACACATATCTACACCTATCACAAGACTCAGCGACCCCCAACTACAGATTACTACCACCACGACGTGAAATTTACGCCGGCCGACGTGAAATTTTAGGACCCGACAGGTACCGAAAAAAATAGCACAAGTCCCGATAAAAAAAAGGAAGTTTTTCTTTCAGTTTTTTTTTCGCTTATTTTCGTTGAGCTTTTTTGTTTTTACGCTGTGACTAGTGGGAGTGTCGTAATCGAAATAATCACGTCAGTTTTGGAAAAACTGTTTAAATTGAATCATTTTAATTTGATTACGAACAGTCCCACTCCACGATTTAGGTCTAACCATTAGCATGGCTGTCTGCAATGTCTGTAAGTTTTACACCATACCGTTTTCGACGAAACGGAGATACGTTTGCGCTATGGTTACTCGTGAAGGTACTCATATATATTACACATATATATTACTAAAAATTACTAATGGTGAAATACATGTAAGCCAACTTGGAATCTATACAGGAAGGCTTTGTCTGAAAAAATACCTCATTTTGTCAAAATTGCATGGCCTCTCCTATTTGTTGAGGCTTGGGAGTTACAACAGGCCCTGAATTTGAATCCTTCGAAATTCCTTAGAAATTGGGAATCTTCACGAGTTGCTATTGCAAAATATCTTGGGTTTTAAAAATTGGTCACTGCGCTTTTATAACGTGCAAAGTTCAATTCGAATTCAAACAAACGAAATTTCGGCAGGGGAGATTGGTAAGGTTCAAACAAAGGAATCGTATGTAAATTATACAAGCGTAGAGCGGCTGCGAAACGCTAGATAGGGGTGCGAACGCGTGATGGAAAGGGAAAGCTTTTGAGCATCAACTGAATGAAAGGCCGGCTCGGAATGGAAGAGAGGAATCTACGGAGTTATGGTGAGGGCGGAGTGAGTCCTCTCCTACTTATTGATTTTACTCTACGCGACTTTTGAAGGAGAGAACTCCCCATAAACTTGCCTAAGATAGACTCGACATCCCCATTTCTTACGTGCACACATTGTAACTCATAGCAGAGTCAGGTATTGTCGTTATGAATAAAATGTATGGCATTAGGTGTTATTAAATTCGTCCACCTCAAATAACAATTTGTGAAACCGTTATAAAACTTTGGTTGCAGGGGCAGAAGCTACCATTCTGCACAACGGTTGAGTTATGCGGTTTAGTATAAATGAATGGAGCATTGCGGAGTTGAATTCACATTGGTGGAAAAAATGAAAATTATAATAGGTATTATTAAATAATGTTTTATTGAAATTATTCAAACGAGCGAATTTCACTCTGACTAAAATTCCATGTACTGTGAGAAATCTCTCTTGAGCACAAAAACTTAAAACTTAAAACTGGTTGGTCCCCGCTAAACCGGGTCTTTGATCTGGCTTTTAACGCCAACAAACCGGTTTTCGGCCCCCTACTAACTAGTTTTTAAACTTCGCCGAACCTGCTGTTGACCCTCCAAACTGATATTTATCTTCACTACACCTGCTTTCGACTCCTTCAAACCAGTTTTAACGTCACTGAACCTACTGCTTTCGTCCCCTCCTTACTGGCTTTCATCCCTTCCAAACCATTTTAAGCTCACAAAACCGGTTTTTAACCGCACTAAACTGGCCTTTGACCCTCCCAAAGCGTGTTTCAACTGTTCAAAACCAACTTGCTTTCCTTCTTATAGCTTTCTAATCTTTCCACCCAGTTTGTTTTTATTTCTCCAAACCAGTCATTGTCCCGCTGAGTGAACGAGGAAGCCGTAAAAAACTCTTGTAACGAAAGTATGAAACGAATACGGCCAAAGTAACGCGGAACGTGAGCCATTAAAAAATGATTGTGTATCAACTACCTTGGAGTTAGTGGCTCCCAAACCAGAATATTTCTGACTAAGTTGAAGCGAGTTTTCCACACGGTGCCTACGAAGGTGAGCTAATAGGGGAGGGTCTGTTCAATAGACCCAGAGCAGCAAATTGCCTATGAGTCTGTGCAACGGAGAACTTCAGTGGGCGAAATAATAAGGATCTTGGGAGGCCGAGGGGTGAAAGTGAGAGGGATGAAAGGGGGTGAAATTAAAGTTGGTCCTTCCTCCCGCAGGAGCGCACCTGCGTCAGCCTCGTGCGACAAGAGGTCTGCGAAGAAGCGATGATCTGAAGAAAATCGATATCGTTATTTGCACATTTTTTGAGGGAACGCTGTACACTTTGGGGGGCTCAAAGCCTCAATTGAAGCACCTCAAGGCGTAGTGACCAGTGGATAATTTAGAATAATTATGTATAACTCAATACGAGGGTTGTACAAGAAGCAAGTTTTCCATGGGAACGAATATAAAAAATGTGTATTATATTTTTACGGGCCATCTTTTACTAAAATCAAATTGGAACATTTTTCACTTGGAGGAGACGATTAATTTTCCCTGCGGCAGCAAAGGAAAACTTAGAATGTGCACAACACTCGTATTTCTTGCATTTCACAGGGGTTAAATGTGCAAAGTTAACTGACTAATTGCGTTACTTTTACCACAGTTATAGCAATGCCCCCACCACTAACGGGAGGGATCAACGAGCCCCAGGACTGCCCATACTGCCGAAGGACTTTCTCGTGTTACTACTCACTCAAGAGGCATTTCCAAGACAAACACGAGCGGTCGGACACGCTCTACGTCTGCGAATTTTGTCACCGTCGGTACCGCACGAAAAACTCCTTGACGACGCATAAGTCCCTTCAGCACAGGGGGACGTCCGGGATGCTCAAACGGCTGCTGAAGACGACCGCCGCCTTCAGCTACCCCCCGTTATGAGAACAAAGTGGATCGGGCACGCACCGGACCCTCTCACAATTCACCGCAGGGCCCGAACAACCCTGGGTTTACCCAGTTCCAAGATAAACTTTTTTCGAGACCATTTTGTTGTTGTTTCTTTTAGCGTACAATTTGGGATTTAAACTGGTGTCTTGAAAATACTCCCAAAGTGTAGATAATTGTCACCACCCACAATGAGGTCATTGAACCACAAACTTCATAACGCCAAACCCCATTCAAATCAACAAAACTAAAATTGTACCATTTCCACTATTCAAAATCTTTGCATGTAAATTATTTTTCTGTCAAGTTTTCTACATATAATTTGCCTTGTAACTATGTCCGAGACGATCCCAAGTTACCAAAGCATACGCATTTCCCAATTCCACGCGTTCAGTTTTCGTTAATTGGGGTGACAACAATGGTGATGAAACCCAATGAACGAGCGAAAATTGTATATATGTTTTGAAAAACTAATTTAAAAAAGCGTTTCCCTAGTCCAAAAATTGTCTGAATTTTTTAGGAAAAAATGAAAATGCTCAATTTTTTTCCATCCCAGCATCTCAACACCCAAGCTTTCCACTCATTCCATCAACCAAAATGCACCAAACCCCTAAGCCGTTTGTTGTGGAAAAACGCATTCGAGATGAAAATGTTTCGCCGGGCGGGATTTTTCCAAACAAAACACTCCACTTTGGACAACGACCCTTTCAAAATTCCTAAAATAAATTTGTCGTTAAATGTTTAGAAGTTGTAGACGCCAAATGACGAACCTACGTCGAGTAGATCAAATTGACAAATATGTGACACATCCATCCATATCTTAATCAAATTACTTTTTTAGTCACCTGAAAGTACAACTTTGTTCTAAAAGTGGCTTAACCGTCTACCTCAGGTTTTGGAAGAGGACTTTTGATATGAAAAGGAGAAGAAGTATTTATTCTTGTGTGAAATCCTTAGATTAATTTTTTTCTCCCTCCAATTTCGAACCAATGAGAAAACACTAAATCAAACGCCAGTGAATTTCCCCAATTGAAAGTGAATTTCATAACGTTTGATGTCAAGTCATTTGCTTAAAGGGGTCACAATTTTTGGAAATGAGCCCGATGAGGCTCGTCGGAATGAGCATGGCGTTGAAAGTGGATAATTTTGGGAATGAGTAGCGCGACTGAGGGATGTTTTCAAATTATATTGTAGAAAACAAATTGCTGTTAGAGATAAAAATTTAAATGGAAATTTTAAAAAAATACTTGAGTGTAGTAATTAAATGTTGTAAAAAAGGCTCACGGTGTTCTATTCGTTGTCATTCTTGGACGTCAAATTCTATTTTATCGTAAAACCTACTTTTTCAAATTTTCATGTAGTTTTTCGTGCGAGTGACTTCCCTTTTCCAATTCTTACCCTTTGAAAATTTATAAGGTGATTCTCAACAAAAAGATTGTTTATAAACACTATTATATATTCACCTATATTTATATTGAGAAAAAAAAAGTTTAGGAACATTTATACATTCTAGTAACTTTTAAGGTACTTATTTATACTATGAAAAAAAAAAGTTGAATCTTTTGGCCAATCTTTGTACAGTCTTTCTATAATGGAGGCCACTGTTTATTGTGTAAAAAATTAAGTGTACAACAAATTAACAAAAACAAAAAAAAATGCGAGTACAAAATAATGACAAATATTGATGGGGATTCCACATTGTCTTTTTCTAGGACTTGGCCCGTTTGGGGATTTCTGGGTTTAGCCAAAACGGAAATTTCCTGTGGAGGAGTTTCACGAGAAAGTTCGATTTTCGTTTTTATTCCTTTTGTATTTATTAAGTCGTAGTTAATATGGGTGCTTGTACATATCCGCTGGTCCCTGGGACTGAATGTTTTTTTAAATATTTTTTATCTTGATTTTTTTTAACTACTTCTCATTTTTAAAGAGTATGTTTAGTAGAATTTACGTTCAAAACGACCCTTTTTTTTATTGATAAAATCAAACTTGGAGTAAAACCTTTATGTGGTTTGAAGAAACTCAAGGAAGTCGCAAAATAAAGCAGAGACGAATTAGAATGAAATGAGCAGCGCTTGTCAAAAAGCACGGATTAGGAAACGTTTTGAACGTTCCATTTTGAACACTTCCGATTGAGATGAGAATTGCGATCGTAGCGCCCCTATTTTCCGATTCCGCGGATAATACGCGAATTATCTCAAAAGCCTCTTGAAGCGGAGGTTAGGATTTTTTTCAATAGGACGTTCAAAGGAGAAGTTAGAAAAAAAACGGCCAAGTCAAAAGTTAGGTCTACAAAGTGTAGGTGTGAAAAAAGTATTTAGGCAAAGTGTAAAATAACAAAAAATATTTTGATTAAAAACATATCTTAAGAAAGTATAAATGTGCCAATGTGTATATAATGATAACTAAGCCGTTATACTATTAGCATCCGTTTTTAAACGTTCTAACCTGCTCTAGTTTCAAAAAATCTAATTCAGTGTTCGTTAATTGTGAATATTGTTATTGTAAAATCAATGATTTCTTCATTTCTTTTGCAATTGTTTATTCATTTTTCCAGAAACGGAAAATTTGAATCCAACTTTTAATTATATTGATAGTGTCATTGACGTCGACAGCTTTCTTTAATTGAAACGGGAATAAAGGTCTCGATTAACACATGTTTTTAGGTACCTATTTTTTTAAATTGAGGGGTTTTTTCAATCATTTTTATTTGATTTTGTTACTTATTTTAAATTTTTATTGGTTTTTTGTAGTCTTGACAACCGGTGGAAAAATTTTAACCTGGCCTAATTCATGCCATCATAGTGCAAATGCATTTATTTTCGCAGTTAAATTCGAAAGAAATTCATTTCTTCGTTTCGGAAAAGTGTGCTGTGTTAAAATTAAGAATTGTCCCTAGTTAGTGTACATTCTATTTCTCTGGCGAAAATTTTTAAAAAATTTTTAAACCAAAGAAGTACAAATGACTGAAAAAATCTAGATTATATTATATTTTGATGAAGAAAAAAAAATCCCAATTTTTTTATTTTTTATATTTTAGAAAAAAATGTCATTTGTAATGCAAAATTAAACAGGGAGGTTTCATTACTACACTGCATCTTAAACTGGCATGTTATTTTCAATAGAATGTGATTTTTTTATCATTTAATGAATCAAAACTTTCTTGCTAACTTTTGGGCGAAACTGCAAAAAACAATTTTGAACGGTGAAGGAATTACATCGAACCAATTTTCAAGTTCAAAAATACCAAATGCCCTTTTGCGGAGATAGTGGTAAATGAAGTTAGCAAGAAGCTATTCAAATGTGATTTTTGGTTAATAGTATGTGATCATTTATATGTATAAATTAGTTGTATTTGTTGTTCCAAGTGTATGATTTGATCATTCCGGAGTTTTTAAAAATTGGTTAGACATTTTTTGGGGCTTTTTTGAAAAAAAGAGAGAAAAAAATTTTGTTTTGTTTGATCAACATCGTTTTTTCCAAGATTAAGGTATAGTAACTTGCTTTTTCAAAAAAAAGAAGAAAACAAAATCAAAAACAGGGACCGAGAAAACAAAAGTTGCTGCAGATTTTGGCGCACGGGATTTTCACCGACTCCTTTTGTGCCGATTTGTGCGCTTCTTCAATGTAAACCATCTTCGCCGTTCAAAAACAAAACCAACAACAAGCTTCGAACTTTATTTTGCAAATGTGTTCTCATCAAGAAGTTATCTGCTTTAATGACACAAATAAGAACCATCAAGAAAATCGATTCTCCCACTGACAAAGAAATAAGAAATATCAGGCTGTTCAAAAATTGAACAGCCGCAACTCTTTACCTCAAACTGAACTTTTCCCAGTCCATATCATGTAAAAAATCTTCATCACTCTTAGAATTAAATGTATTTATATATTCACTACTCATTATCAGGGGTAAAAAAAGGTAAATAGGTAAACTAAAACAAAATAGGTAACTGTACAAAAAATCTATAGTAATGTATTTTGTTAAATGTGTTTCCTTCTATGGTAATAAATGTATTCGCGATTCCAACTTAACAACTTGGCAACACTTAGGGTAGGACTGGATTTTTACTAGGCGAATTTTCCTTAAATGATTTTACGTAGGTGTTGTGGGCAATATGATTGTTCTATAGTGTTCAATAGACCAGCGAGATTTGTTTATTTTTTTACACACACAGAGATTACAATACTATATTATGCTTGTTATCGACTACAGTTGTTACATAAATAGAAAGAAGGGGAGACTGTTTGACAGGTATTCACAAAAAAAAACCAATTTACACCTCAGATAATAGTCATATAAATAAATAGTTGAATATTAATAAATAGTTGATCCGTAAATGATATATTTTTTAAATACTATAAGTACCAGTTGCTCAAGCTAACCCATTCAATACTTAACAGTTAACCATAAACTGGATGATATCGTACAGAAAAGGACCAATCCTTTTTAAAAGAAAAAAAAAAACCATCTCGGAAATGCGATTATCAAAATTTGGATTCGGGAACGATTCCTCATTCAATCATCCAAAAATTTTCAACAAATTCAATTTTTGACACAAAACTGCATTCAATTGCATATCACAACTAGGCATACAAAATGGATACTTCAAAGGAACATTTTCAACTTTTTTCTACACATTTGAGTTCAAACCCCAAACAACCCTTTTTGGGTTGGTTATTTTTTTGTACAATCCCATTCAACTGGAAAATAGTCTTTCCTATACTGCAACAGGTTTAATTTACTCGGGTATCCACAGACTGCATTTTAAAACAGATTGATATATAAATATATTTATTCATAATGCCAATAACTGTTTATTATTCATTGTTAATTGTGTCATTTTTAAATGTATAGATGTATAAATGTCTAAATGCTTTTGCTGTTCAGGTTTAGAAAAAAAAAGCCAAGTTGTTATAGTAGGGTCGTTCTGTATATCAGTATGACAGGAGACCATAATAAGGAGAAAAAATATTTTATACTAAAGGCAGGGGCGAGGAGGGTTTCGAGATTTGCAGGAGCCTAGTGGAGGTTTATTACGTTGGAACCAGAATGATTCATTTCCTGAGTGACCTCGACATTTAGTAGGCAGCACAAGAATGCTCTTTGGCACAAAGAAACGACGTTCAACTTGACAATCTACACATAAAATTTTTTTCGGAAAAACGGATTAAGGCGGAAGCGAAAAGTAAAAAAAGAAAGAAAAACGTTTACGAAAGTGAATTGGTAAAAAAAACCGGGTGAAATGTATGGAGAGATTAGAGTTTACTATGAATTGCCACAGGAAACTCTTCCTTCTCTCAAAAATCTATTTTCACATTCTAAAACCCCCAATTCACGAAAATTCCTATACAAAGATTGTGTCAACCAGAACTCGTCCCCTGCCATTATTTAAGCTGCCTTCATAAAGTACAAATAACAGGAAATTTTAGATAAAAAACAACGTTCTTTCCCTCTGAGAAAATTTTAAAATTTAAAAACGCTACATTTGGGCTTGTCACATTTTGGCTGTTTGCTTTCATTTTGGTACCGTTTGAAACAATCCAGAAAAAAAAATAGAACAGTTTTTTGTCAAACTTTTACACATTACCAGTAGCTTTTAAGCCGAAATAGTTGTAATTTTTATAATATGTTAAATAAGAAACCTAGTTGGTTGAAACTCAATAGAACTGTTTTTCTTTTTCCGATGTTTTCAATCTGTTACAGCTGTTTTTGTTTTCACATTCACACGCTCACGGTTGTTTTCATTCAATACGGAAGCATTTTGTGTCTCATTTTTATTGACTTTTTTGTTTAAATAGTAGGAAACCGTTTTTTACATACCATCAGACCATAGGTTTTTGACAAGTTCAGGATTAAAAAAAAATTTCTTAAACAAAAATCAAGAGGCCTGTGCAAAACTGAAGACTGTCCAATTCTTTTTTTCCCAAAAATTAAAATTTAGAAAGCAGTTGAACCTACATCTAATTGCTCTACATTCTATGTAATTGGACAATAATGTTACTCACTTAGCTGCTAGATGTTCGATTTTTTCTTGAGGCACTCTTTTTTTCTAAAAAACCTAAAAACACGGATAACAAAAATGGATAGTTGATGGAAAAAAAAACAAAAAAAACGGCGCAAGTACACATGTAAATTAAGTGCCAAATTACTGTTTGTGTCATTTAATTATTTAAAAAAGAATATTATATCAAAAAACCATTAATACATGTTTACTGTGCTATACTATGGTCTAGTTGGAAAAATATTGTATGTTGCTTTAAATTGTATAAGTTAAAAAACGGTATAAATGGTATATGTTGCACTAATGTATAAGATTTATTTATGTCTATAATTTATAGAGTAAATTTATATCTGATTGTTTTTTCTTTTTTAGTTAACCGAAAGTGTCACAAGGAGCGGTGAACTTTCTCTCCTCCATTATATCAAACTGTCGTAAAATTAAGGAAGTGAAATTAGTTTATAAGACAAACTTTTTGGTTATCTGACTGTTATAATGAAAAATGTCAATGTTTGTGTGTTTGAAGGCTGCACGGTTGTAAGACATAAACGAAACTAAATGTATCTTACATTTATTGCAGGTAAAAAAATTGTTTGGTTGATGTAATTACAAAAAAAATCGTGGTCTTCACTTGTTGTTGTTTATAAAACCTTTTTCCTTTTAGGTTTTGAAAAGCATCAATTTTTCATGGGTACACTTCTGGAGCTACCCAGTTTTGTAGCTCTTCTGATGGCTTTTATTGCAATAAATCCAGTTTTGTAGCACTTCAAACCATTATAGCTGTTCAAATCAGTTTTGTAGCTCCTCAAACTGGATTTATAGCTTCCAACCGGATGTTCCACAAACTGGTTTTATAGCTCTTGAATATGGTTCTGCGCTTATGGTCGTCAGACTCCCACCAAGGGGAAGCTGGGGGTGTTAGAGACTGTCTCGAAGATGATCAGTATGGGTGGTACCTACCAAATGCGTACGCGGAACAACGAAAGAGGCGACAACCAGGCACCACTAGGTGAGGGATTTTACCTTCCCGACATACACACATATCTGGGGACTTTGGGGCCAATGCCCCCATGTGTGGAAAACCAAAGTTTTATGGAGTCCGAGCAGTTCGAAAACTTCAATCTTTCACTACTGGAGACTCGAACCCAACCAAGGGAGTCTGAAAAATGTCACCTTCCTCGACCAGCGGATGATCAACTCAAATCGCTTGCCTGAATGCTGGGCATCATCTCCTTCTAGCAGTGATGTCACAGCTACCCTTCCTGGATGATCATCTGGAGAACCCTCCAGTCCTGACACCCAATCTTCCTCAATCTATAATATCCTCCTGTTGAATTCGTAGCCCTAGTTCACAACAGTTGTTTTACGTTTGGTCATTTGCAGAAATTCGATGCCATCACTCATGATGCTCGCTTCGATCAATATCCACCACTAATCTCCCTCAACAAAAAAAGATGGGAATGAATGAAATGAGATTCATTAGAGGGAGTTAAAACGGGATCATTTGAGGCGCCGCGGCACCGAAGTGATATGTGGGAAAAGGCAGAAACAGGTCACAGCAGGACAGGCGCCGAAGAGAAACCGAATTAGGTAAAGGTACCTACGTGTAGGCGTATACCTACTTCATGAAAGTACTCTTAGAGGGCTAAGTGCTTAGAGGGCTGTGGATGCTTTGGTGGAATACTGGGAGCGTCATATCTCCAATTACGTTATTAGGTAGGTACTGTTCAACCGGCCTTAGTTGACATGACTTAATGGTATCGAAACTCACAAGCAAGAAGGGTATGTATACCTTGATACCTTTAATTTTCCTCATGTTATTTCAATCCTTGAATACCGGATTGAAGTAACATAAGGAAAATTAAAAACAAAACCTTATAACATGACCAAGGTGGAAGCTATTACTTACCTTGTATACGTACCTAGTTGTTAGTATTCAGAAGAAATGTGAATTCGATAAAATCTTTCTTCCTCATGTCTTGGCTGAAACATTGAGAATACCTAACTGCTGATAGCTTCATCGAGTCATTGTAGCTAGAGGCCGGGAAAACCTCATGTTCGGACACGTCTGTCTCTCTTCTATCGGGTTTTAAAATACCAACTGATGAGTTTTGGGTATCCTTGGACCAATGTACCTACTTAACGTAACCGGTATAAATAATCGTCAAGTTGAAAATTACAGCTCCTTCGCCCAACAACAATATAACTTGAGCTAGAATCGCTAGAATTCATTATGACATTCGTTCGAACTGAACAGTACAGCAGAAAGTGGTATGCCGCATACCGTAAGCGGCTGGGAGAAACTTTGGTCAAACGCTGTTGGGTCATTAAGGAGGAATAGCCGCATACCTACGAAGTTGTAAATATCCCTTCCGAGTGATACATGTACCTAGCATGTACCTAGCACTCGGAAGGGATTCACCAGAGGTGTCTGCTCCATGCTCACTGATATTACACTGGTTACGTCGTTTATTTATTTATATTAGGTACATCCCTTTTTTCGAGAGGTTTAATAATTAAACAAACCATAATTGTTCAACAATTATTATTGTTTCCGAAAAAAGTTTAATTGTATCGGGAAGAGGTTTGAAGCTGGGTTCACATGGCGTAAAAACTCGTGCGTTCGGCGATCTGATTGGCTGATCAATGATAAGTGATTTTCCCACACAGATTCCCTCCAATGAGATTGCCAAACGCACTCCTTTTTTTACGCCATGTGAACCCAGCTTAATTCTTTTGGAAAAATAATGAATTATTTTGGCAAAAGGTTTGATATTAGTATATATAATTCAAATATTCAGTGATCACACTTTGGTTTTTTTTAAAAAGTTTTATTTCAAAAACCACAATTTTATGACACGGAATTCAGTAAATTCCAAAAGTTCACAAAGTTCAACGGTACCTACCTAATGATTCTGAACAGTGCAGCGCACGAAGGATTGACGAAGACTGGCTTGCCAGTCGTTTGGAGCTCCTATTTATAATCTCGTAACCTGAGGTCAGCAATTACGGCTGGGTTGACAATGTAAGTTATATATATAGATAGATAGATGAACTGATGATCACAATAATTATTCTTCGTTTACGATTAATTATTGTTTCTCTCGCGCTGTATTCTCTCTACTCATTAAGCTTACAAACCCTCCTGATGTTGGTTTATTTAGTTTGGCCCCAAATCTACCTTATCTTCTCCGTCTGTCATGGTGAGCTTTGTTTTCAACCGAACCCTCGCTAATGAATTGGTTTATTATTAAACCAATAATAAACCAATTGTTAACTTGGAGTAGGTATTTTGGAATTGGACTCAAAATTTGTCATTTCACGTTTCAAGATGAATAGGTTCCAAAAATGAAATGTCCCTCCGTCGTCCAGGCCGCTTTAGACGGTAGGATTTCTTTTTTAGGCACTACAAATCTGAAATGTTGACAAAATACTCGGTTCACCATCTGTGTTGTGCCCGCTAAGGACAGTCGCAACAGTTCGCGATGTGGCAAACTTCAAATTCGTACGTGTAGGTTAGGGAGAGAAATCTTGTGCTGTTGCAGTAGTGTATAATATAATAATAAACCTATAATTACACAGGTTTACAAAAAAAAGATCAATCTCAGGCGCCGCAGAAAAAACCATCAAACTCTATGTTTTTTGGGGTGCTGAATCCGAATCCGACCCCCGTTTTTTCCGGTCACGTCCAAATTTTCGAGATATTGGCGATTTTTCGCCAGGAAGAAGAGAGTTTTTGTGGTATCCGCACGTTTAGCTGTGACTTAAAAACGGAAAAAGATCGAAAAAACGAAAAATCGCCAATATCTCGAAAATTTGGACGTGACCGGAAAAAACGGGGGTCGGATTCGGATTCAGCACCCCAAAAAACATAGAGTTTGATGGTTTTTTCTGCGGCGCCTGAGATTGACCTTTTTTTTGTAAACCTGTGTTACCTATAGTATAAGAAATATTTTCTGGTTGGGGGTGAGGGAGAGGGGAGAGGGGGGACACTGTTCGGGTAGTAACAATTTTAACGTAGAATACGTTTTTACGTAGACCTAATTGCCAAAAAGCGACCCACGAAACCGTCACGTAACCGTTGCTAGGGAAACGAAACTTCTTTAACACTTAAGAATTTTACCTAGCACATGTACAGAAAATACATTACTCATTAATTATATATTTCTACTTTCAATATCCCTTCCATTGTTACATTACAACGTAAACACGTATTCTACGTTTCTCATTGTTTAGCCTTCAGGCTCAAGACGGTCGGTTTTTTAAATCAGGTGACTGAAAGTCACGTTTCTAAGTATTCTAGCACAAAAAATCTAATAGAATATTTCAGATTAATAAAATATTTATCTCATTCCCCCCTATATACGCCACCATGCTTTTGTAGGTACTGAATTGTTTATTCGAATTAACGATTGTTGTGTGGAGACGGGATTCGAACACCCCTCGTTCCACAGTGATCCCAACATCCTGTCAACCGCTCCAGCCCCTATTTTTTGCTTAGATGCGCCATGTAGAGCAACTTTTTGGTGGTTTTTTTCTCGTCATCTACTCGCCAAACTGGATTTTTCAAGACCAATTTCAAATTTTTCCAACATCTAGAAGTGCCCTATAACAAAGATGACCCTCGTTCTCCTCCTCGTGTTGCAGCTCCAATATAAATTACTAGGGGGCCACTCCCTGCTGGATAAAGCCAGCCAACCCTAGTCGATAGTTTTTCCCCCTTAAAGAAATAGATGACGATGGTTTTAGAATTCTAATATCCTCCCCGAAGATCTTTGAATAACCTCAATCTGATTATCCTACAGAAATCGTAGGATTGTACTCGTTTAAATCAGCGTTAAATGCTCGTTTTAACTGACGAAGTCCCGTTTAAAACATACGCCAAAATTTGAACAGCGGCTTGGCGTTTTCCAATGTTTTCGTCACTCTACGGGCCGGTTTTTGAAACCATAGTTAACTCTGACGGCCGTAAAAGACGACTCTGACGGCTGTAAAACGGAAAAAGCGTTTTTTGAACCTTAGTTTCCGTTTTACGGGCCGCTATTTTTACGAAACGGTAACCACAGCAGGACCCTGGGGTCAAATTTTTACGGAGCCGTGACCACCGCTTTCATTGGTTGACGAGGAACAACTGACTGACGAGACGGCCCGCCGCGGACTCCGCGGCGCGGAGGGTGCGGAGTGGTAGAAAGAGATGGAGATAATTGTTTACTTTTTTCGCTCAAATAACGCTCAAAATAATGACATGTTGAAGGCAGAAGAAGCGGGAAATGTGAACTCCTTCCTCACAAATGAGTTGTCAAAACCCGCAATGACGAAAAAATTTCACCTAGGGAAAATATTCAAGGCGCCAAAATTTTAGCGGCGTGGTCAGCTGTCGGAACGCTGACTATGGTTCTAAAAACGCCGACAAAATAGCGGCTGTAAAATCGCGTTTGACGGTGGTCACCAAACCACTCGTTTGCGGTGATTTGACTATGGTTTCAAAAACCGGCCCTACGAGATTTTCTCTGATAACGACGCTTTCAAGCCACGGCTCTCGTCGTGAAGGAAGAGGAATCACGGGATCTCAACCCGCCCAGTAGGAGATGTGAGGGATGCCGAGACGGTTGAACAAATCCCGTAATTTTACCATTAATGGTGTAGGAGAAGAAGGCTCGTTACTTACATACAGACACGTTCTGAATAATTCACTGGTATAGATTTAATGAATTTCAAGCAGCTTATTATCTTTTAAATGCCACACACACTAATATTTTAACCTTTGCAAAAGTGACCAACCGATTTTTTGAAGAATAATTTTCCAATCAGGTCCCTGTACAGCCAGATGAGGCTCGAATCTTATCTGACCAGCAAGTTCACACATACCGACACAGGACTCGACGAACAGCACAAAACAACTCACTCCAAAATCAAATCAACGGGTTTATTCAAAATCGAAATTCATTACATTTCGACTCACATTAAAAAGCAATATGAATGGCAATCAGGATGAGGACTAAGCTCGTTCAAAGGGGATACGAAACCACAGAGACAACTGGGAACCATTTCACACGCGGTAATAATACAACCTTGTCCATAGCCGATTTAGCACGATGGCGGTCACACCATACTGGAAATTACAAAAGTTAAAAACTAATAGAAGGTACATGGAAATACTTCTGCCGACGTTTGAACTTTCAAGAGTTCATCTTCAATAATCACCAATAAAAGCAACCCGTTGTAATGATCAGCAGAGCCTTGCAACAACGACGGATTACGTATATTTAAAACTTAAAAATTAATTCCTATTACGAATACAAACTAGATTGAAGAAATCCGTATGTACAGAAAGAGAGAGGGTAAGTTGACAATTTACAAGATAATCGAATTAATAAATAACATCAAACTAGATTTTTTTTTCTTTACACTATCTACCAAAATAACAGTCAAAGGTAGATTTCTGTACAAACTTGGTCACACTTGTCTCATAAGCTCGGTTGGTTAATGTCAGTTGCTCTACGTGCGTGGTCCCGTTCTGAGCAGCTTTACCAGTTTCCCTTCAGTGGTTGTACAATTCGCAACGAGATTTTTATACGAGGCTACGTGGATCTAATTTTTCTAAAATAACGAGCAAATTACAAAAATTTGTTGCAGAATGCATTTTGTGGGAAAAATTTGGTGCAGGACTTCATTTACGAAATTGCATTTAGCGGCAACTGTTTGCAACATTGCATTCCGACGAAAATTACGGGAACATTGCCAAAAACGATTTCCAAATGGACAAACATCTTATGGTCAATCTTATCGGTTTATAAGCTTTTGGTTGCGTTCCACAATGTATATTCAAAGTTAAATCTCGCGGATTTGGGCCCAAGTTATCGACTATAAGCTAGACACAAGGAACTAGATCAGATCCATGAGTAAATATTCACAAAACAATAAGTTTAGGAGACAATGCCACCGGTATGCTTCAGTCATTTACAGTGACAATAGAGAGCATCTTGTAAAAAGTATTTAAAAATTATAAAAATTTACAAAGCTTTACAAATTCATAAACGATTTTCAATTAGTTTGATTGAAGAAATTAAAATCTTAAAATGATTACGGTTTGGATTGACGGTAAAAACACACAGACTGATTTCATCGTAGTAGGTAGTAAAATGCTCACTCTGTAGAATGGAGGTTTTGGGGAGAAAGAGGACAAAGTATCCCACTTCTGATTTGATTAATTTTGTCCCTTTTTTTAAGGGTTAGGGGAAATTTTTACTCTCCCTGTCAGGTTGTTACAAGACTCCCACCATTCTACAGAATGACGATAGTTATTAATAATGAAAAACCGTCAACACACATACATAGAAAATGTCCACAATAGTGTGGCCCTGGGGTGATACACCATAGTTGTCAGCACTGCACCTTGAGAGCTTGGCTCAACTGTTCGGAGGGGGGTAGCCCCGTGTCGACGTGACACATGAGGAAGGGGGCGAATCTGCAAGCCCTGAATCACAGGATGGGGAATTTGGGGACGCAGAGGGCTCGGGGATTCGCGTTGGGTTCGTCGGGACACGGGCAGGATCAGATCAGGGAGTCGCACTCTTCTTTTTTGACTTTGCTTTCGCAAGAGAAGGTCGACGAGAATTGTTTGGACTTCTTCATAATCGTCTCCAAACTGTTAAAAAAAAGGAAAGTCATTAATTATAGCGGTTAAAATTAATGGAACTTAATAACAAACATTACCAGAATAACATTTTGCTGTTTCAACATAACGCAAATTCAGCGAAGGGGTATATTGTTATTTTGTTTAAAATGTCCAAAAATAAATTCTAGGGCAATAAAAAATTGAACATCGAATGTTTAATGTAGTGTAATAATCCTCCTCATCAACCCCACTCATACTCACAGAAATGAATTACTATTTACAAATTATACGAATAATTGACTGAGAAAGCTATGTTATAGTTTGAACAATTCAAGTGGACAAAGATATTTTTACTGCTTTGTTTGAACAATTCAAGTGGACAAAGATATTTTTACCGCTATACACAGAAAAAAAAAACTCATGGCATGGATATGTTTCTTGGATTCTTGTAAACGTTGGATTTTTATAGTAGAAATTTTATAGTAGCCCAGCCAATAGGCATGTCCATGTCAAAACCACTAGCAAATTCACAAACATTCCCTACAGAACGATCAAAACAAGGGACGTTCGGATAATGCCGATATGAGCAGGTATACCTATATAGTATCGATATATCGATACTACTATTATCAGATCATAGACGATAAAATATCAGATGATTTAACACCAATAAGATTCTTATGTAATCGTGCAGGACGTCAAAACTTCTGATGGCCTCAAAATTTGACACTAGGTATATAGGTACGTTTCTAGTCAAGATTCCAAAACCGAATTCACGCCTTCCGCCGCGGCGGAGCCGTTTGGGGCAGATTTTTTTTTTTTTTTTTTTTTTAATCTGAAAATTTGACAAAATACTTACTCGGTTTGCCATCTAGTTGTGCCCGCAAGGTTTTCAGCCCGATCGCCCGAACCCGTGGGGCTCTATGGGGCTAAAAAGGGGCTACGGGAGGGGTTTGAAGTGTTTCGACCATGGGGTCGAGTTAGGTGTCGTTTTCAAAGTATTGTTGGACGTAGAATCCATTTTTTGGGGTCTCACATCGGTCCAAAAATTGTAGGAAAACGTTTTCTTTTTTTTCTTTTTTCAAAAATATTTTCTTAGTGACACAAGAGTTAATTTTTGCACAATTTTTCTATATCAAAGAATAATTAACCCTTGCGTAATTTTTTTTTTTTTTTTTATACCAAGTCATTTGCTGGTAATCATATAGATATTTTTTTCGATACTGTCTCGATATTGATATCAAGGATTCGATACTATTTCGATCGCAACAAAAGCAGTATCGGAACGCCCATAAACATGCCATTTCCATTTTCTTCTTCTTCATGTTTGTTAGACCTAGCAGAGCGACCTGGCACACCCCAGAATGTTGGTGTGTTAGTTATTCTGCTAATTCATTTTCCAACATATTTATAGACCAGTCGGGTGAATCAAGTATTTTGAAATAATTCCATAATAACGCACAAATAATTATGCTTTGAATGAAACATGTTGGTCCTAAATGTGTGGTAGTAACCGAATCCGAAAATTTTTGTGAACATTTTAATGTTTCCTTGCATTGATCCTTAATCTATATTGAAATAATCTGGGGGTCCGGAGGTATGCCCCATACCTACTATAATACAATGCATGAAACGGCATGTCCCCCCCCCCCACCAAGGGGGCATCGTTGAAGATTAACTTCATTAAAAAGCCGATCCCAACCATTCGTGGCCTGCCACCAGAGCACTCCGAAACTAGCCCGTGCACGGTTATATTACTTGCTTCGCTTTTTCGAGTTTGCCTACGTGCCTACACGTGTGCAAATGTGACAACGCATGAACTGCACGACGTATCAACGGCGACATAGCATCCATGGATATAAACGGTGTCCGCTTTCAAAGTGACTTACATGTAAACGTCGTCCAGCTTTGATTTCTGTGTCGTAGAGTCAACTTCCTGCCTTTCGAGAGTCTTCATTGTGCACAGATTCTGAAAGAAGTCAGTTCAAGAACTACAACTATGCGGAAACGAGAGGATTCAAAGAATATCCAAGATACCAGCAGAATTTCTGTGAAGACAATTGAGTCCAATATGATGAAGAACTTGACAACTGAAATACAGAAGGGGAAGGGATGCAAGAAATGTTGGACCAAGTGTTTTGGGTTATTTTTCTCCCTTGATGAGGAAGAAAGAATGGGAATGAGGACTGCCAAAGGTTGCCTTTGGTTGGCTTTGAAGAAGTTTACTATCACCCTGGTAGAACTGAACCCTTGTATAATTTTAGTGATTATTGTGATTGTATAAGCGATTTTAGGCATTGAGTCTTCACAATCATCAAATACACATAAAGCGAACTCCTCGTCAAATAATTTCAAAAAGATCACCGTAGCGCGGATTTCGGTGGTTTTGTACCTGAGCGTACGCCACGTAAAAGATCTGGCTGTCTTCTAGCGTTTCCATTGCTGGTTGGTGAACGTGGGGTGAGTTGGCCAATGAGTTCTCCATCGCCTAAAATGAGAAAGTAAGGCATTTTAAGTAGGATTACCTTCTTACATGAACAAATCTCAATCTGGGCAGAGCTCGATGATGCGGTAGATGGGGTTTCTGAAGTTTGGCCAAGGAAACAAGTGAGGTATCGTCTTCGAAGTAATTATGAACGATAAAATCAATTTATAGGGGTCGCAGAGCTGTTGGACTATATCGATTATTAGGAATAACAATCTCATGAAATCCAATTTGCTTTTTTAGGATGAGAGTGGGACTTGGAACTTAAATGTCTATATTTGATCCTTACTTTGAAATTTTGAACTTCAGATCATGAATGGGATTTTCCCCGACACAAAAAGCGCGGCTTGACAGTCCTACAGATTCGCCCTTAATTCGATTTGGGTACTGATGTCGTTAAGAATACATTTCAAATAGGTACAATGCCGGCCTCTGCACATCATGTGACCGTTGAGATATTGTTCATATCTCCAACAAACAAAGTGAATGAATGTTCGGAGGTCAAACGGTGGAACCCATTCATCCCAAGAGATTCAGCAGTTCTTTGCACATATTTGATCAGGTTAACATCAATGTTTCCCGGGCAAAACCAAACACTCAGCAAGGACCCTGCCATTCCTGGGAATGCCATTTATGAGCTGAAAACGTGCAGTTTAATGGAACGAATCAAAACCGGCGAACGGAGTTAGTAAACTGGAGTGCCTTCCCCTTTTGTGCAAAAAGGTTGCAGTGAAATTATTTTAGTACTATGAGAACGACTCACATCTGAAGCAAAAGAGCAGTTTTCGTCAAAATTCACCTGATGAAGATAAAATTCAGAACAAAACTAAAATCGAGTACAAGTACAAAATCAACATTTTCAAAGCCTTGCAAAAAAACCGTCAGGGATCGTTGGTTGTGGTAAATGGCATGAACTAGCTCACAATTATGTACTTGGTTTGAATCTGTCAACTTAGAAGCAGCATGACACATCCCATCTTCCGCCTCTCAGCTGTTTCAAACGATTTAAAAGTTTAAAATGCTTCAAAACCAATGACGGCGGGTACCATAATATATTATAGCGTTTGAGCACACTTGATACCACCACTGTCGCCGATATAGTTAGCGCAGCAAATCTGGCTCCCTCAAGGAGCATGGCAACTCAGAATTTCTCCACGCTAGATAGCCGCAGCGGAGAAGAAGCACTTAGACAAATATCAGCTAACACGTCAAGCTTTTTGTCAGCTATCCATTTTCAGCAGTTTTAGACAATCAGAACAAAGAGAAGGTAAATTTAAGGTAACTAACGCACCCCAAAAGTCATGAAATTGATACTTTCATAAGAACAATCCCTGAATAGTTTTCTTGTATGACCTGAAATATGGTGGTTATCAAGTGGCTCAGAGGTTTGAGCCTCGGACTGCTGGGTCAAAGGTTGCTGGTTTGATCCCATCAGCCGCTAAACATCTTCCTTATATCACCTCTCGGAAGGCAATGGCAAACCACCGAGAGTACCTATCTTGCTCAGGAAAAAGTCTCACATTAAATGTGAGAACAAACGGCAAATTTTGCCGTTCGGAGCCAGCGGTAAACAGTAGGTTCTACTACTTCCCTACTACTTCTGTAATACCTGTTCAACTCGCTCAACAGAAGTTAGTAGCAAGAGGTTGCCAACGCCTGGTTACTGGGGTTGAATTGGTTGCATGCTTAAGTCGGCCAGAAGTCCTGCTTTGTCCCACTTTCAACTTCCCCACCTTACGTCAAGGATATTGAACGTCGTTTTCAGCCAATAAACCACTTTTCCTAGGAGGTGTTAACCGCAAGTCGGTACAATGCGTACGGTGGTAGGTAAAACATTTTCAACCCATTTTAGGTCATACACACCTTCAAAACTCACTGGTTCGAACGAGTACGTATAATGAGCGTCATAAGAAAAAAAAAAATCGTGCAAAGATATTGCACTCCGCACGAGAGACGTGGAAAGTCGACAGACAAATCGAAATTTAAACATTTCTTGTACTTGTAATAACATGTTATGAATTTTTTTTATGCACAGTAGAACGTGTAATATTTCTTAACACATTTTTGTGACATATTTATACTTTTTACACCTCAACCTGGAATAAATTCGGAGGTAACGCAACTTTTGTGATACCTTTATGCTTATGTTCCTATTCTGGAAGTATTGCCTGTTACAATGCTTATGTCCCTATTCTGGAAGTATTGCCTGTTACAATGGGTCATTATTCTTGAGCCGTCTTGCCTCAAGTAACAGGACTTATGGGACACCTCGGGATCATTCTCCCAAGCAAGAATATGCGACAGTAATTCAGGGAAAGTTTGGGATATCATATATGATTGTGGCGATATCAGCTCCACCAATCATACCCACTCCTATCACTTTGTAGTATGTAATGTGAAGTGGACTCACATGGTTCCATTCACGTCTCTAGGGTATATTACTCCCTAAGACACAGTGAAGACCAAGACCTGCTGCGCTTCATCAAGTGGTGAGAGAGGAGAGTACCAATACAGGGAATGGCGCGAGGAAGAGGAATGGGCTCGAGTTCAATCATCATACACTTAATGTTGCGGATGATAATCCAAACCAGACACTCGAAATATCTGGAAACAGTGAAAATCTAGAGTACTTCTGGTAAGAGTCCAACCACACCAAATACAGCTGTCCACCTGCAGAGGGTGTGTGTCCTATTTATGATCATGGCTGTTGGGATGACCGTGAGTATGACCCAGCAAAGCCACTTGTGGAAGGATATACGTGCCCTGTTTGGATGGAATCATCCAATTGGGTACCGGCTGACTGAGTATTACCCTTAATTCATTTATAAAAGGCAGAAAGGCGGTCATGTAAGAACGGAAGTGTACCGCTGCTTAGTCATAATCAGGGCTGCAGACTCTGCAGTGCAGAGGCGCCATCGACTGAATAAAAACAAAAAGCTGCAAATTTTACACAAGGGCTTATTATTCTTTGATATAGGTTCTAAATGAATATTTGGATATTTTTTTTTTTTTTTTTTTTTTTTTTTTTTACTCGAAAAATATTTGACCTCCTGTAATCCTTCAAAAATCCCATTTGTAGCCCCATGAAAGCCCTATAGAACCCACTGCGAAATCGGATCGTTCCGGGATTTATAATATATTATACATCGTGTGGCGTATATGATATTGACTCACTTGGAAAGTAAACCTGATCGCCTCCAGGATCGGCGTCGTTTCAGAATGATGGATGAAACACTCGTGCGTCTTGGTGTGAAGCGGGTGTTCCGAAGGAAGGAGGAGACCGTCGCCAGAATGGAAAATGCCTTGTCCGGTAATGCTGGCCAGGATTGCTTGACCGATTTCACTTCCCAGCCCTCCGTACAGGACGCTCCTAAGAGAACACATCAGAGTATAATCCACCACGGACACCATTTTGTGTCTACCACCAGCATACTTACGGTGGATAGTGAGAGTGGAAATATGGCGATGTCAGCAAAGCCATAGGCACAATAACTTTGTTGATTTCAGGGACATACGCTACCCTCAACTGTCCATCGCTGACAATATCCATCCATCTGTAACATACAAAATTGTAGTACAACTTAAGCTTCACGCAAGTCAATAAATTTTGAAAACTCACCTGTGCTCCTCCGAAGGTTCCATCAACCTCTTCTGCTGCTCTTCGACCAAGAAATTCACTGCATAAATGATGTTGCCAAAAAAATCGTGCTTCATGGAAGTTAACGATCGGTAGTAGTCATTGTAATACGACGGGTGTCGCATCGATGAGGGCAGCCCCACTTGGACTCCAATTTTGTCCAACTGTACAAAATCCGCAAGAAATTAATAGAGATAGTGTACCAATCACAAGCTACCAGTTTGAAGCTGGTGTCTCACCTTGTCCAAAAAGTGCTCTTGAATGTGAAGGGGAAGATTGTTTGATTTTAAAACAGCGTCCCTCACAGTTTGTCTGATCTGTTCGAATATGTCAGTAACCTGTAACAACCAAAAGTTGTTAAATTCACCGTTTCATAACACAAACCTGGACGTCTCCTTTTACACAACAAACTTACCACTTTTCGTTTTCTGTCTCCATCCAACCCGTGACTTTCATACATGGCTTCCATGCCGAACCCAACAAATTTCTGTAGAGTTTCAATGCACATTTCCCACCGAGGTTTGTTTTCCTTGATGCCTAAAAGAAAAAGAAATGAACAATGAAAAAGATATTTCGAATTTCTGGGTGAAGGTGGAAATTCGTTAGTTATGTAGGTACCTGATGAGAACAAGGGGAGAGCTTTACATGATTACGAGTTCTTGACAGCTTACCAAAAAGTTTCGAGTTGAACTCGAATATGGTGTCTCTGAAGGGCTTGGAGAGATACGGAAGGTATTTCATAGCCAGCTTCAGCATCATGTAGTCGTTCATAATGCTGAAAACAACGCAAGACAATTTTTACATTAAATAGCACCTCAAAGGCCGGTTCAAATGCCCTTAAACAAACAGTAATTATTCAAGCGAGGGTCACTATATTCCGCTGATTTAATTCCATTGAAAACCACTAGATTAGAGGTGTTACAAGCATTCCAAGAAGATTAATAATCATCAAGACTTGATGATTACTACTTAGTAGTAATAGGTCGCTTTACTGTTCAATGAGTAATCCTATGAGTTTCTACATTGAAATTCGGAATGAAAAATTCGTGAAATATGGCTTAACATGTTTGATGAGTGAATATTCACAGCCAAATCCGGCCCGATTGAGGCTTTGCTTGCAACAGCTGCAACCTCAACTTGGTTACTTGCAGGTTACAAAAGAAAACGTTGGGCGGAGGACGACGATACAAATTCGAGAGATCATTTTCTCGGCAGTCTTTACAGGGTCCTAGAGATAAGCTAAGTGGAATATTCGGCGCAGGCCGGTAGAGGTCGTTTGTATGGATCAGGTACAGAGATGGACCACAACCTTAGAGAGAATACTTATGGGGTGTCAATGCTCTACAACGTAGGGCACGCGTGCAACCATACGTGCCACTTCTGTGACAACTACTCGTACTACTAGTGACTAATTGTGTAAAGACCAGCATCGTGAGGTTTGGGTTGAGAGATTTGTCGGATCTCGACAACAACCTGGCTGGCGTCAAATTTCTTGGTGTCTCTCTTGATCCAAGGCTTGACTGTAAGTCCTATTGTACTCCCCTCATTTAAAGTATCAATCTACACCTTTTTATAGAGGCGTCTTTTTGAAAGATTGACTAATGCTGCTGTCCTAGCAGCAAATTGTGCTTGTTTCCAGCACTACGCTATTCTCTCTTGGCGACGCTCACCTGCTGCGTTCATTATTTTTGCATCCCAGCGAAATGCTGTAGGGGTTATAGCTGGCATTCGTTATCGAGAAGATTGCAGACCAGCATCCTTTAAGCTAGGAATTTTCACTGTTCCTGCTGTCCTTGAAAATCATACTCCCTTTTCATTGACTCAACTCATTATCACCCGTAATTGCACTATTGGTGGGGGCTCAAATTTTCCATCGCTCTCCCTGTTATTATCCGGGAAGCTCCGGCTGGTCCGCTCAGGGCTCATATCAAGGGATAGCACATCAAATTGGCGCCATACTGTTTTGATGAGTTCTTGGCAGATGTGGTACATGTTCCATACAGAAAGCAGTCACTACTGGCAGCTTGTACCGGGAATCTGAAGCATTAAGCATTCCGCGTTATAATTTGTCTTGTTCATCACTTTTTGCTGTACTTATCTATGTTTGGCTACGGCCCATGCAATATTATGTGTTTTCGGCAAGTGAAGAACTTTTGAATTTACTGTCGCTTTTTACGTCCGAATACTTTTCACAATTTTTGGAACCTAAACCGACTGTATCTCGCAAAGTTCCACGTTGGTTCCACCGAAAACATTACAAGGACCGAAATTGTCGGAAATTTGATCCTCTACACAATTTGTTTCGGTCAAAAACCTCGAAAAAAGCGTAGTTTAGCGGTTATTGGCAAAATACTTAAATATACATGTATATTCAAGTTTGAGAGTTGGCGCCACGTTTAGGTACGGCTCTGGTATACATAAATTCCGGTGTACATGAGGTCTTACCTCATAATTCGAAGACATTGAGTCCAAAATTACGGCCAAACACTCAAATGCCACTAAGTCTTCAGTTGGAAGTTGGCTTCCTAGACGACAGTCATTCTTGACAGACTGTCAAGAACTGTTACTGTTCTTCTGAAATGCATGCTGTACTGACGTTTCAAATATTAAGGACGAAATGAATTTCATGTTGAAAGAAACGTCGATTTTCTTCCGGGTGAGCTTGTACCCAATTTTCCATTCCTTCCAGTCCATCATTGGTAATTTAGGGTTGTGCCGAGATTTCCATTTCCTACTAAGCCTGGATGAAGGTTTGGGCTCATTTCGGTTTATCATTCTTGGAATAATACACCTGTGTAATCGCGACGGGGGTAAAAAATTCTGATCGGCCTAAAAATGTGACAATATTAGATTCAAGAGGTCCAAAAACGAAATGTACGTCTGCCGTCCGAGCCGTTTTGGGCAGTAGGAATTTTATTAAAATCTGAAATTTTTACAAAATACTTGGTTTACCTTCTAGTTGTGCCCGCAAAGTTTTCAGCCCGATTTCCCAAACTGTGGGGTTCTGTGGGGCTGAAAAGGGGCTACGGGAGGGATTTTTTGAAGGGTTTCGGCTATGGGGTCGAGTTAAGTGTAGTTTTCGAAGTATTTTTGGACGTAGAATTCATTTTTGGGGGTCCCGGAACGATCCGTTTTTACTTTGGGGATCTATAGGACTTTCATGGGGTTTTTGAAGGACCCCAGGAGGTCAAATAATATTATTTTCCGAGTAATTTTGGACGCATAATCCGTTTTTCAAAGTCCCACATCTTTTTTTTTCCAAAAATATATTTTTATTGACGCAGAGTCAACTTTTGCACAAGTAACCAATATCAAAGAATAATAAACCCTTGTAAAATTTGGAGCGTTTTCCACTGCATTTTCTGTTTTGCACCCAATCGTCCATCGCCCAAAACGTTTGTGACAGCCTTATAGGTGATGACGTCAGACTTACGCAGCCTACTGCACGTCATAGGTATCGCAAGCATTCCAAGATGATAAAACATCAAGCAAACTACACTTGATGTGATAACTCAGTATTCAAGTACTACATAAAACCCCTTAGGAAATGCGCTTCTGGAAGGCCTATTTATTCATTGCATGAAAAATAAAAACGTTAAAAATACAATTTTTTTAAATAACACACTGCATCGAACTGTCACAAATAGCAGTTCAAGAAACAAGTTTTCTCATACTGGATTATGTGCATTTTCAAAGCCAAAGTGCATTCACGGATTGAGCCGGATTAAAAAAAATGAGATGCAAACTAATGAGGAAATGTCGGTCTGAAAGATCCACTTACCGAATATGGTTCATTTGTTCTTTACTGGGACTGGGAGCATAAATTAAAGTAAATGGAGTCAAAACCAGGGAAAATTAATTGAGGGGTGGCCTCCTGATCCGACCTGGCAAAGCTGATTAAGTGAATTTCATCAACGAGGGGACGAAAGGAGAGATGAAAAAAAGTTTCAAAACTTTGGTTGGAATCGAATCAAATTGTTCACGCGTCATGCAAAGAAACATTGGAGCAAACAGGAGACATCGTTCACGTGCTGGATCAACTTTCATAGGGAAGGTTTCTGGCGGAGAACCAGAAGTCTTCCGTATGCCATAAATTCATTGAGGATTTACTTACTTTTATAATAAAACCCCAATATAAATTTTGATGATAATGATTTAAATTTCGAACCAGCAGTGAACGACATCTGGCAATGAAATTGGTACGGACCATTGAAATACAGTGTGGTTGTGATACTCACGAAAGATGTTGACTTCGTATGATACTAGCGTGTAACAAAATGAAATGATTATGTGATATCTGTTAAAAAAATCAATGAATCTGATTTTTGCAGCATCGCAGTAATTCACTGGTCGATTTCACCAGGAAGAAAAGGGAGCCAGAAACAGAACATTTCTGTCATTTAATGCCACAGCCAGCTTTGCTAAGATCGGACGACAGAGGTTATAACACCAAAGTATGGCGTGATTGTACTGTTCCTAACAATGAAAATGTAGGTACTGTACAGATACAATTTATCCTTGGTGAAGGTCGTGCGAAATGAAAAACAAACCGAAGTTTCGTGAAGGATATGATGGTGCATTAAATGCAATTTTGTAGAACTGGAAAGGCAGTGCATCCTAAAGGAAGGAATGGACATGAGGCAAGTTGTTGATGGTGAGCAAAGCAGAAGTCACAAACAATAGACTAACATCTTGACGTACCAATCAATTCATGGACCTTACATGGATACAGAAGGTATTTTCCAAACCCCTTCTCAGGACTAGTTCATCACATGGATAACATGCAGATGCGCACTAGGGTGGATCAATTTTGGCACAAACAAATCACCCAATTCAGGACCCAATCACGAAATTGTGTTGTCTTTCCCCCTAAGAAAAGAGCCTGCAAAAAGAAAGCTCCAAAAAATAATTTCTTCATGTTCCATAATTATTTCGAATAGAGGTGTGTAAGACAAGGTCACTTGAGTGAGTCAAATCCCAAACGGTCACTCCTTTCACTGACAAGGTCTTTTGGACCAGGTCTCCCGTTCAGTACGTTCACTTATCTATTCAGTGACAAAAAATTATTTAATAATTTTTCTGCTTTCGGGCACAAGAATATAAATGTATAAAAATTTAATTTACAAAAATATTGGTAGGTACAAGAATATACTGGAATTGAAGAATCTATCGTAGACAAAGTTCTACGAGTATCAAGTCGATGACTGTAATCTTGGTGGTGAGGTGACCAAACTAAATAGACAACGTTCCCTAAAAAATCGGGAGAATAATATTTATCTACAACAACATATCTGTAGGTCCACCTGTCTCGGGACGGGTGTCTACAGATATTCTCATCAACCCTAGCGTTATGTTGGCATAAGGATGACAACTGACCATTCGAGACCATTCTGGTTCCTGTTGCAAGCATGTTCGGGACAGGTCGAGAGGAGGCTGTTTGGAAAAGACCTAGAGATCGATTGGTCTATACCTATTGGTACTGCTTAGTTGGACAAGTTTTTAAAAAACCTTCATGGCCATTCCATCTTTTGGTTTTATTTAGCGCTTCTGCAAGTTATTTATGCCCCTAACCTTCTGTCAGAACTGGAGAAAAGGCGAGAGATGTTGTGAAGATGATCCGAAGCCGGTACAACTACTTCAGACTTGCGGTTGAATTTGTATTCCGGGAACATTCCGGAGAGAATATCACGAAGAGGGACCTGGAAATAGGATAACGTTTGATGTGAGAGAAATTGAGGGATTCGTAGTTATGTATTGTATGAATTAACTTAGTAGAGGATATCTCACCGAAGGAGCGACTTCTTCCAGTTTAGCAATTGTTGGGCGGTGGTTGGGAGCGAAGTCTGGCGGCCGACTCGGGTAGCGTTCGGCGATCCTCCTTTCGAAGTGGAACATGTCGTCGCTGAACGAAGTAGCAGCGTCGCTCGTCGCTCCAAAATGTACGGCGATGTCTTTCAAGAAGCTCTTGTACGCCTTTACGACCTGCAAAAGTTGAACGTGGTAAATAGTGAGTGCAACATTGCTTCCCAGGATGACTGTAACTGACTTTTATCCAAATCCGAATCCATGCGTCGGGAGGATTCCTTCAACAAAAAACCCCCAACTGCCGTGAAAATGACACGAAATCGATATCTAGTATATACACCAGTCTCCCTTTTTATTCGAGTGGGCGTTATATAACGCGGATATTCGCTGAAAAGGGACCGGAAGAACTGTCGGGAGATGCTCGGGTCCGATGGAGAAAAATATGTATAATGGTAGGTATATACCATGTTCCCAGAATTATAATGACAAGAACAGTTGAGCGTGGGGGATTCTGCAAGTATCTTTGTCGTTACCTTGTCGTCTGACAGCCTGTAGTAATAGCTTCTATCAGGAAGGCCGAGACTCGCCGGGGAAATCTGCAAAAGATAATTGCAAAATAATTTTCGATTAGTTATTTTTGACTAAAGTACATTCGAATTTACGTTGAGAAGATTGACTCCTTATGGCAGATCTAGGCATGTTCCCCCATTCGTCCAGACATTATCTACACCTTTCGGGCGTTTAGTTCAAAAGCACCTTATCGAAAGCGCCTTTACTTTCCCGCCTACTTCCACTATTGATGCAGGTGGCTGGGAGAATAAATATTTGGTTGTTCCGAGTTGACTTCATTTTCGATCTCACCTCTCGACCTAGACGAAGAATCATCCTAAACGGAACTTCGGAATACAAACGGAGGTTGGAGAAAATAAACAGTTGGCGGAACTCAAAGGGAGTCACCAAGAAACAAATCGATTGTTTTGCATCATGTAGGTCATTTCCAAATGAGAACTTGCGTGTAGTATCAGAAGTCTATTACTTATTCAAAATTGGCGCAACAACTTGTTCGTGTATGGTGACTGTTTTGTGACTGTCAACTTCCTCTCAAACAAACCCAATGAGTACAAATTGAAATTAAGGACTACAGGGTGGGAATTTTGATGGGTCATTAGTTATTTGAGTCCAACAAGTTGGGGCCAGACTTCCTATTTTAGTTGGGGGGATCGTTCCAGTGACCAGCTGGAAGGTTTCAAACAATCTTTTCTTTATGTTCCTTTATTCACCCTCTGGTTTGAAGGCCCGCAGACTAGGCACCTTCATTTCCTTCTAAGCCGATTGTGGGGGGTTCAGAGACCCCTTCAAGATTAGTTTTCAGGGATACTGACAATATAATGTATTATATTATTATAATATTGATATAATATAATATAATGTATTATTATGCTAATTACACGAATTTACACGATTCAACAGGTTCGTTTTTCTTGATAATCGAACATCGTTTTAGAGTGATCACAAGGCATATGCCTTTTAGCCGTCCTGAACCAAGGCCTCGCTTCTCTCGGCCGAAATTTTATCCTGGGTCAAGGCCTCGCTTCGCTCGGCCGACCATCCTGACGGGAGTTTAGGACGTAGAGTCCGAATCCGCGATAAAAAAAAAAAAAGCTGCAAATTTTACACTTGGGTTTATTATTCTTTGATATAAGTTACTTGTGCAGAAATGTAATTATGTCAATGAAAAACATTTTAGAAAAAAAATTCAAAAAGTTTTCGTTTTTTTACTTGAAACATAGGTACCTATTTGACCTCCTGGGATCCTTCAAAAATCCCATTTGTAGCCCCATTAAAGCCCTATAGATCGCAACAGTGAAATCGGATCGATCCGGGACCCCAAAAAATGGATTCTAGATCCAAAAATACTTCGAAAACGACACTTACCTCGATCCCATAGCCCAAAGCCTTCAAAAAAACCCTCCCGTAGCCCCATAGCGCCCCACGGGTTTGGGCGATCGGGCTGAAAACCTTGCGGGCACAACTAGAATCAAGTTATCTGATAATAAACAAGTATTTTGTCAAAATTTCAGATTTAAAAAAATTCCTACTACCCAAAATGGCCTGGACGGCGGACGGGCATTTCGGCTTTGGAATCTCGACCTCTTGAAACGGATAATGTCAAATTTTGAGGCCGATCAGAGTCTTCGACCTCCGTCCCGAAAACATTCCAAGAATAATAAACCGAAAATGCTGGTTTTACGTGACCAAAATCATAGGAGCGCGCGTCGCGCGGGGTTTTTATAAAGCCTATATTGTGGCGGCAAGCCCAACGGATCGTTAAAAAAAAAAAAAACCGTCGAAATCCGTTCAGCCGTTTAGGCGCTTATAAGGCACGACAGACACACGTACAGAAACCCGATTTTACAGAAGTACAGATAGATAGATTGCTCGCCAAACTGTCAGCTCTAATGGGTCTTACCGTTGGACATCGAAAATCCAAGTGCATCTGGTGGTATTACTCAATGCTGACAAGCTCGATTCAGCTGGTAAGCAGAGCACGATACAGTCATCACCAAGATACGCAGCAATCGCCATGTTAAAAGATCATGAAGACCCCTATTGATTATTAGTTACCAATTTATTTCGAAACGACCCTTTGCTCGACCCCCTAGCCAAAGCCTTTCAAAAACCACATTTGCAGTCTTTTAAAAGCCCCAGAGAGCCCTATGCAGTGGACAGATCGGCCTGAAAACCCACTAGAGGATACCCGATCCGAGTACTTTTCAAATCAGCCTACCTGAATGACGCTTTGAGCGGCGGTCGGATCCCTGGCGTCGGGCACAACGTCGATTTTTACAAACGGCTGTACGTTGTATTTGGAATGGAGCTTCACTAGAGTTCGTGCCAATTCCCAACTGAGAACAGAGAAATCCTTGAGGATGTGCCATCCACCTGAAATATGAAAATAAATCATATAAATAGCAACAAAACCAAATAAACTAGGAACAAATCCAAAAATCTCAGTCAAAAGAAAACAAAACAAGCTTTGCAGGGTAATTCTCCATCTCCTGCAATCGTATTTTGTACCCTTCAAGTTTTTCTTTTATCCTCATTCTAAAATGGAGACTTGAAGAATGGATTTGTTAGAACGAAAAGAGTCGAAAATAGAGATTTAAAACAACGAAAATCGAGGAAACATTTTTAACACGATTGCTGTATTTGCCATTTAGGTATATCAAAACCTTGAATTCTTGAGAATGTTTTTATCTGGCGTTCCACCGTTTGGTATCAGCTCAACCCAATGGAAGAATCCAAGACAGAAAGAGAACTTGAAAGCTTCTTAACGTCAAACTCGACGATAAGACGGGGTAAGCCCTAAATAAATAGAGAGGAATATTTTTCGGAGATGGAGAACGCCGAAACATTTTTGAGTCCATTTTTGGGACTGGATGATCAATAATGTTTACTTCTGCAAAGTCAGCAGTCATTGAGAGAATCTACCGACGACTGCTGAGTGAGGATGCGGAAGCATGAGAACGCAAATGGTTCCTCGGTTTAAGGGCGTTTGTTCAGAGGGTTGGCCATCAATTTATTACGTGAGCCTTTTGAAAAGTGGAATCCAATCCGCGCCTAACTCAGAGCGGGATTTCCTGGGGGGAAAGGTAAAAAAAAAGGGTGGTGGTATGGAACATGTTTACGACTGGAAGGGAAATGGTTCATTCAAGATAACCTCCACCACCAGGGGGAGCCACAGAACCGCACAGCATGAAAAACCTCTCGTCACGACCCGCGATCCAGCGCGTGTGAGTTGAGGGATGCCGAGGGTGGTAGTTACCGGCTTACCCCAAGTTGTCCCCGGAATCCCACTCCCCCATCGACAATCTACCCTTTCCTGGTAATCAGATCAAAACCAACCAAGTGTCCACTTCCACTGTGATTCCCTCGCGACCTCGTCCTGAACTGCCTCCAGGGCCCCACCTGTTAAATGGGGCTATGATAACATAATTTTATGTCTCCCCTTCCATATTTCACGAAAATGAGGTCCTCAGCGGTTTTTCCAGTCGGGAGCAGGTGCCTCTGAAATTTCATCAACGATAGGCACTTCCGTCATTAGCTACCTTCCTAACGGCCTCGGACTTTCCAGAAAATTGAGAACTCCTCATGCCTACGATTTATTATTTTGGGGTCGGAATAATGTGCCACACTGGCGAGAAGGCTTCAAGGGTTGCCACCTTATGATCTGGACGCGGGGAAAGAGTTATAAGGGAAACATATTCGGCAGGAAGTTCAGAGGATGTGGCAATACGAATTTCGAACGTGACTGATCAGTTTTATCTATTCAACTGAGAAAAAAAGCATTCTCAGAAGTCTCGTTAATAATAATAATAATTATTATTATAATTTTCTACTATGTTGAAAAGACCGCGCAGCATGACTTGGCTTAGGCCACCCGGCCAAGCTGAACTAGTGAGGAGAGGAGCCTCAACAGCTATGGAAGAAAAACAAATAGGGAGAAAAGGAGGGAAAAAAACGAACAGAAGCAGGGGAAAAAAAGGAAGGGATGTTGCTTTCAACGTACTTTCAAAATGTAATAAAATAACGCACACAGCACCTTCAAACCATCCTATTTCGGCTAAGCCAGCAGAGTTTGAAGGGGGAATGGTCTCCAGGCTCCGCTTTTGGTTCAAGACTAGCCCCCCCCCCCCTCCACAGACACACACACACACACACACACACACCCTAATGAAAGCGGTGGCACTGCAGTGGAAGATGGAAGAAGAGGCGTCTCACAATTCGAACAAGTTTACCCCAGGTAAAAACCAAAGAATGCTGAAGTTATGCAATTAAATCTGTGTAGCACCCAAGTATGCGTAAGGCTCAGTCATACAGGCACGCTCTCTATCACCACTATACCATACCATACCATCAAATCATCCCACTTTGTTATTAGCTACTCACCAAGTTGTTGGATGATTTTCTTCAACGGTCGATCTTCTTCGCTTTCGATGATCCCAACTGCCATGCACGAGTCATAAATGTGTTTCACTCTCCACTGCAGATTTTCCATGTCCACTGGGTACGGCATAGTGTTGATCATGTTTCGCAAGCTTTCCCGATCTAAAAACAAAAGGATATTTCAAATGTGGCACGTGAAGATAATGAGCCACGATGAGGGCACCTTTTTTCCGAGCTCTCTTATAAAGATAACATCGCTGGTAGTCACTTGGCGTGACATAAAAAAAATGTTCCGACGGGACATTGATTGCCCTATCATTTAAATGAAATGACACCTTTTGGTCCGAGACGTGTTCGCAGGTCGCATTTCAAAAATTACAGATAGGAAAACGTTCATTATGCAGATTATGAGGCGATAACTTCAATAGTACTGTGAAAGGTTCCTCGTGAATGATCAAAGATACCGCCGGATTTTCCGCGAGGGCGCGTTTTGCGGTTGAGCACCAGATTAAATGGAGGGTGGGGTTGAGGACCGATTTATTCATTTATTTTTTTATTTTTTGCCCACGCCAAAACAATGTCACATTAAAAACCAAAGATGAGCCTTGAAAGAAAGTGAAGACTGCTTTGTGCTTCGTTGTAGGCCTTGCTCGTGCTTTACGGCTTTTGTTAGTTTTTCGGGGCTGACTTGTGACCTCCCCTCCCGTCACTGGATCCAACACAATGAGCCACAATGCCTACCTACCGCCAACATAATGCAGCCGGCCTTTTCTTTTTTCTCCCTCCTTTTCAGTTGGTAATTCGCGTCATAATCCCCACTTTGGCAGGGACAGCTTTGACGCCGCATCTGGCTCCTTTTAGCTTTTGAAGCAAAAATTTGTTGAAGTAGGGTTTTATTTAAGGGTGAGGGAGTTCGGAGAAAAGGACATATTTACCTCGAGCGATCCGAAGTAGGTAAATTTGAATTTTTTATGAAATCATGAAAAGATGTTTTGAAAAGGTCTACAATGTAGACTCTACATTCTAACACCGAAATGTACGTCTGCCGGACGCCGTACGGGCCGTTTTCGGCAATAGGAATATATATATTTTTTTTTAAACTTAAATTTTGACAAAATACTTGGGTGACCATCTAGTTGTGCCCACAAGGTTTTCAGCCCGATCGCCCAAACCCGTGGTGCGCTATGGGACTAAAATGGGGCAACGGGAGGGGTTTTTTGAAGTCTTGTGGCTATGGGATCGAGGTAGGTGTCGTTTTCGAAGTATTTTTGGACGTAGTTTAACAAAATCGAAATACTTTTCGGGCAGAATCACCTCTGCAGTGAGCGTCTCTTTATTTCTAATTTACATTTGAGCTTGCTTATTTCCCTGCTCCCCCCCCCCCCCCCACCCCATAATCGTAGGTTTTTTTTTACCTCAAGAGGTCAAACGAGAAAGGGGTTTTATCAAGCTTGATCTTGTACCAGTGGTAGCGATGGTGTGGACTTTCTTGCAATCTTATCTCTAAAGATTTTAACAAGACTAAGTCCCGACGGTTCACAAACTGGTCGAACGATCTACAACAAGTCATCAAAAAGGATGTTGGGCACACATGCACTCCCTCCACACATTAGTGGGGGCCACAAACTCAGAAGCAATAGGGGAAAACCTTAAAATTTTATCGCTCATCGTTAAGGAGGAGCAAGCTAGTGACAGCATACATCCCCAGCCAAAGACACGTTATGAATTACTAGCGAAGTTATACAACGGGGAAAAAAATATACATGCAAGAGGTTGCATGAAACAGCGAAAATCAACTTGGCACCAAGACACACAATGATGACGACTAAGATACCCTTATTATTATTGCCCAATGCTATATACAGAGGAAATGTTCTCTAAGACCAAATTGAACCGCTTCAGAGGGACCCCACTTACTTTCAACCATGAATTCATACAGCAAATTGGTTGATATTATGTTAATACAAACAGTAAAGGCCCCCCTAGTCTTCACGTTTTGCTGTGCCATATATTCCGCACTCCTGTGGGGGATGTACCTCAGCAAAAACCCACTCGCCAGTTATTGGATTGTAATGTTCTTCTTTTTTTAATAATCCTCCGACAAAAGAAGGCCTCCGAACGGGGTCGAGTGCGCCTTAGAATAAAATATGGGAATGGAATGGAGGAGGGGAAAGGAATGGAAAGTGGATGTACGAAATGAATAAGGGAATCCATGAGAATTGAGTTTTCAACGAGGAAGGGTGGGCGACAGAAAATGAATTACCCAGCTCGGGCGGTGAGAAGTCAAGAAACACCGTTGAAAAAGTGTGGATGAGTGGAGAGATAATAAATACCTAATCCAGCAAAAATTCAATTTGACGAACGCAGTGAGGGCTGAATTGGGCTCCATCCTCAGGACATTCTACAGTTTTCAATCAAATTTCATGATTTAATATGATTCGTTCGATAATCTACCTACTTAAAAACTCTTCTTTAGAGAAAAGGTCAATTGAAACTGCCTTTCACAGACGCGGAAGAGTTCCAACTCCTTCAGACACGCTCAACAACAATAATTATCGAATGGCTCCTTTGCTAAGAATAGTTCACAAAGTACTTCTCTTTACCTTTCTCTTCAGCCTTGGGACAGAATTAATCTTCCTCGTTTTTGCTCAACATTTTAACCGTCGTGGACTCTAATGTCGCTAGCGGCATAACTGATAGCGAATTTCTCATTAATCTTGCGTCAGCCTCCTCCACCTTTATTTACCTGGGGGTTGTTTGCTGGCACACCGTTTCTCTCTAAGGGCTAAATTAATTAAGTCGCGAAGGGTGAACCGACTTACAGCAATGAGGAACCATTTTTGAGTTGATTGAGCCATTGCTGGCTAATTTTGGAAGCCGAAACAGAAGAAAAGTGTTTGAGCGAGTATGAAGAAACAGCAACAGGACGAATTCGTTCCTTAAGTAACCACCGAGTTGTGTATGCGGCAGAAGTACCCTCGAAAATCATTATGCATAGCATTTGCGGTCATCATTGCACATAAACCCAACATGTTGACTCGGGATGCATTACTCCTTCTCATATTCACCTTATAAATTCACCATTACCGTATACGTGAGAGACGCTCCATTTTCTCTCCCTTTCCGAAGTTCCCTTATAAATGGTAACCACCCTCTGAGCCGTATTGTGGTAAAGACTGCAGACGGGAGCCGTGGGCTTTAGCATTGTGAAAATGAGGGAGTGTGTGAAACCGTGAAATGTCGGTGTGTGTGAATGCTGGGACGTGGGGTGCACGGATCGAGTGCACTGCAAGGGCGGTGAAACTTTTATGACGGAAACGCGACTCCCGGACAGCTGCAAACAGGATGCTCCGCTCGAGTGCCGCCCTTCAAATATGTATTGGCTATTGGAGAGCTCCAGAGGTTTTTTTCTCTTCTTTGCAACGGGAATTTGTTAATGAATTGCTCAATATAAGGCATATCACTATATGCATCAATAAGTGATGCATTGAGCAATTCATTAACAAATTCCCGTTGCATAATAATTATTATTCTACTGTTCTTAGAATGGACACGTAAAGCGAAGTTGTGCAGGTGCTCAAAATAATCGAGGTATTCCAGAGTAAAGGTGTGTTTACGAATAGTAGCGCAACAGAAATGAATTCACGAGGGACTTGATATGTCAAGAGTAAACGGAGTAATTAAAATGCAACCGTCCATCTCAAGCGACTTCAAGAACATATCGACTGTGAAGGTGCAACACTGCCCAAGTGCTGCGTTAATTAATTAATCGATTGTATTTGGGCAGTGTTGCATCTTCACAGTCGATATGTTCTTGATGATATAATAATATTATATTCATCAATGTGTTCTGGTTTGAACTGTCGGTCGTCAATGATATATATATATCATTGACGACCGACAGTTCAAACCAGAACACAGGGACTTGGGGCAACTGAGAATGTATAACTCATTAGTATCCTTATTTTGTGCATAATCATACATAAGTGGACGTTAATAACATATCAGGAATTTAAAAGATATCTTTGGGTGTCTGCCCAGGAACTATAAAACAGTAAAAAAAGTATCGGGATTTGAAGGTATTTCTTGTCCAATTGTCCATGGGGAGACGCCGCTGTATTTCTGTTCAGCATGTCTTTGATACAACATGAGAGATTACCTATTTGGTACATGAAGTAAATTAGTTGAAAAGTGTTGACTCCTCCATTAACTGGTCAAGTTTTCTTTTACATGAAAGCCTTTATATCTAATTTAATAATTGCCTGATTCAGTCGATATCTTCTTCAACTTTTACTTTGTGTAAGATCGTTCAGACACTTCATAACGATTTCGTCAAGTGGCGCCACATGTTGTGTCGTCTCAACAGTAATTGCTTTCGTCTCAGGACGGAAGCCTAATCCTAATGGTGCCTAGAAACTGTCTTTAAACATATTTAGGTTTTTCCAGAAGTCAGGAACTGGCCGAGAGTCCTGTTTCTTTGTTTAGGGTACCGCAAATTCTCTTTACCGGTACATTTGCCTGTCAACGCATTTGAATGATTTACTATCCTTCTGTGACGCAGTTTCTTACGACTGCGCATTTCCAAACATGACCTCAAAATTTGACATTTCATAGACATAGACATGTCAGGCGCGGTATATTCGGGCATGCCAATATGATTGTCTAATCTTTGTTCCATTTCCAGGTGCTCAACGGTAAATAATATTTATGCTCCTGTTTAAAACGCAAAAATAGGCTCGCTCGGCCCCCCTGTCAGGATAAAATGGTCGGTCTAACTGTGGCTGGCGTCGCCAGTTGCCATAAGTGTCTCTATACGTTGACCAGGACAAGAACTTTGAGGAACGTACATCCTGACAGATTTTTTCATCGATAGAGGGCTTCTGATCTCTAGTTTATATTAATAGTTAATATGAACTAACGAAGAATTATTTATACATCATAATACGATACATAAACGATATTATTTACATATCATTTATGGAAAAGTCAAAGTTTGAATTTGCGGCAGGATGAGCGATCATAATTTGGGTTGATGTAACGCATGCTTCTCGGCTTTCACTTAGCTCCTTTCAATAAGTTGAAATTGTATACCTATGTTATTTATACGAAATCCTCAAAACTGAAGAACTGTCTACATACTACAACCATCATTCAGTTCATTGACTGAAACGAAACCCCTTCCTCGCCCATGAAAAGCAAGTGACATTCTTTAGGTTCGCCAACTCGACTGAGCAGAGGGAGAGAACCGCGAAGGTCCAGAGGGGTAGCCGACGTACTCGGACGACCTTGTTCTTCCGTCAGGTCGACCGATAAAGAAGTTCAGGAGCTCCTACCACACATCACAGGGCGGTTGTAGTCACGTTCCACCGATTTTCATTTTATTCACCTCAACCCGTTCAATTCCGAATCGGTCTCCTCGAAACTTAACGTCATGGTTGTTAAGCACCTTCCGTTCGGAGCACGTTGCCAGCGATAAGTAGAAGGTTCACTCCTGGGAGTTGACACCGAGTTTTGAATGCTTTCTGGTCACGATTTCGCCCAAATTTCAACGATAAGTTTTACTACTACCCCTTAACTTGATATTTGGATTGGTTTTCAGCAGCGAGTCCACAGCGTAGGGTATTTCCATGAACGACAAATCTATCACGGACAGCGAACTGACGAGGCGGCTTGGAGGGGATATTAAAGGGATATTGAAGGGACTGAATTCGAACATCAATCTTCTAGAATCTCCCGCGTCTTCTCCATCATCTCGACATGTATTACATGGTTTATGTGCTAGTGGCCTCGACTTCTTCTGAATGATGGATTTTACGAAAAAATAAAAATTGCGAGTGGGAGTTATCACAATAGCAGCGCGACATCATTGAGCCACCAAAAAAAAAAAAAAAAAAAAAAACATTCGCGTGCTCTGCATCAAATGCTTTTACTGGCCTGGTTCTCTGCGACAGTTCAACACACAATCGCTCCCTTCTGCCTGGTTCATTTATTTACCTTAACGTCAGAAGCTGTTGTACCGCTTTAGCATTAAACCCTTACAACAAACCCTTATTCTCCTCCAGATTAATGTTTATACGCGTGACTAATGGATGCGGCATTGTGTCAAGAAAACAAGCGACGCCACAACGCGTAATCTAAAATAATTTCCCCATTAACAGTGGATCATCACTTCACCCTCCAGTGCACCCCTTAAGCGGTTAAATTCGTAAACTATGTGCATGATTGTGCATGTATTAATTCCAACAGGGCACAGAGGGAGTTCGTAGTTTGGTGGAGATTATGATGTGGTTGCCTGACTTTGTGCAATTGTTTGTTTTCGAGATGCATTCAGTAATACCTGCAAGGTCTCTCGCTAAAGCACGAGCAGTAACAGATTATTCCATCCGGTTCGTTTCAATGCTTTTCTTCCTGTTGCTTAATATCCACACATAATGCTTCCGGTGCATGCTGGCATAATGGGTACCACTTTGGAACATTTGTCACGAGGCTAAGTATGAGTATTCCTCAATATAACGGATTAATGGAACCCGTTCACCTGCTGCCGATGCCTACAACCCCTACACTTGACATGCAGTTGTGTCGCTGAAATTCCCCACCCCTTTTTTGGGATCAGCTGAACCCATTTCGTATTCCATACGCTCCCTCAGGGAACACAATAGCGAGTCGGCCTCTCCCTCTTAAAAAATGACAATATCGTCTGTTTTATACGAACGGGAATACAAGTCGAATAAACCGTCGAAAGCGCGAGCAATACATTTTGAGAAAGACAATACAGACATTCCACGCGTCTCTCTGTTGACCATTTTTTCCTCCTCTTTTTTATTTAATGATACTTTTGAATAGAAAAACTCTCGCAGCAACCTGTAGCAATACCACAAATAAACCGCTTAAAAAGTAAAACTATTTATAGTTCTTGCATCACTGCAAAAGCAAGTCTAGGGTTGGGCGCATGAATAAAATATACGACGAATAAATTAAACCAGTAGCTGCTGATCTGGTAATGTGGGGCGTGATGTGATCCGAGAAGGACCAGTAAGCTGTATTAAAGCTTGCCTGATCCCCACCGAAGATCGAAGCTTTTTCCTTGGCAGACACGCACAGGCCAACATTTATCTTGGTTAAGAGTCAACTCATCATCAAAACAAACTTGGAATTAGGGATCAGGGGGTGATCAAAAGGGGGACCAGGGGGCCATGCCCCTCATGACTCTGACTCGTTTGCACAAGATACTATAGGTTTTAAAGTACTGGATATAGTGGGAGTTTTGGGTACCTATTGCCTCCCCACACAGAAAAAACCCTGGATATCCAGGGGGAATGAATTCCTCTTTTCCGTACAGACATAACCACCGATTTCAAGAATGGAATCGGATATTCGATTAAAACGAGCATTCCACAACCCTCTGGACTGAGCAAAAGGGCGAGGTCTATTTTCGTTGGAATAAAAGAGCTGACGTCCCCTCAACCTGCAGGAGAGCCTGACGTTGATAGGTGCCCACGTCAAAAAGACCTCAAGAGGGTATGAAAGGGGGCCTCTGGCACAAGTACCCAAGAACAGAAGAACGATCATCGCCAGGGGACGTTTCGAAAATCGTACACCTGAGAGTGAGGGTCGAAAGGTTAATAAGCTTGATTCCTCCATTCGGGCGATATTGCCCTGTCGATGTGACCGTCTGTTTCCGGAATCATCCGTCAGCAATATCGTTTTCACAGAAAGGGCCCATAATAACCGGCCGGTATTAATTAAATCGTCAATGGCATCCCTCTTCCACGGGTTCGCACATCACTCGCCCTCCTGAAAGGGCTATCGGAAACTCCCATTTACCTCTCAGGGATTCCCAGTGGGGTCAGGCAAAGGGTGAGTGTGGGGATAAAACGATGATGCCGAGCAAATCAAAGAAACGAAACAAAAACCGTACCCTGAAAAGCGCTTAAAAAGCTATTTATTGTTCGATTCTACTCTAGAACGTGGACAATTAGAAGAGAAAATACTTTTGACGTGTTAATTAACGCCAAAATGCTATAGTCGTCCTTCGTTGTGGTAAATTTTCAAACAATACAAACAATACTTTTTGACTAACACAAATTACTCTTTTTGGGTTCCCTTACGTTTGAATTGCATGTGCTGTTTCATTCCCCAGGTGTCCTTGTCCTTGGGGACAGAGTGGGTGGCGAGCCAGTGACCGCAAGCGTATTCTCTGAGATCCTCACATGGGGGGACGGACATGTTCATCTTCGCAATTGCCTGGAAGAAGAAAATAAAATTAGGAAAATTAAAGGCAACGTTCGGAAATGGCAGAAATTTGCAAGATAAACTTTTCCTGAGACAAGATATTAATGAGTACGCTTGAGTACTTTACACTGTGGAGTAATGGTTATTTGTTGGACTATGGAAGCGAACGATGGATAGGCGCCACCAGATAACTTTTTCTATTTAGGCTACATTCGACAATTGAGCGTTTCCTTTCAATTTTGTTGGTCTGTCGTTGAAGCATAATTGAACTCATTATGGGTCCTTCCGACCGCACGAACTCCTTCATTCATACCCTAAAATTTCAAACGTAACGACGCGTCAGCACTGATGTTTTTACTAGAAAGAGCTTTGCCCAGCTATAGCTGGTATACCCTCTCAGTGGTAGTCCAAGGCGGTTCATCGACAATATTCTGACGGAGTGTCGATTTGGACACCAAGAAAACAACGTTCCAGTGGATTTCCGACGGATTTTCACCTTTGACAGAGCGAAAACGAACATAGAACGAACTCCAACATTAAGTATAAGTCCTACAAAACCTTTCCTACTTGGAAACACACGTAGTAAGTAAACCGACGGAGCCGAAATATATACCTACCACGAAAAACGAGAATGGCGTTGTCAACATGGAAGTGATGACGCCCAAGGGGGAACCGATGTGTCAATTTATCTATACAAATATTATCACAACAGCCCGAGGCCCGTAACCGTCATTTCCAGAAGACGCACTTCCCTCGCACCACCAGGTAGCGGGCTCAAGCTGCTCGGCGAGCCCCTTCGGTTAGTTCAATTTCGAAATTGACTACAGCCATATAGTCGGAGCCAATATTGAAGATTGACTTTCGTCGTATTGAATGATGAATAATTCAAAGTCAAGAGAGGGAACTGCCCGTCCCAGGTTAACAATCAACGTAAACGAACCAATATATTGAACAAGCCGGTAGTCCTTGGTATGGTATACGGTTCACTGTTCTTGCCTGTGCAGTAGGTACACGTTTTTTCATCAGTTGCAATTCTGTACATAGATATGCGTAAAAACATTAATCGGATTCTCCCCTATATATTCTCCCCCGAATCACTCATGTTACTAAGCTGACGTTAGCTGCTACTACTAATTTTTATTTATTTATTTTAGATCGATCGATTGGTTGATTTATTGATTGATAACTTATCAATCAATAATATGCTTATAGTATATAATATCAATGATAAGTATTATGAGTGATTCAGGGGGATCAGACCTTTGACTCGGAGCACTCAATTCATTACTTTGGTTCGTACCAAAAGAAATACTCAAGTAGTTACCGAAAATTAAATGAAACTTAAATACACTACTTTACAAAACCGTGAACATCAGCGAAATCAGAGGTTCTACGGAATATTTTTCTACGTATCATTCATATGATACGTATGAAAAGGTGAAAAGAAATGGTGAAAAGAAATATGAGCAATATTGATTGAACATTATATGCACGCCAACAATTGCATACCATACGAAATGACAGCAAAGAACTAACGTTTTGGTTTATTATTCTTGGAATAATACAGCTTTGTAATCGCGACGAAGGTCGACGACTCCGATCAGCCTCAAAATTTGACATTATCCCTCTCAAGAGGTCTAGATTTCAAAACTGAAATGTGTGTCCGCCGTCCGGGCGGTTTTGGGCAGTATACTGCTTCCTATAGGATTTTTTTCAAAAATCTGAAATTTTGTCAAAATACTTGGTTTACCATCTAGTTGTGCCCACAAGGTTCAAAAATTAAAAATTAAAAATAAAAACTTTTTCAATAATTGAAAAAAAAACAATAATTACTATTGTTTTCATTCACACAGAATTAATTTTTGCACCAGCAACCTATATCAAAGAATAATAAACCCTTGTGTAAAATTTGCAACGGGTTTTTTTTTTCAAAATTTGTTCAACGTTCACGATATTTCCAAGTTTTCCCCGAATTTTTAGTCGCCGTAGGTAATACATTATATTCCATAATATTCATTCCATTCCGTCAAATCAGGGAGCGGGGAGAAAAAGAAAAAAATTTTGTTAACATCTATTGTGGAGAAACAAACCCCGTAGACTTTTTGGCAAATGTGGCGAACTTGGGCCTCCCAAGAGAGTTTTGTCCAAACTTTGCTAAGGGAAAAGCCCTTAGAGCATAGAGGTACCAATAATCATCAGAGAAGATCATTCTTAAATCCAGCATCAAGGTTATCATCAAAGAAGGTTATTTGAAAAGCGACCCAGGCCGAATGTTTTTATTCTGATTCCGTTCAGATTTATTATTCAGCGCTCTGGCGTCTACTTGCCCAACTACTCGATGCCCAGCGAGGCGAGATGTGACGTCACATGCCCTCCGCTTGAATCTACAATATTTGTGAACAGTTCTGCACGCAACTATACGGATTTTCGAGCTAAAAATTTGAGTTAAGGGGTTTTAAAGGGTGCTGAATCCGAATATGTTGTTAGAAATGCTGAATTACGACCATCTAAAAGAGCTCATTGATTGAAAAGTTGAAAAATGTATTTAAAATATTTCCATTTGATAATCGAGTAGCATCAAACGTCCTAAGTCGTTCGAACTGTCTTATCGCCTTGTGCCACAGAGGTAAAATAGGGGTTTCCTAGTGTATTCCAGAAGGCACGGTAGGAATTTCCCGACTTCCCTGTCCCACATAGAAGTTTAGCACTACTGCGTGCAATAGACCACGTCTTATGTCACAACCCACAGTGATATGGCTAAGTTTCAATTTTGCAACCTGCTAGTAACCAACTGAGGGTTGCAACAGGGGTCAAACAAATACCCGGTCATACGGGATTTGGCACTGAACATTCACTTACGAGACGTATTAAGCCATATTTAACGACTTAGTCATTCATAATTTCTATGATCTACACGAATCTTAAGTAAAACCTCCTTAAAATAGCTTAGTAAGTGTGAAATGTCAACAGTCACAACTAAATCCCAGGCATTTCAACGTTATTTCTCCAGTTGTAACGATCAGTTGGGAAACATTGCCTCCACCTTCTCAGATGTGACGTCACGACTTACGCAGTATTGTGACTTGAGACAATACCAAAACTTCGGCAATCACGGTAGTGAAATATGACCTAATAGGAATACAGAGAATGAACTTATCCAAGAAGTAAATTACCCTATAAGTTCCCTGTGGGCTGATGTCGGCTCGCAAGCGTAATATTCTCGGGAATAATATTATTATGATGGGAAATCGCAACGTAACTTGATCACTGCGCCGTAACTTTGAATGTGAAACTTATACGTCTTGGTGCTATCGATACTTCGGTAATCGGTGCTTCGAGCTTGGTCGGTAACTTTTCACTTTCTAATTTTGTTTTACGTTTTTTGTTTAAATGTAATTATGTAGCTGGTTTTCACGTACTTTACCAACTCCAGAGTGTTTCTTGAAGGGGAGCTGGTAAATAAACTGGTAATGCACGTCTCTTGTCGGGTATGTGAAAGTTGCGGGAGTAACATGCCGCCCAAAATGAATATACCCACTGCTCCGGGGCTGTATCACCAAAGGGATGAACGGTATTTATTTACAACAAATAAATGGGCAGGAAGCGCAAGTTAGATTGAGTCAATATAACGGAGGCCAAACAGCCCCTAGTGGTGGTGTGAGTGCACAAAGTTGAGTTTGATCTTGTGAGCAGAAGGGGTTTGTCTGGATTAACTGCTATGAGTAAGGCACTTGAGATAGAGAGAATATCAGTAAGGGATGAACATTGTGGGTCTTGCTAGGTTGGTTTCAACAATTTACCCCAACCATTCTTCGTCGGAAGGGAATGATACACCTTTGTCATAGAAATTGATTCTTCAACCGAGACACCCCCAAATAACTTTTCATCTTTAACCAAAATTTATTTTTATCTTCAAATAATTTGTTTTGTTATAGCAACTAATTAAAATATGATGCCTAAGATTCGTAAGACTTCAAACGATAGTTTGAATTTTGGCTGCATGATTTATCTATTATTTTAATTAGTTTAAGATCTTTTTATGCCTATTCTAATAATTCAAAATTTCAGTAACTGAAACTGTTTCTGTGGTGTTTTGTGGTCAGCTTCCCATACTTGGAGGGACGATGGAATTTCCTAAGGGACAGAAAGGCGAGTTTCTCTCAAACCGCCCTAGTTCCACAAACCTCTTCCAAGTTGCCCCTCAATCATCGCATAGACTCTCTCCTTATCACTCTACTGTTCACTACAAAAGATTTGGCTTGAAGGAAGACCTGGAGAGAAAAAAAAAGGCTCGAGTGGGCAGTAAAATATTTAAGGGTTACACCTTCGACTCCTCCACAAACCGGCTTGGGACGGTGATGCAGACGGACCGTAAACGCCTTCGGGCTTCAGGTCGAACCTCCCCAATGCAACCAGCGGCGAAATCGGGTCAACAGAAGTTAGTTTGATTCGCTTTCGTAACTGATTGTTATCGAAGCCAGTTGTTCATCCGCCGGTCAATCGTATCTACCCGAGTTCATGAACTAGCGTATGTAACCGTTGACGTTTTCGTGAGCTCTAGGTAAACGACGTTTCTGACCGAATGAACAAGTGTCATGCCAGAGAGGGAAGATCAAGCAGTGATGACTGATCTTTTTTTGATTGCGAAAAATTCCCCTACATTTTTTGTCTATACTGCTTTTTCTGAAAATTGTCGTACACCCCCTGGACCTTATCGACCAGAGATCCCGGAGGTACGTCCCTTGATGGTCAGAAAGGAGCACATTAGAATGCGGCAGACGGGTTGGGCCAGACGAGCCTTGCCAGGTCAGATAGTACACAACGGTACAGAATGTGCTTTCTGTATTTCTTACTTTATCTCGGCTCGTATGGAGTTATTTGTTCTTTCCCCCAACGTTCCTGCTTTTAACCGACTTCCAGAATACGGATATTCATGGTCTGGTACGCTTGTGGAGTCACCGTAAATCGAAAAAATTGCACTCGAAGTGCAAGTAACGCTTGTGTCGGCAAGCAGCGAGATTAATCAATGTTAATAAGAACACGGAAGAATAGGAAAGAGGCCATTGGACCTTAGAAAAACTGCAGCAGCGATCGCAGCACTAGTGCAGGACTAATCGATATTCTTGACTGTCGATAAAGAATAAATAGTTTTACTTTATAAATAGTTTAGTTTTTAGTATAGAAAATTTCCTAAAAAACGATTAATACTAAGTATTAATCTTAATAATATTAATCTAAGTATTAATCTTAATCGATTAATACTAAGACTTAGTTACTTAGTACTTAATAAGTCTTATTCAACGTTTCTGCTGATTAAATTTAGTTTCTGATTAAAATTAAATTTAAAAAACAACTTATTTTTAATCATTATAGCCTACTTTTTATTTTAAACTGGTAAATCTTTGAAAGGATATTGAATGAATTGCTTTCTCTAATTAATTAGTTTGAGGAAGAAATACACACCTCACGGAAATCTTATTTGAAATAGAATGATGATATCAAATTCGTAATAACAAAGTTTCCAAATTTTACTTCCAAAACAAAGAAGCACACTGGCTATAATTTTCAAGAAAGTTCGCTATAAATGAAATAAGATATAACATATTGTATATTTATTTAGGAAACTACGTAATTAAATATGAAAATACCAAACTTTTTGTAAAGATGTAAAGTTTTGGACGGCATAATTTTTCAAAGAGCACATTTCAAGTTGCATTTTGGGGTTTGAAGTTGAAAATTGCTCAGCTCTCGAAAAAATCACAGATTGTCAACCTTCATTTAATTTCCAACGTCCTTCCTTCACGAGACGTCTAAAAAAAACTATCGATAGTCCATCAATTATGTCGATATTAACCCAGCTCTTCGCAGAACTACTTTCGACGATTTTTCCAAAGATTCGATGCAATCGTCACGTAGTAATCATGTAATCACGGTAAAGTGAGGAGCGCACACACATTGGCACGTTATGTAGGTATTTAAGAAGATCCGTAAACCAAGTAGGAGATCCGTAAACTAAGCATAATATGCTTAGTTTACGGATCTCCTACTTATTGTGGATTGAAATATATATTAATTATACTAAATACGTATAATTCGAAAATCAAGACCAGCGAAACTGTCGTTTCTAGATCAAATCCAGCAGTGCCCTCTGAATTCATTGAAGTAACGGAACTGAGGAATTAGGGACCAATTCAGGCGTCCAACGGGGCGAAAGGAAATGGACCTCTTCGGTTGAGAACTTCCAATAGGGATGGACTGTTGGTTCACAAGGTTAGGTCAGTTAGAACATCTCGACCCTAAGTGCTCCTCCTACTGAAACCTTTTCAATCGCGCTCAGAAATTAGATTACGACCAACCGAGATTTCTTAGCGGAACAGAAACCATCAACGATCAACGCGCCAAACAGCTCATTTCAAGTGCCTTAAATTGCAATCTTATCCTAAATTTTAAATGCTCCTACTAAATTCTCTTGTCTATCACCAAACCGGAACGGGGGAAGCATAAATACTGATGAATCTTTAAAAACGAAGCATACGGAGTAGCCTTCACGAAGAAGGTTTATTAGAAATAGGTTCTTACTTTGGTTAATTTGGTAGTAGCCAAGAACAAGACTTATTACGCGCTCTTGTTACTTCAACTTATACCATTCCAGGAAAGTAATTCACTCATTTAGCAAAGTAGTATTAGTCTTGAGGCAACAAGCACCAAACAAGGGAGGTCAAAAGCTTTCATCAGCTATCGATTAGACTCTAATAGCTCTTTATCTTTTGTACGACGCTGGTAATATCTCAGGAGCTGCTAATAAAGTTTATTAATTTTCAAACAAAAAAGACAAGAAGAAAAAAGTTTGCTTTACCAGACTTTCCCTTGCCTTTTTAATTACCGTAATCGGTAATTACATTCCATATAACCAAAAGTTCGCAGCTTCTGAGGAAAAATAAATTAGGTGCCTCAGTACAGCCAACGTTACAAAGCACGGCATGTTGTAAATCACGAATTATTTACAACATTTGTAAAATTATTTAATAATTCGGTGTTAAGGTGAAACCACACAAATGGATGAAATCGAATGGATTAACTTGCTTATAGTGAAACGGGGTTCCAACTGAAGGAACGTCTCATAGGAAAAACGACTTCGGAATTGGTTGATTCTTGACAAATAAAAATTTATAGCCCACAATTTTGGGGCTACATGAACCCCAAAAGATTAACCGGGGAGCGGTAGCGAAGGTACGTGGGATTCCAGGCGCGGCTGGCAATCTCAGGCAAAATTCATCCCGTCAAAGTGAATATGGAATCCGCTTTCACGGTGAAGGGTGAGCGATCTCAAAGTTCATTCTGCCATTGTGAATTCATCAAACGCGCACAAATGGAAGGCTGCGAGAAAGTAGTGCGCAAGGTGAATAAGGAAGGTCGGAAATATTTGAATAAGGAGAGGAGGCTTTGACTGAGTAATGTCTTCCAAGGGATTTTTCCATCACTTTTGTCATCGGAAGTTAAATTACGGTATGTCAATCAAAGTGAGGCGGGATATACGTGATGATACATTAAGGTATTCAATTCATGAAATCTGAAACGGGAATCTCCTTTGAAAATATTCACTCCACTAGGGTGGTAAAGTTCACACTCCTCGGAAAGGCTTACTCCAACTTCCCTTTGCTTAATCAATTCCTTCCGCTTGGTTGAGGGGGCTTTGCCACCTTGGCGAGTCCCAAAAGCGAGACTCCCTCTGTCTCACCAGTGAGGATCAATCGATCGGAAAAACTGGGTCCCTCACTTCCCACATCCTCCTGAAGCCCCCGGGAAAAAAATAAATTCCGAGGGAGTCGAGGTCGTCAAGGGTTAACTTTCGCAGGTACTATCGTTCGAAAAATTGATGCACTTGGGTGGACAAGGAGGGGAGAGATTGACCGTTCAACTGTAGTCACCCTAAAGCACCTTGTGAATCGCCTGTAAAGTTTCAACATTATTCCATAGAATGGATACATGGATTTGGTGTAAAGCGAAAGATCAAGATTGCAGACCAGCAATAACGTGGCGAAATAAAATATTCATCACTTTAATCACACAATAACAGGCTATCAACGAGAGTCGCTGAAGACGCCGTTTAGCTACTTGACAGTTAGACACGATTGATTGCATGATTGTTGATAATGTACAATCTACAGTGCACCACTGTTAATGTTGAAATGTGATTAAATATAGAGACTCGCCACGTACCAACTGACCTCTATTGAGCTCCCAAAATCCCTGGCATTTTTTCACCGCAGTTTATTATTAAAGATGAAAATACAGAGACAGTATTTGTTTATTCATAAAGGGCGAGGATGAGTTATTGCTAGCCATCGGGCTAATCGGTACAGCCCAATGGAGAAGTCATCCTAAAAACCTTTACACTTTCTAGTCACTCTCTGCCTTGAGACATAGAAGAAATTAAATTTCCTGCAGTCACATTGCGAGATCCGAGAGGATGTTTCTCGTTAACTACCTCAGGATATAATACAGTCGGAAACATCAAAAATATAACGAAGAATGATGCTTCGATTCCAGCTGGCCCATATCTGTTCTATTTTTACGGCCTTAAAGTCCGCCACCAGATTAATCAGGAGGCTCTTTCCCGAGAGGTTTACAAGGGATAAACAACGGCACATTGGGTCCAAGCTGTTGAAACCCCCAACCCAACAGTCGTTATTAACATCTTGACGTTCTGTATCTATGGAAAAGGAACGAAACTACCCGACAGTTGTGACTGAAATGTAAATGTGGTGGAAGCATTTCAAATCTTATGCACGCATCAAATACGTAAATTTCAAGAAGGAAAGAAAAATCGTTGGATAAGACGAAAATTGCATACAGAAATAGTTTCAATTGACCAGCGCTTTATAAGATTCTTCACTTGTCGGAGAAGGACAGACCGATTGAGGAACAAAGGAGACAAATGCACCAAAGAGAGCGTCCCGTACAAAAGGGTAATTGTCTCGGACCAAAGAAACAAGGAAGTCCTGCTGATGTATCTTGTCTCGGTCTAAACTCCGCAGGTCTAGAAGGAAGATTGCTTCGTAAATCTAATCACGATGCCTGTTAATCATCCCTATCTGGCGAGGCGAACTTTACGAAAACCGTCTTCCTTGGGTGCAAAACTCTCATTTCTCAAGCGATTTCACTCGCTCATTCATTCCAGACGAGTTTTTTACGTTTCGAAGCTGGCAGTCGGAAAGTTCTTGTGGGATATTTTCAAAGAGATGACGTTCGATGTTTACTTCCACTTCAGTTGATTCATTCCGGCTCGTATTTCACGGCGACATAAATGACCATCCATCGAGTTGAACAGAGAACCCAGAAGCTGCAACTGCACGTTCTATTGTTGTACGAGCTATAAATTTATATGTACGTTTAACCGTACGTTACAAGCCGGTGGTTATAGGAAGTGATCGTCTGAGTGGAATATATTATAATCATCATGATTTTTCCCACTTCGCCAATTCAGCAGGATCTCAAAGCTAAGGTGGAACCGTTAGGGATGCATGCAAGGGACAGGAAGCAGATGGTGCAGGTACATCGCCAAAAACCGTTGAACTAGGAGGTACAGAACACCACACGGCATCGATAAGGAGAACAAGAACATTTTAGATTTAGTTCAGAACCGAACATTCAAGACACCGAAAGACAAAAGATGTTCAGTTTCTCGATTCCAATCCAACACTTCGAGAGAACGTGCTTTCTCGATCCCAAGCCAATCCAGCCACAGAACTTCGTGAACATAATTTGGGGAGATTACCTCCGGAAAGGTTCCAAAATTAGAAACGGTCTTCGCTCCCATTGTCCGAAACGATCGCGAAGCGACTTTGCCGTGAATGTGGAGCGATTCGTTGCGACCTTCATTGACGAATTATGGACCGTCATTCTCACATCCGGTCTCTTCTCCCGTCCGATTTCAGACAGCACAACCAACAAAACGGCTCCCTTGCACAGAGAAATTGGATAAGCTTATTCATGCTTGCACGTAAAAATCTATTTAATAGATCACAACGAAAAGTAAGGTTCACATTTTTGGAAAATAATCTTCAGATGAAAAGTTCAAAAAAAAAAAAAAGCTGCACTTGAATAAACAAGACTTTTATACCTTTTAATTACCACTTTATTTAAAAAAACAGAAAGCTTTTCAGCTAAAATTTAGCTTTATTTAAAAAAACAGAAAGCTTTTCAGCTAAAATTTAGCTGAAAAGCTTTCTGTTTTTTAAATAGGTGGTAATTAAAAGGTATGAAAGTCTTGTTTATTCAAATATGGACGATTACCACAGAAGGTCGCCGGCCACTTTGGCAAATTTGAAAAAAGCTGCAAACTATGTACCTACCTACAAGGTTATATTATTCCTAGATAATATCGATATTGAATATTTATTTATAATATAAATTGTATTTATAAAACATACGTTTGTATTGTATTGTTGTGGGCGTCTATTGTAATGTTGTTGTTTGATGATGATGATGATGTTGTCGTTGTTTTGTTCTTGTACGTACTGTGTTGTTGTTTTGTAATTGTTGTTGGTGTGTTTGTTGTTGTGTTGTATTGTGAAGTGTCGTTGGCGTTTGTGAAGTTTGTGGTGTTGGTGGTATTGTATGTTTGTTGTTGCTGTTCTGTGAGTAAATTATACAACAATTAATTCTATAAACGTTAAAAATGACAACAAAAAATGTAAACCTTTTCTTGTAAAACGATTGGACGGATGTGGGACCCCGGAAAATGAATTATGCGTCCAAAATTACTCAGAAAACGACACCTCATTCGACTTCCTAGCATCCATCAAAAGCCCCATAGAGACCCTCGGTCACATTAGATCGTTTGGACACCCCCAAAAATGGATTCACGTCCAAAATTACTCCGAAAACAACACCTAAGGCCCGCTAACTGAAAACCTTCAACAAGCCCTCCAGTAGCCCCTTTTTAGCCCAAAGAAACCCGTGGGTTTGGGCGATCGGGTTGAAAACCTTGCGGGCACAACTAGATGGCGAAGTAACTATTTTGTCAAAATTTCAGACTTAAAAAAAAATCCTACTGCTCAAACGGCCTGGACGGCGGACGGACATTTCATTTTTGGAATAAGTATACACATCTTGAAACATATAATGACAAATTTTGAAGCCGATCAAAATTTTCGACCACCATCGCGAATACAAAGGTGTATTATTCCAAGAATAATAACAAAAACCTCGTATATTTCTCTAATTAATTTGAAAGGGGTATCCAAGAGACACTGAGCTCGAGGGTTCATTCCTATTCAGTAAACAATCCAAATAAAATAAAGCGGCATGGCATTTTCAGCACTATAAAAGGAAGCTTAAGCGGTCCGCTTGCGAGTGGCATTTTATTGCGGTTTTTACACCCGCCGTAAGATGAGTTTGAGTTTATATAGTAAATGGAGGAACCTTTTATGAGGAAGCTGATTAAAATCATATACGAGGACAGAAAAACAATTTGGTTTCGAGAGTTCATTCCGGAAGATGGGAAAACACAATAGAAGATTCGCAAATGGCCAGATGTAACCAAAAACACTAGATTACAGTTCTAACCAGAATAACAATGACATTAATTATCTCGTCATTAATCAGGGACCCTTCAGAAACTCGTAGTTGTGGTGCGTCCACGCTTTATCAGAAAACCATAATTTTGGTATCACCAGATGGAGTTGGGTGCACGTGGCCCTCCGTGGAGTGCGCCTCTTGTCTGATAAATGCAATAATCTTCTTCCATAAAAGGCGGAACAGAAATCCTCAAGTGCTCGGTATATTTATAGGTTGAGCGTCTATAGAAAGCGCCTGGTTACCCACTTTTTTGTGTTGCCTGCCCTTCATTATTAAACACTGACATCAGCAGCCGGTCGTTTGTTGTGATGCTTTTAGCCAATAACCATAAACGAAGATGGAGTTCTGACGACAAGACAGTTTTGTTAGTTGATATTAGTTCCCGATAAGGAAATAGTTCCAAAGACGATGACCAAATCGGAGAACCAGCAAAGTGGCACGATCACTCAAAAAAATAAAATATCGTGTGCAGTTCATGAATAATTTAAGCACAGGTAGGGGGAAAACATGCCGTTTGGGTGAGTTTCAGAACACAATTTTTACCCCTCCGGATGAGTTCCTATATCCCAGTGGGATACAGCTCGTACGGAATTTAAACGAGGACGAATTTTAAGAAAAGGAAAAGCAGAGAGGGGGAAATCGAACAAATGTAATTCGGAAACAGTCTGATGGGACAGGAGGGGGACATGTGTCTGTTTGGACACCCCCTCCTGCCCACAAAGAAGAGTTACGGATCACTAAGCTCGCCTGGCAAAGGGAAACTTCCCAGGGCTCGTGCCCGGCGAAAAGGGGTTGTTTCTACGCACCAAAACCCTCAGTTACCAAGGTGACGGGCGCGACGCTGTCCTCAGATAGTTGAATACGTATTTTCCAACGGAAACCTCATCTGGGGGCTCCCTTTTCCGTCAAAATTGACCTTTCAACAAAGGCCCTCGCCCCCGACTTGGAAACAAGACGCAATTAGACAGCGCATTCAATGAAAATACCACGTTCAAACCTGAGAACAACACACAGAAGAAAATAAGAGCTCTTTACATGCAACACATCACAAAATAAAAATGAGGAAAAACAATGACGTGAAAGATTGGAAGGCCCATGTCGATTGTGGGAAATGCTCGACATTTTTGCAACTTCACTGCCAGGAACAGAAATGCGATTCAGCAGTATCTCTCCATCGACAATGCCATTGTCAGCAACTGCGAACCGGATGAAAAATGTTGGACCGTCGCTAATCCCAACCTTAACAACTAAATGAAAACCGCGCGTTATTGACAGCCGGGTTCGTCGATTATTAAGTCCCGTCGGGTCATATCACGCCGTTTTAACGTTCTGTCGCGTGAATTAGTCACCAATGGGGGACGTACATCCGGAGAGAAAAAAAAACGTGTGCTTTATGAGAAGGACCACTAGACAGAATGCAGCTGCTACTTTGCTACCCTCGTCTCAACGATGAGGTTCCCTTCACGGCCAAAAACAGACACAGGAAACAACAAGAAAAAGAAAATAATTAGGTGATTTTTTTTTGCGTCTTGTTGGTCAAACTCGATGTACAGCGAATTTTATTATTTTTGCTTTGTTGTTTACAACATCCTGAGTCTTGTCGCCTTAGGGCAGAAGCTGAACCCATCCCATTATCTAACCATTAGTGCTCACTGTCTCTCTCCATCACTTTGCTCTTTGTGGAATTGAATGCCTCAAGAATTACTTTCTCATTTCAAACTGAACCCACTCCTCTTTCGACGTTCAAAGCGTTGCACAGCTACTGAGGACTGACAAGACGTTGAAGGCTACCTACTGAATTATAAAAAAGAATTTCGGCAGTAAAGAATAAAGCTGTGACGTGAAATTATCTCAAAGACTTGAGCCAAATTTTGACGTTACGATGCGTAAATGCGGGAGGACTAAGTCTTGGTCCCACATTGTTCACATATTTCCACTTGACTCAGGAAGGACTGTACATATCCCAGACCACATTACTTGCACTTGACCACAATAAAAGCTCTTTTCGGCGGGTACTCGAGCTGGAGATCGCTGCCTGGACGGTAAGTGACCCGGCAGAAGGGGATTTCAAGGTTGTGATCGTGACTCAAGTCTTCCAACCACGTAAGAACATCCACTCGGGCTACCTCTTGGGACCGGCAAAAGATAACGACCTGCTATGTCATCCCACCCTGGGGTGTCCCTGTCCCTGGATGGTCTGAATCCCCGGGAGCTTCTGGCAAGAAAATACGCTCCCTTGTAAGACCCCAACGGATCACTAAATCACGGGGATTAGCAATATTTTTCCCTCCCACTCGACTTTTCTCAGTTCTTTGTTATTCATTTTTCATACCAGCCTGCACTTCGAATTTGATTTAGCAACTCCAAAGGGACAACTTGTTCCCCTCTTGTTGTGGATTCTTTCGTTAGTAGGGTCTTCACAAAAAAAAAAGCAATTTCGCGCAATCCTTCCATTAAGCGTTGGGAGAACTTTTTAAGCTGAGCTCCTAACAAAATCTCATTCGGCTTTCAGCTTTGCAGCATGATTGTAACGGCAGTGGGGCTGGTAAAGTACATTGTACTTGCGCCGCCCACAAAATACAAGTACCTACTCCATTCAATTCTAAATTTCGTATAGCGTTCGTTTTCTTTTGAACTCTCCTAATTACTATCCAGCAGGGAGTGGACACTAATGCGTTCATTAACCCACCTCCACAGGGTGTAACCTTATCCTAAGATCTGTTCTCACTATTCTCATGGAAGAAGCCTCAGGCTATGTCTAGAAGTAATTACGCCCACTAATTTTTTGGAGGAGTCTCACCAGACCCTAACCTAATACATTCAATGTGAACTCGGTGAAGTGGGGAGATCACTATGAACGTGCACCAATGCAATTCAATTCAATTGAAGAAATCACATTGGAGCAGGTGGAAGCAACGCAGCTAACGAACAATTGTTTCTATTCCAGCTTTTTTTTTTTTTTGTTAAAACCTTTCAAGAGAGACTTTACCGAGTAGAAACACGTAATATGATTGTTTTCCTTAGCGAACGTAACTCCATTACCAGCAAGGGTCGGCCGTGTCACCTAAATATTTCCGCGAAGCATAATTGGTTTTGCTCAGGTTCACTTCAAGGAGAAAGGGAGTCCCACCCCCATCAAACAGCACTTAGACGGTGACGGCAGCATCGTGACTATATCCCCAATATTGAGTTTCATGAGGGCTCCTAAGAGAAGTTTCCGTCCTTTGTAAAATCCCTAATTCACAAGGCTTTTTCGAGCTGAGAGCCGCGCAAACTCGACCATTTGATGTAAAATACTAAAAATAGTTCAAAACAACGACATGAACCGCGAGCTTGAAACCCTCAAGGGCACTCTTTTCCCGGTAAATAAATAAACTTCAAAGAAATATTATAAGTTGGAGGGTTTTCGGGTGAAACCCCCCAAATGACGAGTGAAGAGCTTTCACGACAAGTAACGACTCAAAACTTCAACAATAAACTGAGTGACAGTCGTAAACCCACCCACTGTGATGAGATTGAATAAAGCTCAAGAGTTGTCGTTTTTTCATGTTTCTCTTTTTTTTTTCTTCTTTTTTTTTTTTTGTCAAACGAAAGGTTGAAATCCTATCAAAAAATGTGCAACATGAGAGGTCTCAGGTGGGATGGTCAGTGACCATTGGTCACAAGTGAAAACCCAGCAAATTTTACACAAGGGTCTATTATTCTTTGATATAGATTACTTGTACGAAAATAAATTCTGCGTCAATAAGAAAATATTTTTGGAAAAAACAAATCTGTACATTGTTCGAACAGACTAGATGTGGGACCTCAAAAATGGAATTATGCGTCCAAAATTAGGTACTCAGAAAATATTTGACCTCCTGGGGTCCTTCAACAATTCCATTTATAGCCCCATGAGAGACCAATAGATCCCCACGGTGAAATCAAATCGTTCTGGGACCTCCAAAAATGGATTCTACGACCAAAAATACTTCGAAAACGACACCTAACTCGACCCCATAGCCGAAACCCTCCAAAAACCACTCCCGTTTCCGCTATAGCCCCTTTTCAGCCCCACAGAGCCCGACGGGTTTGGGCGATCGGGCTGAAAACCTTGCGGGCACAACTGGATGGTAAACCGAGTATTTTGTAAAATTTTCAGATTTAAAAAAATCCTACTGCCCAAAACGGCTGGGACGGCGGACGGACATTTCGTTTTTGGAACCTAGAACGCTTGAAACGGATAGGTAATGTCAAATTTTGAGGCCGATCAGAATTTTCGACCTCCGTCGCAATTACATAGGTGTATTATTCCAAGAATAATAAACCAAAATATCTGTTTAGGAGAGGGAACGTGCAGGGTTTCCTCGACTTTCCTTCAAGATGTAAACTCTCGTCATACCGGTGCTTCACAAAGTCTTGACAAAACAGTGACGCCCTCCCTACTCGCCTGACCCTACAGAGACAGTGTCCTGTTTGCGTTCAATAAGTCAAGAACCCTTAGGGTGGGGCGCTTCAGCAGCATCCCATCAGCGAACACGGTGGGGTCGGGAGATCTCATCATTCCAGGCTCGTAATGAGACGGGATTAGCCCACCGAGTCGGCCCCGAACGAAGACCTTGTACAGACGAGCACGGCATTTTACGATGATAGCAGGAACAATGAATTAAATCACTTCGCCAAACTACTGCCGATACGATACTGCCAGAGTAAATGCACACCGCTAATATCGTATCCACCCTCACAACATTCATGCTCGGACACAAGTGCAGCGAGGACTTGAAAAGGGGGCGTAAGCCAGCCAATGTCCCCTGTTAACACCGATTTCCACCCCGTTCCGCGGATTACTGGGATTGTTATAGGAAGCCCAAAGCCGCATTAGTATTGATGAAAGCCCAATCACGTCCTCTCCCGACCCCCCAACAGAAGATAATTATGGGTGTATGAACACTACCAGGCAACGCAAACAATGACCATCATGGAAGCACGCATTACACAATCGTTTGCAAGAGCCTGGCAATCCTATATGTCATGCAAAATCCACCCAACTAGATTCTGATCGAGCGCGAAATTCACTGAATATTGTCCTAAAGCTTACAGCGGCAATGATCCAATTTCTTTCAGGTAAAACGGAGGAATTGAAATGGAAATTCCCATCAATTTTGAAAATAATAGCACAGAGACTTATAAGAGACAAGCACTCTTTCAAAAATTAGTAATTTTCCCCTGGTTCATAGGCTTCAGAAACACGCACGAATCATGTATTGGATGAATAAATAATTAACTTCACAAACTCAAAGCAAAACTCCATACGAGAGCCAAATTTACTCTTAGTTTGGTTACCACTGCCTTTGGTTCAAATAATTTTCAATTCAAATTCCGAGTTTCCCCCAGTTTGTCATGAACGAGGGGAACTGAATAATTACAGGTACACGGCCCTCGGCACACAGTGCAGTGTGCAGTGGCATGCGCCATGGCGATGCTCCCTTACAATGTGAAACTCATATTCCAACATAAAAACTACCTAAACTGGACGTGAATCACTAACCTAACTAAAATGTACATATCGAAGAAATGGACGATTCTCAAAGAGAGGTTGCTAAGTCAATGAACATAACAACAAAAAAAACCATAGGCAATTTTTCTTTTGCAATAATTGTAAATGGGTAATTGCATTAGGTGCACTAGTGCGTCACCTGCAATTCTTTTGGTTTTTAAATAAGATTTCAAAATTCTTAATAACACATTATGTCATTAAGAATGGACTACAAACGAGAGGTAAACATGTTTTTTTGGCCCGGAACAACAGGATATAATACACGGACCAATTCCGGATTCCAACGACAATACTTCATCAGAAGATGATTATTGTACTTCTCTTACTTTTTTCAATTTTCCGGGCCTAAATAAATGTAAATCCTTTATTTCCTAACGTAAATATGCCAAATGTCTTTTATTAAAAAATTTAGAGGTGAATTTTTGAAGATTTCAATAGCAAATATAATATATTTTATCTTATATTCAATAGCAAATAGTATATATAATATAATATTATTATATATACTCTCAATACTTTTCCGAGCCAACAAACAAGTTTACCTGTCGTTTCAAACGACTCGTTTGCAGTCCATTCCTGATAACACATTTAAAACTTAAAAGAATTTGAGGTGACGGAGTAATAGTGAACAATTATCCAACAGGAACCAGGGAGCACTGTATTCGGAAATAACTGCACCAACAAGACTCATAAGAAAATCAATAAAGATAAACACGACAAATTTGTTGTTATGAGGGTGAAAGTCACTGAGTTTGGTTAGAATTCTTCGAGGAGCGCTGTTAAACAACACTCAGCTGATTTCTGTATTAAATACAAATTTTGTAGTCTCAGCAAGGTATCGTAGGCATGAGGTCGCCTCAAACAGCAAGTACTCGGACTTTCGTCATCGGATTACATCCTTGGTACCAACTCTTTCCCAAAAATAAAGGAGCTGGTTCCGACTTGGACTTCCTTCGGACTGAATACTACATCACACATTCTCCAAGCGACTTCTCTTGAAAATCCACGATTGATACGCCGATGTGATGCATGTTCATAATACTCGTAAAGCAAGATACAGAAGTAACTTAATTAAGGGATTCATCTCTACTACTCTAACGTATTTCAGCAGGTACTGTTGAGCCCTGGAAAATCAGAATCCCAAATCAGTCCGAACGGCTTCTTTCAAAGATAGGTACGTTGTTTCATATAGCACAATACAACAACCAAATATCCCGAGCGAGAAAACTTGTGGAAACCAGAAGTCGGTAATAAAACACCTCCCGTCTCCTCGCCAAGATTTTCTCACCCAGCAAATCCACCATTCAGTGGAAAGCAAAATAAAAAGCGTAAAAATAATGCAGAGGCGGAAAATGATATCGTTAGCGTAATGCAGCGTGGGTCCAGGCGTATATCACTCGGGCGAGGCGGCCGGCGCTCGAACGCAGTTTATTCTCGACGTCGGCTTATAAAAGTCAAAACGTCAGCCTTTTAGTGTTTACGCAAAGCTTAGATGGGCTAAAAGGGATCTTCCCCGGGATAGCTCATAAAAATCTCGACGTTTCCATTTGAGAGATTTTTCACCAATGGTGAAATGCAAAAATGTTAAATTTCCTCATGAAAACGTTTCGACCATTTATTCTAGTAAAAGAGCTGTGAGGTAAATAACGGAAAGCGTGCGTCTCATTGATCAAATATTCCCATGAACGTTGGCTCTCTTGGGCATTGAACGATTCCCTGATGTTGAGCTGACATCCATCCCTCTTCTATTGCAGACAGCGGTAAGTTGTGAATACGCGATGAGGCGAACAAAATAAACCTCTTCAGTAGCTAGCTATACGAATAACGTTTTATAAGGTTTTTATCAAACAGAATCATCGTCAAAGGATATTCATAATTTTTCAGATAACAATAAATCTAATGAGCCGGACAACGCTGGTTATGAGCCGGGCAGAGCCTCGTTTTGTGCGTAGGTAAGCTACCCGTATCCAAGTGTCCCACTTGGGATTTATCGCCTCGGCAAAAGCGTAGAAAAACGGAAAACCTGCCCTTATTGAATCTTTTGTCGACGAGAAAGTCCTTTTGTTTTCATAACCGACTCACAATAAATCATTGAAACTTACCAAACTCATCATCCTTCCCTATTCCTTCCTCGAGCGGGTTATTCTCCCTATTTCTTCTTTGAAGTATTCTTCGTTGTTTCTCATAAATATCGTTTATATGGTTCAAGAAATTATTCATTTCGATAAAAACGTGGCCATAAAATGAAAGATGGTCTGCTAGTAAAAATATTATGACCGACTGTCTATGATATAGGGCAGACTACGGCAGGTTTCAGAGTTATTTCTACGAGCGATATTGAATTATTAAAACCATGATATAACGCGTGCGCAATGATGCCAAGAATGGAACAAAACCAAAGCGGAATTGTACCTAAAGCTGAAACAGATCCCGATTTGTTGAGGCGTCGGGGAATTTCGCCAAGAGCGATTAACTTTGAAAGTTCGAGGAAGGGAAAATCAATTTTGGAACTTGGGTAGGAAGTTACCGAGAACAGGAGGCACCAACGAGACTAGCCATGGAGCTAACAAGAACCTTATAACGAACACCATCCTATTGAAAGGGAACGGCAACTGAAACTAATGATCCTCCCAAACACTTCAACTTCAGAGGGGTTAATTAGTAACGAACTCGAGTTAAGATGTTTGTCCCAGGAAAATGGCAGCAGAAAAACGAAAAGGAAAATATTGTGCTCGGCGAACATGATTTCCAATAGGAAATGCAAAAAGTAATACCGAAGAGGAAAATTCCCAACCCTCAACCATAGTACATCAATCTCTTATTTTCAAAGAGTTGAATGCATTGTTCATCTTCACCCTAGAATATTTCCATCAACATATTTACATAGTTGATTTGTTGCTCCTAAGAATTATCATCTTGCGTCTAGCAATCGAAGAAAAACAGTCAACCAAGAGGTACTACAAGATTTACAGCTGTGATGCTGTATTGACTTGACGTTGACTGATGGGACGAAGAGCTGACGTTGACTGAGCACGAAACCTCTATCCACCTATCGTGATTTAGAGGGCAATGTTTACGAAGGTGAAACGACCCGGTACGATTACAATTTATTGGACACAAGTATTGTTAAACTGATACAACTGCGAGTCAAAATGTACTCGGGAATTACTCCAGCGACAAGCAGGCAGCTAGGTTTTTTTTCCAATTTGAATGATTCACGTTAGTGGAAATCGATATTCACATACAACATGACTAGTAGCTATGACGACGTTTTCAGGGTTCAATGAGTCATTCGATCAGATGAAGGGTTGTTCTCCGATAATGCTAACGTTCTACCGAATTTAGCAACAAATCATTAGTTAATCGTAGAAATCATAGAATCTCAATTCCCTGTCATAGCTTTACTAAGGGCATCATCCCTTCAGGCGGGCCTTGAGCAATAAACCTCCGGTAAATTCCTACCGTTGCTCCAAGCTTTACGGTCAGGAAACTATCGATCTCTATTTCATAGCCCCCCACACTTCCCTCTTGATTACGGCAGTAAAAAGACCAGACACACGACGGGGTCCTCTCTCAAAATGACTCACCTAAGAATGAATTAGGCTCGGATAGGATTTTACATTAAACGGCGGGAGGGGTTTCAGTTAGAAAACTAATTACCAGATAAGGGCATTATCTACCGACGCCTTCTGGTCCTATTCCTGATGTACGAATGAGGGGAGGCGGCGTACCGGTAGGGTTGAACCCCCTTGAAACAAACCACGATGTATGAGAGTCAAATTTATAATGACCGACTAAGCCTTCGCATTATTCAACGAACACGTAGGCATGATTTTCGGGTGAAACTATAAATTGGTTCAATTAAATCAAAGAGATATCATTAATTTTAAAATCCATTTTAAATAATAGCACACAATTGACGAGAGTTTTAACAAGAGAGCACCCTACATAGTTTGGAAGGAAAAGTTGGACAAATCGAGATAAATTTCCTCAACATAATAATGTTGTTCCAAGGCTGGACGTTGCATGGTACGTAAAGAATAGTAAATTTATAATTTTATACAATTCAAGTATAGTTTGTTATATAGGTATTTATACTATTAAATAGGTTACAACAATAAAAACTATAAATTGTATAGTTTTTATTGTGGTAACTAAATTTGGATTTCACTACTTGGAATCGCTTTAGAAATGACTTGTTCCAAAACCGTAGGCTATTGTAAGTGGGAAAACTTTCTTGCCTCGTGTGGGACTCGAACCCATGTCTCTCTACAAACACCACATGCGCGCAAGGACAAGCCTTCTACAAGCCAAAGGAGGTTCCCTTTACACGTAGATTTATAAATAATGAGTAATATTATACGCAATATTATTCATTTCTATTATTCTTATTATTCAGAAGTATGTGGACTTTTCCGATAGGTACTAGTCCGATCTCCCTTTCTCGTTGGTCTGGTCTGTGTGTGCATACAGTCTGTCAACCATGCACTGTCTCTTACCACCTTCCTGACAATAATATGATTTGGATCTAGAAACAGCAAACGAATGTAACCCCATCCCTACCACCAGTGTGTCATTCAATCCCGTCTGTCTATCAATCGAATGTTAACTGTAAATGACACCGAACTCTCACCACCGCAAAAAGTGATCTACAGAGGTGGGATATAGTTACAAATTTACCCATCCGTCCCAATATTGAATCCTGATGAATCCGATCCGCTAGGTAAGCTATTCCGATGTTCACTAGCTCAAACACTTGCTAGGGTTGGACAAAAATTAGGATTAAAAACAACACCAAATTATTCGGATTTTTTTAAATTTAAAAAAAAAGTTGTTTGTTTGTTTTGTTTTCTGTTTTTTCAAATAAAGAACGATATTCATTATTATTATTATTATTTTTTTTTTTTTTTTCATTTTTGACCAAGTTTTACTCAATGATGACATCTTACCAATGTGTTGTTCATTGAGAAGATTTCAGTAATTCTGACTCAGAATAATCTAATTATAAGCAGCGTGGATTGACTGTAAACCTTTTTGTGTAGTCAATCATCACCGCTTTTGATTGCTCCTGCTGAAAGAAGACGCTGGATAGGACTCAATGGCCAGACAATAGTGTCTTCACTCGAAAGCGCTCGCCACCACCACCACCAAACTAGCCAATGATTCCACCAACAGGATGGCTCACTAGTAAATCTCATAAGCACCTAAGATGAGAGGAAGCTTCAAGTTTTTTTCAGATTGGGCGAATATTCGAGAAAAGTGAGCAATTTGCATTTGTTTTGAGCATCAAGTTTTCAAAGCAGGGTCAAAGCAAAATCCTTAGCTTGATTTAAATCCTGCAACCCTTCTCCAAACACTTCCCTTGTCTTGACGAAAGACTTGAAAATAGTCAAAGTGAGGAGCCGCCTCATACGCTTTAGGTTTATTTGATTATATTGGTTTATTATTTTCTTGGAATACACCTCGAAAATTCTGATCGGCCTCAAAATTTGACATCATACGTTTCTAGGTCTAGATTCGAAAAACGCTGCAAATTTTACACAAGGGTTTATTATTCTTTGATAAACGTTACTTGTACAGACATTTAATTCTGTCAATAAAAAAAATTAAAAAAAAATTTTTTTGGATTTTTATATTTCAAAAAAATTTTTTGGGGGGATTTTTTTTTCAAAAATGTGTTTTTTCAAAAATTCTTTAATTTTTACTCGAAAAATATTTAACTTCTTGGGATCCTTCAAAAATCCCATTTTTAGCCCCATGAAAGCCCTATAGAACGCCACAGTGAAATCGGATCGTTCCGGGACCCCCAAAAATGGATTCTACGTCCAAAAATACTTCGAAAACGACACCTAACTCGATCCCACAGCTAAAAGCCTTCAAAACACCCATCCTGTAGCCCCATTTTAGCCCCATAGCGCCCCACGGGTTTGGGCGATCGGACTGAAAACCTTGCGGGCACAACTAGATGGTAAACCAAGTATTTTGCCAAAATTTCAGATTTTTAAAAAAATTCCTACTGCCCAAAACGGCCCGGACGGCGGACGGCGTACGGCGTACGGCGGACGGCGTACGGCGGACGGCGGACGGACATTTCGGATTTTGAATGTAGACCTCTTGAAACGGATAATGTCAAATTTTGAGGCCGATCGGAGTCGTCGACCCGTGTCGCGAAAACATAGGTGTATTATTCCAAGAATAATAAACCAAAACGAAATGTCCGTCCGCCGTCCGAGCCGATTTGGGCAGTAGGAATTCTTTTTTTAATCTGAAATTTTGACAAAATACTTGGGTTACCATCTAGTTGTGCCTACAAGGTTTTCAGCCCGATCGACCTAACCCGTGGGATGCTATGGGGCTAAAATGGGGCAACGGGAGGGATTTTTTGAAGGCTTTTGGATAAGGGATCGAGGTAGGTGTCGTTTTCGAAGTATTTTTGGTCGTAGAATCCATTTTTCATGGTCCTGGAACGATCCGATTTCACTGAGGGCTTTCATGGGGCTACAAATGGTTTTTGAAGGATCCCAGAAGGTCAAAATTTTTAATATTTAATATTAAAATATTAATATTTAATATTTTCCCTCCCGTCGCCCCATTTTAGCCAATCGGTCAATCGGGCTGAAAACCTTGCGGGCACAACTAGATGGTAAACCAATTATTTTGTCAAAATTACATATGTATTTTTTTTAAATTCCTACTGCCCAACATGGCGAACGGACATTTCGATTTTGGAATCTGGAAACGGAAAATGTCATATTATGAGGCCGATCGTACTCGTCGACCTCCGTCGCGATTACAAAGGTGTATTATTCCAAGAGAAATCAACCAAAAGCAAATTTCAATGAATGTAAGTAGAATCCTGCAGGAATGGCAATTTGGGAGTTGAGAAGCCTGCAAGAAGGGAAAATCGTTGGAATCGGGACCCCACGGGTTTTAATGGTGCCGGTCGTACAGTCATTTCGGGTAACTTTGTACACCTCAAACACGGTTTTTCGCGTCTCCTGGGCGTAATTTACCTTGGATCCCAAAAAATCCGTGTTATTTCGAAAGATCTCGATGTATACTACCAACTGTGCACGAAAAAATTCTGTAGAAGCACTACAACAAGAATCATTGAAGCTTAAACCCATGTACAAAGTTACACCCCCGTTTTGGGTAACTTTGTACAGCATCCAAAAAAATCGTAAATAAACGTTAATATTTTTAATATTATTATACCAATTGGGTTTATTGAAGCTAATAACGGTAGAAGAACCTTAGGACATGAGTTAGTGGAAAAGAAAAGTTGACTTGAGCCTACTGAGCCGAGTAACGGCAAGATTCGGTAACCAGCAAAAATGAGCAAACCAACAACATTCAAGAAAACTTTATTTATAAAAACGAAATACGAACATATGCAGAGGTTTGAGCCTAAAAATGTAATGCTGGAAGGTTTTTCTTTAAACTAGATCAGTCAACATTATGAGATCTCAGGGGAATCCCATACTTTTTGGCAGTGCCAAGCTGGCTGATGTGCCCCGCTCTCACGTCATTGAGAACTTTTGTCAAAGTTTCTTCGGTGTAACGGCTTTTGAGGCCATAACGCCTAACGTTCGGGTCCTGGCCGCTTTTCGATGGCATTTATCTGTAAGAAAATGCAATAAAATGTCAGAATTTGGTTTTAAATGTGAGACTTCTGGAATGTGAGACACACTAGATGCAGGGTACATACATAACTAGATTCTAGCTAAATCTGTGGGTTTCAACCTTGAAATCATACCTTGATTTCTAGTTCACGGTTCAGTTACTCAGAATATTACTAAATACGAGTGGAATAATTCATAAAATTTATAGGAAAACAATAGTTTTTGTAGATTGGTTTATGTGTACAAAGTTACCACTAGAAAACAGCTCAGAAGATGCACAATGTTAGCCTGATTGAGCCTCAATGACTGTACAATGTTAGCCTGATTGAGCCTCTTTTTAGATCTTGCCCACTTTATCCATATTTTTGCAGTGAAATAACGAATATTTTCACTTGGAAAAGCTTTCTACTCGTGGTTTGGATGTTTGAGCATGCAATAATAACAATAATGAACACTTACCAGACTAATTGGAGATCCTCTGGTGCTTAGCAAACTCACTACTCTTCAGAGGTCACTGGAGGACTGTTGACATTTTGTAACCTGACAATTGTATTATCACTCCAACAATGTTTCCAACATCACAAACTCGTAAAATGGGAATTGCTGGTTCGACAACACTTGAAAACGTATTTAACGCGTCTGGTGGCTGTTCCCTGAACGATTCTGATGCGTTTTCTAGGTAGGTGTACAAAGTTATCCTAAACTGTACAAAGTTACCCGAAATGACTGTATTATGAATGTTCCATTCACAGGTACCGGTTCTAGAAGAGATCGTCAATATTTGGCGAGGAGCTCATGCGAGCCGAAGAGCGAAGAGACAGCAAATTCTTCACAACCGGTCGTCCTTCGAAGCATACTCGCTAAGAATCTTCGATGCACTCGACCCTCCTCAGCGGGCACTTCTTTACTATTGAAAGTGCAAGTTAGGCGAAGATGTATGAAAAAACAGCAAAAGCAGCGTCTACAGTACTATAATACAAGATTTGATAAGTACCTACTCAATACAAGATTTCCTCATTATTGCTACCCACTTCAGATTCACCTTCCCGCCACTGAGATTCCACCCTTCCTCGTCAATTGCCATACGATAATATGACTCCCCCAAGATGAACACCCAAATTACTTTGATCTAAGCCCAAGGGTGCTATCACCATTCCCCTTTCAAGACGCCCGGGTGCATATCGCCCATATGACCATTTTAATGGAATTTTGAATGACTTTACGATCGATCCACGGGAAACCAATCACCTCTTGAAACAAAATTAGCTATGCAACATGTTGTCACAACATGCCCTTAAATTATTTACAAGAACCTTGATGAAACTTATAGCATGCATGAACAAGTAACAACATGCAATGCATAAATCACAGTCTTGTATAGGCGAGATCATTCCAATAGTAAGTAACTATTGCCAAAATAGGTACAACCGTTGTCAATTATTGGAAAAAAAGATTTTCCAAAACCCAATATTGAGATTTCAAAAATCAAATGTCCGTCCGCCGTCCGGGCCGATTTGGATAGTAGAATAAGTACCTAAGTTAAGTACCTTATGCTAAAAAGGGGTTACGGTAGGGGGTTTGAAGGTTTTCGGCTTTAGAGTCGAGTTAGGAGTCGTTTTCGAAGTATTTTAAGACGTAGGATCAATTTTTGGGGGTCCCACATCATTCGATTTTACCTACCGTGGGGATCTACCTACGAGGTTTTCATGGAGCTTTTGAAGGATGTCAGCCGGTGTCGTTTGCCGAGTCATTTTGGATGCATAATCCATCTGTCGGACTCCCACATCTGTTCAAACGTTGTATGTACCTACCAATAATTATTATTGGTAGGTACATACTGTATGTAACATACAACGTTTGGACAGATGGACAAATTATTTGTATTCTTTTATTTATTCATTTTTAAACAATTTTTTGCAGAATTAATTTTTGCACATCAACCATTATCAACGAATAAACCCTGAATACAATTTTCTGTGTTTTTACTGCATGATGAAAATTATTCCCTCATTTTCCGACGTTCATAAGTTGCTCACCACCGTTTTTCGGCCAGTGTACCAGTGAAATATCCATGAATAATATCTTCTAAATACATAATATAGTAAATGTCACAATCACTTTCATAAAAACACGTCAAATGAGACTCACCTCAGACGAAGCGATTAGACAAGCTGGGGATCGACAGACGTCGAACATGAGCGCATGAGGTATCGCCGGCCAAATCAGGCTCATTATGAGGATCGCCAAAGTCATGCAGAAAAGTGCCAACAACAATATTGCAAGTAAAAGCAAGCCGATTCTGGACAGGCCCGTCTTGTGGCTCGCCCACTCTTCGAATTTGGACGTGGGAGGGTTGAATTTGACGGATTTGAACCTGGCTTTTTTCACGGAGTTGGCTTTGATGACGTGAGACGAATTGTGAGTGTTTTCGGCGTTGATGGCGTTTTTCTCGACGTCGACGGACTCCGGCCCGTCGTCGAGCCTTTTGTTCAAAGACTCCATCGACTTTCTTTTCGTGTTGTTCTGAGGTCGGATGCAGGGTTCGTCCTCGTTCGTCGCTTCGTCGGTTTCGTCAGTAGAATTTATCGTCGGGAGAGGTTTCTTGATGTATTCACCGTCCATGTTTCTAGAAGTGGATATCCACAAGTGGAGTCTACGGAGAGGATGAAAGGGATCACGCGGCAGGCCCCATGAGTCCTGGCGTGCTCAAGAACTTGAGGGCACCAACCAACGGTTCTTCGAAGGTGGTAAACAACACACGAAAACGGAACAAAAGCGAGATACGATAGCGAAAGTGAGCCTGAAACAGACTACAATAGACGATTTTCTTCGCAAGAACACTACGGTGCGGGGACTTTTATTTCAGGAGACAAATCACGAAAATTCACTTTTCTTCCGCGCAGAAAGTGAAGCACACCGAGCAAGTCACTGAAGGAGAGGTAACTGAGCGCTCGGCAAGCTTCGGGATGGAATGGTGGGACTTGAATGACTCGCGTGCCCGCTTCCAGGTGGCGCCACTTCCCTGAACTCTGGAGGGGTCGGGCGGCAACAGGTAGGATCTCCCTTGTCCGGAACCACCGCAGGGCAGGAGAAAGGATGGCGGATCCAAACTGCCGATTGAGGAGGGGGGTGTCAATGCGTCCAACCCCAAACGCTCATGCGTCGGTACCGCAAAGTTGCAGGTAGTTACTACCCCCACAAAATCTGTATGGATTAATCTAATTAGATCCTGTGCGGGAATTGTTCCCGGTTTTAAGGGAAATGGGGGACACTCCAAACAAATAGCAGCCCAGCGACTGGGATAAAGGAAGGATTACGAAGTATGGAGAATAGTTTCGCTCCCCATATATTTTATTATGGTGGACTCCACCAGGTGGAGTGTGGTATGCTTTTTTACAATAGTTCAATCTTGATGATCAGCCTTCATGCTGCAGGTTGGTAGGTAGGTAAATCCTTTTTTTTTTTCAAAAAATTCTGCAGCTGTTCTCTTCAAGTTGTTTGTTATACGTTGCTGTCCAAGAGAATAATTCTCTTGAATTATTTTCTGCTTCTGCATCATGGGAGTGATGTAGATTACCTATTTTATTTCATACAATACTAATTAATTTTTAACTCTTCACACAATTTACTAGTTTTTGTAAGTGTCCATGAACCACCTGATGTAGACAATAACGTTATTGGACAATTCTAATAATTACAATTATTATTGTCTACAATAATAATTATTGTTGAAAGCAGGGATTGAGTTGGAACGATTTTTATTATTCGGAATCGCTCAATGTCAGATTTTGAGCTTTATTTTTTCGCTCCCGAGATGAGATTTATTTTCTGATCGATACCTACCTATTAAATACCTATCGATAAATAAATCGAAATAGATGTTATTTCGCTCAGAAAATAAAACTCAGCTTTTGAGCGATATTAAATATTTTTCGCTCAAACTAAAACTCATCCACGTCAAAATCCCTTATTTAATTATCGAAATTCAAATCTGACCATGCGGTTGGAAATCCTTTCCAATTTCTCCAAGATCTCCCTCGTGCCGATTCAAATTTTTCAGACAGCAAAAAACCTAAAATTAAAACTCAACCATGTTAAAATCCAATATTTTGCTAGGTATAAAGCTCAACCACGATAAAATTTGCAAGCTGAGCTATATTTCTGAGTGAGAAAAAACCCAGTGAGTTTTATTCCTGAGCCAGCAAAATGGCGCAATGGATTAATTCCTAAAATATAGTTTCCGTTGAGTAGGCCATTATTTTATTTTGTTGTATTTTATTTTATTTTTATTTTTTGAATTGGTAGGTGCAAGGGAGATAGGAAATTAAAAGGGTTTTCCAAAGGTATGGTCAGATTTGCTGCTAAGCAAAAGTGAGGGATTTTGATGTGGCTGAGGTTTATTTACTGAACGATATTAAATATCGCTCAGTAAATAAACCTCAACACGGGGAGTAAAAAAATAAAATTCACAATTTGATATGGTTGAAAGACTGTAAAAAAACTATCAACCGACTTCACCCAATGACCGACTCCCGCTAATTTTTGTTTGGTTGGTCACGCGTGTTCAAACGGTTGGCAATGCGAACGTAAAACCCGTGACGGGTTACCCGTCTACGTAACCTCCTTCAACCTTAGAGTGACTTTAATGTGAGCACGTGATAGTTGTTTTCAAACTGACGTTTTTCTCTGTTACTCTGTGGTTCAGACCTCGTTTTGTGGCCGTGGACTTATTAATCGTTCGTAATTCGCGATATCAACATGCAAAAGAAGAAAACTTTGCGGGATTTGGAAGCTGAAGAACTTGAGCGCTCTGACGAGGACTCCGACTCGGAAAATGAAGCTTTGCGCGAAGCTTTTGCCCAAGGGGTTCTCAAGCCCGGGATGAACTTTCCCGTCACGCAGAGGAAGTTGGAAAACAACGTGCGGCAGCTCAAATCCAAACTAGAAGACATCAAATTGGACTTGGCATGGGTGGAGAAACTGGATGTTATCAGCCCTCTTGCACCCCTTGCTCCTGAATTGTCGGTTCAAGTGAGTCCAAGCGTGATACGATGATTTCATCTACAAGTTTCAAAATAACATCCCTTCCACGCAGCAGTCGCTACTGTTAATACAAATGTTGTCTTGGCCTCCCAGTATGACTCAGACAAATAGCGTCGATGTTCGTACTACAGTGGCACTACGTACCAACTGTATTTCATCAGTACTATCATTGCTGTACCACATCTTGTTTGTTTCTTTCTAGCTGAAAGACTCCGAAAACAACCCTGTGGTTCATGACGACTTGAAAAGGGAAAGCGCTTTCTACCGACAGGCACAAAAGGCTGTTCTGCAGGTGCTACCGAAACTTCGAGAGCTTGGTACAGTCATTTTCCATTGCTTGTCACCGAATACGATTTCCAACCGAAATTACCAATTGGGCTGCAGGTGTAGTTTTGGAGGGCGTGTTTTTCGAAGTAATTTTGGGCGTGGAATCGATTTTAGGAGGTCTCAGGTCTGTTCGAGTACACCATGGGGTTTTATGGGGCTTCTAAGTGGCTACAGGTGGTGGTTTTGAGAGAATTTGGCCAATGGGGCGAGTGAGGTGCAACTTTAAATGCATCTTTGGGTGTAGAATCGATTTCTAGGGGATTTGATGGGCTTTTGGTTGAGAGCTCTAGAAGTCTCTAGTGAAGTGTTTTTTTAAGTAACTTTGGGCATAGAATCAATTTCTGTAGGTCTCAGATCAGTCTAAGTGGCATAGGTGTCTTTTAAAGGAATTTTGGCTGGGTGTCGAGTAAAGTATCGATTTAGAAGTAATTTCAAGTTTAAAATCGATTTCAGGAGGTCTCTGGTCTCTCTGAGTACACCTAGGGGGGTCTACGGGGCTTTTTTGTATTATTATTCTTGGAATAATACACCTATGTGATCACGACGGAGGTCGACGACTCCGATCGGCCTCAAAATAATATTTATTTTCATATTATGACATTATCCGTTTCAAGAGGTCTAGAGTCCAAAACCGAAATGTCCGTACGCCGTCAGCCGTCCGGGCCGTTTTGGGAGGTAGGAATGTTTTTTAAAATCTGAAATTTTGACAAAATACTTTGTTTACCATCTAGTTGTGCCCGCAAGGTTTTCAGCCCGATCGCCCAAACCCTTGGGGCGCTATGGGGCTAAAGTGGGGATACGGGAGGGTTTTTTAAAGGCTTTTGCCTGTGGGATCGAGTTAGGTGTCGTTTTCGAAGTATTTCTGGACGTAGACTTTTTGGGGGTCCCGGAACGATCCGGTTTCACTGTGGGGATCTATAGGGCTTTCATGGGGCTACAAATGGGATTTTTGAAGGATCCCAGGAGGTTAAATATGTGTTTTTCTAGTAAAATTTTTTTTGAAAAACATTATTTTCCTAATTATTTTCCAATTTTTTTTTTTTTTTTTTTTTTTTTTTGTTATCGGCAGAATTATAGTTTTGCACAAGTAACGTATATCAAAGCGTAATAAACCCTTGTGTAAAATTGGCAGCGTTTTTTTTTTTTTTTTTTTTTTTTTCAAGGGGGTTGTGGAGGATTTTGTCCAGGTCGTGTGAAGTAACTATTGATTTTGAAGTAGGTAAATAAAACGTTGCGTGTAGAATATGCCGGTCATTGACTCGTCCAATTTGTCTACAACGATTTGTTAACCTTCGTCAAATTCAATTTTCTATTTCTATTCTTTCGCAGGTATACCAACTCAGAGGCCGCCCGACTATTTTGCGGAAATGGCCAAAAGTGACGCTCACATGCAGAAAGTCAAAGTGGCCCTAGTTAAACAGAAAGCCGAAACCGAGAGGGTGGAGAAGGTTCGTGCCATGAGGGCCCAGAAGAAACTACAGAAAGCTCTCAACGCTGAAGCCAAAGTTGCCAAAGTCAACGCCAAAAGAGAGCTGATGGATCAGGTTAGTTGGACTGCAAAACGCGAATTAACCCCGTTCATATTTCACCCTCCGTTTATGAAATCCACTTTGTGTTCTAGGTGAAAAAATTCCGCAAAGGCGAAACGAAAGACCTTTCATTCCTCGAAGGTAAAAAGCCCAAAGGCGGACCATCCGGGCCCAAATCCAAGAAAGGCGTCGCCAAGAAGAAATACAAAGACAGTAAATTCGGTCACGGGGGAAAGAAAAGGGATAGCAAAAGAAACACCCGAGAGTCGACATCGGGATTTGACAAACCTAAAGGTAAAAAAGGTCCACAGAAACGACCAGGGAAAAGCGTGAGGAGAAAAATAAAGAGCAAGAAGTGATTGATGAATCAATTATTGATGTATATTGTGGTTTGGTACATTATCGAAATGTTTGTAAATAAATTGTTTTTCTTCCTATTTTTTTTCGACCATAGTGACTCAGGATTTACATTAAATTTTATGTTGGTCATACTCCCTAAGGCGCTCTATTAGGGGTTTTTAAAGGGGAGTCGAGGTGTGTCGTTTTTGAATAACAGGCGGGCTACAGGTGGTGTTTTGAAGGTTTTGGCTTGGGTTTGAAGATGGCGCTTGCCAAGTTATTGATTTACGAGGATCAGGAATCTGCCACAAGAGTGTGGCTATCGAGACGACTCTTTCCATGTGATGATTGTCGCCTACGAATGTTCCACGTAGAAGACTCGTGGCATTTCCTGGCCCCCCCTTAAAACATTCCTGTTGTAAAGCATTTAGCCTCTATATATAGATTTCACATAACCAAAAGTGCCCCTCCGGGGTCCATTTCATCTACAGTGACACGTTTTGGAGCCCATTTCGTCAGCATGCATCATTGCCGGGGCCCCATTTCAAAAAGTACGATGGGTAGTCAATAATATTGACTATTATAACTTACTTGTTATTAATCATCAACTTTTCTCTCTATCTTTCAATATTTTCTTTCGATTATAAACAACGTCGATATTATGCGTTGATAATAACGTCGGAAGGAATACCGATATTCGTGTGAGGTGTAGTTTTTGAGTCCTTTAGACGTAGAATTATGGGATCACTATACCCAGTTGTCCATTTACGAAGGGATCGCCAGGACATGGACAAAAACTGCAGATTTAAATCTTACATAAAATATATATTTCAGTTTGAAAATAACATCAACAAATATCGTCTTTTCAGTTATACAGTATACATGATATTTTCAATATTCATAGTCAAAATGCAACAAGAAAAGTTCATCTTTCATTGCTCACAAAAAACGTTTATCACATGTATTACCTGATTCACTCTTTGTCATTAAACAACGGAAAAACCTTAAAAATAAAAAAACTACTACTCGGCTAAAATATTAAGTAAAGAAAACAATGAATAAATAATACAAAACTTGGGGCGGTCAAAACATATCACAAGATTTTGTCATATTAAAATACATATTTAATATTTTCGTCTTCCGAAGAAGTCAACAATGGTAAAAAAGCATGTACCTACATGCTAAAACCGTAAAAAGAGACGCTGTTTGACAGCTCGAGGGGTGAAAACGGAGAAAAGATTGACTGATATCACAAATCTCGCCACGTAATCACAAATAGGTCTCAGTTCCAGAGTAAAAACAGCACCAACTGTGCACGTTTGAGACTAATTTACAATGTTTTTTATAAACTTGTCTTCGAGAGTCCCTGGGATCTGAAAATGAAAGAAATTTGACAATGTGGATTACAACAAACCGTTGAACACAACTAACAGTAACTGTTAGTTACAGTAACTCGGGTACAACTGTTGTACCCGTCGAGCAAGAATTTCGTGGAATTGTATACAAGACAAGTTGATCATACAGCATGAGTTGAAATAATCTTAAGGTGAAGTATGTACATTCGGTGAGAAAGCATCTTTAAACTTGGAATAATTTACGGTTGCAATGTTAGTATGACAAATGCGAAATACGTCCTGAACAAATCATGCAGAGCTGTTAGCCAACATGAATAAGCAACATTAAAAACATTGTAGCTCTTATTACATCAATACGCTGTTCAACAGAACATTGCAACAGCAGCAATGGGTGATGGCTGTGGAAATTGCAAAAGTGCCCATCCATGGTCTAAATTCATCAAATAAAAATATACTTTGACTATTCGTAGCCTTTAATGTATGTACAGTGGTTCATCATTCTTCAGCAAGGTACCTACATAAGCTTTATTTTCCGTTAATTCCTATCATCATGTTACTACAATAAAACGTGTACAACAATCAACACGTCCGATTTTATTTGGCCAGCTGATCCGCCCACCAGGATTATGTCCTCCTATAATGAAATCTCTAACAATCCAAGCCTGTCTTTGGTTAATTTCATGCGGAGAGGTGGCCATTGAGTAGTCCGGGGACCTATAATGGACAATACATAACACATTCATCAAATACGACGTATCTGATAAGACATAGAGGAATACAGAAATCGTGCGGATTAAACAGCAAGTGAGAAATTAGAGCGAGGAGCATCACAATGTGTCATGATGGTGACTGCCACGAGACAAATTCCAGAAAACTCACAATTCTTTTGAGTCTAGTTGCTACATTAAATATAGCAATACAGTTCATTGCTGATTTTCTGCTATTGATTATCATTCATTCATTCATTCATTTTCCTAAGGAACTGAGATTTTAACAAACTACTCAATTACCCTCCAGTTCTGTCTACATGTGGACTCCACATTGTGGAGATTTAGTAAGGCGGTTTGAATGAACAATTTGAGCAAAAAAGCAAAAAACTGGTTTGTTTCAAGGTCGAGTAAACAATACCTATGAGAGTACTTGCATAAAAAATAATAAGTTCATTTCTTTGTCAACGATTAGAACAGATGGGGAAGTTAATTCAACGCAAACAACCAGTTTTTAGGGACCACGAGTGGGACAGATTTGGTGAATTCGAAAAAAAGGTTTTGAACTAACGCCAAAACAACATATCGGAACTGTGGTTGTTCGATAAGGGAACAATAAATGTTATTATTTCGACTGGACTTACCTTTGGCTTAGGTCGATGGGTGTCAACAGCGCCGATATCAAATGGAATGTAGTCAACTTTGCAACCATACGCAACTGGAGTGAGCTTGATGATTGTGTGAAGAGGAACATGAAGGTAAGGTAGCTCGTCTGGAAAATAATACATGGTGTAGTTAAGTAATGTAATTAAGTCTAAGCGGTATCTAGTGCTGGTAGGGCCTGTGGGTGGTGTGGCGAATGAATGGTTGCCATTATTTAACTACAGTGCCTGAGCGTTACCTATGCGCCACCAGGGGTTGAGGGACTTCAAAGGCGGCGTGAGTCACAAGAGTTTCTCCGTTCCGGTCCCCATGGCCATACTAAAAGGTCAGGGAGAAGTTCCTCCGAGGAACCGCTCATTGTTTTTCACTCAATATCTTCTAGACAAAGTTCAATCTGGCGCTGAGCACATCCTCAACGTCTGAGAACCTGAGGAACTCAAATATATCTGATTCAGGGCCTATTTCACCACCGGTGTTACCGAGCGTTTAAGCGCCTAGGTTAAACCCCCGAAGGGGCAACGATTAGCATGGGAATCCGTGCGGAGCCCGGTTAAGTGCCTACCAACTAACGGCTTCCATGACATACGAACCAACACACACAGAGGCAAGAACTTGGACACAGCGCGAGCACCTCTACTACACCACAACCACACAAAGTGAATACACCCTCTTCCCATTAAGGCAGTGGCGGCTCTCCAGGTGAGGCAAGTGAGGCGCTGCCTCACCTGACAATAATTGTCAGGTGAATTATTTACCAACAAGTTAGTATTTTAAGATCCCTACATTTATCTAATTCATTATTCATAATAAATTAGAGTAAACAGCTTCCCTCAGAGAACAAACTTTTTGCAAGCGAGAGCGATAGTTAGAAGTGGAAACAGACTGTGGAGCCCTCTGCCTCGAGCTCAGCTCTCACACCCCCCCAACACAATCATGATTTTTGAGCAGTTGAAGGTGAATGGAGTTCCTGAAGCAAAATGGAATCGTAGTTCCCATTGTGTACTAGTGTACTATAGGCTCGCCCCTGTCTGTTTACTTTCCGTCACCTCCTTGAGTTCTTCGGTAAGAACAAGTACAACAACACAAGTTACGTCCCTTCAAGTAACAAGTAAGTCCTTTTGTCGTAGCCTCCGTCTACTTTTGTTGTTTTCCGCATCATTTCCTTCAATTTGTTTGCTTATTGCTGGAAATCCCTTCTCTCATTGACGGAATCTCTGGTCTCTCACTCTGTGGGCGGGATGAAGATCGTTGAGTTCTGGTCAACAATAAGCCGAAACCAGACATCACAATTTTGAACGCTGACAAGAAGCAAGGTAAGACCTTCCATCGAGCCTTTAAAAAAATCATGGTACGAGACTTATTCCTGGCTTTGTGGGAGTGAATACAAATTATTTTTTTCAACACCGGTAACTGCCTCACGTTGTCTATCCACCCAGAGCCGCTACTGCAGTAAGGTGACTAAATACACCCAGATTGCCTCAGAATCCCAAAGGTGGCATCTAGCGTGCTAACATTGTTTCCGGCCCACTTCGATTGTGCAATAACCGATTATCAAGTCTAGAGAAAACTACACATAGCCACCACTCGAGTGAAACCTTACCGGCAGATTTGTCAAGGAGATAAGCAAGCAGGCATCGGATGACCGCCTGATGACTGACGACCAGGACGTTCCCTTGTCGTTCCAACTCCATTATAACCGGCTCCAGACGGGCTACAAGATCCTCGTAGCTCTCACCTCGAGGGTACCTGCATCGCAAGAACACTGTTCAGGGATGTTGATTTAGGGGAATTTTTAGCTTGGTATGGTAGGTATGTAGGTATATACCTAATGGTATAAAATTTGTTTAATGACAAAAACTGAGGAATCTTAAATTACCTGTATGTGAACTTGGCCTGGTCCCGGGCTGTAAAATCATCGGGGTACTTTTCCTTTATTTCCTCGTAGGTCATCTCCTCACAAATTCCCTGAAAACAACACGGTTGAATTGACTTTCTAACCAACTACGTTGAAGATCTTACTCGAAGAAGATCACTTACGGCGTCAATTTCGTTGAGGGCTTTCCACCTTTCTTGAGGAGCTGGGATCTTCGCTACGGTTTGAATGGTCCTTTTGAGCCACGACGTCCAAACCCTCAAGCCGTTGATGTTCTGCTCCTGGATGTACCCGGCCAGAGCGTCGGCGAACATCTGCCCTCTTTCAGAGAGTTCGGCGTCTCCTCCTATCCTTCCTTCGAGGTTATGGGAGCTCTCTCCGTGCTATTAGGAACAAATTATTATATCTCAACTGTCAGTCACCATTTTTAAAATTAAAAAACCGTCTGACACTTACTCTGGCGATGTAAATCGTTCTAGGAACAATGTGAATGTTCATGAGGTAGTAGACGATCCTCGACTGGATGTGGCCTTCGTGCTTGTGAACGAGGACCTTTTCTCCCGTGTTGTAGATCTTCATGAAGCTCAGATGAGCTTCATCCTCTTCGTCCAAAGGCTCGTACCGCTCCTTGTAGTGTTCTATCCTCAGCAGGAAATCGTTGAGGGCCATGTCTTTCGGGATGTTCACGTAATCCGGCGAATTCACCTTTACCTCCTGAAAAAGTCGAACCGGATACAAATTCAACAATTCAGAGCGCGGCGTATAAAAACAAGACACTTTTCTTTTGAAAATCCCCCTTACTGCAAGTAAACTGGCAGGAAAACCGTTGAGAGCCTTTTCTTTGGGAATATTGACGTAATCAGGCGAGGTTACTTTCACAGCCTGCAAATAACATCGAACACGTTTAAAACTTACCTACCTACCTTGACGAATGCCACTGACGAGATAACCGGAGAGGAAATTTGAAATGAAATATTGTTTTAGAATTTTAAAATGCCCGTGTTATTTATTTTGAGGGTTATCATGAAAACTACTTCATTTAGGGTAGGTATTGTTTTTTCGCCAGTGCTGAAGAACCAACTTCCACGTGAAAAGGCACATTGTGACTTGACCCCTTTTATGGAGGTTGTCATTGGTGTTGGCACACTCTGATGGACAAGTGTTAGAAGGTTACAGTTTGCAATCTGGCAACTAAAATTTAGTTTCAGACTCTACTTAATAGGGCGGCCGGATTAGCAGAGAGGTTCAGGGCGCTAGTCACTTAGCGCTGGATTCTGATGAATCCACGGGTTCGAATCCCGTTGAAGACCATGGAAAGTTTGCGCATAGCATGAGCAGCTGGGTTAAAGTGAATTTCCAACTAATTAGCGCCCTGACATGTTGGGCCGCTTCAGAACGTGAACTGTAACTACTGGCATTCTCATTCCTTTCAGCGATCCTAAACAAGATGACGGTGCAGCTGTATACCTGTTAACTTGCATGTGGACCTGCAAATCATCATCCTCTCGTAGTCCCACCGAGCCCTCCCCTCCACCCCTCGAATTTTCTACGAACTGTCACGTTATTTAGTAACTGAAGCGTGATATAAAACGAGTTTCGAACGGTAGGTTTTCGAAGGTCAATTTCAGCAAGGGACCACCTGACTCACCATAATGTTTTGTTCCACGATTTGAGGGTCGTCACAGATTGATTCGACGAAGAACAGCTTGAAGCCGAGTTTCTTCACGACGATGTCATGGATCAGGACCCGCCTGTCAGTCGTGGAATTAGTCGCGTCAAAAACCTAAAATCAACAACATTTAAGTAATTTTTGTACGTGATACGAATACGTACACCCAATTTCACTACTTAAATCATACGCCTCTTTATTTATTTTATTTTATTATTATTATTTTATTTTTTAAATAATATGGAAATGCAAAAGATTTAGAAACCAACAGCCACTTCGCCTCCGTTCTCCAACCAGGCGCAGACGTCGTGGAGGGCGTCTATGCAGCACTTCGTCCGGATAGCCATTGCCTGTTGATTCTCCGCTCTGAAGAACTCGTGACTCTTGTACGCATCCGTGACGTGCCGCCGATATTCACCCAAATTGAACACTGCAAACACAAAAAACGTTTAAATGATGAAAAATTTGGAAAATTATAAACCGTTAATTTATAAAAAACAACTGAACATTGTAATAAATCTATAAAAAATAATGTTGCCAACCTTTGGTATTGATACCAATCCAGTTGAGGTAGCGGGAAAGCTTCTTGGAGATGTAGGTCTTCCCCCTGGCAGGGAGACCCACCATGGCAATGACGTGCGGGCTGTTGACATAATTCGCTCTCTCCCCTGAAACATGGAAACAATTTTCCTCCTTAAAAAAATTCCGAAGGTGAAATCAGGCCAATCATGGAGAAACTTGTCGCCAACCAGGAAATAATGTCGGGTGAAGTGAACGTTAGATATCAGGAGGAATCGAAAATACAACAGATTCAACACTAATCCAAAATTGATTGCCGTTTCGGAGTTGATAGAATGTTTTAATTAAATTTTAATGAACTATTTGGTAACAGTTCGTCTCACAAGGTCAAATGAACGTTGAACCGAGATAAATTCATCTCAAGGGTAAAATGGAGTTACATTTATTTATTTATTTTTTGCTTCATTATTCTCATAATAGTCGTTGATAATCAACCTGTTTTCGAGACGGGGGTCAACAATTAGGATCGGTCTCAAAATTCGCATTTGTGTATCATGGTGTGTAGATTCGAAAAAATGTCCTTCCTCCATTGAAGTATTTTTCTTCAATTTTTATTCAAACATTTTGACAATAAATCGTAAATTATTTACGATTTATCTTCTAGTAGAGAGTTTCAATAAGAGTTCTGCAAAGGAATTTTGCATGTAAAATCGATTTATCCAGACCTCTCACGCCAATCTACAAGAATTAAGAATTATAAGGTTATAGAGAATAATTCTCTATAATTATTATACAGTTATTGAGAATTGTAAGCTAATGTGTAACCCAATTTAAAGCGTTCTCCCCCTTCTAAACCGCTGAAAAATCCTGCAGCAACAATAGCGACCCCAAAAACCGTTTCAACTCCACATCAACCCTTGGAGATATACTTTCCACGTTTCAAGTTGACAGACCAGATGAAGAGCTACAGACACAAGATGGAGAAACCAATGGAGCCTCATTGTAATCGAAAAATGAACTTCACAGGGAAGAGACGAAAAAAAAGAAGGAAAAAAAAAAAAAAAACAACGTAAAACAAGGAATAAGGAATAGTTTCTCACCGATTCGGACGGAAACCTGTCTCTGAAATGTGGCTCGTCTCTTGGCCATTTCGTCGACGGAATTGAGGCGGCTCCCTCTGACAGTTTGTTTTGTCATGAGGGAAGGGATTTTGACGCGGAGAAGATTCGAAGGGAGCTCGTCCGTCGCCAAATTGAAGACTGAAAACGATCCGGCGAGCCGTAGATAAAAACGCAAACCTCGGAGTGATAATGGAGTAGGCGTCAGGGCTATATATCCCCCGGAATCGCGGAGGAATCCGTGACGTAGGTCGGCGAGCCGGTCGGAAAACGAGCCTTGAACTCTCCCCAACTTCCTTTGACGAAGATAAGACTTTAATAGGTACGAAATTGTAAACAAACGAAATTTCTTCCAGGCAAAGGCGAAAGAGAAGTCGAGGAGGTTGCCGCGACGGTTGATGGGGGGGATATCCGAAGAAATGAAATTATTTATAGGGGCACTTAGGTGTCTTCTAGATTCCAACAACCACTAAATAATTTGGTGACCAATCATCCAGCTAGTAAAAAAAGCAGAGGAAGGCAAACCCAAGTCAGTAAAGGGAATTGTCACGCTCTAAATATCGATACCGGAAAACTGTGGAGAGTAATACACCAGCCAGAAACAGGCAGTTGACGGGCACTGACGGATCGTACGATGAAATGATAGAAACTGGTTGACAAATTGCTCTCCCCCACTACACAATAGGAGCTAACAGAGAGGAAGTCTATTCACGCGACTGGATACTACAGTATTTTCCAGTCGTAGAAAATTGGTTAACAGGAGCCTCACACAACGCGATTGTCATTGGTGTAGCTCTGTAGGCTGACAAATGCGCAACAAGAACCAATAGAAACAAGACCAAGCAAGCACATGTGACTTTTAAATTTGCAGATCTAACAGTGCACAACCCTAATTCACTATGCCAATCTACTAGCTCACTCATTCCTAATATAGCACTTACTGAGAGATCCAATTCGAAAGGGAAATGAGAATCTTCCCATGACGTACCCAGAAATTCCACCAATTTCACAAATCACTTCGATAAAGTCGCCAAAGATTAAAGAAAAATGCTCACATCAGAGCAAGCAGATTACGGCGAATGACTCGGGTTGGAATTAATCAAGCGAGCAAGAATTAAGGTGAGGTGGTGGGGCAACATTGTAAAAGCTTTTTCACGGAACACAAAAAACGAAATAAATCATTCAAACCAAATCAAACGACTTCTGAAGTTTCCTCATCGATAGGCCAAAAATAACTCGACACTTCAAAACAAACGAACCACAACTAAAAATCCCTCGCCACCTACTGAATGTATTCATGAAAAACGCACTGACGGGTCTAATCAAAGGTGAATTGATAAGAAGAACGTGCCAAGGGGACTCAAGGCGAGATCTATTTCAAGATTGCACGTGGTCCCTCAAGATTGATCAAAACGCTTTTTGCGGGCGAATTGCTGGTTTTATGGCTTAGTCATGGTTGACGCCAGTGAATCTTTATGAAGGGGAAGACCAATGAAACAAATACATTTTTTGTAGTACCTTGACGTTGGTGATAAATTACAAAAAAATCAAACCAAGATGTTCTGGTCGTAATATTTATGTTTTAAATCGAGGCAATTTTTTGCTTAATAACAAGTAGGTAAATTAACCAATTATCTCAGTGCCCAATTCGGGTCAAAAAGAACATTTCTCTCATTACAAAATTTATAATCAAAGATCGTTTAATGATCTTTTCGGGAATTAAAATTGCTAAGCGTTGCAAGATCGATAGATTAGTGGTGGCAACTAGAGATGGGTCGATAAGTCAATACATTTGAAATTTCTACATTTTCTACATTTCTACAAAAAATATCGGTATTTCCATACAGGGCACTTGACATATCGTACATCGATGGGTCTTTTTCTCTCAAGTCTAAGGACGGAATTCAGCTCTGAACGTCTCTAGACGTTTCTCAAATCCCGTCTCAAGTCCTGGCTCAAATCGCCGCACAAATGGCCATTTTCCGGACAAAAATCTAAAAACATAATAATATTGTACTATAATATAAAAACATATTGTATTATACTATCTGTGGACCCATAGCAACTAAAAGTTGGTACAAGACATTTTGGGACCTTTTTGTTTAAAGTCAATTCAAAGTTTTAGGTATTGCAGGAAAGTCATTCAATTGTACTGACATTATATTGGCGTACCTACTCTTTTTGTTGGCGTTCTGGGTGAGCTTTTTCCCAGTTTTTACCAATTGAGCCCAGAGGTTATAATAACCGGCTATGCATCCTCGTCGAGGATTCCATGCGTGATTCGTGTTGGTCTTTGTAAAATGGATGCTGTGTGGAGTTGCAGCTCCTCGGAAGCCAGAAATACAAAATTGTGATATAGGTATTGTGATATTAATAAAACATTAATAATATATTGTGATTATATATAAATAAATAAATATATAAATAATATAAATAAATAAATAATAATATAAATAAATAATAATATAAATAAAGATATATATAAATAATATTTATGTATATAAATAATATAATATATTATATAGTGACAATAATATTATGCCATATTATGACATGTAATAATAATATTATGTCATATTAAGACATATTATATTACAATATGTCAAGACAGCATACAGTTTACATAACTATTGTGACACGTTCTAGGAAAAATTACGAATTGTTAGTTATGTTTGGTTTACGAAACGGTGATGGAAGGGGGAAATTGCCCAACGCTCAAATGTTTTAAATGCCTTCGAACTGGGCGAACGAAGCGAGCCCCCTCAAAGATCGAGTAGGTAGTTTTTGGTTTGATCAATATTTTCATTGGATTGGCTTCAAATCGGTGTCATGTTATCTCTCATAAGTTCACTCAACGCCGGTTTTGTACTTCACATAATACCGGCGTTGAGTGAACTTCTTGAAATTCCTAAAGTAGCGACTGACTGACGTGATTTTACGTGACCTGAGTGGGTGCCGCGATTGAAAAAAACCTTCGAGCTTCGCGTGCGTATTTTCCGTCGCAATTCATTGTTTTTTTGTTTTGTCGCGACTAAGAAAGACGTTTACTCGATTTGGACCCCAAAGAGAACCCGGTGAGCGAAGCCGTATTTCAAACGCACTCACTAGTTTTGGGTGAACACGCCAATGATGGGGTTCGCACAGTTCGAAGCTCAATTTCAGATGAAAAATGTCACCAGTGAAGCCGCCAAGTTCACTTATTAGTTCTGAACGCCATTTCATTGAGGACATTAATGTTGGGACATACTGCTAAGTTTGTCCAGTAAAAAAATTTCTAAAGATAATGAAAAATGAAAGATTGCAGGAGTGTCTACCATAAAAGATTATTCCAGGTTAAAATTTAATGGAAATTTTCATCTACTATCAAGGAGGCTCGATAAACACAGGTTGGGGGCCAACATTAATTTTGCTTTGTGGTTTTTGCATGATCGATTATGTTCCCATGATACCGTTTGTCAAAGTAACGACATGGTGTGAATGGACGAACCACACCAAGATAACTTATCAACCTGAATAATTGTGGGTCGTAGTAGTCTTGTATTAAATACACAAATGTTGGCGAGGTCAACAAAAGTGGCGAATGTTTCATGATTTTGCTGGTGCGGCTTGATAAGTACCAATATACCAACGCCAGCGATCTAGTTTACTCACACTGGCGTTTACTGCACATGAGACGTTTTAACTTCCAGAACTGAGCACCGAAACACTAAGATACGGCCGATTGCGGGTTCAGCGTCCCGATATCGGACGGGAGATAAAGAGGCGAATTCCCCAGGTAGCAATTTAAGACTGACGTGAGTCAACCCGCACTTGGCCTCTGATAAGGTTCGATGGAAGGGGAGCCAAGTTGATGATTTTAACCGGTGATAATCGGCAAAGAATTTTTTTAAGCAAAAATCGAGTATCGATACCCATCTCTGTAATGTTACGGGGTTACATGTTAATTTCAGGGATGGGATGTGAGTTTTCATAGGGCTGATACTTCATCATAGTAGAGCGGGATATTCAATTCTATGGGTGGAGGTATACTTCCTCGTACAAGATTAATTCAGGCGTACAAGCTGAGATTGCAGGTAGGGCTATAGTAGGGCTTTGACATCAATAAGTTCCAAGTTGACCCGATCCCAAAACACAAGTGGGTGAACTTGAAGTGAGCGAAGGCCACAAAATGAAAACACCGGGCGAGTAGGGAATCCGGCAGCCAAACTGATCATTATCAAAGACTCGAAAAAACCTCATGTTATGGAGTTGGTCTCTGACGTCTGGCTTGGTCAAGACGTAAAACAACTTGTGCGGATTCCTTTCATTGGTTCAACATCACCTGACTAGTGAAGAGGGAGGGGAATAGACTAGCTACAAACCAAAAAAGAGATCAATGGAGGCGGTAGTGGTGGAGCCGTTTAAAAATAATATGGTTGACCTTGGTATAGTCGACGGCCAACGGCGTGGGTCGGGGGCGGGAAGGCGCCACGGGATGGAGAGGGAATGAGCCACAAACTAGCCGTAAACAAACAACCCTTGGTGTTATATCATCGTAGGGGCACTAAAAATGCATCATGATGCCGAATGCAAAAAGGAAAAAGTCCTCAGCCTGCCGTCTGAAACTGGCGTGAGCTAACAAGAATCTCAACACCAAAGGGCCGCGATCATTCGAGAAATCCACAACCTAACTCAACGAGCTGGAAAATACGCAGGTCTGACGTTTTCAAACTGAACTGCCCACGACACACAGTGGTCCAGAATTCAAATCTAGCTGGACAAAAATCATGTTATCGACTTGGAAGTAACAACAAAGCCAGGTTCAAGCATGCATTCACAAAGCTCTAAACTAGCACTGACTAGCTCTCTTATCGCGCTCAGTCATGATATTGCCCTTATCTGGCCTCATCAAGAATTGCAAGACTTGTATCTTTCGATGCAGTCTTCATTCATCGTTCAACAAGTGATCACTGGTGCCGTTTTGAAGCCGTCTGAGCCTCTTGATCGTCATGGTTCGTTTAATTAGAGGTAAGTAGCGTATGATGCCATTTTCAAAATCTCAGAAAGTGCTTTCTGAGCGTGCTCATAAGCTATCGAGATTTTAACACTTTTTTATGCCTTTTAACGTCTATATCTTTAGTGGCACCTCTTGGCCGTTTCTTTTGAGACCAAGGGCGTGTTGGTATGAACCCCAAGACTCCCATAAAACAAGAAGTTTGCACGAATTTGCACGTAATGGAAATATGGGCTTTTTTTGCAGATGGTCCAGAAATCGCATTTACGCGAAAAACTCTTTTTTTCGTCTTGAAGGCGCTCGGGAATTTTCCATCAAGAAATATTACTGTGGAAGCTTGGATGGACCAAATACGTGACCGCGAGGAGCCTGGCAATGGATTTTCTTATGAAGAAAACAGCACTCTAAGGTCAATTTTAATTAGTTTCCATAAATTATTGAAAAATAGATGGTTAGGGGCGAATAGGGTTGAAAACAATATTTTAAATCATCATTCTGATTGGCTAGAAGAGAACTTGATTGAATTTGGCCGTGAGCTTCTTCCATGGCCGTGAGCATAATACCAGGAAAATTTCTCGTGAATCGGCTAACGTAGATCTCCTTTCTATCTTCGGATTCTGTAGTATCTAGTATGAGGCTAAGAACTATGCCAGTAGGAAGAAAATCTTGTTACAATAAAGATGTAATAGATTTGTTGGAACCCCTCGATTTCGTGGCTGAGGAAGATGATCATCTTGAAGAAGAAAAATTTCAATTTTATTGTTCTGCTTTGTTCCTATTTATTCCAGCAGCGTTCTTTCTTTTTTTCAATGTTGAATTCCTTTCATTTTTTGCCTCAAGAGGTTATTTCAGAGTACAGCTAATTTCATTCATTAATTTTCTATTAAGTACCTATGTAATTCCAGTTATCTGTATCAATCGAGTATATAAAATTATTATGTTATCTTCGTTATTGATTTGTTTTATTAAGCACCTCCTCCCCCATTTTGTTTACGTTCAAAAGTACATAAATATTATGTGCGCAGTATGCGTACGTGATACAGCTATTTAAAAAAGGCTTCTTAGCTGGCTCGAGAACTTGAAATACTCCTAAATAACCTACATTCTATCTTTTCATTGAAAATTCGCTCATGAAATGATGTAAATGGAATCAGCGATATTATTGCCTATTTGTTTTGTTTTTTCGTGAAAATGTTCTTCAGGAAACTCGAAAACTGAAGGGAACTTCATTTTCTGACTAAATGGACCCGAAATTTGGAATCTACGCCCCAAAAAACCCTTAGATACAAAATCTGGTCGAAAACGAACAGCTTTTGATTTTTGTCCAGCTAGATTTGAATTCTGGACCACTGTGCGACATGGCAAATCCCACTAATTGGTCGAATTTGCAAACTCTCTTAACACCTCTCAGAAAATTGGACCGGAGTCCGGTCACCGGACTACTTGTTTACCGAGGTATCACGTTCCTGTTGACCACAATAAACCTTCCAAGAGGACAAACCTTATCTGAAATGGCTGTCGGTCTCAATCATGTAAGTGCCTATTTATCAGGAAGGAAAATTACGTTCTGGAGAAATACAGTGACAAACAGGAAAATAACCATTACATTCGGTACACAATAGCGTCAGCGAACACGAGGAAGAAATTTTCTAGTTTGTATACGAGTGATAGTTTACAAAATTTGTAAATATTTAATATCACACTTTCACTTGATTAGATCGGAATTCGTTTAGTAACTATTTGTTTGACCTCGTAGTAGTATATAAAATTTCCTACAAAATTCCTAAAAGTTTCGGAAAACAAAACACTGTGATCATTGGAAAATAACTTACTGATTGATAGGAGAAAACCACAACTGCGTGTATCTTAGTGGCTTAAACGTTTGGGACGTTTTCTACACAGAGCTCGTTCATATCACGTTTTTATTTAAAAACAGTTTAACAAAGAACTGCAAAAAAGAATGCCATAGCCGATGAACCGCATGTTTGCATAATGTAATCTTATCAAGCTGTAAGCGATACTTCCTGTAATACTCGCTTTTAAGAGACAATTGTTCGATACAGGCTGCTGGTCGCGTGAGGACCGCGTGGTTGACATTTTACAAACGGCTGATTCAAATTAAGACTAACGAACACGTGACAGTGGGCGTCAACATGAAGAAAAAGTAAACAGAGCGAATGTAACTACAATATCAGAAAAAATGCAAAGACCCTGAGGGTGCCACTTGCATTATGCAATCATTAGGTCGGATTTACAATACAGGTTATCAGGCAGATGATCTGCCGCAGATCAGTACCAGGCTCGCGATCATGGCGCACAACCAATAATACGCCGGCACAAGAGCCGCCGTGTATCGCCCCGAGTTTAGCTCGGGAGTTATCCTGGAGAATCGGAATCTCGACAGTGCTGCGCTCGAATAGTTACCCCGTAAACTACAATCAAACTCATCAGGAAAAACACCTTTTTGGGAAAGAAACAATCCTTTCCACATGCAGGATAATATTGTGTCTCTCTTTGGTGGAAACGGATTCACAGTTATGGGTGGGAAACTCCATTTTGGTGGCAAACTCAATTTTCAGTTCGCTTTTCATATGGGATAGAAACGCTTTAGGAGGGAAATCAATGCACTTGTATACATACAGAGCCGGTCCATGATATCAAGAAAACACTCAAAGTCGAAAATTTTCCCAACATGGATATAACATTTGAAAGTACATGTCCTGAGCTAAGTTATACTCCTGGTAAAAAAAAAAAAAAAAAAAGCCAGAGTAACAGAAAACATAAATTGAGTGTCACTAGCCAGATGATGCCGGGGAAAAATACCGGAGTGCAGGTTCAAATTGACCCAAGAAAGCGTCGGTGAAAGAAGGTCGAAGGCATTGAACCTCTTTCCTCCCAGCTGTTCGATAAAAAGGCCTCAGTCGGTTCTCTTGTTGGTTCTATCGATCGTGGGAAATAAAGGGGGGGGGGGGGGTACCGACCCTGGACAGAGCGTGAAAGTCGACTAGGAAAAAATTGAGAAGCGAACATGGGAGTGATTCTGAGTGAGGTAACATTTATGTACAGAACCATGAGTTAACAGTTAAGTACAGAAATGAGAAATTCATGAGGTGGCATGAGACAGATGTTCGCTGTTCACGTAACATCCAGGATGTCGAAGAAAGTATATAATTTTACACTTTTTTGAGCAACCTACGTAAAACCTATGCCCTAGCCATTTCACGGTTCTTCGTCCTTCCTCCATGGCAGCGTACATTGAATCGACTGTGAGCTCTGCGGCACGATCGCCACCAGCTTAACCATAACGTTTACGATTTAATTCGCCCCGTCAAAATCCCATTATGGCATACTCGAGAGCAATGTATACACTTCGGCGGCCGTCATTCGCCAATTGCGTGCTAATTTTTGCCACCAAACCGGACAAGGGCGGGACGAGGCAGCCTTCATTTGCATCGTAAATAAACCGGGAGACCCACCAGCCAGCTCCGGGCTTGTTTTCTCGTCCACACAATAAGAAACGATTGAACAGCGTCTGACTCACCTCAAAACTGTTAGGCATGCGAGAGCGAATTGATTCATTCATCAAAAGATCGAGTGCGCGTTTCTGGTCAAGGCCGGCATGGCGAAATTCAGCGAGATAAGATCCTGACTTTTTTTTTGCACAATGCTTTTTTATCTCTGGAATTATGAGCAATCCGCTTGAAGCTCTTCAAGAGTGAATACTATCTAAGACTCCGAATTCGGGAGGATCATCATCATAAGTGTCTCAAAAGATTAACATCCACATGTTTGCGACACGATGATGAAAACAAGCACTACAGTAAGCTGTATTTGGGAAGAATAAGATTGCTAGGTACTGTGTGAGGATATCGGAGTGAAATCCATGACGAACGAATCAAGACGTTATCAGAGAACATAACATACATTTTGGATACCTACCTATTATTCAAAATATCAAACTATTATTACCTACCTACTCCGGTTGTATGAGGCTCTGTGGCCAATAGTTTTGGGGGAGCCCAATGCAATTTTGATAATTCTGGCCAGTTGGTCTCGTCAGGGGTGATATTGTCAAAAATATGTTGATTTGGCATGACTGCGGGTGTCCAGCATAACGAGCAAAATCGCCAGCGATTGCTCTCAGCTGACCGCGGCGGAGCTTATTATTCACAGCTGCTTTTATGGACGGATTACGTAACTGACGGAAGAGTTAGGCATTAGCATCTGGGAGCCTTCCTTGGCAAGGGCAGTGCTCAGATTGAAAAGCGAAGAATTAAGAAGGTTGGTGGGATAATTCACTGGCTTTGCACCCGTGAAATTCCATCTGAACCGCGAATTTGTGAAGAGGCTGACGAAACAGTTCCAAAAACGTCTTCAGAGTGCCTACAATTCGCTCATCGCAGATCATGTGCAATATTATTACCCTCCTCAATTGAGAATCTCATCCCCATGAGGGCATTTCCATGCAAACACCTAGTCGGAAACCCTTCCCCAGGAACTTACGAATCTAGGGCAGGACCTCTCTCATTACCCAATGCCGAACATGCAAGAGCCAAAGTTGCTCCTCCCGGCAGCTCCTCAAGGAGTCTCCACTTTATCATGGGAATTCGTTTGGCTGTTGGTACACATTTTAATAAGATTTTTAATAAAAATGCATGCTTACAAACAAAAGACAAAGCTTCCCAAGACCAACAAGCGATAAAATTGCCATAATTTCGAAAACCAAAATTATAATTTGGATTCTAATTTGAAAGAATTAAGTTTGGAAAAATATCACCAGGCCAAAATTGCATTGGATGATGGATTCATATGATGTGCTATTGGGTTTTCGAGCTTAGATAAATACGGGAAAAATATGCTTTAACTCGGTTTTTTATCGATTCATGGTACCGATATGGCACCTGACGAATACGAAGTCAAAAGAAGGGCTTATCGAAGCCGTGCATGGGCTATGAAAAGAATTTACTGACTCCGAATATTTCCACCAATAACGATCATTATAATAATTATTGTAATGTAGGTAATTATTACCTACTGCAAGACTTTCACCGTATACGTACAACATTCATCGCCTCAGCGGTCGTAATGGGGTTCTCTAGATATGCGAATCCGAAAGTTGCAAGGAAAGAGCTAACGAGGTGGGCTCACTCATCTTCGACTCATGCTCAAATTGATTTGACGAAGAAAGTTCGCTATTAACTATTTTCATCGGTGGCAGACAAAATAAAACGCAGCAAATTTTACACAAGGGTTTATTAGCCCCATGAAAGCCCTATAGATCGCCACAGTGAAATCGGATCGTTTATTAGTCCCATGAAAGCCCTATAGATCGCCACAGTGAAATCGGATCGTTCCGGGACCCCCAAAAATGGATTCTTCGTCCAAAAATACTTCGAAAATGACACCTAACTCGATCCCACAGCTAAAAGCCTTAAAAAAACCTCCTGTAGCCCCATTTTAGCCCCATAGCGCCCCACGGGTTTGGGCGATCGGACTGAAAACCTTGCGGGCACAACTCGATGGTAAACCAAGTATTTTGTCAAAATTTCAGATTAAAAAAAAAAATTCCTACGGCCCAAAACGGCCCGGACGGCGGACGGACATTTCGGTTTTGGAATCTAGACCCCCCCCGAAACGACCCTATTGAAACGGATAATGTCAAATTTGGAGGCCGATCGGAGTCGTCGACCTCCGTCGCGAAAGCATAGGTGTATTATTCCAAGAATAATAAACCAAATTGAAAAAACTAATTAAGAACCATGTTCATTCTATTTAGAGGGCATTCGTACATTGGATAGGATTAAGATATGGGGTGCGTAAAACAAACGTTCCCCGCTGAAACCCCAAATGAATGGCTGGCTTTCAAGAGGGAAATTCCCCTCTTGGCCCGTGAAACATGAAATGTCACGTTATCTCCAGTACAAACAGCATTTTAGTTTTATATGATACCACAGTAGCATAGTGTTTTATTTGAATTTATTTGGTTAAATATAATATATTTAACTAATAAATATATTATATTTAACTAATAAATATATTATATTTAACTAATAAATATATTATATTTATTCATAATAAGGCAGTCAATACATTTAACCTATATGCCCATGCCCAAGCTTAATAAATTTCAAGAATTATAATTTTTGTAACTAGTGGTGAAGCAGTGTTGTGAGCAGAACAGAAATTTGCTCTCCTTAAAAGTTGAAAAAAACCCGAGTTAACATGGTTCTCGTCTGTGATGTTCATATTAGCGTTGTCTCGATATTTTGTTAAACCAAGGGTACTTTTACGTTGTTTACGTTATAGTCACTTTTATTGGGAGGGGGATTAGAGAGGATCAGTAGGCACTCGACAAAATCCTTGAGACCGCTGGTTTTATTGGTGATTGTAAATCACAATAACTCATAAAGTGTGGAACTCAAGTTGTTTCCGTGAACGGAACATCCGGAAGAGTGCAGAAGTGCACTCGGTCATCTGTTCCCATTAGGTGAATCGAGTTGAAAGACGAATCGTCCAGACCGGTCTGGAGTTGCATAATAAGACTCTCTGCGAAGCTCTTCAAAACAATTCGCGGTCGAAATACGGAGGAATCCCCGCGGCCAGCAGTAATTTGTAGTAATCAAGCGGAGAAGCCCTGGGACGAAGGAATCCCTTATTATGGAGTACGAGGAAAATAATTACCAAACCATGGGCATTACACAACAGTTGAGAGGTGGCTCGAGTTCAGACAAGAGAAATAAAAAGAAAAGGTGCCTTCAGTGAACTGTTACCAAGCAGTAGGAACCTCGCCTCGGTGCATTTCAACTTCGAAGTATTCAAGGAGTTGAAGTACTTTATTACCAAAAGCACAATAAGGACAACAAAAAAGACACTATGCAAATGAACGAGCAATATGAAGTTCATGAAAGCATCAAAACTCAACGCAAGCCGAATCAATTTTAGACAGCGAAGCATTCCAAGTCAAAATGGCTAGGAACGTATGGCCCAAGATTTCAAAAGAGTCCAAGATTTTTAAATTATTGACGGCGTGATTTGAATTGAACTGAACTAATTACCTACTACTTGGAAATTAATGAATGATCTTTTCTGGTAGAGACCCTATAAAAGCATTGAAGCAAAATACTGGTACACATTGGTCTGAAAATGTAGATGTTGTAATCAACGTGTATGATGCAGGACCTGCATACCTGGTATTCTGCATAATGACCAAGCGTTCTGTACAATTACGTACGTTGCGTTCTGTGTTATTGTCAGAGTGTAATTTCTTCATCTTTCGAACTTCTTGCTGCACTCATTGACTAGGCAGTCTGTGTAATGCCCTCGGAGCCTTGGGCAATCTATGTAATAGATTCTAACGAACGATTCTGCCATTCCTCCAATTCCGCTTTTGATATTGAAAATAGGTAAACATCCCAATCAAATATTTCCCAGTTGATTTTTACTCTTTCTCTCCCTCATTCTCTGGTACTTTTTTTTTTTTTTTTTTTTAAATAATATTTTTAGGATATCATTTCTACATACTCAAATAGAACCGTAATGCCAATTGTAATTGCAGTCAAATTATGTTGTTCAATGCAGGAGTGAACATGAACGAAGACGATCAGACAGGAACTAAAGACTGCTGAATGGATTTTACACATTGCCTAAGAGGTCACAGTCATTATATAGCACGCCTAGATTTCTAGCGTTTCTACAGAATGACGAACGCCTGACGAACATCATGGTGAATGTCACACATTGACTATAACATAGACACTATTGGAGAACGTATGAAAGAGAGTTCGAATTGTACGAACGTAAAGACAGCTTATGTTTGTAAAGTCCGTTGACACGTTTGAAAAATGTCGCATACCTCTAATGGGGAAAGGCTTGGTTTGTATGGTTTCGGATGTGGGAGGGATATGCCGGTAAGTAGCGTCGGACATCCCGATTTCCAAATTGCAAATCCTCATCTTCTCTTCGACACGGCAATCACAGAGCGTTGGCACAGGAAAACTGTTGTAGAGCTCCATCAAACGCCCGGCCACCCCAGGACGGCTCATCCAGAGAGTTGAAATTCGTGAGGGAACCAAACGGACGAAACGTGAAAAACTGAAGGGAGTTCGAAATAAACAACAAACAGTCCGCTAGCTTGGTGAACGAGTTTTTTTTATCGTACGAAAACGGAACCGATTGAGCCCCCGACTTGGACTGAAAGCTGGAGGTGGGTGCCCATGTGAGTCAGTGTCAGAAAAGTCAGATGCGCCTGCGCAGTGGGGGCGATTCCCACTCGGATCGACTTAAAAGGGGGCGGGGAGGGCGGTTGTCCTGCTTCAATGGGACGCGGTTTTTTTGCGAATCCTCTGGCTGCGGGTCGGCCTCGCGGGTTCCCGACCGCTGAGCTGCGGCCTGCCGAGGGCAAGGTGATCACCAGAACCTACCCGACCAGTAAACGACCTAACCACAGGTGTTTTCTCCTATGGAGGCATCAGGCTCAGGCAGAAATACCTACTTCTCAGTGGGGCTTCCAATTGAGAATTTAACCAGGAGGAAGGCAAAGGCAGGATCGACTTATGGGATCAGTAAGATCACACTATCGGGATATAAAAAGTCTACAATTGGAGTTCTTGAAGGGCCTTGACAAGGGGACGAATCAGGTGTCGTGATCAAAGTAATCAAGAAGGGACACGCTTATAGACTTTTTTTATTTGATAAGGGGTTTCCAAATGAGGGGCTGAAAATGAGATCAAAACTCTAATCGCAAGTTCATAATAATTTATAAAATTTATGGGACGGTCGAAGTTTTAATTCACGGCATGATCAAGCGATCAGGTGTTGGGGTTCCCGACACGTAAACAGTCCCCCCTCCCCCCAATCGTAGACAGCCACTGTGGATCTGTGGGGAAATGAAGGGGCCTCAAGATGGAGGTTGAGGGGTTTTGGGCCAAGGAGTTGAGTAAGGTGTCGGTATCGATTAAATTTTGGACGTATGATTGATCTGAATGGTTCCCAGTAACTGGGAACCATTCAGATCAATCCCACCCACCGTCCTTTCATAAATGTGGTCGAACAGAACTGTTCTGTTCGACCACATTTATGAAAGGACGGTGGGTGGGATTGATGAAGGGCTTTGTCCAGCGATTCGAGTGTTGTTATATGAAGCATTAGTTGACCCAGATCCGATTTTTTGAACCAAGCATGTCCAACCTTTCTACAATGAAGATCAACTGTCAAGGGCGTACGCAGGTTTTCCATGGGGGGGGGGGGGGGGGGGGGGGCTAAAACATATTGCAGGTAGGCATGCTGCCAGCTAAAGTAGTTAAATTTAAATTAAAAACGCTGCAAATTTTTCCACAAGGGTATATAATTCTTTGATATAGGTTACTACTTGTGCGAAAATTAATTCTGTGTCCTTGAAAAAACATTGAAAACAATTTGGTGTTTGTTTTTATTTATTTTTTCACTGGGAAAATATTTGATCTGGGATCCTTCAAAAATCCCATTTGTAGCCCCATGAAAGCCCTGTAGATCCCCACAGTGAAATCGGATCGTTCCGGGACCTCCAAAAATGGATTCTTCGTTCAAAAATACTTCGAAACGACACCTAACACGATCCCATAGACGAAATCCTTCCAAAAAAACCCCTTCCGTAGGCATTTTAGCCCCATAGCGCCTCACGGGTTTTGGGCGATCGGGCTGAAAACCTTGCGGACACAACTAGATGGTAAACCGAGTATTTTGTCAAAATTTCAGATTTAAAAAAAAAATCCTACTGCCCAAAACGGCCCGAATGTTCGGCGGACGGACATTTCGTTTTTGGAATCCAGTCCTTTTGAAACGAACAATGCCAAATTTTGAAGCCGATCAGAATTTTCGACCTCCGTCGCGATTACGGAGGTGTATCGATTATTCCAAGAATAATAAATCAAAATGATCGTAACTTTGCATGTAAAAATTTTAAAAAATTCATGTATACATTTTAAATTTTTTTTACAAATTTACCCCTCTTAATTTGCAACATTTACACAAAATGTACACAACTTAACTAGGTTCCCAACGTCAAGTTGAATTTTTTCCCCTTTAAATTTACAACAGGAGCCGCCTCGGGTTCTCTGCGAATTTTTCAACCACTACTTCCTCTATTTCTTTCTTTTGATCTGAAAGTGTATAATATCACTGAACATAAGAAAAATATAATATAATATATTATATTATACATTTTTCGTATGTTCGGAGCCCCCCCCCCCCCCCCCCCCCACCATGCGTACGCCTATATCCACTGTTATGGCTTCGTGTCTAACCAGCCATACTTTTCACAATCATGTTGACATTTGCATGTCTCAACTCTGGCACACGAATTTACACAACCATGCGCAATTTATACAAACGCGGAATAAAACTCCTTCAAACAAACCGTGAAATCGGCCGCCGAACGAATGCGTGAATATCGAAACATTTAAAACATTAAAAGTGAAAATTTTTCACTTTTCCGTTAAACCCCCCCTCGATTTCTAGTTTCATACACACCCCTCCCGATGGCACTCAAAGCGGTCGGATCGCAACTAAAATCGAATGGGTGGGGTGGGGGGGGGGGGGGGGGGGGGAAGTACCAATATTATATTAAATCCGTAGATAACCTTTGTTAGGTTTGTGTGCCCAAATAGTAACTTACTATGTGTTTGTCTACCAAAATTCATGTTTGTAGTTGTGTTTCAATGGGAAGTTGCAGGTGCTGCATTCAAGATGTTGCTGCCATGTGTGTTGAAGGATGTAATGACAGAATTCCAGGAAAGGTTTTTCAGGTCAGCTTTCTCATTCGGCGTAAGCGTGACTGGTTTGGGACCTAGAGGAGTTGGAAATAGAAGACTCCTTTGGGGTGGTGCAAAGCGTAATAGAGACCAAACGATCACCAGAAAAAATGAATAGTTTTCAGTTTCGTAGGTAGGTATGCGATTCGATACCCCTAAATAACAATGCAATTACGATTCAGGCTCCTGATCCTCATTGAGAATGTCCACAACGCTGAAACGTGTATCGGGTACATTACCCCAAACCCGCTGACTCGGTCGGGACTTTTAACCCACTTTTTGAGGGGAGGAGCGGCACCTAGCGGCATGTAGATGAACTAGGACTGGCTTGAGCACTTAATGGTAGGTATAGAGTACGATTCCACAGTTAGGAATAATAAATCAATACCGATACGCAGCGATTTTGTACGTCTACCTGGGCTCCCAATTAAATGGTTATTCGGAAATTGATCCAAACCCCTGTAGGAAATTAAAGATCAACGTGATGTTACAAGAAAAAACGCTGCAAATTTTACACAATGGTTTATTATTCTTTGATAAAGGTTACTTTTCAGTTTGAAATTAATTATTTATGAAATTATTAAGTATTGAAATGGGTGACTTTTGCATAAATTTAATTCAGTCAGTAAAAAAAAAATTGTGGGAAAAAGTTTTCCAATTTTTTGCGATTTTTTTTTTTTTTTTTTTTTTCAAAATTTTCTTGTTTTTTACTCGAAAAATATTGACCTCCTTGGATCCTTCAAAAATCCCATTTGTAGCCCCATGAAAGTCCTATAGATCGCAACAGTGAAATCGGATCGTTCCGGAACCCCAAAAATGGATTCTACGTCCAAAAATACTTCGAAAACGACACCTAACTCAATCCCATAGCCAAAAGCCTTCAAAAACCCCTCCCGTTGCCTCATTTTAGCCCCATGGTACCCCACGGGTTTGGGCGATCGAGCTGAAAACCTTGCGGGCACTACTAGATGGCAAACCAAGTATTTAGTCAAAATTTCAGATTTAAAAAAATGCGTACTGCCCGAAACGGCCCGGACATTTCGATTTTAGAATCTAGACCTCTTGAAAGGGATAATGTCAAATTTTGAGAGCGATCCGAGTCGTCGGCCTCCGTCGCGATCACATAGGTAGGTGTATTATTCCAAGAAAATAAACCATAATCGTCGCCAACATGGAAGTTGTTATGATATAATACGAATACCTAATTTATGTAGATTTTACGCACGCAAAGGAGAGGGTAGAACTTCCTTAGTATGAAAAGTAGGGGCCTCCCAAGGTAACTGCCTGCTCGAACTCAGCAGACTCTTATTTTCAGGCCGACACACCAAGAATGGGCTACAACCTGTGAAGTAGATGGGCGACGATTTCTCCTGGCTCTTGATGCTCTTTTTTAAACACTGGTATTTGCTGTCTTGGCCCTAACGGATGTCTAAAGCTTCAGACCTCCCATTGTCAACTTCACAGGTATCGGTGATGCAGGATTCAACACTTTCAGAAACGTTACGCACGGTATCTCATGCATTGAAGCCTAAACCGGGAATGAAAAGAATCCAGGGCCCTATAGGAGAACAAGATACACATCAGGACCGACGAGTTTTTGTAATGTCAAGGCTAACAAAATTGAATTCTCCGCTCGTCTGCAAAATGGTGAATTCCCTCGTGCTTCATTCAAAGAGGTGAAATCCTAAAATCCAGCGCGACAGGCTCAATAAAACCGATTGGCATTCTGAAATGGTCGCCTAAGTAGTCACTAATCAACCATTACGGTTTCACTGAAAACCAATTAGCCGGGTATAACCGTTATTCTATTTGGGAACCAAGACGAGGTTATGAGTCAATTCATCGAATAGCTGGGGATGAACGCTGCGGTTATGTAAAAGGATTAAAAGATTTCTGGATCAACTGGAATTATTCGAACAGTGAGGTGAGGGAAGCCACAGAGAATAAAGTTTTTAATGGCAGTCTTTAAAAAAAAAACGCCAATTTCATGGTAGCAATGAAAAAAAAAAAAAATCACTATAGTTTTCGCTTATTGTACCATCATCGCCAGTAATTGCCCAAAAAGTCTGCTCTTGTTTTCCTACCAGCATTAAATGTTGTTAAATTTTAACAACATACCTGCTATTGCAATGACCGCAAATCTATAATTAAAACCAGCCGAATCCCCAGAGCAGTCTCCGGAATCACCCTTTCGACCGAACGGATCATCATCAAACGATTATACATACATTTTATACTACCGACTGTAATGGATCCAGCGTGGTTATGGCGTGATCGAATCGTAAACAGCAGATGTGTCAATGCAATTACCATAAAACACCTTAATCTGGATAGATAATTGTACAACGAACGTGTTATAAAACTCGAGAGAATTGTTCATTTAAATCGTCCATACAGTCAAAATGTAAATACAAGGCAAACGTTATTGTCCAGGTCATGAACAATAAGGCACAACAGCGTAAAATGTATTAAAAAGCTCAACATGTGATAATCAAAATATGAAATGTAATTCAGTGCTAGGCTAGCAGAGAGTGACCTCTAGAATTGATTTAATGGCCAGTTCTGATAAAGAGATTCATCTACCATAGGAGTCAGCAAACCTGAAAGTAACCTTCTATAAGACTGGGCGGCATAACCTCAACTAGACTACACAATTCAACAGTGAATTTGTTATTATAACAAACCAAGATTTACTTTTTCTATTCCTAACTGTGAAAAAATGACAAAGGAGTAACAGACTAGGAAGTTAACCAACATGATAAATAACCAGTCAGGCCTAAGCACGTCAAGTTTTTAAAATACCCATAAAATAAGAAGCGATTGACGCATGTTTCCCCTAATTCGATGAGTAGTAGTTCTACATTAACTAATGATGAAATTAATGTCATTGTACTGAATATTGGAAGTTGTGGCGCTGGTTGTCACGACGTGAAGATGAACGCCAGAAACGAGAGAAAAAACAACAACGTAAAATGAGACATTTTTACCTTTGGAAACCGGCCAATCCCTGCCGCGGGCGTCGTGGTTGACTATGTGCGGAAACATGGTAAGGTAGGAGTCTAATAACCGACTGGAATTCTCCGGGCTGAACCGATCAAGGAACGTTTTACAAGGTGGATGTGTTTCAGGTTCCGCGCCGAGGGCACATGTGTTCGGAAAACGGAAGCCGCCGGCTGGATACGTCAGGCGAAGAAAGCAGTGGGTGAAGGGGGAACCTCTGACGTGGCTGTGTCGTTTGGCTCGACACCAAAGAGCCGAGTGATTTTCTTCGAGAGATTCCGTTGTGAAACTGTTTTCTCTCTCTCTCTCTCTCTCTCTCTCTCTCTCTCTCTCTCTTCTTTTTTGGAGGAATTCGTAAAAAAACGACTTTTATCCATCTTGACAAATCAGCAGGTCGGGAAGGGTTATCTGAAACGAGGCAGGCCAAAGAACGGTCGTTAATTGAAAAAAGAACGCTTCTACGAGAGGAGTGAAGCGGAAATAAGTGGTTTCAAATCGCCCAGAAGTGGGTTATTTGTCAGAGTTGAAAGCTTCACAAACAGGCGGCAATACAAATGTCAAAAACAAAACTACCTGGGGGGACATGGTTACATAAATAGCTGCAACGATGACGAACGTTCCTTAAGTCGTACTACGATCAATGATTGAGAAATGAAAGATTATTATTGCACATCATCAACTACCTTCCTCAATTCATGAAAGCAATCCAGCCCTCTGTCCCCTCACCACGTTGTCTTCAATACAACATGAAGTAGAAGAATATGGCTGGAGCTCAAAATCTGCCAAAAGGTATCAAAGAAATATTTTTTGCTTTATCGAAAATATTGACCGCCACTGTACAAAGCATTAACCCTTACAACTTAAATTGCTATCACCTAACCTTTTTATAGGTACACGGAAAATGAAAATGATCTAGTTTGAACCAGATTTTCAGATCAAACCGTACGTGTAAAAAGTAATTGGGTATGACCCTAGACCCGTGCTCAGGCGGCGAGAGCAAGTCAAAGAGAAGATGTCCTGGCTCTTGGGAAGGAGCTCCTAGCTACCTGACATAACAAAATGCTTCTCTACGACCAAGTGATGAATCCAGTATGGGCCTATGGCTACAACGTGGTAAAAGAGTAATATTAAAACTACACCAATAGTTCAAAACGAGATCTCACGGAGCATAATAAATGTCCTGCATCGAGATGGTACACGGGGTGGAAGAAGAGCTGTGGACCACAAAAGGAGACCTCACAACCACATTCATGTCGTAGCCGTGACCCTCATAAACAACAGCAGTGAGGTTTGACGACTGAAGAACACCAACCCTGAGCCTTGCTATGAATCAATATACAGTAAAATGAATCAGTGCACATACGCGGTGATTTGTGATAGGTACCACTCAAAAAGAAACTTGAAAGAATGTTGAAATTAAGTTGGATTTGCTCTTACATAAAGTTGTAACAATAAAGGATTGTTTTTTTTTTTTTTTTTTGTTTTTTTTTTCAAGTCAATCAAATACCTACATAAAGCTGGATCGAGAGAGCGCCATCGATAGGACCACAGTGGGGCAAAGCCTAGAAAACCTCAAAAACAAAAATTAGTTATGCGAACTTTTTCCTATAATATAGGAAAAAGTTCGCATACTACTCAAGATATATATTATATATCTTGAGTAGTCGTATAGTAGTCGGAGGAGTTTTCTCTTCTACTCCACACACCAGTAACTGGATTTTAAAATTTCAGCTTCTTACGTTTAGAGCATATTGGGATTAAACAGGTCGATTGGCCCCGGACTTATGGACTATGAAAATACTAGGAAATTTAGTATCTAGAATTGCTTTCCACAATGAAGTTGAGATAGTGAGATATAACGAGCCGGTTGGTCAAATGACCCATGTTATGTGAGTTGGGCCAACGTGACCCACTGACTACGCCGATTGCGTAGTTTGACTTAAAGACACCACTTTGTTTTCAGATTTTTTTTTTTTTTTTTTTTTAAACAGCCCCATTGTGCGGACGGATCTGAAACCCCCATAAATCGGTTCCAAGTCCAAAACGTCTTCGCAAGATACCTCAGGTGACCTCACTTATCTTCCTGGTCCAAAACACAGAGTAGAGCCTCATGGAGTGGTTCGAAGGGTCTTAACAATTCCTATCTCAATTCCCTGCCACAAACGCTTTCAACGCTTTTTTCGTTTATGTGCCAAAGTAAAGACATAAAATGTCAAAGAGAACTGCATTGTTCCAGTTAGATTTTAAAAAAAAAAAATCCTGTCGTCAAAAACGGCGTGAACGCCGGACATGGCATTTTGATTCAATACACACGAAACACAAAGAAAGGACAAATGTTGACTCCTATCAACATAGTTTATCCTTGGCGAAAACATGATTGTACAACGAATGCTAAACCGAAACTGGCTATACAACGTCAATGGAGTACGATGTCTGATGCTTGTGCGCGAGCAGGACTTGAGGTAGGTACATACTTTCTATCTACCCCTGTCTTATCTTCTAGTTTCTACGGGAAAGGCCTATGTGCAGGGGCAAAGGGAAAGAAACCAACGTCTCCAGATAGTCTTCACGTAGGCATCCAAAAGATTATGGTGTTAATGTCCCCGGAGAAAAGATGTTCTGAGGTTAAGAGGCCAAACACTATCAGTTGCATGAATGCAAGATCTATAACCTTATCCCAACGCACTTTCAGTTGGCTGATCGTATGTTGATCTGTCCGCTCGTATCCATAATCAGTCAGGCACTGCATCAGTAGGTAGCTGAAACCAACTTTTGGCAAACGTGCACTGCAGGGCCGGCCGCCAGTGTCTTACTATGCTCCCTGTCTCTCGCCCACACACCTCCAGTCAACTGTACAAGAAATAATCTTAAGGCCAGACAGTCCAATAATATACCTTTTCATATAAGTGATGTGACGTCCAGTGCAGCCAAATACAGCCGGTAAAATCACCCCAGATCCCGCCGAAAAACCCCCCAAAACCCCCTAAATAAATTTAAAAAAATAACCTTCTAAAACTAACCCCTAAGCAGAAAAATGTTCCCTCACTCCCAATATGCATTCTTGAGATAGAAATGGTTTTATTTTCATTACGAATTAGATTAATCTATAGTAGGTATACACTTTCAAAGTGGCTGCACATGCACATCCCGTAAATCATTGAAATATACCTACTCTAGACCCATCTGTCACCTAGCGCGCACGTATCACACGTACCTATCTAAGTATATTTTTACGTTGAAATTGCCACAAACGATTTCGACACTGGCGTTTCGGAGCACTATGGAAGTTTGGGGGAAGAGAAAAACCTCACTGTTGGGTTATACCCAAGGCCGTCCGAATCTACTGTCACTGTTGCAGTCACCAAACGCACAGTGCATTATTATGAAAATTATGAGAGATAATTAATAGAATTAAACACAGTAGCTGCGTTCGCAGAGTAATTCTGAAAATTCCGAACCATTTGGCGCATGCGCAGTAGGGCCTTTTGCAAGGGCCGAGGGTGGGGGTACATTGGCTTCCAGGAATTAAACACTCAAGCTCAGCAGAACTCATTCGGAATCGATTCCGTCAGTTCTGATTTTTTTCAGAACTTCCCGAACTGATTCCAACTGCCTCCTCGATTGTGGAAGGTCACACAGGCGAGATTCATTTCCTTCTTTGATCTGGTGGAGTTAACTTTGTAGGAACGCCTTTTTCGCTGGTGGAGGACTGAAGTTCTGTCCGTTTTAATTCCTGGAAGCGTTCGAGTTCTGATACGATTCCGAACGGCCAGAACTTACTCTGCAAATGCAGCTAGTAGTAAAGGGTATAAGCTGACGAAACAGTCATAACTCCCTTTGTTTACATTGGAAGAAACACTGCACGCCAATTCGTTGGTTTGCAAATGGCCGCCACGGCTCGCGCATGCGCCTCTTCCTTTTTCCAAAATGAATAGGTCAATTAGCCGACATCTGTTTGTACTCTGTTACTCTGTGGCCGACATAGAGCCCACTAGAAACCGTCGTTGGCGATGAACAGTCTTAATCTGGCTATGTATTAAATGTATTTCCAAAGAAACTTAACAATCCCCGTCAATAGGTTTGTTCCAGGTTTGACGGAATGTTAACAGAAATCGCCGGAGACATGCGCAGTTTAGAAACTGCCGTTCCAGGTCGATCGTAGGTTGGACGGAAACCGACAGCTCGAGTAAGTGCGGTCGGGTTCTGTCGACAGCTGTCCAACTTCTGTCGACAGACGCAGTCAGACCTGGAACAAACCTAATATGTATATGTAGCAGCCTTGTCGCAAAAAGCCTAGGTTTTTTACAATACGCCCCTTTCTTGTAATTAGGCTTTTTTTTTTTGCGAAGGGATACACTTATCGGACGGGAACCTACTTAATATTATGAAAGAAGTGAGTGACGGGGGACACCATTGACACCAAATAGGAAAAAATGGTCGGATTTCAAAAACCATAACCCTAGCCGCATAAATTGCAACCGATTAAACTAACAACACCTTAGCGATTTCAGTGCCTCTAAAGATTCCAAGTTGGCCGCGGTTTATGTTGTCTGAGCACCAACATCCGAACACTGCAGATCAATTCCCTCTTTCTATTTTTATGCGGCTATGAACCCCTAAGTGTTATTTCAATAGTCTAGCTTGCCAACAAAACTTCGAAAGAAGAAATTAAAAATGAATTTTACTGCTCTCTGGGGACGCCAAGAGTCCACCGACATAATAATACCTACTTATTATGTTGGTTGTAAAACTGATAATAATATTATCAGTTTTACGACCAACAGAAATTTGTACCGTTTCCTTCAGCTACCTGGCCGAATAACCAACAAATCTTATAACTTGGGCCATCATGTCAGTAAAACCAAAAATACCTTTTCCTTCGTCAAAATCCATGAGGAGTCAAGAAACCTGCTGGCGTTCACAGGACATTCCACATAACATACAACTCAGGCCCCATTCCTCCAAAGTTAATTAACCATTACGCAACATACACCTCAGCGCACCAACAACAGTGACGATAAGAAATCGTTGTTTGCAAAACGTTTTTAGAAGTTAAACAACAATTCAAAGCAAACAAACGAATGTGCACTATCAGCACAGCACAGCCTTATCAACAATAGAAGGTTATGCGTTTGGCTCCCCAAGGAGGTTATTTCCCCATAACCTTTGTGGACAACGAGGGTTTCGTGTGACGTCACTATTACCCTTCAGATAGGTAGGTACCCTACAACTACATAGGTACTTTTTTATAATATAAATAAGTACCCTATTATGGTGTTTATAAAAGCCTGAACACCATGTCAGAAGGATAATATTATTAAATACCTACATACATTGAAGTAGGTATACCTGAAGGGGCTTGAGCAATTTCAATATGAGTAAAAAGTGACCACTTTCACCCCGTGCTCCCCGGTGTTATGGATCTCCAGACGCAGCACTCCTCATTTGGCACTTTTGTTCAAAATTCATAATCAGTAAAGTACCTACCACGGCCTATTATAGGCCGGTATGCTTACCTACCACGTGCGGCGGTATGCTTGGTATACAATATACCAAGCATACCGCCGCACGTGACAGTCGTCTCCAATATTGTCATAAAGTAACAACCTCCGGGGGGTACCTACTGGGGATAAGTATAAAGCGTACACATTCGGTACTTCTCAACAAATTTATAAATGTACTTGAGTGTGGCGCATAGTATAACATGCTTAAAAGTCGTTCTCAATCATAAAATGCTTCTCTCCTTGTTTCTAAATCACATTTTCTTCCACACCAGCATTTTGTTGTTGGCGGGGAGTTCATAAATCTCAATAAGCTTCATTTTCACTTTGTCCGCGAGGGGTATCAGTTCCTTGTGAATGTCGCGAAGTCCCCACGAGGGATCGTGCTGGCGGAGTTTCTTATCGAATTCGACGTTGCTCTCCGGCGTGATGACGTCGTTGTCAGCAAAAGGTCCGTAAGTGAAAAGGAGCCCACCGGGTTTCAGCAAAGAACCGCAGCCATTGAAAAGCCCTGGAAGAAGAATGAAAGAATCATTTTCTATTTTGAGAAAGAGATTTCGGGAGTAGTCAGTTACATACCTTCTGTGCACGTCCAGGGCGCAACATGCATCAAATTCACATTGAGAACATAGTCGTAACTTTCGGGTTGCAGCTGACCTCCACCCCAGCCGTCCAATGGGAGGCTAACATCCACAAATAGAGGATGTTGCACGTTCTCTAATTTACCGTCCCTTAAAAGAACCACCTGTGAGCACTTGATAAAATCCATAACGCAAGTTTCAAGTGGATTCAAGCCTCCCCCACCTCATCCACTCACTTGATGTACTCAACAATGCTAGCAATGTATCGCTTGTCGTATTCTGACGGTTGGAAAGTGATTGATGGGAATTTCGGTGCGATATGGGCAACGTGCTGTCCCGAACCAGACGAGATTTCGAGCAATTTCCCAGCGTCAGAGGCGTCAATGTGTTTCTGCAGCGCTTCCAAAATTGGCTCCTTGTTCCGCTCGGACGGCTTGAAGTGGATTTTCGTTGGCTGATCTTTGAGGAGCTCTGGCCTGAAAATCAAATTATGACAGGTCGTAATCAAGATAACGATTTTACTTATAGGGATCCTACACTGGGGAGCTCAGTGGAATGAGGCTACTGGTAGGGTTTCTGAAGGTCATGAGTTGTTTTTAACTGGGTAATTTTGGACGAGGAATTGATTCATGGAGTCTTAAGACCTGTCCGACCATTATACAGCAATATTCGAATAATTATTCGAATATTGTTACAATTATTGGAAACCCATGTGTAGTAATCTTACCGGTTTTGGGTAGGTAATCTGAATTTGAGACTTTTTAGCAGATTAATGATAACACTTTCAGGCTCACGACGTTCTAAAACGTCAGCTCGTGTACCGACGATGTACTTACACGTGTACACATGTACATTTTAACGATATTGAAAATAATACGTGTATTATTTTCAATATCACTAAAATGTACCTAATGATAATTTTGTCCCCTCCTGTTGAGACAAACTTAGGCACCTGCCAGTTCTAAGATAGGCAATCCGGGTTACATGACAGAGTTGCGTGCGATAAAACAACCACTACTGAAGGCTTCTACAAGCCTTATAAAAATTGAAATTTAATTTTACAATATTTAATATTGTAAATTGTACAATAAATGATTATTACTCATCAAATTATCATTGTTAAGAGGCACCGAGAAGGTTCCCGGAAAAGCGGAAGTCAATCAAGAATATTCCCAACTTTTTAACCCCTAGTAATGAACCGGATATTTCGATTTATTATACCCGACCCCCTAGGTACTCATTTTCGCGACGGAGGTCAAAAATGTTGATCCATCTCAACAAATTTCGTCCTTTTATCTGTCAATATGTGTGATAAAAGGAGTAAAGAGTAAATATAAATAGAGTAAAACGTGCTGCATTTTTTTTGGAAGAAGACTATTGCGAGTAGGTATGTAATGTAGTGATAGCACAGAAATTTACTCACGTCCAGTAAGCTTCGAATTCCGCCTTCATTTCTGCTTGTGATGATCGTCACCGACGTGCGTTCTTCACTTTCTGGTTCAAGATTTCGAATGATGCAACTGAGGTGAGGTGAGCCACTTTGGTTCGGAAAACTATGAATTAAAACTATTGATTTGATATTGTCAAGTGACGAAAGTGAAATTGTCAACGTAGTTAGTTCATTAGTTTTTATTTCGAGGTAAACGAAGTCGTTAAGTTCCCATACTTGTACTTCTCAACGTACCTACATGCTCTGCACCGTGGACGGATAACACCAGCGCCGCAATAATAACAACAATGTTGTCTACATATCAGCTGTGATAAGACTACCACGATGACGTCGATATATTTATCGATACTGAACAGAATCGACCGGCAAGAAGTTTTCCTACTTACCGTAAAGAAAATCAGAAACCTTCAAACCACATAAGGTATGCGGGAAGGCCTACCGGGAACGTCCACAGGGGCGATCAAGAACAAGACTAATAATATTATTATTATTATTATTATTCTCTCATCTCGACAAATTCAGTGCCCAATGATGTAGCGGAAAAATTGACATGAAGTTTTTAATTGACATACCAAAAATTAAGTTGGACTGGAGTTTTTACACAATTTTTACGAAAGAATAATAAACCTGTATACAGGTTTATTCATACATGAATAATAAAACGATAACGTTGTCTGGCAGTTGGGTGAAAGCTGCTTTAGCCTTCCCGTAACATACGCGTTACGCAGAACTAGCATCCCAGCAAGAACTGGAATTGAAAACGGTTTTTAAAAATCTCAATACAATTGCATGAAGACGTCTCGAGAAAAACAAGAAAATATGGAAGCAATATCCTAAACATCACGAGGAAACTATAAAAAAATTTGTTTTGTTCATTTAATGATTTGTTAATCGCAAATCTGAAGAATCTTGAGGAATTCTTTTTAACAAATAATAATAAACAAACTAAATAATGAAAACGTAAAAAAAGAAACGTCGATACGAGGCGGTAGGGGTGTTAGATTCTTCAGAATGAATCGATTTAAATTGTATCAATCTAAGAGAATTTTATCGATTTTTCCAAGTTTCCAACGATACGTTTTGAAGTTTAACTAAAGTCAAACAGTACTACCAAAAACTAGAAATAACTTTTAATACCTATAGAAATAGGAACTTAAATCGTATAACGTTTCAAATAACCAACTACCTGCATCATCATTATTGAGGTTGTTTCGTGATATGAATAATAATTATTCAATTGATTGACAATAATAATAATTATTATTGTCAATCAACCACAACGTTTCATGAGTGGTGTTTTTTCAAATAATATTTGTTTGTTACCTACATAATATTTAACAAAATATTATTATGTTGGCCCTTCATACATGATGGATCACTGCTTGTCACAAAGTTGTAATAGTAGTACCTACTCCTACATAAGACTGATTCTGACCATCTATGTACTAGTACTGTTAGTTTACTACATCGATGATTCTGACATGGACCTGTGGAAATCGTTCCCGGTTCATAAACTTAACACTATCACAACCTCCCAGGAGGGTAAACCGGTCCACGTCGACAATCCGAACATCCTCCTGGGCCCCCTTTTTTGAGATTCGAAATGTGCCGCGTGATAAATGCCACTGAACCTCCGCCGAAACAATTTCTCTTGACCTTTGAGCCGATGTCCGTCTCCCGCCCGAGAAATCAAGTTGACAGTGGACTGATGTTGATCGGACTTTCTGAACTGGTTGAGAACGTGGTTTTTGGGCCCAAATGACCGCCAACACGTGGAAACGACGACAGATATCGCGTTTTTCTCGGGGTAGATGAGTGAAGACAAGATATATTGCGGGATTTACGGTAAACTTTAAAATTAACAATGGGAAGGGCACTTCAGAAATGCACCTCAAAGTAAGCACATTTCTATTCATACCTCTCCATTGGGTTTGTGATGAGACACTTCCCCATATTCCTCGCTAGCGCCTTCCTCGTATAAAACCTGCTCATCTTCGAAAGTGAACCTTCCCCGGCAGAACGCTGTCACGATCTCCACCTGTCGTCCCTTTTTTGGACGACTTTCCTCTTCGTTTTGTTTCTCGAGCTGACGGTATTAACTTAACGGGAATTTAAACATACAAATGTGATACGGGTAGGGAGGTACTTATTCAACGTGAACTAATAAAAATATTTTTTTAAATCTGGAAAAATATACGACTCTAATAATTATAATTTACTTATAATAAATAATAATAAGGTAGTATTTATTAAGAATAAATTGTTTTAAAAGTTTCACATTTTCATCTCACAAATTGAAAGTAGGTTGGTAGTAGGTATTTAAAGATATGATGAGGTTCAATCATTACATCCATCAAAATACATCGTCTGATCATTAATTGGTCAATTCCTGAGACTCGATGGTACTTAATTGAGTTTCACTTTCATCGTAGACTCATCTCTGGAAGAGAAAAAGTCCATCTGGAACCGACCATTGTTTGGGCGCCCCAGTTGTGAAGTGTTGAAGGGCTCGTAGAGGATACCAGAATTGACTCGGGCGCCCGAGAACTGTTTCGGCGTTGGTTCTCCGATAATTCAATTACGATCACCCGAAGGAGAGCTCCGGGGGAGATGAAAGTTATCCTACGGGAACTTGACGAACTGGGTCGTCTTCGGAAGTAGACGTGTGAACGTCACGTGTGAATCTGGCTGTTATAAACTGCAAAGTTCACATTTAGCTGAGCTCAGGATCGTGAGGGCTGATTTCTCGGTCGGAAAGTGGTCGGGAACGTAATTATTCGCATGAGCACGACACGGATTGAGAACGACCCTGCATTAATAGGCAGAGACCACAAAAAGTCAGGTTGACGTAGTACGGCGTAAACCCAATACAATAAGAAAAACACGGAAAACAAACAGGGCTGCAAATATCACACATTATAAATCCTAACATACCTACCTAAATGATTTCCTGTAGAGGAGAAGAGGGAAATCTTACTGGTCAGAGGGAAGTCTCACTGGTCTATAAAAAATTAAATAATAAATAAAAAATAAGTACCTTCTTGAATAAATTATTCATGTATTTTATTAATTAATTGTTAATAAAAAATGAAGGATGGTGGGACAGGTTTGGGATTTCCATCGATTTTGCGTTCTGAATTAGGTGCGACCACTCAGTCGTCAAAACCCTTAAAAATCTCTATCTACCTATATTCTCCTGAAAGACCCATTGAACCCTATACAGTGGTCTGAAAGGCTCTATGCCAAGTCCGAAATTACTGTGAAAATGACAATGGGGTCTGATCCTATGACGGAAAAATAAACAAGTTCTGCCAAACATCTTTCCAGTGGTCTGAAATAAAAGACACGGGTCGGTCCGGCACCCGTACCTATACAGTATCTCAGTGGTGCCGGTCGGTCACGAAAAGGAAATAGGTCTTCAGTGAAGGGAAAATCGCGAAGGTAAAATTTACCGGTATTTAATACCCTGTAAAGAGAACCTGTATTCAAAGCGTACCGGGAACCCTTCCAGAAAGGCGAAAACAAATTCGCCAGAGCGCACAAGCACTGAAACAAGAAAAGATACCTCATTTCAGTAGTATAATCTGTGTATCGTGGTTTGTTCTTTAGGTCAACTTGATTTTTGACGACCAGTGAGTGACGCGTGTATTGAAATACATTTCAATACTGAGCGCCAAAGTGACGCGAATCTAATGATTGTTTTGGTTGTTGCCGTCAAAGTCGAATTGCTAGAACCGACCGATGAAAGCTCTCATTTAAGGGTGTGATCGAGCTACTCTGTAGAGGTGAGCCCTGCATTAACTGCAGTTAATATCCTAAGATCCTAACGATAAGCATGGCTAAGAAACTGTATCAGGAAGCTACAATGTAGTTTAATACTCGTTCAAAACTTTAAACAGCTCTACTGAAAAATTGCCCTTGTTGTCTTGTTCCAAGGTAGCTTATCCAAACTATCAATGAGGATAGAAACCTGTGTATTTTGTCCACAGTTCAAGTTGTTAAAAACATTCCTACTAGAAAAAAAAAAAAAAAAAGGTGTGGACGGTGTACAACGTACAGACCTCCTCGCCTCGAACCACATAATGACAAAATTGTGGACGGATTACCGAACTCCGTCGATTAGTTCAAAGAATGATAAACAAAAAGAAGGTCATCTGGATTGTGTGTCAGTGAAAGACTTCGAAGGGTGGTAGTGCTATCACCGTTTTCCAGCTGATTACTCACGGAAAGTTCCAGATACCCTGTGGCCCCCTTAAAACACTAGCAGTTCCTGTAAGGCCCGTGATGGCCAACACCCATTCCAGATGATCGAACAATACCCGGTTAACATCCTGTGGGAACGAAGAGCGCCTCCCAGGGATTCATTGTTTCCTTTTCTATTTATAATTAATTGACGGATTTTTCACGGGAGCCGCAAAGGCTTATGAACTGTGGATATATATCTCATGAACGGTACAAACATCCTAATTCGGCGGATGTCCTAGGTCGGGATGATGAGTCCATGGAAACGGGAACATTACATTTTACACTCTTTTCGGTTTTTGGAATGACTATAACAGAAGTGGTTTTTAACTAGGAATGTATTCCAAGTAGCTTGAATATAGTATTGCGATGTGTGGCTTCAGGATGATCAGGAGCTTCTCCTGTTGTACAGACATGAACTCTCTCCAGTCCATGAAATGCTCGTAGAGGCGGATCGTTTGAAAGAGGCTTTTCATTTCGGGATCTGGGTCGGCTCTGGTGATTAATGACGCCGCACAGGTGGGCAGGCGCACATCGGATCATCAAATCTGAAATACACCTGGTGATCAGAATGGGAGGCTAACGAAGGTCAACGTGTCTCATCGGCTGTGACCCGCCCGCCCCCGAAGACTACTTTCTTTTGCGATGGAAATTCGAAGAATGTAAAATTTGCCTTTACAAAAGCGTGTAGACTTCGAAAACGTTGATTGGAATTACTCAGGTTACTGGTAACCATCTCATGACAGCTTGCAACGCTTCCCGAATCAGAACAACTTTGCTGAAAATGTTTGAGGGGGAAAAAGGTGTACCCATCCATTTTATCCCGCTGAAAAGTATCATAATGTCACAGGTCATAATCCTAAATAATTTGCTATAAAAAATATTACCAAGGGCCTTTCGCATAGCCCTCTCCCATCAGGCCTGGCTACAAGTGGAGTTTCAGCAGGGTTTTTGCCGGAGGGTGGAGTGACGTGTCATTTTCACGAATTAATTTTAACGCTATATGGGTTCCGGCAGTGAGGTTTTCAAGGGCTATAATATAAATAAAGTTTCAATCCGTCCGTCTGCCTAAGCGCTAGGCAACAGATGCTCTTCATTTCATAAATAAGGACCAAAAACCCACATAGTATGTGGGTTATATTGTTCTCATTTATGAGTATCTGGTTTCAAAACCGGGTCAATCCACAATTTTTCGAAAGTGTATACACTTTTTTCCATTTTTCTCAAGTTCACGACCCGGTGATGACAGCTGTGCAGTCTACCGGACCAAAAAAAAAAAAAAAAAAAAAAAAAAAAGTCAAAACTTGTAGTAATACACTCTAGGACCTCCAATCTAAACAGTGAAATAAAATTAACATGGCTAAAATGAAGTGCTTCACAAGGAAACGTTTTTTGAGTTTCCTGAAAAATTGTTAAATAGGGATTGAGCCGGTTTTGAAACTACTCGCCTCAAATGTCATCATTCACATAATATATTATGTCGCCTAGCGCTTAATAGACGGACGGATTGGAAGATTTCAAGTTTAATATAAAACTTGAAATTTTGTTGAAATGTGTTGTCAGGATGCTGACTCAGCATTGCTGAGGTTGAGGTCAGGCCAGAAAACCCTTCTCACTGCTGACCCTGTGAGATCAACTCTATCAACAGAGCTTAGTTGTAACTTTTTGAAACAGTTGAAACGCACTTTCTTCTCTTCTCCATAAGAAAATTTCTTTTTTTCTCGACGATCTACGAAATCAGTACCTAACTATGTACTTACTGGCGCTTTCAGTATAAAAATTTTCTGTTGAATCATCGTAGCCTATCGTTAGGTGAACAGCAATTAAATACTGACATCTCCACTCTTGTGCACAACGCTTTGCGAGGTCTATTTGGGAATGAATGGCTGCAAAACTAACGTCCAACCCGACAATTTCTTTACCCTTTCTCTGAAATATCGGGTCCAGTCTATCGTCTCATCGCTTCCATTCCAAGTATACAGCCGGCAATTTTTATTCCTTTGGGGCGAGCGATATGGATCCCCCCCCCCCCCCAATACAAGATGTTCTTCCGGCGAAAACCATAGAACCTGTCCACTTTGTTGGCAATTTGCCGAGCAACGTCTACTCAACAAACTTCCAATGTTTACGATATCCGGTAGTTTCTCCGTCATTCCGGCGAAAAAGGGCGCTCTCTTGTGCAAACAATCTCGAAGATGCCATCTGCGGACCGCACCTTTTTCATCTCATCTTCGGCGGAGCTTCCATCAGAAAAAATACCGCCGCGGAGAATAAAAGTTTTTCCTACCTGAGAGAGTCAAAATATGTAAATAAGACGTGTTCCGTGTGTGGGACGAGTGGTGTCTGGTAAATGGGACGACCCGGATGACCTCCGACCTTTCCCTTTTTTTCGAACGCCGAAAAAAAAACCGTTATTATCGCTTCCCACTTGCCAGAATCGTCTTTCCCTCGAATCACTCGGCTCCCCCGGCAATCTGACTACCATAAACACACCCGAAGGGTACGATGCGGTTCATAGGTACCTACCCGAAGATTTGCAGTAGATGCGTTTTCATCAAAACCGTCAGTGTTTCCGGCAGCCACTTGATACCTGCTACACTATCATTTGCAAAAACAACAACCGTTGGTTCAATCAAGACCCGGACATGTGTCATAAATCAATCAGAAATAAAAAGAAAGGTACTTGAAGATTTCTCTGATTAAATATTGAAAGTAATGTTGAAAAATGTTCAAGCTGAAGAAGCAAAATCACTTTCTAGGATCGTGAGCGGTGAAGGACCTTCGTGATGTTCTTATACTAGTTTGTTTTGTTCATTTCTGTATCTGTTTTAGACCTCTCACTCGTGTTCTCCCACCTCATTTATAACATACAGGTGCTCGTGAGAATAGAAACCCACTGACTTCTTTCCATAAGCTCCAATAGGATGTTGTCTGCCCGAATCGAAAAATTAGAAGTTTGAATTACCTAGTTTTATAGCATTGGAAAGCGACTTTATTATTCCAAAGTTTTTAGAAGTGCAGCGCGTAGCATTCTATACCTAAATTGTGAAGTTTAATCCTGGATAACTGAAGATTGAAGGTTTTTGTTGGAGAATCAACCTTCCATAGCTTTAGTAACTTTCAATAGGTTGAAAAATGAATATGCCGTATTCATGACCTGAAAATTATCATGTTTGGTTTATTTATGGACCAGATATCAACAGCTAAAATAGTTCATTATCCAAGCTCTTACTTGAGAGAACTGCTCCATGTTGCACACTACTAGACCCAATGCTGTCAACCGGATGGGATTTTTCGTACCAATCAAGAATTGCAGCAGAGTCATTCGGTTTTGTTTATTGAATTTGTGCCACTTGGCGCGGTACAACTCTTCATTTATTTCCGTACTCTAAAAAAAAAGGAATTGTGGAAAAGTCAGTGATCAAGCCATTATCATTTGCACGTTAAATTCATTCACGAGAATTACCACAGTGGTATACCACTATAGGAATCGTACCAGGGACGTAACAAGCTCTCCGAGCACACACAACATAACCATGTTCGCAACTTCTGCTATAGCTATACAGGCGAATGCAATATTCGCACCCCATTTTGAGCTTGCCTAAAATGCAGAAAACAAGGTCTTATATAATTCATAGCGGCTAAATCAACATCATGATTTTTCAGAGACTAAAAAGTAAACAGTAATTTTGGTAGGCTTGTTTTTTGCAGTTACCATTTGTAAATGGTACACATGGGAGCATGTAAAATTACACTAAATTTTAGTCCAACTATCTTAAAAGAGTCACCTCGTTTAGTTTGACCATGGACATTGCTATCGCAGCAGTTTCTACGAAAAATGCAGCTAGGAAAGGGCATCTGGCGATTATTAGGTATAAGCGGGTGTACCTGCAATAAGAATGATGCATAAATTCTGCTACTAGAGCGGTATTGAGCCGAATGTTCTCCTTAGAACTTACTCCAAAATAGCATGGTGATGTTTCACATTTTCTTTTAGGCAATTACCAATGCACTCCTGGTAAAAAGGGTCGTCTGCAAGGGATTTCTTTTTCCCATTCAATGATTTCGTAGGAGCTCCTTTTCGTTGTTTATACATCCTCAAAGCTCTTTTTTCCAAACCTCTTAAAGACAAAACCAGCAATTTTTGTTCCAAGAGGAGTCCCCCACACAAACCTGAGGGATTTGGAGACATTCAAACCGATACAAGGGACTGGTAGGGTTGGTTTCTGTAGAACTTTAAATTTGCAAAAAAAAAACCATATTTCCATTACGCACTCACACACACCCGCATACACAAAATGAAACTCACCTGTGAATAATAGGGAGGTTCCTCCAATACAGAGCGTAATCATTGCCCCTCCAAATCCTTCCAGCACAAGAAAGCTGAACCAATGTTTGATGCCCTCGTGAGACTCAAATGGCAACCACAATGGTACTGGAAGCTGCCGGTTCACCCCGAATTCGTCGTAAGGAACGTCCCATCCGAATCCCAAACTGTCGTCAATTATCGGACAAACGAAGACCACCAGGATCGCAATCAAAACAACGTAGGAGGCTAAGAGGATCAGCGTCTTCTTTAGTTTCCCTATTTGATGTATCCAATCTTTCACGTCACCCGGGTAGTACTGAGGCTCATTGTAGTCATAAAATCCAACACCAATCATACGGTGGAGCTTCAAAATCTTCCTGTAACACACAGTGCTGAGTAAGTGATACAGCGGTGTGGTTTCTTCTTTAGATACTGTGGACCTGTAGATCTAAATTTGTTTATGGTTGCCCATAAGTATGGTAAGTAGGTAAGGTAAGTCCTATCTGAAGGCTGAAACCAAATGCTGAGACAACACTATTAAGTTATTTTCCATAATTTCTAACAAAACGCAGGTACCTCACCTCCTATAGTAACTGTGGTTGATCAAAAATGATAGCGACAGCGATGATAAAAATCCCAAATTGCAGTTCCCACTGGCCACTGCGAAATCATCCCTCATCAAATAGCAAGAGTATACCAACCCTCCGGAGAGGGTCAGCAGCACCAGTCCTCCAAAAATGAAAGCAAATATAGACAATCCCGCAAAACTCGAGCTCAGATCAAGCACCACAAAGCCGAATCTGTGGAAGCCGCGGTAGATGTCCCTCAAAACCTTCAAGGCATTTTCGTCCTCCCAGCTGTGCCATTCGTTGATTTTGGACGCGATTTTGGAGACGATTTTGGACCCGACAAAAACCATTTCCAGCTAGAAGAAAAACTACGTTCACTTGATCCGTTCGGAGTCTTATGAAGGATTGTATTCACTCCACTAATGAAAAACTGATGAATTTACATTCGAGCTATTCATGATGGATTAACATTGTCAGGCGATGGCACTAATTTTCTTATGAGAAACAAAGAACCTGTGCATGGACTAGCGTAATTATTACACGAGTATTATACACGCCATAGTAGGATCGGAGCTGTTCGGGCTGAAATATTGAACAGTTTTGAGGAACGCCTCACATACTCATTCCTGGTACATTCTTTAGCGTGGTTCAAGAAAAGCAATTTCACCATTACGTTGATGACTCAATAAAATTGAGTAAATGTTCCTCCTTTTCAGATCGGGGGCAAGCAATACAAAGCGCGATGAAAGGTGGTGCGAAGTAAAGTTACACAAGCACGGCAGAAAACTAGTGATTGTTACATAACAATCTTTATGAAAATGTCCAGTTCCTGGGGTCAACGTTGTGATGTCTACCTTTTTGCATGACGTTGGGATACTTCGTTCAACACACCCAATCCTATTGATTGTATACAATCAAATTAATAATTTAGTAAAATCTATATATCTAAAATGTAGTAGGTAAATCAAAACAATATTTTGATTTACATACTAAACCCAGGTTTAAGAAAAATAATATTAAAAAGCCCTGGTTATTAAATTTTCTGATGACCCATTGATGATGATTTCATTTACTGGTCCATCAAAATCTTTTGAAACGCTCTAAAAATTTGAGTGGACAAGACTGGGCTCGATATGACGAGGAAAGTTAATAATTAACAAATTATTGGGAAACGACTTCTCGACCAAAGCCCCCTCAAGAATCCCGAATGTCGCCCCTAGGAATCCCCACAGAGCCCACTATCAGGTCGGGCACCCCCGTCAATCCATTTTGGTTTATTATTCTTGGAATGTATTCGTGTCGGAGGTCGGAAATTCTGATTGCCCTCAAAATTTGATATTATCCGTTTCATGACACGCAGATTACAAAAACGAAATCCGTCCGCCGTACGCCGTCCACCGTCCAATCCGTTTTGGGCAGTAGCAATTTTTTTTTTTTTTTAAATCTGAAATGTTGACAAAATACTCGGTTTACCATCTAGTTGTGCCTATGTGGCTAAAAAGGGACTTCGGGTTTTTTTTATTTATATTTTATAAAGGTTTTCGTCTTTGGGGTCGAGTTACGTGTCGTTTTCGAAGTAGTTTTGGACGTAGAATCCATTTTTAGGGGTCCCAGAATGATCTGATTTCACCGTGGGGTCTATGGGAGTATCATGCGGCTACAAATGGGATTTTGAAAGATCCCAGCAGTTCTAATTTATTTGATCCTATAAGGTGCTCTTTTCCGAGTAATTTTGGACGCATAGCTAAGTCATTTTTCGAGGTCCCACATCCGTCCAAACATTTTATAGAAAAAAATCGATTTCATTTAATCAGAAATATTTTCTTTTTGAACCTATTTTGACACAGAATTAATTGGGTACCGATAGACTTTTGCACAATCAACCTATATCAAAGAATAATTTAACCCTTGTGTAAAATTTGCAGCGTTTTTGGTCCAAAACTACTTCGATAGGTAACTACACTTTAGTCGATTTTTCGGTCAAACCCTTTAAAACCCCCTAAGAGAAGAGAAGCGATACGACTAAAAACGTTGTGGGCCCATCCAAGAAGCTAACCTAATATTTGGGAAACAAGTTGGATATTAAAGAATTTACACATTTCGAGGTTGAGAACAGAATAAACCAAAATTTATTGAACTGTGGCTTGCAAAGCAAATTTTACTCAATAATACATCTCCTTATTTATTCCCTACCGTATAGCGACTTGGCCCCCATGAAACATGCAAAGTTACGTGACGAGATATTCATAATTCCTCAATGAAAGTTTAAGGATAAATCTTGATACACTAATATTTTCCTAGACACGACATCGTCAAATATGATAATAGCTCTATAGCGTTCATGAATCTTAAATCGTGTGGGTCATATCTAGTGAGGACACTCCTACCGTTGTTAGGGAAGGGTAGGTAAAGAGGGAAACAGTTGGCGGAGACCCTCCGAGGAAGGCTAAAAATTGACATAAGTCCAGCGAGGAGGTGAACATTGTACACATGAATGGTTTACGAGAAAGATAGTTAGCTTGTCCTCTGTTGGTTTTCACAAACAATTTTGCATCGTAAAGACTTTTACACTGTTTCGAACGGACTAAGATAAGCAAGACTACTAATTACAGATTAAATCCTTATGAAGCGTCAACGTTAGACTTTCTCAAGAATGAATGTAAAAGGGAACAGGAATACCTACGTGAGATAAATTCTCAAAGGCGAGCGCCCCTAAATTTATTCTGCCGAGTGGAACAGATGAGATGTGGTGCATCTACTCTGTTATTATCTGCGAATACATTTACATGACATTCCTTGAGTTCAAAGGTGACCCCAAAATAGATCAGCTATTCGAAAGCAGCACACAATTTCTCCGATAAACTTTGATCATTTTTATAACCGTAAAAATAGACGACAAATGTGTTTTTTTTAATACTCAACTATAAAGTAATTAATTTACAAATCCATGTTATTTTCAAGCGGAATGACGTTTTAGGACTTGTCAAGTTTTGAGTTTTCGAGAAAGCTGTCTTGTTTCACCTCTCGTGTGAATGAGCTTACCTATTTCATTCTTAAGGCTTAGTCATTCGAGATTCCCCAACCTTCTGATCAAGCCTCCAATTTATTGTCGTGCGAAGGATTTGAGAAACTTGTCCCTCTTCCACCCTCGTCGTAAAATATGCGCCTTAACCGAGTCCTCGGGAGGATGTCCTCTAAAAAGGAGAAATATTCTCACGACATCAGGAAGAGGGATGGGTGAAGGAGAAAGTAAAGAAAGGGTTGTAAGAAGACGCGAACAAGACCGAGCAAACTGACTATTGTGCCGCTTTTAAAAGATGTCTTCAGAGAAGAGCATGGTCGACCTTTAATATGCGATGAGAAGACAAAAGGGGTTACATCTCGGAGATGCTCAGCCCATCATAACCAGTTTTGGTTCGTAGTGAGCCCCACCTGCTGATAAACCGTAAAGGACTGCGCCATTTGGTGAAAGTTATTACATTGGCATGTGAAGGCGACCTGTTTATGATCTACAATAACAGATGTGGGTCCTCGAAAAATGGATTATGCGTCCAAAACTACTCGTAAAACGGCACCTTATTAGATCTCCTGGGATCCTTAAAAATTCCCATTTGCAGCCCCACGAAAGCCCCATAGATCCCCAAGGTGAAATGGGATCGTTCTGGCTCAGAACTACTGGGACCCCATAAAATGGATTCTACGTCCAAACCATCGATGTAGTAAACAAACAAACATCGACTAACGTACAACGATGGTCCAAACATGCACCTCTAAACGACACCTAACTCGACCTCATAGCCGAAAACCTTCAAAAACCCTTCCCGTAGCCCCATATTAACGCCAGACCGCCCAACGGGATCGGGCGATCGGGCTGAAAACCTTGCGGGCACAACTGCATGGTAAACCGAGTATTTTTTCAAATTTTTCAGACCTTTAAAAAAATTCCTACTGCCCGAAACGGCTCGGACGGCGGACGGACATTTCGTTTTTGGAATCTAGACATCTTGAAACTTATACGTTATAACGTTTCAAAATTTGACATTGTGTATAATGTATACCTATAGGTATACATTATACACAATGTCAAATTTTGAGGCCGATCAAAATTGTCGACCTCCGTCGCGATTGCATAGGTGTATTATTTCAAGAATAAACCAAAATTGTTACAGGCTTGCTATATGAGTTTGAATATTTGGTAACTGGACAGTCCTGGTTGGGTCAATTGTACAATTCAAATGAGAATGAACTCAGTGTGTTTTCCGTGGAATCCTCAATAGTTAGGTTTTCCTGTCAACAAAGATTAACGCGATTTTTCGGGAGATGCGGACAATGATTGCAAATTTACTGAGCGAGAGAAGCGACCTTTCCTTCTCATCCATCACCTTCGCCACACTCTGATCCTGTCCGACAGATTATTTGCAGAATTGCGTGTAGGCCGGAGCAAAGAAAAAATGATCGTCATTCGGCTGAAGACCGTGCTAACTTCACCATGACAATCATATAATCTGTGAGTCGACCGAAATGAGTCTGCGAAAACACCCTCAGAAGTCACTCGAGCCCCACAAAATCAATAAATCTGCCGTCGATCCGCCACGTCCGAGAATCACGACACGCCCCCGCCGGGTTTGACGGACGAGGTTATAAAAGAAAAGGTTATCACGAAGTCCCTTGACCTCCACCCGAAGGCACTTTCATCGGGACTTCTTCAGGTTCCCTTTTTTCTCCCACTTCCCATGGAAGACCTCCCTAATGGCAGATTTCACTTTCCTTGCCGAAAAAGTCACGGGCACACGGCACCAAACCGCATTCGCCGGTTTCATTTCCACCTTTCCACACTTGACAAACTGATATTGCAAAAATGTTGAAGGCAGGAGTCCTGATTTTGTCTTCATTCACGGGTTAATGTGGAAAACGGATGTCGACTTTGTACCAGTACTGGTTTCAAGTGAAATTTTGGTAGTGTGCAGGAACGGATACAAAAAACCAGGCGGACCTGAAAAAGAAGAAGAAAACGTCACTCGCTATTAGGCATCGTATAGGTACATTTTTTATATTGGTAATTCTCTCGAAATTGTGTGCGGAAACCTGTGGAAACAAACCCATTTTCACCACCGCGTCTCCTCGTCGTGAAGAATTTCAAAGGGCCAATAGGTTGGTATTTATTTAGTCGTTAATTATCACTCAAGGAATATTCATCGGGTAGGTACATTTTGGAATCGTGAGCGATTTGGAGGTGTACACTTAGTAAGTGTAAATTATCATAAATTGTTATGATAATTGTATTGTCATAAAGTTAAAATTATCATAAACTATCTATAAAAATGACTGCCAAATCTGTTTGAGGACTCACTACTTAAAAACCTGTGGCAGCAAATTGTGTGAGAATGATTGTGAAGCATTGTACATGGTTTATAAGAAGTTTCTACAAAATCGGTCGAGCCGTTAATGATAGACCTAATGAATTTTCAAAATCTGTCGCTGCAGCGACAATGAATTTTCAAAATCTGTGCATGCACTCAATAAAAACCGACGATCTTCGAATAACTTGCGAACGGGTTATCGTACAGAAATCGTTTTGTACTCGTTGAAATCAGCGTGAAAAGCTCGTTTTAACAGACGTAGTATCGTTCTAAACCGACGAAAAAAGTTGTACCGGGTTTTGGAGTTTCGAAAATTTTCCTAGCGATCCCTAGTAACGACGCTATTTGACCCGGCTCTCGTTGCGAAGGAAAGCTCCGTTCGCGATGAAGGAAGTGACCGAGTTTGTAGAAACTTCTTTAAAACCATCTAAATGCTTCACAAACAATCTCACACAATTTGGTGCCAAACACTCCACTGGTTTTTAAGTAGTGAGTCCTCAAATATTTGGCAGTCATTTTTATAAATATAGATTGTCACCAACACCGTAGAACCCCAAATGTAATAATATTTTAACCTGAATAGACTACTTAATATGAGTTAAGTACCTACTTAATAAAGTTTACTTTTGCGTTCTTGAACAGTTTGGTATTTTGGAGTCTAGCCCCTTTTTGGTACTTTTCCGTTATCCCCCCCCCCCCCAACTCGATTTTGGTTGGCTTTGGGTGCCTTAAAGCCATCGGGAGGGGTGTTTATGAACACGAAATCGAGTGGGGCGGGGGCGGGGGTATAACGGAAAAGTACCTACCATGTGCTCTATGAGCACAGAAATTTATGATCACTTCGTCCACATCCTCCAAGGTCACATTCGAAATTTGGGAACAGTAAATCCAATCCAACCCACCTTTTTCGAACGTTAAGTTTCTGTGACTCCTTTCACTGTACCAAGCAGAATTTTTCCCTTCTATATTCTGGTGTATATATTATATACACCAGAATCACTCATAATTTTCAAAACCATGTAGGTACACATAATTGACGATACTGATCAACAGAGTAGAAAAAGGACTTGAGAAACTGAACGGGGTCTCCGTTTGGAACCTCTAACTACCCGAGTTCTCGACCAATCGTACTGATAGTTTTAGAAGATGTTCAGCAAGTGATCATTATGAAATGACGCGAGTAAAATTATAGGCACGGTGGAATGAAAGACTTTCATTACTTACCTAGTATTAATTAGTAATACCTTATTTCTTAGGATGTTCCTATTTCTCACGTCTTTCCATTGTCGTTTTTTGATCTGATAGTCGCATTATTTCTTCTCGTTTAATCAACATTGTTGATTCAACAAACACGTTAAAAAAACAGGTTGACTCAAAGAAGAGAAAGGTTGACTCAAAACAAAAAAGCTGAAGTTCAGCTGCAGAACTGAGATAATATCTGCTGTCTTTACCAGTGATATTATCACTGATAAAGACAGCAGTACCCGACCTGCAGTGATGCCCAATGACTTCAACCAAAACCCCTGCATCGCTGAAAAAACCCCTAAAATTCCCCCTAAAAAAACTCTGAAATGTGTTAGTGATAAGGATAAAATTTAATAAAACTTATATTTAATATAAGTAATGGGTATACTTAATTGGGACTCCCAAAAATGGATTCCTCGTCCAAAAATGTACATCGAAAACGACACCTAACGCGACCGCATAGCCAAAAACCTCTCCCGTAGCCCCATTTTCTTGCAGGGAGTTGATTTTAGCCTCATAGCGCCACGAGTTCGGGCGATCGGGCTGAAAACCTTGCGGGCACAACTAGATGGTAAACCGAGTATTTTGTCAAAATTTCAGACCTCTTGTAATATAATGTCAAATTTTGAGGCCGATCAGAATTGTCGACCTCCGTCACATTTACATATGTGTATTACAGTGTGGTGTTTGCCGACGGTGCAGAGGTCTAATCCAATGAGGTGGTTAGGGTGAGAAATGACTCCTCTGCTGAGTACTAAATTGTTTATTTAAATAAACAATTGTAGCGTGGGGACCGGTTTCGAGCAACTAATGGTGTATTATTCCAAGAATAATAGGTAAACCAAAAAATAATTAACTGGTTGCTTAATTAAATTCTGCATCTCAAACCTGCCAGAATATCATCTAATACCTAGATGATAGATGACATCTATCAATTCCTTCTCCTTCTCCTCCTGCTTCTTATTATCATGATCGTAAATATGAGACAGCATGTTTTCAGTAGGAGAAAAGTGGACGCAGGAAATTCCATCGTGGTGAAAATGGTACCTACCTAATCATCAGAATACTTTGATGGAGGTACGATTTCTCAATTTAGTTTTGATTGTGTTATGAATTGCGAAGGCTCTCTCAACTTCTGCATACGAAGTCAGAAGTGACAGTAGCGAGAGAACGAAATTCCCAACGTATTTGAACATATCGACTGATGTACGTCAACATCTTCTAAAATTTAATGTCTCTACTGACATGGAGGTATGACGTTCTTTTATTCTTTACGGCATTAAACAGAATTTTGCTTCCGAGTCTGCAAGGCCGAATGGCACTGGCTTGCCAGCGCTTCTGACTTTTTCGATTTCTTCGATTACTTATCTCTTTCGATTACGTTTTCCAGCCCTTGGTCTTTGCATGGAAGGTACAAAGCTAAATCCTCATTACTATTTACAGGACATTTACATTTTTTCCAGCAACATTGTTATCAGCAAGATTGTTTACATCTGTCATTGCTATCAGATAGCAGATTCTTTGTTCTCTGTGCTGTTGTCTCCCTCGTGGTTTTGCCGGTTTCTTAGGAAGTTTATTTAGTTCAAGTTCCTAGTTTATTCTCCCGAGTTCTTTTTAATTCTCCGTCATGCCCCGAATTTGGCAAATCCAGATAAAGACCAAACGATACGTCTTGTTTCATCTACATGGCTCAGAAAATCGTGATACATCATCCGAATCCGTACATTCTGCAGTAAGTTCCTCGGAAGAGAACATTTCGCATAGGTAATATGGGAGAGTACGACGATAATGCTTTGTACTTCCAGTATGATATTATCGACACGCAGAAATACACAAACTTTCTGTGTCAATTTATGTCCACGTCCTACGCAGCAGGGGCGTTCTAGGTGGACTTCATTTCAACCCCTCGGTAAAAATACTTTGCGTGAGTTGTAAAATATTTATAATACATCATTTTGTCCAGAATTGAGTCTAGTAGGTATTTAGAAACATTTTTTTTTTTTAAACCAAAAATAGATTTTTGGTCATTTTTGCGGGCTTGTGCCCCCAATGCTAGTGATAACCCCCAGCTCACAAATTCGTGATAAATCCTTTTTGCAGATGCCGGATGCAGTGATGCCGGACCACAGAGTAACAGAGAGCATCTTAAAAGATGAGCAGATTTAGATTTTTGATGAGTATTGTATGAGAAAAGTTTAAAACCACCAAAAAGTTGCTCCACGTGGCGCATGGAAGCTTCAAAAGTGGAGAAAAACAGGATACCTATGTATTAAACTTTTTCTAAAAAATTTGAAAAAAAAAAAAACTACCAGAAATCTGTTTTGACGAGTAGATGACGAGAAAAATCTGAAACCCCCAAAAAGTTGACAGGATATTGGGGTGGTAGTGGGCCTAGGGGTGTCCTTCGGTGACGCGGTTGCGGTGAATCTTAGGTAAACACGTTCTGTTGTGTGCCAGTCAACCTTGGAGAGGACGGTGGACCGTCTTATGAACCAGGCGCATTTTAGCCGGCCCGCTACTTGAACCCTTTATTTGAGTCACGTTTTTCAACAGTTCCAGGTATGCGAGCCAAAAATGTGAGGATTACTTATTTTTATTCAGAAAATAGTCTTGTTTTTATTACTTATTAGAAATTTCTTGGAACTCCAATCCTTTGTCACCATACTGTGATCAGACTTGTTGAGAGGTCGCTCGTCGCCTGGTACCTACTCAATGTTTTCCTCATTTCTTAGCTTTGCTCGCAGCTTTCTTCACGACATACCCGAACACCTTGTTAACCAAACACCTGTCTGTTCCCATTCAGGCTGATTTGACCTGCTGATTTGAATGCCTCTGTGTGATCACTTCCGACTCGGTTTCTTCGGCCCGCAGGGCTTGCACGCTACTTCGCCGGCTTTGACTGCATCTCACGATCCCCCCGTCAGCCGGAAGATGAAGGTTGCGTCGGTTCTCGGGGCTCTCCCACAAATCGTGCCACTTTCTCAGGTAACAAGCTCGTCATGTTCGCGAATTAAAGGTCGTTTTCCCCCACTTTGGAATCAGAAACGTGGAAGGTAGGTAACTAGAGGGTAGGTAGATCATCCTTTTGGGTTATTATTCTTGGTCGACGACTCGGATCGGCCTCAAAATTTGACATTATCCGTTTCAAGAGGTCGAGATTCAAAAAACCGACATTTCCGTCCGCCGTTAGCCGTCAGGGCCGTTTTGGGCAGTAGGAATTTTTTTAAAAGTCTGAAATTTTGACAAAATACTTGGTTCATCATCTAGTTGTGCCCGCAAGGTTTTCAGACCGATCGCCCAAACCCGTGGGGCGCTATGGGGCTAAAATGTGGCTATGGGAGGTTTGTTTTGAAGGCTTGTGACTATGGCATCGAGTTAGGTGTCGTTTTCGAAGTATTTTTGGACGTAGAATCCATTTTGGGGGTCCCGGAACGATCCAATATCACTGTGGGGATCTACAGGGCTTTCATGGGGCTACAAATGGAATTTTTAAGGATACCAAGAGATCAAAATTTGATCTCTTTATAAAAAATATTTAATATTTTCCAAGTAAAAAATTTAGAAACAGGATTTTGAAGAAAAAATTTGTTTTCCTACCTAACACTTTTTTTTCCAAGACAGAATTAATTTTCACACAAGTATCAAAGAATAATACACCCTATTGTAAAATTTGCAGCGTTTTTAATTTTAATTTAACTACCCTTGCTGGCAGCATGTCTACCCGCAAGATTTTTGAGCCCCCCCCCCCCCCCCCCTCCAAAGGAAGACCTGCGTGCCCATGACGGGCCCTCCGCTTTCAGTTCAAAATCTTCAATATTTCTAAAACAGTTCTGCACACAATTAAACGGATGTTCGAACTAAAAATTTATGTTGGGGTGTTTTAAAGGGTGCTAAATCCAAATATGTTGTTAGAAATGATGAAATGATGACCTTCTCAAGGAGCCCAATGTTTATTTAGATTCATTACTTAAACCAATCTTGCGTCGGACCGATTTCGAGCTGATAAATTCATCTAGAGTGACTTGAAGCACTTGAGCACAATTATTGTGTATTATACTCAGGTTTAGCTCCCTCTGTAGATGAGCTTAGCAGCTTGAAACCGGCCCCCACACTGGATTTGTTAGTATCGCAATAACAATTTTAGACCATCAGCAAAGGAGTTATCTTTCTTCCTGATTTCCCATTTATCTTTCTTCAGCCCATTTAAAAACCACTGGATTTGGAGAAGTGTTTTCTTTGGTAGGTCAATGTTATACAGCTTGGCATTTGAATTTTTATCCGGGTATGTCGATTCCCCGTCGATTTCAGACTTTATCGATTCCCCTTCATGGTGAGAGCAATAAATTATTTATTTCGGCATCGAGTTTGGCTCGATACGGTCGAGCGCTTTCACTTACTCCCACCCTTGTTTAGACTATTTGTAGGTAAAATATTATGATAGTGTGGTCGGTGTGAAAATGGGGTTACTCATAGGTTTTGAGTAGGTAGTGAGATTTGGTACTTTCCCAAGTTCGGTTTTTTATGACCTTTTAGATACTTGAACTCAACGCAGTGGAAAATTGGAAGTTCTGCTGGTTTAGTGCATGAAGCTGTTCGGTTGAGTCAAGAAGATTACTTTCCTGCTGACCTGTTCTGATAGTTAAAAGAGCTCAACTAATTTCTTCCAGGCGCTAATTAGGCATAATTGAATTGTAAACTAACGAGAAGAGCAGCCTCCATACAGTGTCAGAGGATGACTCAATAGGAGGCTTGTACAGCGCGTTCTATTCATGATGGAAGTGACCACATCTGATGCCTCGAAAGGTAATAATTACCGACGAGCGTTTTACTTTCTTCGGGAGAACCTGTTCCTCGGACCGGCGATTTACACCGTCTGTACTAAAGGTCGGCTTGCCGGACCGGCCATAGACGTCGCTTAATCTCCGGCCCGTACCGTATAAAGTCTACGAAGGTTCACGTTTTGCCGGCTTTCATTCATAAAGTCCGCATTCCCCGACCTGTGGATGGCCATTATAATTAATCGGACGGTTTTTGCGCAACCACCTCGCTCACTCAGGATGTGAAGAATCGATCGCTTTTACTTCGTCTGGCCCATCCCGTTCCCTTCCGGGGTTCTTCGGAAGTTTAATTTGGCCACTGACCCGCCTTATTCACATGGAAACGTTACTCCTGCTCGAAACCAACGAGGATTAGCAACGCAACGCAACCGATTTCATGTCGTTGTGAAACTCGAACCCATGCAATTAAAATTCTTCAAATAAGTACGTTCTCTTAAGAACTACTTTTTTTTTTCTTTTTTTTTTTTTTAACGTAGAATACGTTTTTATGGAGACCTATTTGCCTATAAGCGACCCACGTAACCGACACGCAGCCGATAAGCAGAACACTTTGGTAGCATCAGTCATGATTGGCAGGATTTTTTGATATTTTTTCGTCACGCCACCTGAGTGAGCTAAATTCTCTCCTGTTTACCCGAGAAAGCTGAAATTCGATATGGAGCCTCCCTCAGACATAAGGAAACTATTAAATAAATTTCACATGACGGGCTCCATCCTGATCAGCTACATTAATGAAGCCTGAGTGAGCTGAATTACTCGTATAAGCAATTTACATTTAATTTTTCCTTATCACTTCCACTGTAACGATACAACGTAGAAACGTATTCTACGTTCCTCAGTGTTTAGCCTTCTGGCTCGAGATAGAAGAAAACAACTGGCAAGAAAGCAACATGAAAACTGGCTCAAGACAGAAAAACGCTGCAAATTTTACACAAGGGTTTATTATTCTGTGATATAGGTTACTTGTATAGACATTTAATTCTGTCAATAAAAAAAATTAAAAAAAAATTTTTTTTTGGATTTTTATATTTCAAAAAAACTTTTTTGGGGGGATTTTTTTTTCAAAAATGTGTTTTTTCAAAAATTCTTTAATTTTTACTCGAAAAATATTGAACTTCTTGGGATCCTTCAAAAATCCCATTTTTAGCCCCATGAAAGCCCTATAGAACGCCACAGTGAAATCGGATCGTTCCGGGACCCCCAAAAATGGATTCTACGTCCAAAAATACTTCGAAAACGACACCTAACTCGATCCCATAGCTAAAAGCCTTCAAAACACCCCTCCTGTAGCCCCATTTTAGCCCCATAGCGCCCCACGGGTTTGGGCGATCGGACTGAAAACCTTGCGGGCACAACTAGATGGTAAACCAAGTATTTTGCCAAAATTTCAGATTTTTAAAAAAATTCCTACTACCCAAAACGGCCCGGACGGCGGACGGCGTACGGCGGACGGCGGACGGACATTTCGGATTTTGAATGTAGACCTCTTGAAACGGATAATGTCAAATTTTGAGGCCGATCGGAGTCGTCGACCCGCGTCGCGAAAACATAGGTGTATTATTCCAAGAATAATAAACCAAAAAACAGGCTCAAGACAGAACGAAAATGACATTAAATGAAAAACGCTGCAAAGTTTACACTAGGGTTTATTATTCTTAGGTTGTGCAAAAATTTAATTCTGTGTCAATAAAAAATTTAGAAAAAAATTTTTTTTTGGATGTTTTTTTTCAAACATTTTTCGTTTTTTACTCGAAAAATATTTGACTCCTGGGATCCTTCAAAAATCCCATTTGTAGCCCCATGAAAGCCCTATAGATCGCAACAGTGAAATCGGATCGTTCCGGGACCCCAAAACTTGGATTCTACGTCCAAAAATACTTCAAAAACGACACCTAATTCGATCCCATAGCCAAAAGCCTTAAAAAAACCATCCCGTAGCCCCATTTTAGCCCCATAGCGCCCCACGGGTTTGGGCGATTGGGCTGAAAACCTTGCGGGCATAACTAGATGGTGAACTGAGTATTTTGTCGAAATTTCAGATTAAAAAAAAAATCCTACTGCCCAAAACGGCCCGGACGGTGGACGGACATTTCGGTTTTGGAATCTAGACCTCTTGAAATGGATAATGTCAAATTTTGAGGCCGATCGGAGTCGTCGACCTCCGTCGCGAAAACGGAGGTGTATTATTCCAAGAATAATAAACCAAAATGGAAAATTGATAGTAATTTTTCCAAATTTTGGAAAAAATACTCGGTTATCCAACGAGCTGTGCAATGTTTTCAGCCTGTCTGGCTCTGTGGGGCTGAAGACAGGGATTTTGAAGGATATTTGCCCTGGGATCAATAATTTAAGATAAAACATTTAAGACTTGAATAGTTTTCCTCATGATTTTGGACGTACAATCGATTTATGGGAGTTCCTGTCTAACCTCACGGGGACCCTTTATGGCGCTTTATGTGTCGTTTTGGAACATCATGCGCTTTTTAAATTGTGGTTAATATACGAGTAGTAGTTACTAACAATACTCGTACATTACTGGTAGTACCTACAATCTTTCTTATAAGTCTTACAAGAAAGTGTTGACATGAACCAAATTTGTTCAAAGAGATGTGAAAAGTAAAATTTCTGTACCCTGCGAGGTGAATGAAATTATACAAGGTTAAGTCGTGGGTTCATTTTGGTTTATTATACTTGGAATAATACACCTAGATAATCGCGACGGACATAGAAAATTCTGATCGGCCTCAAATTTGACATTATACGTTTCAAGATGTGTAGATTCCAAAAACCAAATGTACGTCCGCCGTACGCCGTCCGAGCCGTTTTGGGCTGAAGAAAATTTTTTTAAATCTGAAATTTTAGCAAAATACTCGGTTTACCATCTAGTTGTGCCCGCAAGGTTTTCATCTCGATCGCCCGAACCTGTGGGGCACTATGGGGATAAAATGAGGCTTCATGAGGGGTTTTTGAAGGTTTTCGGCTATGGGGTCGAGTTAGGTGCTGTTTTCGAAGTATTTTGGGGCGTAGAATCCATTTTTCGATGTCCCACACCTGTCAAGACACTACACAGAAAACAGTTTTTCAACTTTTTTCAAAAATATCTTCATAGTGACACAGAATTACTTTTTGCACAATAAACCTATATTAAATACATACTAAACCCTTGTGTAAAATTTGCAGCGTTTTCTTGAAAAAAGGTAGTCGAGGTATAGTGTTGGAAAGGTCTGGGGCAACCATCGATCGATTTTGCGTCAAACATTATGTCGAAAACGACATCAACCTCTGCCAAATTCATTGAAAAATCGTCCCGACTGACTGCCAAATTGCTCACCAAATTTATGCAGTCTCCTGTGCTCATCTTCCCGATAACGACCACCATGAAACTTTCACTGTTGCCAGCATTTAAAGATACGACGAAATAAAAAGTTGATAATTAAGGGGTTCCAAAAGAATGTGAAAAAAAGAAGAAGAAAATAAAACAACATCCCGTGGGACGGGAGTATCGTCGTGCGCCATGAGCGGCGGGGTGGGGGATCGAGCGCCCCACATGCGGAAAGGTATAAAGCTAACCCCCAGGACGCCGGACGCCGCCAAAAAGTGAAAGATGGTGAGTTGGTGCACAAGAGCAGCCGCGTTTTGGGTCGTCGCCGTCGTCGCGACGTCGGCGTTCGCGCAAACCGTCGACGATCCCAACGCCGCCGCCGACGGCGTCTACACGGAATGCCTGATGGGGATGAGCTGGTCCTGCTTGCAGCGGAAGGCTCTTATGTTCATCAACAGGATGGCCAAATCGGAAAGGTACGTGGTTGTTCGTGAATTTCAAAATTCTCGAACAGAACCGATTTTATTAAAAGATCCAACTGTGAAGCAAAACAAGATAATATCTATATAGCGCTGAGTTATGTAGGTAATTTAATTTTCACTTAAAAAACTAAAACTCGTCTAGTCCTTTTTTCGAATCTCTCTAGAAGAAGTCTCATTCAATTCAGCGCTACAAGTTACTTCTCCTGCTGTAGGAAGAAAGCTGGCTTTACACTACAGTTCAAAATATGAAACATTTCTGTTAAATAGCTCAGCTTGATGTCCTATAAAAATAGCTTGCTAGTGCTTTGGTTGCTTGGTGGGCCTCTGGGTAAAATTGCGTATTCGTGACTGTTCTTATGGTTTTCTACGTTTAAGTTGTGTTTCCTTTGCACTGTTTTGCATCGGCTCACGTGTTTTTCCTCCTCCACATGGTCTCTAATCCTTCAACAGCGGTGAATGTTGAATAAATGTTTCCTCCAAATCGACGCTTCAAATATAGATTCGATTTTGTAAAAAATAAAAAAAAACACGAAAAACTGGATTTCTCTTTAAAAAAAAGTATAAGTTGATATTTTCTGTGTTTAATGATGAGGTGATATGAAAAATTATCTTCAATAACAATTGAAAGTTCTAATCATTGGAATCAACTATTGGAACGGGACGATTGAAATCCATGAGAATTTGTTTGGAATCCCAGAATTTCACTTCGGCACATTCCAAAATTGCAAGAAGGCATGTGCTCACGAAGCAGATGGGCGGCGCTGGTTGGTTTTTCAAAGGCTTTTTGCCAGGAGTGGTTGTTTCGAAGTAGTTTTGAACACAGAATCGATTTAAGCTGCTCCAAGATCGGTACGGTATTTCTGCTACGATAGTCGATTATTAAAAATTATCATTTAATGATATACCATAACGTAATTCAACTTGGAGCGTTTTTCTCTTTACGAGTCCTTTTGAACTCATGGGATATTGAGTATCCGGTTCGTTTAAGTATAACGACCTACAAAAATCTCATTGATCTGACACGATGTTCACGGTCGGACACAGAGGTGGGAAGAGAATGTTTATTCACAACATGACGCCTCTCTAATCGCGGGATTTTTCTCGTCATTTGAGAAGCATCCCACACCGGTCAGCTCCAGTTCCCAGTTCGCAGGTGATTGTTTGGGTTGACCGCTATATGGGCGACGGGCTCACGCTAACGTCGAATTATCGCAGGGCTTGGTGGAAATATCCTCTATGATGATGTCTACGGGGGAAAATCAAAACAGACGAAGAACGCTGCAGATTGATGGATTTCGAGATCCTCGATTTATTTCTTATGGAGCGCAGCGTAGTTCTTGAGTGGTAGGGTAGATTCCCAAAGAACGATTCGTCGTCCATAACTATTACGAAAACGACACGCTACTCTACCTCCTAGTTAAATCCTCACAAAGCCTAGAATTTTCACACTGTATTCAGGCCTCTTTCCCCCTCATAAATCGATCTATGATGAGACGTTAACATTTAGTGTCCCATCCTATTTATTTAATATTAAATTTTAGAAACGTCGGCTATCGAAGTATGTGTTTTCCCAGTCCATTCCAAATCAATCACTATTAGTAATGTTTTATGTCATGTTGATGTATTGGTGTATAGTTTTTATGATAAAGGAAAATTATTTTCTTAATTTGTGCTACCTAACTTGGTAATTAAACTCGGGAAGCTCGTTCAGCTCGATTCAACAGAATGATGAGGATGAAAACCAGTAATTATAATCACGTAGTCTTCATCACCAGGCTGGCTGCCCATTAGCGGCAATAATTTCTATGATCGTTGCAGGTTTCCTCTGGTCGGTGATGGTATCGTTTCCTTAGTCCGGACGGGTCCTCCGGAGCCGGATCTGTCCGAAGAGTCGTTGAGAGGACTCGGAACTGACTCTTTGGGCGATCTCGTCGACAACTCCATCTACGACTTTTTCCAAACTCACGTCTTCCGGTTCGAACTGCCTTCCTGGCTGAGGGGAAACTCCGTGGAGCAGGAGAGGTCTGACAACGGAATTGACTTTTATTTGGGAGAACCCGTTGAAGAAGGTAATGCGAATAGGTCAATTTTTCACTCTCTCTCCGATTTTTTTTTCAAAAATTTTCCAAGTTGCATAATTTTTTGAATGCAGGCAGGAAAAAGGGTGGGCTCGGAGGTGGCGGCGGCGGCGGAGGCGGTGGAAAGAAGGGCATGAAGAAAATGATGATGATGATGTGCATGATGGCCGCCGGTAAAATGATGATGTTGGGCCCCCTCTTGCTCGGTCTCACCAAATTGATGGCCATCAAGGCTCTCATCATGGGATTCATTTCTCTCACCATCTCCAAAATCATGATCCTCAAGAAGCTCAAGAGTAAACAGGTAAGGCTCAAAAGGTCCCAATTGAAAACGAGGAATCTTTACTGGAGTTTTTATATGGTCAGGAAATTTCTCCTTAAACTTGAGTTGGTTCCCGTCCTATAAATTTAACAGTCCTCTATCGGAACTTCCTTTTTATGTGACCCGCTGAAGAGAAAGTGACCAAACGGAAGAACTCCCCCAAAAGAACAACTTTTTCTCGGAGATTGATATCACTAAACAGGAACATCGAAACAAAATCCGTGAAACAGGTACCGGACGGGTCAGTTTGGTCAGTCCGGAGGTTACAAGTTTTTGTTTTTTCTCTCTCGTTTTTCCTTCGGCTTTATCCTCAATTCGCCTGATAACCTTTACACCTTGAAATCCATCGGACGTTCACCAACCCACCAAAACTCGTTGGGTAGTCCTCGATTCTTTAATTACTCGGGGTTTTTTCCCCGTTGGAAAGGGGCAATTGTGGTTTCGAAAACGGGTAACCTGAAGGGTGATGGGAGCGGAGAGTCTTTTAACCTTAGGAAACATTAACCTCCGTGAAAGATTGACCTTCACCGTGAACTTGATGGTGGTTCATGCACGTTTTAAAGTTTGTCCTATTTTGAAGTACCGTGATTTTTTTTTTCCGGTTTTGTATTGGGGAAAACGTAACGGAAGGAGATATCGATGTGAAAATCGTGACATCAGTAAATTGTTCATTATTTGCTTGTTAAGTAGCCTGCACAACTCGAGTGATTTAAACCAAACTGACCAAAAAAGTGACCTCTTAGAAAAAACTTCTCATAATCCCCTCCAGCTCCTGCATGACCCCTCGGTATGGTTTAACGTGCCTGACGTCTCCAGAAATCAATCCTATTATGTCAAATATCCCAAAACCCAAAACCATTCATAGACCCAACCTAACCCAGGGACCCATATTGAGAAAATACTGCAAATTGAAGCGGTTAGGGAAAGAAAAAATGACTCCTCGGCTAATGTTGGTACTAAATTGTTTACTCTAGATAGATAGATAGATTAATACCAGAGAGGATATAGAAGTGGGTTCCTGAGGGGCGCCCCACTTCCCGCACTTAGGCCTATAGACCCCATGGAAGAAATAGCTTCCATATTCCACTTCCTTATTCCATGTATAGACCCATTGTGCTGCCTCTCGGAGTTACTATGGTAGGAGTTCTGTGACCTTGTTCAACCTCTTCAAAGAGGTTCAATAGTCCTCCTACCAGGTCCTTTCGTGCCAGTATCTCTCCCCGGTCCACAGAGCACAGAGCAAGATACCTTCTGCGCTCCAGGGCCTCACATTCAAAGATGAGGTGGTCTGCTTGTTTACTCTAACAAACAATAATTGTAGTGTGGGGACCGGTTTCGAGCAACTAAGCTCATCTACATCATCGATATTTAATATTATTCATTAGCACACTCATTAATCACACGACGAACATAATAATATTCTAGTACTACATATTATGTAGTATATTATACTGAAGGTAGGTACATCACATTGCAAGGAGTAATTGTCTAATTGGACTGTTGAAACCGGAACGAAATGTCGGTGGGGAATTTGGCAATAGTAATTTTGGAATATGGACCCATTTCTAAAATTGACTCCATCACTGATGGCAAGTGAAACATCTGAAAACCAATTTGGCTATACACTACTTTGGAATTACACTACTGAAATGAAAAATTGACTATTCTGGCGGTGATGAAAATAATATTTTCATCTTCATATTATGTGAGTAGCGGCAGGGAGAATAATTCTGATTGACACAGGTAACTTTAACAAGCCATCAATTGAATTGAATAGATGAGCGCAACCTTTTTGTTATTACGATATATTTAATGAGCGAGAGAAACTAAGAAACAGTAGGTATCTAGCGACCAAACTATGCCACACAACACATCATCCACGTGATGCTCATTACGTAAACAACTGCACCCTAACGACCGATGCTTAAGAAAACCTTTTGCCGATCAGAGGTAACGAACGGCTCAGGCTGCAAAAATCGTTTTGGAGTCGTTGGAATCAGCCTAAAAAGCTCATTCCATAGACCCTTGTACCAACGAAATCGGACAAAAACTTTCGTCCCCCTTTTGAGGCCTCCTCAGTTACACATCAGAGATAAACAACTTTCGTCGTGAAGGACCTCCCGAAAACCGATGAAGGGGATGAGGGAGGGAAAATCAAGGTAGCCTATAACCACCCCCGGAACTCGCTGATGACAATGAGACCACCCTCATGAAAATCTGTTGAGCCGCTCGGGCGTGATGCTCTGTACACAAACAAACAAAAAAAACAAAACAAAAAAACAAAAAAAAAACAAGCCATCAATTGAATTGAATAGATGAGCGCAACCTTTTTGTTATTACGATATATTTAATGAGCGAGAGAAACTAAGAAACAGTAGGTATCTAGCGACGAAACTATGCCACACAACACATCATCCACGTGATGCTCATTACATAATAAAACCTTATGCCGATCAGAGGTAACGAACGGCTCAGGCTGCAATAATCGTTTTGGAGTCGTTGGAATCAGCCTGAAAAGCTCATTCCATAGACCCTTGTACCAACGAAATCGGACAAAAACTTTCGTCCCGCTTTTGAGGCCTCCTTAGTTACACATCAGAGATAAACAACTTTCGTCGTGAAGGACCTCCCGAAAACCGATGAAGGGGATGAGGGAGGGAAAATCAAGGTAGCCTATAACCACCCCCGGAACTCGCTGATGACAATGAGACCACCCTCATGAAAATCTGTTGAGCCGCTCGGGCGTGATGCTCTGTACACACAAAAAAAAAAAAAAAAAAAAAAAACATACATGTCGAAGAGGTGAGCGCACCTTTCCATTTTTTGGAAAAAGGTTGCGCTAAAAACTTACATGTCGAGGAGGTGAGCGCACCTTTCCATTTTTTGGAAAAAGGTTGCGCTAAAAAATGCCTACTGCCCGAAACGGCTCGGACGGCGGACGGACATTTCGTTTTTGGAATCTTGAAACGGATAATGTTAAATTTTGAGGCCGATCTGAATTTTTGACATCTTTCGCGTGTACATAGGGGTATTATTCCAAGAGTAATAAACCAAAAGTGTTTCTTTATTTTCGTAATTGAATAGTGTTTCCTTATCTCAAGCCGATATTATCGAAATCGATTTTTTAGTGAGAAAGTATCAAAAACTACTCGCCCACAGGGCTTCGTATACATTTCTTGCCTCTCTTGAAAATTTGTTGAGGATGTGAAAAACACATTTGGCTTTGACACCCTCAATTTGCAAAAATTTAGTGTTCTTGAATTGGTGTATACGTCCAACTCTTCTACCCCAAGCTTCAGTGAACCTTAATCAGATTTTTGCTCTTCTTTTGGCTCCCCCCTTCACTCGGATTTCGTGCGGAAGAGAAAATCCGGCCGGATTATAAACGCGGGATATTCATGACAAGTTGAACCTGTGACTGGCAAAGTCGTACCGAGCCGGAGACGTGATCTCTCGTCAAGCAGCCTATTGTGATACCAAACCAGTCATCATGTTGGGAGTTGCACTTGAAAAGGCGTCGGGTACTCTCGTGACCCCCGGGGCGGGTATTTCACTTCAAGATCAGCTTCGAACGGCACTTCAAGCGGTGAAAATCGAAAGTTGCCGTGACATTTTGCCCTCGACGAATATTCCGGCGTCTGAAATCGATTGTCAGCTCCGTAAGGCAACAATTTTTTTGTTTCTGAAAAAGATTTCCTGGCACTTTCTTCAGCCTTAATCGCCTGCTGGAGTTGCCCTGGGAGAGATGGACCTATCGCGTGAGAGATTATGACTTGGTAATTAGAAGGGTTTTCGGCTGGGAAATGTCTCGACGCGTCTCAAAATTACGAGAAAGATGGCACTAGTGTAGTGGTTTTTGTTTGTGTCACCCCCAGCGTAGTTTGTCGTGAAATAAGTTTTTTTTATCTCACTTCAAATTTACAAATATGAATTCTTGCAGGGCGGCGGCGGCGGCGGATGGAGTTCGGGCGGCAGCGGCGGCGGTTGGTCCTCCGGCGGCGGCGGCGGCAGTAGCGGAGGCTGGTCGTCCGGCGGTGGCGGCGGCAGCGGCGGATGGGACAGGAGTTTCGCTCACGATCTCGCCTACAAGGGACAAATCATCGAAGATAACGCAGCCTGACCCCCCCCCCCCCCCCCCCCGTACACTTCCCAATAAATTGCTGTCACGCTGAATTTGGCGTGGACGTGGGAACCTGAAGAAACCTCCCTTTTGCCATTTTGGAGTCACGATCCACACTCTGGGGAGTCTCCAATTAATAAGACGCGACTGTACATAAATTATAATTGTTTTTCAAGTCAAATATCATACCTAATATGTCACGGAGTAAAAAAATGCTGTTTTACGTTAATTATTTTTTACTCTGTGCCTAACGGTGTGCATAAGTACAAAAGTTCTATTTTTGTGTGTGATATATTTTGTACGTATTTAAATATTTATTACAATTTGTTAGTTATTCTTACTTCATATTTATTTTTGATCAAAAATAAACTAGTTCACATGACTCAATGTTTATCTTACTTCCACTTGTCTGCATTCTGGAATTAGCGAATGTGAATTGAAGTACCCGTAATAAGCAGTGGAATTTCTTTCATAATAATTATAGTAGCTATTGCTACTCATTGCATCACTTTTCAAAACTCATGAATATTGACAGTTCATTAATAATTAATGAACTGTCAATATTCGTGTAAAAATGTAATTATTACATTTCTGCCTTATGCGCTTGGTTTCTGCTGCGATTGCCCTCTCGGCCCTCTAGGATGATAGTTTAGGATCTCGACCGTTAGATAGTTCCTAGTTCGCAATGTTATCAGCGTTCTTCAAAATTCAGTTCTTTCAAGCGCTAGAGCGACACGCCCCTCGTAGTGAGAACACTGCAGGTCGACAAGACCTCAACAATGTAAGTTAATTATATACATCGTCTAATTAAATAAATTGTCAATTGACAAAGCTATGTACGATAAATCAATCGTACATCGAACAACAGATCAGACTATTTTTCGGTGTCATCCGTCTTCAGAATACCTTTTCCTATCCACCAAATGCATTATTTTACTTGTTTTCATAATTTGCAATGCAAAAAAAAAAAAAAAAAAAAAAAAGGATCAGTTTTATACTTGTGCCGGTCTGTGGTTCATTTTCCATGAGCGAAGTTCTTCGGCTCTTGACATTTTTTTTGGTTGCGAAAGCAGTAAGCATGTCGGCGTTTCTATGGACGTCCGTCATCGTCTCGAAAGGCCACATCCACGCTGGAAGATCGCCAGATTCAGTCAGCGTTTTATTTGCCATATTACGCAGAGTTTTTGACAATTAGGCCAGATGTACGTGTTGTTAAAGAAGTCATTTAATGAGTAAGGCTCCTTGTGAGTTAGTAGATTTTTACAAGGGACTTTTGACAAAGGCTCAACTCGAACAGATTTTGGAAGAGAATTGAAAATTTGTAATCACCCACCACGATGTAGAATTTCTACTGACTAGCAAACGTGAGAGGGGCAGCGAAATTTGACTGCCACTTCGTGTGTCGTGGGAGAGAGATGCTGAGGGGAACGAGCTGAGATTATTAAATAATATATTAAATATACCAAATTTTGGTATAAAAGTTAGGCATGCGAGGATGTACCTACAGGGCAGGTAGTACTATGAATAATCCCAGCTCCTCAAATGTTGACTAAACAACGGATTTTATTAGGTATGTCATGGGAAAATGGGAGTTCAAGAAATTTCTTCCTATTTGTTGGCACCAGTGGAGCGTCTATAATCTCTAATTATAGTTAGCGCGCCATCTCAATCGTCTCCCGGTTCCGCGAGGGGAAGCGGCCAAGTGCTCTTGGAATCTTGGAAAATGTGTTTGTATTTTTATTACTGTTCACTCTCCTGGCGATTGGCAAATCAATCGTGAACCTTATTTCCACTTTTCTCAAACGTAAATATTATATTGCATTCAATGACCCTTCCAGTCCCCTTTCTGTCCGCGTAGCTTGTGCAGCTGCAACAACTTGGCTAATTGCGTCAATTGTGGATCTCCCAGAAATTTCTCCGGGCACTTCAGCAGGTGGTTTGTCCTCCAGTTCGTGGGTGGGGAACAGTTCGTCAACGATTCTGTTCTTAACATCAGTAGGTATCTCTGAGGTTTGGCTCATTCCTTTGCGTTTCTGGAGCACAGATTAGTACCCAAGCTCCCAGGGGTCGTTTTCCACATTCTCACATAGTTCTGCCCATTTAGCTGCCTTACGTTTCGCAATGCCAGCTTTTAGGGCCCGCCTTGCTACCCTATATTGATCTGTCCTCAGTAGAGTCCCTTCCAGTTCTTTGAGCCCGCCTTCTATTTCGGAAACAGTCTTTCCTGGGTTCGGCAATCTCTTCATTCCACCAGTAAGCAGGGCGGCGATCCCTTATTGTTTTCTTCTTATAAGAAGAATTTTGCCTATAGGCAAAACTGGACCAGAAAAGTGGTGGACTTTCATGGAATGACCCTTATATTACAAACAGTTGAATCTTTAATAGGCTTTCATTGAGTGACTTTTTTTTCGGTCTATTACATTTAAGTAATGTTCATATGCTTCTGATTCTTACACACTGTTTTGAACATAGATGAAGAACGACCGGTGGGATTCTCCGAACCGGCGCGACAGAAAACGTTTTTGAGCCCGAAAGAGCCGCCGTATGCAAGCTCCTCCTACATATTTGTATTGCGGGTTTCGTAACGTTTCATTGATCAGGCGTTCAACGTTCTTGTCGGGCCAACTGCCCGACAAGAATAAACCAATAATAATAAACCAACCAAAGAACAATAAAAAAATAATAAACCAACTGTTTATTATTCTTGGAATAATTGCGAGACGGAGGTCGCAAATTCTGGGCGATCAAAATTCGACATTATAGGTACGTTTCAAGAGGACTAGATTCGAAAAACGAAATGTCCGTCCGCCGTCTAAGCCGTTTTGGGCAGTAGGCTTCTTTTTTTTTAATCTGAAATTTTGACAAAAAACTCGGTTCCCATCTAGTTGTGCCTGCAAGGTTTTCAGCCCGATCGCCCAAACCCGTGGAGCGCTATGAGGCTAAAATGGGGCTTCATGAGGGGTTTTTGGTTTATTATTCTTGGAATAATACACCTATGTAATCGCGACGGAGGTCGCCCTAAAAATTTGACATTATCCGTTTCAAAAGGTCTAGATTCCAAAACCGAAATGTCCGTCCGCCGTCCGCCATCCGCGCCGTTTCACGAGCTCCGACTTTGAATAAACAATAAGTAGTTCTCATGGGGTCGAATAATTCGACGAGTGAAGTTGGCCATCATTGTTGTAAATCGTTGTCGTCGTGGAAAATCCAAGTGCCCGTAGCGCCCCTTGCGGAGATTGGTGAAACTGAATCAATGTTCATAACGTACCTTAATTTTGGTTTATTATTCTTGGAATAATACTTACACCTTTGTAATCGCGACGGAGCTCGACGACTCCAATCGGCCTCAAAATTTGACATTATCCGTTTCAAGAGGTCTATAAGGTCTTAGAATCTTTTTTTATAGATTCCAAAACACAAAATTTGTGTAGGTACATTTAATGTCCGTCCGCCGTACGGCGCTCCGTCCGGGCCGTTTTGGGCAGTAGGAATTTATTTAAAAATCTGAAATTTTGCAAAATACTCGGTTTACCATCTAGATGTGCCCGCAAGGCACGATACGATTTTTTTTTAATACGTCAAATTTGTTTCTTGGTCGTATTTTCCGAGCAAAAAAATGTTACAAAAAAAAATTAAATTTTTTTATTGACATTGAATTAATTTTTGCACAAGATATAGCAGAGAATAATAAACCCTTGTGTAAAATTTGCTGCGTTTTTTTAAAGATTTGGTGGTCGAGTTACGTGTCTTTTTCGAAGTACATATTTTTGAACGTAGTGTCCATTTTTGGGGGTCCTAGAACGATCCAATTTCACCGTGGGGATCTATGGGGCTATAAATGGGATTTTTGAAGGATCGCAGGAGGTAAAATAAGATGTCGTTTTCCGAGTAATTTTGGACGCGAAATCCATTTTTTGAGGTCCCACATTTGTCCAAACATTACAGTTTTTTTTTTTTTTTTTTTTTTTTTCCAACAATATCTCAACATATTATGTTGAACCTATCGTAATTCTATTGCGGTTACTATGTTGTACGATTGATGGGCTACCTGATGACCATTCAACAATTCCGTCTTTACTTGTAAATTGGCCGTAAAAAGTGAATCGACCTGCTCAGAAACGGGTGGATTTGGATGACAACGCTTTCTAACGAAAAGCCGCCCAACTTGTTCGAGGGGACGAGCTCCTCAGTAACGCCTGCTCCCTGATGGCCGAGGCGGGAACCTATTTGCACTTAGCGGGAACTTCAATTCCATTGAGGACGCGACGTCAGCATAATATGTATATTATCACATAATATGTATAGTATCATGTATATTATACATGATGTTTTGATCATTTATCATAAATTGTCACCAACACCTTATAACCCCAAATGTGATAACATTTTAACTCGAATAATATTATTAAGAACAAGACTTTCGGGTTAATTTCAAGATCACAACAACTGTTTTATTTATTCACGACTACCCTGGTTTCAATGCCGAAACCACTCAACCCAACATCATCCCTCTCCTCTCATGAGTCGGAGACGGTCAGCGTGGACTACTTTCAGCTTCCCATTAGTGGCCCTGATGCGGAATATGACATCGGAAATCTCAGTCACGACCTCACAAGGCCCATCCCACGGCAAATCCAATTTCGGGCAACGCCCAACTATTCTCCGTGGGTTGAAGCACCAGACCTTGTCGCCAACTCGGAATAAGGGTGTCTTGCACTTGACGTCGTACTTCCGCTTCGAACTCTCTGCTGCCTTCAGTAGTCTTTGTCGTGCCAGTTCATGAACTTCTATCAGTCCATCTTCTAACTTGCCAGCATAGCCCGTTTTGCTCTCCCTGTGCGGCGGTGCTCCATATAGCAAATTCAAGGGTAGGTTCAACTCTCTCCCAAACAGAAGGCGAGCAGGAGAAAAGCCTGTCGTTGCTTGTTCGGTTCCCCTATATGCTAACAGAGCCAAGGGTAACTTCATTTCCCACTCTTTCTGTCGATTTTCGGTGAGTTTGGACAACAGGTTCCACAGGGTGCGATTTAACCTTTCAACCTGTCCGTCACTTTGAGGCCGTAGAGGAGTTGTTCGGGTTTTGTGGATGTTGAGGATCTTGACGACTTCGCGAAAGACATTTGACTCGAACGTCCGTCCCTGATCCGAGTGCATCTCTCGCGGGACCCCGAACCTCGAAACCACGTTTTCTATTAGGCCTTGCGCGACTGTTTCTGCTCTGATGTCGGGTACCGCAAAAGCCTCGGGCCACTTGGTGAAGTAGTCTACCACTACCACTATGTAGCGGTTTCCCCGATGGCTCATGGGTAGAGGTCCGATAAAATCCACACCTACTCTTTCGAAGGGCACGCCTACCGTATAGGTCTTCATCGGAGCTTTTTGAATTAATGGCCGTCCCCGTCGGTTACAAATCTCACAACTTTCGCAAAATCGGCGGACATCTTTGTGCATACCTGCCCAGTAGAAGCTCGTTCTTAACGTGTTAATGGTACGCCTATGCCCAAAATGCCCCAGCCGATGTCCTTGCTCCAGCACCAAACCCTTCTTATCTTTTGGGACTAGCGTCTGGAGCGAAAATGACTTCTGGTTTTCTGCTTCCCACTTTCTTTTGAGCACGCCCCCATGTAGGACTATGCAGTTGAACATGGCCCAGTAAGCCTTGATCTCCTGCCCAAGATGGGATATTTCTTCCCACGAGGGACGTCGCTGCTGCTCCACCCACTTGTAGAGTAGGCCCAAGGCAGATTCTCTTAATTGCTCAGCCTTCCAGTCTACCTCAGGCTCCAGCTTCAGCCCACGCAAGTTGTCCGGCAACCCGTCTTGCTTCTTTTCGGCCCGTGTGCAGTACTTGCAGTCGCTGTCATAGCAGGGCCGCCTAGACATGCCATCAGCGTTCTGATGCTTAGCTCCAGATCTATGCTCCACTTTCATGTTGTATACCTGGATTTTCTCCAGCCACCTGGCGATCTGACCATCGGGCTCCTTGAAAGTCCGTAGCCACTGCAAAGCCGAATGATCCGTACGAACTGTGAATTCAGCCCCAGAATCCAGGCCAAAAGAGCTGTAGTGCCGCAGGGCCTCCACCAAGCTGAGCAGTTCTTTACGGGTGACACAATAGTTTCGCTCTGCTCTGTGTAAGCACCTACTAAAATATGCCAAAACCCTTTCCTCCCCTCCCTGAACCTGGGAAAGGACGGCACCAATCGCTCGTTCACTTGCATCAGTGTCCAGGATATATCTTGCCGAGGGGTCAACGTGTGCCAACAGTGGAGCATTAGTAAGCGCCGTCTTGAGGTTGTCAAAGGCAACTTGGCAAGCAGATGTCCATTCAAATTGAGATCCTTTCTCCTGCAGAGGGTACAAAGCAGAAGCACATCTTGCAAACTGCGGGACAAACCTCCGGTAATAGGAGCAAAACCCCAAGAAAGTTCTCAATTCCTTGACGTTACTTGGTACCGGCCATGACCGAACTTTTTCCACTTTTGCAGGGTCCGTTGCAATGCCCCCTTGGGACACCCTATAGCCAAGGTATGTGGCACTTTGCTTGAACAATTCGCACTTTTTGGGATTCAACTTGACCCGCTCATGGCGAAATCTGGTGAACACTTGCCGCAATTTCTCAATTTGAGAAGACACAGAGGGCGTATGGATAAGCACATCATCGAGGTACACCTTCACATTCCCAGCATCCGTCTCTGGCCTCAACATGTTGTTCATGGCTCGCTGGAAAGTGGCTGGTGCGTTAGTTAGACCAAAAGGCATCACTGGAACTGCCAGAGACCATGTGGTGTGCAGAATGCAGTTTTCTCTTTGTCACACTCTTCCATGTCGATCTGCCAGTAACCACTTTGAAGGTCCAACGTCGAGAACCACGCACTTCCGGCCAATGCCCCCAACAATTCATCAGCCTTTGGTAATGGATAAGCATCCCTTTTTGTCACTGCATTCAGCTGTCTGTAGTCGATACAAAATCTTGTCGAGCCATCCTTCTTTTTCACTAGGACTATGGGGCTTGCCCATGAACCCTTCGAAAGCTCTATGACCCCGTTCCGCTCCATCTTTTTGATCAGGTCCTCCACCTCAGGCAATCTGTGAGGAGGAAGACGCCTGGGCCCTTGACAAATTGGCCTGTGTGAACCTACATCTATCGAATGCGTAACTCCCTTGATGTGGCCCAAGTCAGATTCATTTTTGGCAAATACATCTTCAAATTCTATGAGAAGATCTCGCAAAAGGCGGGTGCTGTCAGGCTGCAAACAGCCCCTGGACCGACAAAACAGGTCCTGCAGATGGGATGGAACACCCCCTGTGCAGTTATCGCTTGTCTTGCCCAGAGAAACGTCAACTGCAGCCATTATTGAGGACTCAAATTCATGGAATCCCTGGTAACACAATGCATCCACGGTGTCTGGTTGGGTGCAATCTTCAGGTTCTACCACAGGATCATAAGAGGAGAGAATCTTCCTGTTTCCCACCACTATGCTGCTATCCTCGGCATGGATCTGAACCTTATACTTCTTCAAGAAGTCCATTCCCAAAATGCACTCCTCCCTAATATTTGCCACTTGAACTGTGTGCTTCCTCAAGTGTCCATCACCCAGGTCAATGTCAACGTCTACCTTTCCCATGACAGGGACTACATCTCCTGTCACACTTCTCAACCACCCTTTATCCCGCACATTGATAACTAGCTTTACAGCTTCTACGACGTCTTTACAAACTACTGTACTAGTGGCCCCACTATCAACTATCATGCTACAAGGCAACCCGTTCAACCTACCTACCATTATAATCGAAGGGCAACTTTGAAGGCGATAGACGACCTGTGCTGTTCCCATGCTGTCATAAGTCTGGGTGGCCATTGTGCGGTGGGTGGTCAGACTGCGGCCCCTCAATCTGACCGCTCTTCGTTTCCCGAACTTTTGGGGGCTTCATTACGAGTTGGGCATGAAAACCAGGTGTGCCCGACCTCGTCACAGCGCCAACAGGTCAGCTGGCGCTTCTGCGGTGGACCCCTCGTGAAAGACGAAAGGCGCTTCGACGTACGTGCTGCATTTACCGACGTCTCTCCTTGTTCAGTCGCGCATTGTCTCACCACTGAGCGAGAGGGAACGCTTTCTGCCTTCAAAGCAAGATCTAGCGCCTCCGCCATCGTCTTCGGGCCCACAATTTGCACATGACGTGACACTTCAGGGTCTCGAAGCCCTCTGCAGAACAGCAGAATCACCTGCTCCTCTATGTGCTGAGTATTCCCTGGCCAAGCCTTGCTAGCCAACTCGCGTAGAGCGTAGTGAAACTCCCTGATCCCTTCCTTGGCCTTCTGGGTGCGGTTGTTCACCTGATTGCAATATGCCTGCGTCGATCCTACGTCGCCAAATTTGTCGTTGAGTGCCGCGACTAACTGACTATAGTCATGTGCATTGTTAACCAGCTTCAGTACCGTCGGAGCGTCTCCTTTCAGCGAATTGAGCAGTTTATCCGCTCTGACCTCATCCGACCAAGCGTGCTTTTCTGCAATGCATTCAAATTGCTTCAAGTACGACGGCCAATCAGCCTTCCCATCAAACTTGGGTGGCTTCACATGGCTCTGTTTCAACGACTGCAGGTCAGCTTTGCACCTCTCCAACTCAGATCGCAGGCTCTCGATTTCCTCCCCAGCTATCGCCAACCGCCCCTCAAGATGGAGTAGTATGTTGCTGGCAAATTCATCTAGGAGGGGGCCCATTTCTTGCCTAACATCATTTGAAACGACACTTACGGTCTGCGTCTGTTCGCTTCGGAAGCGCCCCGCGCTTTGCTCTGGAGCAGGATCTACACTTCGACCAGGTATCGGCAGTGGTACTTCGACACTACCTGTAGGCCCCGGGTTTGTCTGCGCCAGCAAAGGCGAACCTCCCGCTGAACGGGATACCCGCGCACGAGAACGTGTGATCATTTTTGAAAGGGCAAATCCCAAAATCTGACACCAATATTAAGAACAAGACTTTCGGGTTAATTTCAAGATCACAACAACTGTTTTATTTATTCACGACTACCCTGGTTTCAATGCCGAAACCACTCAACCCAACAATATTATATTCAAGTTAATGGACTATAGACTATACGAGTTATTAAAGTTTATTTTTGCGTTCCAGAATATTTTCGTATATGTGAGCCTTAGCCTTTTCCCCCTGTAGGTACCCTTCATATGGGGTTGCTTAAACCTCAACGTTCTGGATAATAGTGCTTTGCTAATAGTGCTTTGCTGTTTACTCTTCAACGAACAACCTTCAAATGTGAGGATATAGCACTCGTTAGCACCGAACAATATTAGGCACTCTGTTTACGAGGAAAGCACCGAGAAATAAAGCTAAATGGTCTAATTTGCCGGAGGAATGGGTTGTTAAGAGAGAAGACGAAAAGGGGTGGATGGCTATTTACCTTGCGGTTGAAACATTCAAGGTTGAGTAAGTAGAAGGTTGGCTCATTCTGCAATGGTGAAGATGAAGGGGGGGGGGGGGGGGGGGGGTTGCGCAGTAGCACAGTTGATTAGGCCTTCGAGTGGGGGAGCGGAGGTTTGGTGGTGGAAAAGAGCCGATTAGGGGTCGGTAATGGAGTAGTGCCCTTATGAAGGGTAATAGACCTAAACAACCTTGAGGGGAAGGCACCCCCTAATGGCCCTTTCCAACTTTGATAGCCCGAGTAGGCTCTGCAATCTGAACGTAAATATTTAATCAATCATCATCAACAGACGGTGTCACCCTCATTGCCACGTCACATCTTCACAGAGGGGTGGAATTAACGAGAAAGGTGGTGCCATCGAACGATATTCATCAAGAGAAATTACCGGGTTGATGATGATGATGCCTCGCGGTACAAGACTTTCCGAGATGGTTACAGATTTATACAAATTTCTCACGATGCACTGGGTTTGCATCAGCTTGAGCTTCGACTGAAATGGGATATTCTTCCGTGGAAAAGGCTCGCTGATGGAGAGAAGCTCCTCGCTGGTCGATAGGCCGGACAATAGAATGTCTTGTCCATTAGCCGCCCCTCCATTTCACCCCTAACTGGCTTCACTACACTCACTCGGGCTACTTTCCTATCCCCTTAGAACACCGAGAGCCCTTCGCTTAATAAATCCCATTCCGGATTTTTCCCTCTTTACCGAAAAAAAGGACGAATCACGATGGGAGTTAGGGAGGAGAAGAAAAAGGCGTGGAGGGGCAGGGCATGATTTCATTTCATATAAAGGGCCTCGGCCATTATCCCTTATACCGACCGCCCAAGTAGATTTTCTTTTGGACGAAGGTTTTCGAGGGGTGGGGGCAAATCTGCTCAAAGCTTCCTCGAGTAAAGACGTTTGTCTTTTGAAAGGTTTGGGCCAGAACGACTTCCCCACGTTGATACGGAAATAAGGGTCGAAAAACAAGAATAATCTCATCGCCGTTGTCATGACGAGGCCCTTGAAAGCACGTCCGCCCACAACCCTGGATTATATCAAGTATGTATCGTGGATACTTTCCGTCTGAACCAGTACCGGAAGTTGACATGTTCTTTTTGGGCCATGGACCGGAAATTAATCTATGGGAGCTCAGTGGTGGTGATTTTTTGTCTGGGGCAAGTGTTTTTGGAATTCAATTGGGGATAGGATCAGTTGAAACTGGCAATCGAATGGTGTAAAATTTGCAATTAGAACATTTACATTTACATATCATTTAATGTTTTTTCCATACAAATTAAATTTCTCATGAGATGCATCAACATCCACTATCCTAAAATTAAATGAAGTGTAGCCGGCAAGTGTTGATCTGTCACTCTCGCAGCGACACATGTTTTCATCAACTTACATTCTTCCACCTAAATCCATATAGTCGAAACACAGCCAATACAGTAAGTATAGCAGAACAGATACACGAGTACGATACAACGATACACCTGAGTCTGCTGAAACAAAATCTGACATCTTATGTCAAAACTGAGTTTATCATATAAGAATGACTTCATCTCGATAAATGCCGCTCTGCCTGCTCAATAATTGAGAATTATTCTGGCGCGAATCTCCATAAAAAAGGAATATTTTAGTCGAAGTAGTTCCCACCTCAGGATTCTATTTTTCGTTGACAAAAGCTCCAAGGTACCTGCTTGAAGATCTGAACGAATGAGTGAGACATCTCTAACTTTTATCTGCCCTGCATGCACCTCACTGCCACGCGAAACAATCATCCATAAGTTTTCGAGACGTTCGACCCATAAGCCAGAAGAAACCGTGAAGACACTATGGCGGGCTGCTGCAGGCCAATCTGGGGATCATTCATGAGGATTGTCTTATCCGCATACCGGACATTATATTGTTGACGTACACACCATTTACCTTGACGTCAAGCTCTACATCAGGGAGGGAAGCAAACGCTTTCTATGTAAAATTGGTTCAGCAACGAAGATGGTAATACCACATACTATGTGTGAGATGATTTTGTGGAATGGCAGGAAGTCGCAAGCGTGGTCTCTCCACAGTTTGCTTTGTCAGCAGAGAAATCAGCAGAGAAACTCAGCCAGTAGTGTCTGAGTGCCTTCCTGAACTACTGTCCTGGAGGAGTTAGAGGCAGAGGACCTCTTGAACCTGCCAGGTTGGGAGATTGCGTTTGATTGATTGAAGGAGATTACGTTTATGGCTCGCTCCTGAACAGCGTGATATCCTTCATGTCCAGCCCTGTGGGTACGAGAATTTGGCTTGTGGGCTTCACATGAGCAAAGGCTTTTTTACAATATGAATCACGCTGTTGATCAAGGCACTTCTGAGACAGTACCAAACACGTCCTCTCTGGTAAAATGACCCCAGCCAGCCCATGATTACATTGTAATACTATAGTATACGTCCAGCTATTTTTAAAACTCACGGTTGCTACTACCTTTTCCTAGAGGAGTTTGCATAGGAATGAAGACGTCAGACTTAGTGCATTGTATTTGGTCTGCATAAATGGCGGAGTTGCGAAGATCCAAGATCCATAGAACTCCTTTCAAGTGCACCCACCACAATAAGAGTTTTCCTCGGGAATCCGATAATCGCTCCCATCACCGCTCGACCATTGTGATATTCCCTGCGGGAGTTCGAGGGGTCAGATTATTGCTAATCTTCTGTCGGATGAGTTGGAAGGTTGTGGAATTTGTTGGGGAGGGCAGAAAGGTAGAGGCTCTCGTGCCGTCGAGCGGACGTTGGAAAATGGGATCAGTTCACTTGGGGGTATAATTGGAGATGATACCTCCACGATGGCAGGGGGTAAGTTCGCAAGGGCCCACCTGGAGGCCAATGGGCCTTGTGGGGGTTTCGTGACTGTCGAGAAGCCCTCGCGGGGTGCCGGTAGCTAAACTTTTGTCCGAACGACGTCCCACCGGTTACAACAAAAGGAGTGTTGTTCCAGTGAAGAGAAAATTCGTAGTTGTTCCGCTGGAGTGATGACATTATCTGATCCGCATATGCGTACATGAAAAGGATCCCATCAAACATCAAACACTCAAAATACGTCTTCCAGTCCCTTCTTGCAAATGTTTTTTCGTGAAAGGTTTTACCTTCTAAAAAATCGAACCCATTTTAATTAGAACCCTTTTCGCACCATACCTCCACCAAGCGAACCCACCTAATTGATGAAAGGGGAATAAGGGAGCGATCCTCAGCAAGCAGGAAAATAATGATTGCAAGGTTTCATTTTAAAATCTGGATGTTGTAGTAATTGGAGTACTGTTCCTTCCGGGTGGGCGGCTATTCAAACATAACACACTTGATGTACGGTGTACGTTACTCGCCCTCAGGTGGTGGTTTGTAATAATCTTTTTAATGATTCAGCCTTTCCCCGCTCGCCTAATTGCGTTGGGGTTTTTCTCAATTAAGTATTCGGTCCTTTCGGCGATGAGAATCTTCCGTTGATGGTCATTAAAATTCTTCTGGGCAGTAGGCACACTTCGACGGTGTAGCTTGCTGCGGCGATCTAAGACGATGGTAAAAGATAAGGAGGAACCAATGTAATTTAATTGAGGTTTTGGTTTATTATTCTCAGAATTGTTTGTACTAATATAATTTTATCTCCCCATAAAGATGTTTTTTTTTCTCACTCTCTATCAGCGAGTTTTCATGCCCTTATCCCAGAGACATTTTTTTATTTTATTTTACTTTTGACTTTCAAGATATTTCTCTTTTGATTCTCGCAATCCGTATGTAATTGTCGGTTTCTCGCAATTACATTATCTTCATGGTTCATAATATCTTCAATTTTGTAATTGGGCTCGACCGTATTCTGAAAAACAAACAAATAAACAAATGTAAGTTGGATGCGGCGAGATAGTGGGAATCCATCTTATAAAAGACGATTTAAGACAAAGTAGTATATTTCCACGATAAAAATATAAATATGACTTGTAGACGCGTTTCGGTTGATAAAACCATCATCAGTACAATACAGAATGAGGAAGTTGTGAGAAGAAGAAGAAGGTATTAGAAAGGTGGCATGAACGGAGAAAGGAAATGTGAAAGGCAAATAAGTGAAAGGAGGACTCACAAGAAAATGTTTCGGTGATTACCCACTCGGCTCCCGTTTTCCCCACTCGGCTCCCGTCTAGTCACGATGGAAATTCCCAAACGGCTCCCATCTTGTCAGGATGGAAATTCCCAAACGGCTCCCGATCCCAGTACACAGATTCCTTCCCACTTTGTGCAGACTTAGGACTGCCTCAATACCAGATGTGTGGTTAAAAATGTGTTGGTGATCAATGATCAGTCAGGCTTCTTCAATGTTTCGCGTTGAAATATTTCGTCCTCCCGTTTTCAATAGTCAAGCTGCTGGCAGATTCTTGAGGCAAACGGCTCTTACATATTCCAACCGCGAAATTTCACCGGTCATGAACTTGGTAATGGTGGCCTCTAACATATCCTCCTTTTTTCGTCTGCGGGCACGAGGGGTGTTGCTAGCGACGCTGTGGGCTGCTATGTGCGTTTCCGATTGTAATGCACTGATTACTTCAACCACCTTGAAAATGTTCGGGTGAGCCGAATTGAATTCCTTGTTGAATTTGCTGTGGAACGCTTCACAACAGTTGGTAGTCAAACGAGCGGACGACGAACACTCAGCCCATATTTCTGGAGGGAAACGGCTGTCCGGCAATACATAATTGATCAAAATGTAGTCAAAAACCTTGTCAATTTTGTCGTCAACCGGTTTAAAAGCCATGAGATCATCGGTTAAACAGTCAAATACGTGCGATGCCGGTAGGTAAGGCAGACCAAATAAGTGCTTCAGTGTTTTCCCAACTTCTGAATCTCTGTCCCTAAATTCTGACGCAAGCCCAACCGATTGAATTCTCCGCCACCAACTTTGCCCTAGATGAAACCTACACCCCTTGATCTTGACCGATGGCCAAGTTGATCGAACAGCCGAATGGATGGCCTCTTCGAAGTCCGCGAAAACAATGTCAGGACGTAGGTACTCATGCAATGCTGAAAAGACATAGCTCTGTCGTTTGTCAGATAACAGCACTGTTTGCCAACACGCCTCCATAGGGCTACGGCAGCTCGTCGCTTCTGCCTGGGAGCCGAGTGGGTATCCTGTTTATGAAATTACGGGAGCCGAGTGGGTATCCTATTTCAGAAATTCCGGGAGCCGTTTGGGAATTTGAAAACAAAGTACGGGAGCCGTGTGGGTGGCCCCCAATTTTTCTTTCAAGTTAATTTAAGTAATAATAACGTATTTAATATTTAATAATAAAATGCAATTTACAAGTTTTTACTTTTAAAAGTTGAAATATAGAAGAAAAAGGAAAATTCCAAGTTTCACATTTTCAAATTCTGTAATTGTAATTAATGCTCGGTTGAAAATGAATCGTATCAATGACAGGAAAACTTACTCTTTCAACCCTTCATGAGTACCTGACGTAAAAAAGACCCAAGATATTATGGTGTGACACAAAAAGCTTCTGACAGCTCAATGAAAAGCTCGTAATTATTTGGATTGAGTCCGAGTGAAAATGGTTCGGATGATGGGAGGGAAATCAGAACACGCCATTTCCAATTCAATGAACCCCGTTTTTTCCGTGGGTTATGGTCAGGGGGGGGGGGGGGGGGTGGAGGTGGTGTAATTTGAGTTGTAACAACCCAAAACGTGTTCGGACTTGTTTCCCCTCCTCCTACCGAAATATGCGCTCCATTAATTTTTCCCCGGATAATGCGCATTCCGCCTAATTAACTTCACCTCCCCCGCCACTCAACGGGGGACGAAAACCTAATGAAAACCTCCGCTCCGCCCCGGAGAAAAAAAAAATGACGAATGTGTTTCGCGTTTATGGAGTTTTCACGAAGGGGCGCGAAATGACATTAAAAGCTTTTTGCGAGCGGGTTAAATAGTGAAATGAACCTGACGAAATGAGCGTATTTAGAAACATTTGGAAAAGAGAGCGCGGGAAAGGGGGGGGACGAAACAAGAGGTTTTGCCGTCGACCAAATGGAAAAGCTCTGTAAGTAATAACATCGGATTTCAAAAGTGTGCAATTGATTGATCGCAATTGAATGAGATTCTCCCTATCCAGCTCGCAAAACTAAATTCGGTCCCATGGCCTTTTTCACCTAGAAACCTACAGCTTTCAAACTTGAACTTCAACAAAAAGATTGCTGAACCTTCCATAATTTAAAACTTTGTTAGACTTATGAAATCCGACTTTTAACTCTAGGTACTATTAAATGTGTACTGCTCCTTTTTGCAATTTAAAAAAAATTTGTCTTTCTCTATTTGCTGAAATCTGCTCATTGATCTCAATTTAATTTATTTATTGACAGAAATGAATGTAGTTTGCGAATAAATGTACAATATTTACTCCCGTCCACCAACATAATATATTTAATAGGTATAGGTACCTGCAGCTCAGATTTTCTAGAAATTAAATTCTCTTACCTTAGAAGATATAACCATATTGTCTAAGATAAGATATTGTATTTGTATCTCCTATTATACCTACCTAATCGTTTCTTATTTTGTAGTTTTTCACTCACAAGTATCTGCTTATCATTTTGCAGGTACTCCTTCATTGTATCCTGTTGCATAACCTGGAATCAATTCAGTTCTCTGCCGTGTTTAAGTGAACAATTACTCTTCTTAGTTCTACCTGGTTGGGCCTGAGAACCGGGTGCAGTTGTGCTAAAACTGCTCGACCGTGTAGTTAGGCGGAGTCTTAATTCTCTGACTCTCTTAACCGTGAAGGAGGGAACAAGGGCGAAGTCAAACGGAGTGAGTGGTCCATGTAAGACGTTCAACGTGTATACCTTCCGTTTGTTGGGATTTGAGGGTGTAGAAGGATGGTTGACGAGACGGACCACCCGCACGTTGGGATTCGAAGTTTCGTGGGAGAAAAACTGTTTTTTGAGGCAGAAACCTGAACGCGTCTGGGGTATTCATCAATGCAGGTGCTCATGCTGTTACATTTTGTGAGAATTTTTATATTTACGCCTTTTTGAGCTTTTCAAACACAGGTCCCGTTGTACTGAGCTTCTTAGGTTGTGTACAAGGACATTTCTGGCCCATTACCACCTTTCTCATACCTTCTGCTCGCTTTCTTCCCACAGGGGAAGTGCACTCATGTTTCTTCAATCTTCATTCTTCTTCCTTGGTAGTCAACACTCCCCTAGGGGGAGTACAGCGGGACCTCTGTCCCCTCTGGCGTTAGCCACACCATTCTGGTGTGCCCGGGATGGACCAACGTGGAGGTGCTGGGTTTTATAGGATGTCTTATCACAATTCATTGGCTCAAAATTCATTGGGACAGAAGTCATAGCAGCGGACCTACCTACTATTCCACCTCTTCTTATAAATTGTGGTTATCGGGTCGTTGATGGCTGCGGAATGTAACAGACCTACTCTTCTGCCTCTTCTTGTAGCTTGCAGTTTTCGAGTCATGGGTGGTTGCTCGCATTTATGCTTATTTATATGCGCATTTATGCTTATTTTATATGAAATAAGCACGATGTAACGAGTAGAGCCTAACGAGAAATGACAATTTCTATTCCCCAACTAATGCCAACCAAGAGGCCAACGAATCTCGGGAAATACCCAAGTGGAGTCCAACACATTCACCAAATTGTGCCTACTTTGTGTTCGAGGTACCTATGCAATGGAAGGGATTTTATTTCTGACCCATAATTGGCCGCAAATGTCAATTTCATGTCGTCTATTCCACAACATTGCATTTCCTGACCTTTTTGACGAAAATGACTATTTTATGATGAAAAACTATGAATATGACGCTTATGACTTTTTGGCGTATCTGGTTATAACCACTGCTCGACAAAGAAAATGTTTCGGGCTCGAAAGTAGCTATTTCTTAAGTATTTTGACGTGCTGGTCACGAAAATCACAACGGGAAATTTGGATTAGCTCTTGTTTTCACGATACAGTATCTACCTTGAGTTATTAAGTCGAAATGGCTTGTTCGAGAGATATTGAATTTTCAAAGGTTGGTAGCCATGCCAGAAAGAAGATTGTTGTGGAGTATCCTAATGTTCCATCAGCCATTCGCCCTGTGCCCCATTCGGTTGAGCTGCCAATCCCTAAACCACCTGAAAATTTTGAAATCGTTGAGGATTTTGATGGAGAAGATGATCCACCTTGTGAAGAAGCAGGTGAGGAAGTCGTTCAGCCTGGCACTTCTCATGATCCTGATTTTGAAATCGGCTTTTTGGACGAGCCCCATAGACTAAATCAAAGGGAGTTGAGTGATCTTGTAAGAGATCTCGACTTGCCAAAGGAAAAGGCAGAGCTTCTGGGATCACGACTGCAGCAATGGAATCTCCTCCAGCCAGGAGTCAAGATAACAAAGTACAGGAATCGCCAGAAAAATCTGATTCGTTTCTTTGAAAAGAAAGACAACCTGGTTGCCGTTGGTCATGCCGTTCACATGAAGGAAACATACGGAAACATGAAATTACTTCTGGAGTCATTCAAATACGAGGATCACAAATGGCAAATTTGTGGTGACCTGAAAGTTGTCGTTCTGCTTCTAGGTATGCTGTTGGGCTATACCAAGTACTTTCCCCCATGGGGGACAGCCTAGATAGAAAATCTCACTACATAAGAGACAAATGGCCTGCAAGAAACCTGAAGCCAGGGGAAAAGAATGTTCAAAATCAGCCTCTAGTTGATCCTCAGAAGATTCTACTTCCTCCTCTACAGGGCTGATAAGCTAGGGCTGATGAAGAACTTCGTAAAGGCCATGAAGGACTTCGTAGAGGCATTCAAGTACCTCAGGGCGAAATCCCCAGATTGAGCGATGCGAAGGTTAAGGAAGGAGTCTTTGTTGGCCCTCAAATCCGCGAAATTCTGAAGGATCCACTGTTTGATGAAATTTTGGAGGGAGAAGAGAAAGCAGCTTGGGAAGCATTCAGAAAAGTAGTAGGAGGATTCCTAGGCAACAGAAAGAAGAGAACTACCAAGATTTGGTGAAAGAACTGCTTCAGAAATATCAAGACCTCGGTTGCAACATGTCCCTAAAAATTCATTTCCTGCATTCTCATCTTGATTTTTTTTCTTGAAAACTGCGGATCTGTAAGCGACGAGCACGGTGAAAGATTCTACCAGGACATCTCTTCAATGGAACGTAGTTATCAGGATCGTTGGGACGAGTCTATGCTTGCAGACTACTGCTGGACTCTCGGGAGAGATGCTCCGGATTCCACCTATAGGTGCCGTGTATACAAGAGGCAGTCCAAGAGAAAACGAACTCAAGATTAAATGAAAATTAAGTAATTCTCTCCTGTAATGATAAACAATATATTTTGTTCGAGTATGTATGATTTCAAATAAATATATATAATATATATGTTCATATATATATTCATATATTATATGAATGCGACAGCTTTTTGCTTCATTTTACATCTTACGCGTAAGCGCGCTATGTGCCCGGTGAACACATAATATGTGTTATATTATGGGCCCTGTTCTGTATCTTAAAAAATTTCGTTATGGGCCCTGTTCTGTATCTTAAAAAATTTCGTTATGATATTCGTGTTCCTCGTTGAAAATTCAGTAATCTCTTAAAAAATTTCGTTATGGGCCCTGTTCTGTATCTTAAAAAATTTCGTTATGATATTCTGTTCTGTATTCTGTTCTGTATTCTGTTCTGTATTCTGTTCTGTATTCTGTATCTTAAAAAATTTCGTTATGATATTCTGTTCTGTATTCTGTTCTGTCGTTATGGGCCCTGTTCTGTATCTTAAAAAATTTCGTTATGATGTTCTGTATCTTAAAAAATTTCGTTATGATATTCGTGTTCCTCGTTGAAAATTCAGTAATCTCTTAAAAAATTTCGTTATGGGCCCTGTTCTGTATCTTAAAAAATTTCGTTATGATATTCGTGTTCCTCGTTGAAAATTCAGTAAGATTTGGTTACTTACAAGCAGGAAACTCCCAAAAAAAAATTTTTTGTAGGGCAGTGTTATCAGTTGCTTGAAGCAGACGGGGAGCCATAGCCTTGGATGTGGTCGAGCCCTCCTTAAACTAAACAGTCCCACGTTGAACATTTTTGCTCTGCGCACGTTCGCCTAACAGTTTGTACGCTCGTATGATGTAGCAACCAATGGAAGATGAAAAAAGGCGGTGGGAATTTCACACAGGAAATGGGATAATCGAAATGGTTTGCGAAGCTGCAAAAAGGGCGATGGGATTGTCAAAGGTGGAGATTGGCGGGAGAGTCGTCCAAACGGAAATTCACCACACCGAGAAATGAACTTGGTTGAGTTGATAGGGTGCTTTTCCCTCCGCCGGTGATGTGTTATGTAGTATAGCGAGGTGTTGTGAAAAGGTGTTGGTTGGTCGGATGTTGCCTGTGGTGGGGAGACGGGGGATATCCCTCTGATTCCCCCTGGGAAATACTCGACCGAGGGGGCTTTTCTCCGTGTAATGTTTTGCTATACGCGTCTCACTTCTCTATCGAATCCTCATTCCATTTCTACGCTTTCAATTCGTTTATGACCAATGAAACTATAAACAGGGCATGAAATTAACGATGAATGATGGCATTGTGTCCTGAATGAGTACAGAAAACGTTCTACATCCATATAGTTGCCTGCAAACGTTTGCCACAGTATGATAATAATATTTTAATAGTTTTCTTTTAATAATAATTTTAATTATAATATTATTATACTACTATGACATGAACACTTCAAGGGGGGGGGGGGGGGGGGCACATTCAGTCATCCTAAACCTTAAACCTGTTACTATAATTTATCGGAATGTACCTATCAAGTCGTAACTCGCTGTTAGTGAATAAAGTTTAGTTGAGGCCACGAAGATATGACATATCTTCACATTGTGAACCTTTGTATAAATGAGGCACCTGCTTTCCAACCTAAGAAGAAGCAACTGGAATGAACGCGGGAGCAACAAAGTCAAAGCTGTGTTTATATTGATCTTTCTGTTAAGGGGACGCCCTCCGACGTTCTGGGGAAGGGAAGGGATTGATTGAAGTGTAAACTTTCTCTCTCTCTCACTCTCATCTTGTTACTTCTAACCTCCCACCTCATCTTCCATCTCCGTCTCACCCCTTTGGGCATTCAACTATCAGCCATGGCGGTTTAATGCTTCTCTCTCCATCCACAATCCTTATCCTCTTTCTTCCCCTCCCCTCTTTCGCACACTTTCGCTCTTCCCTTCGCCGCCCTCAACGAGATACCTTAATTTAGAACCGCTGTAAGCACTCAGGGCTTTTATTAGCTTGTGATTCAGGGGCTTAGGGCTTTCCCTTTGGTTCCCCCGTCTTTTCATCCATTTCACAACCAACCTCCCAATTCCAGCCACCCAATCAACCCTTAGTATAAATCTTCCTCAACGCTCCACCAAAACCCTCAAGGCTCGGCGATTTGAGATTTAGTTCAGCTCACTTGATGGATATTGGAGTCATTTCCCAGAAACAGTGCGAGGGAAACTTCAGCTCTAACTACAAGTTTATAGATAGCAATGACCTAAGATATCAGAACCTCATTATATACTTTCCTCGCTATGAAAATTCTTCCAAAAAATCATTTCCACATAATAATGATTATTCTGATTATTAGTCTGAAATCACAAGGTACCTCGGTTTTAGCGAAAATAGTTCTTATCACAGTTACAACAATGTTATCCACTGAACGTGTGCGCGAAAGTAGTAAATTTTAATAGTAACGCGTTCTCATAAAATACATTCGAATATGTGTTGGGCATTTTAAAACCAAAAGGCAAAAACGACAGCTCAGCAAAGAAGGAACATCGACTTGCTTAACCTAGAATACCTTTTATTTACAGAGAATACTAATTATCAACAACAACCACGTTGAACAACCAGACTTGTTGATAATACTAGGCGGCCATCCCCTGCTGACCACGCCAGCCAACCCCCGACGTATCCCGCCTGGCCTCAGACCCATGGGTTGCAAATGTCGCAACAACTCGTTTTCCCATATTTTGCAGTTTTTTTCTTAAAAAAATTTAATACAGATTTGTTTTTTTATTTTTGTTCCACTTTTGGTCACCACGTGGAGCAGCTTTTTGATGGTTTCATATTTTTCTCTTCATCTACTCGCCAAAACGGATTTTTTTTTTTTTTTCAAATGTTTTAGAAAAAGTTAAATTTCCGTGTTTTCCACTTTAGGAGCTCAGATACGCCACGTGGAGCTACTTTTTGGTGGTTTCAGACTTTTCTCGCACTATGCTCGCCAAACTGCATTTTATAAGACCAATTTCAAATTTATCTTACCGTTAGAAGTGCCCTAGAATAAAGATGATCATTCTCCTCGTTCTCCTCCTCCTCATGTTGGAGCTCCAATATAATAGATAGATAGAAACTAGACATTATCCTATTTTAGCCCTCATAAACCAGTACCTATTGTCTATTTTTCGCATGGAAGAATAAAATAATTACCTAATTTATTCGAGAGGTGCGTTTTTATTTGTATTCCTTCCTTCTATTTTCCACTGAAACCATTCCGTTATACTAAAATCATTGGTCACATCAACGAACAACCAATGGCTCGACATGGCTCCGATGGACGCTGATGGGTGAATCAATTTTATATAATTTTTGAAACGGGACAATATTTGACACGGTCTGTTTATTATTATTACTCGATCTTCTCTTCTAGACTTGTCTGCTATGTTTGGAGTTTTCTACAGGCTACAGTGTTTGAAGTGTGTGGACCAGGGCATCGAGTGATGTGTCATTATTGAAGTGATCTCTGTCGTAGAAACGATTTATAGGATTCCAAAATTGGTCCACTCACATCTTAGAGCGTGGGAAATGTGTGGGATACAATTGGCGTTTTTATTAGCGCAACCTTTTTCCAAAAAATGGAAAGGTGCGCTCACCTCCTCGACATGTATGTTTTTTTTGTTTTTTGTTTGTTTGTTTGTGTACAGAGCATCACGCCCGAGCGGCTCAACAGATTTTCATGAGGGTGGTCTCATTGTGATCAGCGAGTTCGTGGGGTGGTTATAGGCTACCTTGATTTTTCCTCCCTCATCCCTTTCATCGGTTTTCGGGAGGTACTTCACGACGAAAGTTGTTTATCTCTGATGTGTAACGAAGGAGGCCTCAATAGGGGGACGAAAGTTTTTGTCCGATTTCGTTGGTACAAGGGTCTATGGAATGAGCTTTTTAGGCTGATTCCAACGACTCCAAAACGATTTTTGCAGCCTGAGCCGTTCGTTACCTCTGATCGGCATAAGGTTTTCTTAAGCATCGGTCGTTAGGGTGCAGTTGTTTACGTAATGAGCATCACGTGGATATTTTTGATGTGCTGTGTGGCATAGTTTGGTCGCTAGATACCTACTGTTTCTTAGTTTCTCTCGTAATAACAAAAAGGTTGCGCTCATCTATTCAATTCAATTGATGGCTTGTAAATGGTTTACACCAGGCAGTCAAATGAAGAGCAGTTTTACAAGGTCCACGCTCTGGACAACCAAACGTGAAAATTTCAAATGTAAAATCGAATTTGTGGGGCTCTCCGACCAGTCCGTCTGCAGCACACCATGTTCGCTTCTTACAAATACCTAATAAAACTATGTGTGACCCACCGTGGAACCTTTTTAATTATGTTCGTTCGTTCCTTTGAGCTATATAAATCTCTGCGCTACATTGTTAGGGGCAATTTAAATTCTTTTTCAAGCAAACATTTATCTCGTTGAAATGAAATTATGAAAATCCGCGCATTCAAAAGAACTACAAATGCACGCAATGAGTTCAAAACGGGCACAAACAAATTGCTATTTACTGCCTTCTCATTCGCTCAAGTTACGAACAGGACGAAGTATCTATGGCATAAACGGGACGAGATACCGCCCCCTTTTTCCGACTCTGTCGTTCGCCATTCTTCTCCCTGAAAAAAAAAAATCAACTGCAAACGAAGTCATTATCCGAACCGCATTGAAAAGGAAAAGGGGTAAAAAAATCCTCTTTTTCAAAGTACACATTTCGTTTCGTAATTAGCTCCCAAGAAGAGCTTGAAGGGTTGACACAAAACAATGGTAATCCTTTTCAAAAATTATCCCTAATTAATGTGGGAAGATTCAAAAATGAAAAAAAAAAAAAAAAAAAAAAATCAACAATGGAGAAAGGATGACGTGTTTTCGATTCTTTCAACCCTTCGTTGTTTTTTGCTTCGCTCGTCAATGTACGCTAATTGTGTTACTTTCAACATTTTTGCCAGCTTACAACCAGTCGATATTGTACGAAATCAAGGTATCTACAACATCGACATGTAATAGTAAATTTTACTGCTCGATTAATTCCTATGTTTAATTAGTCTTATTATTCAAATTGATGTTTCAAGTTGTATTCGGTAGTCTGAAGGAGACCTCGTAGTCAAAACACGTCTGAATGGAAGAAAAAAAGAAGAGAGGACATCCCCTAAAAGTAATTACCATTTAGCTGCAAACCTGCGGAAACTCCGGGCAAAATATACCTCGTTGGTTTGAAGCTCACGTAGCCGTTCGTATTGCATAATTCATGAAGCTCCTCCCTCTCCGACCCGAAGGTTGGTTAAAGTTTAATTAGATCTGTCTTAACGCCTCCCCAGGAGGCAACCTCTGGACGAAAATCTTTTTGACGTTATTCCTTTCTAACCCGCCCGGGGAAATGGAAGGCGCTTTCCGGCAGTGTACCATCTTCAGCGAGTGGAAACTTGAGGAGAATACTGATTGACCCATTACGGAGACGCCATTTCTCGGCGGTGTGGAGAAAAAGGATTTGAATGTAAATGCGCGTTGAAAAAACGGGATGGGGTTAATAGCAGGTGTCTGCGGAGAAAAAGTAATCAAGTTTCTTTTCGGAGAGGGAGGAAGAAATAAATTGACGAGGTCCTGCGGTTTTTCGCATACCCAAAATTGGTATAATTTGCAAATACATCCAACATCCATTTACTGTTTTCCTTGCTATGGACGAGGCTATGCGAAGAGTCTATGAAGGGAGGAAACCCAGTGAACGGTAAATCGAGAGGCTCGAGGACTATGCAGATGACATCAACTTCCTGTCGTCTCGTTTCCGAGACATCCGGGAGCAACTAACAGACCTGGTGCTCACTGCCAGGGAGTATGGCCTGATTGTGGATACTGGCAAAACCAAAGCCAAGCTAGACAACCAACCCTCTTGGTCAATACAAGAGGGTGGTTGAGGATGTTGAACCTTTCGTTTGAAGACAAGGTCCTTGGTAGTGAATTTTCCAATGTGCAGCTGTTACTGCTTGGCGACTGAGAGGGATCATCACAAGGACAACGCAGAGAATCTTTGCATTAAATATAAGAGCTGTCTTCTTGTCCTTGTTCTTGTCCTTGCTTGTACAATGTCAAATTTTGAGGCCAATCAGAATTTTCGACCTCCGACGCGATTCCAAGAATAATAAACCAAAATGGAGTTCACATTTTTTCAATTGGTAACTCATTTTTGCACAATTTATACAAAAGAAAAAATCATATAAAATTTGTAGCAAGTTTTTTATGATTGCGTAATATGTATTATCGCATATAAATCATTAAGTTCTAACCTCCGGACTCAGTAGCCGCACGTATCAACTTGACAGCGACTAAAAAAAAATCTTTAGGCGAAACCATGTTGTAAATTTTTTCCCTTCAGGGAAAAACATCAGATCATGGATAATATCCATATTATGTCTTTATTACGTCGCGGGCGAAAATTTCGTCACACAAATTGTTTGCTAGGTACACTAGCAATGATTTTGTTTAACCTAGATACTGGGGTGAATATTTCGTCGCGGGTGAAAATTTCGTCACGCAAATTTTTCCATGACCAGCCAAAAGACATATCTATGTAAAAAAAAAGATGTTTCAGCAATAACAACGGCCGGGTCCCTCTTTTGGGAGCTTTGAATCGATAATTCCCGACAAAGGTTCGATCGTAATGAGAACCACCCCGAGGGCTTCTAATGTCATTGAAACATTCCCCGAGAGCTTTTGTGCCGCGTTTTTGTGTCAACCATTAGTTGAAATGTACCCGGCAGCCCTTCATTCGCCCATAACCGCCCACGATTCCCGACTCCTCATCATCCTACTTGTAATCACGCTTTTTCACAAGGATCCCCTCTCTATTTTTTTCTTCCCTTTTTAATTTTAATTTATGAGGAGTTTTACTTCTGAAAGAGCGGATAGACAGTAAAGTTTTTCTCTCTCTTTCTTCTTCTTCTAGATATCATTCCTTTTTATTTTGTGTGTGATGAGCGCGGATTACACAAGACAAAGGAAGGCATTTTTCAAAGAAGATTTCTTTACCATTAGGGCCGTTTTTTTTTTTTTTTTTTTTGCCGCTTGATGTTTTTGCTTAGAAGAATAAAGACGATTTTTTTCACTTTTCTGGAGCGATATTCCAAGCGGGGAGGGATCCAATCTCATTTAATTTCTATTTTCTCCAACAGTTCTTGGAGGGTTCCTGCTTTGAAAATGGTTTATTTCTTAGGCTCAACCCAGGGAATCCCATTGTTTCACTGTTATGCCACTAATGATGGGATCCTTGGGGGCTGTTTCTATTTCTTTTCATTTGAAGTTTAGGGTTTTTTTTTTATTTTTATTTTTTTTTTTAGCGTCACTTTTGAATATGCGGGGTGTGTTTGAAAATTATTGACGCGCAATGAATTGTGAAGATTTGGGTCGCGCAACAAAGAATTTCTTGGAGTTTTATTCGGCGCAACAAGGTCATAGATGTGTCACATGTATGTCGTGAAATACTCTACGCAACCTACCAAAAAATTGTTCTCGCAGCGAGGCACATTTATTCATTCGACACTTCCAGCACTCCCTCGGGAAGTGGCTCTCAGAAAAGGAGAGGGGAAAAAAAGTTCCTCCGATTTCACTCGACAAAAAACCATTAGCGCTTCTTCAACTCAGAGGCTTCCTTAAGCCTCTTATCGTTTTAAGGGGCTTTTCCCGGTTGAGACTGAAGTGAAATGCGTAGGAACGTTGATGGCGGATTGTAGGGGGGGGGGGGGGAGAAATAAAGAAACTTAGCCGATTCCAATCAATCCGGCACTTTAGCTGAAATGGGTAGGCGGTAGAAAACCTTTTTTTAAGAGAGAGGCGAACGACGAAAAAGAATGGAACCTGATCTGTTTAGAGCGTTTTTAAAAGAATAAAAAAGAAAAACAGTGAAAAAATATTTTCCCACGCTTAATCCTTGAAGGTTTATCGGTCGCAGGTGTTATTTTCGAAGTAATTTCGGCCGCAGAATCTGTCTATGGGATTTTCAGACCCACCAGCGAAACCATGGGGTCTCAGGCTCCTAACTGGCAACTAACGAAGTTTTTGAAGTGCCTTGACCAGGAAGTCGGGTGTGGTGTAGTTTTCAAAGTTGCCTTTTTCCGAAAATTTGATGGACCTTTCCCGGAAGATTGATGGATCAAGGGGTTCAAATTCAACCATAAAAGCTCAAAACCTTATTTTCGAAAAAATCGGACTTAACGTGGTTTTGCAAATTCACTGTCGAATTATAGATCTTTTTTCAACAATAACTTTTTTAAGCAATAATAATTATTGTGTCGTGTAATAATCATTTTTATTGATATAAAAAAATCCTGTAAAGTGTTTAGACGGATCCGGGATCCTAAAAAGTGGATTAGTCTTCCAAAATTACTCCGAAAATGACACCTCATTCGACCTCCTGACGGGAGACTCAAGATTCCGCTAACCATGAAATGGTCATTAAGAGAATCTCCAAGAGATTATCAGATAATCACATTATCAGATTCTGATAATCTCTTAATTGTCATTAAGAGATTATAGGAACTTAACGGAACCTTAATATTCCGCCAAGTACTTGGGAGTGCAGCTTAACGCTACCTCAAGATTTCGCCACTCAGAGCATATCAATCGTCCACAAATTGGATTTCTAATACAATATGTTCGGTAAATCTCGTTTGGAGTCCATTGAAATACATTTCCTCGTTGTATCGTATAACTTACGCCCCCGAGGCGGGTGCGTTCGAGACCCCAGTTATAATTTCCGCCCCGCACGCAGTGACCAAGCGTGGATCCATTCAGGGAAACCGAACAGGCTCCATTCATTCGAACAATTGAACACAATAACACTTCAGTCGGTCCCTCTCGTCTCGAATTGAAAAGCTCTTCAAATCGAAAAGCCTCCCTCTCACGAATCGGAAGGGAATAACTACATGAGAAATACTAGCTCGTAATAACTCGATAGGCGGTGGGCGTCCATTGTGTCGGGGTGCTAATGTGTGGGAGGGGAATTGTTTGGTCCGGGGTTTTTTGAAGCAGATGTTTTGCCAGTGTTTGTAGGCGGTGACGCCCCACAGTGCCTTGAAATCTTGAAAAAAGAGGGGTCGACAGAAGTAACAGGAGAAGAAAGCGGTGAAATTACAGGGGTGGCTTTAAAAAGGAATCTAATTACTTTTTCCTGGCGACCCTCTAGGGACCCCTTCGAAGGGCTTAAAGTGTCAAGGAGTCAAAGGGGTTTAGCTCTGCAATAATCAAGTAAACATAGAATTGTATTAGATTTGCCGTTAAACTTTTGAGCTCAAAAAAAGCTTCTAGAAGTGGCAATATTGCAAAACGGCCGATTAGTTAACAAAATTGACTCTTAGTTGAGTTCAACTTTCGGCATTTTCAACGATAAAATCTTTCTTTCCCTAAGAAAGGACCGACCGAAAGAAAATGATCTCAGAGCGCAATTCATCTTGAACGAGCCTGAAGAGAGACGAGGGAAAATACAAAATGAAAAAGAAAACCCCATCTTGACAAGGATCATTTGCGAAGCAATCGAGATTGGGACCCTCAATAACAAGGATGGGTTGGTTTTGCTCGCCCTGTCTGTTCCATTGTAGGAGGCCATTGTGGCAAATTGGAACCCGAAATCGATGGATTGCGGACTACAATGCATTGGGTTGAGGGTGAACGAAAAATGAATAACCAAGGAAGGAAAAAAAGAAGAATTTTTCCATTCTTGCGGGGAAGCGTTTTCATTCCGAAGGGCCATCCTCATCGCTTCAACATCTTTCTCCGTGCCGCTGCATTATTTAGTCCTTTCTATCGAGCGTCAACTTTATCAGATAAAGTCTCAATGTTCAGATTCTGAACTTTGTATAATTATCAAATAAAATATTAAGTTATGCAATTTATGTAGGAAAATTTAGATGTGAACACCGAAAACCGAAAAAGTGGTGTCAGATTGAACAGTAATAATTATTGTTCACGACACCAATCTACTCCAATTATGGGATGCGATCGTGAGCACCTCATGCGATGATGTAAATGTCGGCGCAGTTGGCACTAGGCTAGTTCGAAGGAGGACGAGGGCTGGCTGCGCATGCTGTGAACGAGGCCTGGATGCCTGCTTGGAGCATGCATGATGTGAAACCCATTGTAATTAGTCAACTCGGCAAGGACAGCCAGAATCGTCGCCCGGGTGGTCACGAAGATGCGGAACAACCCGAAGCTGTGGTTGCAGCCATTGGTTCTGATATCGCTGTTATGGAAGAGCGTGCCCTGAAGCAAAAGTAAGCACCAATCAGCTATTAGGAATTGTGTGGGTATAGGCCTATCAGTTTCATCACGATTGAATTGGCGGAACGCTGTCCGCAGGCGCAAACGTGTGATTCCTTGTTACAGCCATAACTTCCACAATGCTGATCCGATTTCAGTCAAATTTTCAAGGATTGTGTGGGTACGGCCGCTTGAGGTTCCAAATCAATTTTATGAGGATTGAATCAGCGGAACACGTTGCGTGGGCGCAAAATGGTGATTCGGGTCATCCTCAGCAACATGGATGAAGTTGGTTGTTAGGATGGTTTGTTTACGCAGCCATCGATTTTTTAAAAATCTCGAGTCAAAATTCCAAGAAGTTAGAGATCCAAAGAATGAGATGCAGTGTCGTTCACAGCAATCGAACTCGAAGCAGTAGGTACCGCACTGCCACTATATGTAGGTAATGTAAAAATGTTAATGAGCTAATTTGTCCGTGGGATACGCTGACTCTTCACCTCGGGCGTCAAGAAGTCGATATTCCCAGTAAACACCCTTGATCCCCTT